>OU342620.1:5000000-6250000 GCA_910589645.1 Tinea semifulvella
CCGATCGGTGAAGGTCGCTCTTAGCCAAAGAGATTTTAGCAAGACGATTGGTCACTGAAACTTAGTCGTTTTGGATAAGTTTTACGGGCCTCACCCATGTGCGTACTCCAATCAAATTTGCAAGCAAATCAGATTTTTTATAGGCACTTAGACAAAAATCATTGTCATTCACTAAAAGTAACTTGCGAGGGCATTCAGCAAAACGGTTAATGACGTTACAAATTTAACGCCGCCGCGCCGGCCTCATCTATAGAGCGCGTCATCTGTTTCTACGCGTTATAATTCTATGGCTGTACTGTATTTTGTATGTAGGAGGTAAGTAATAGATAAAATTAAAACAACAATTTACGATTGTATACGATTTTATTACATGAAGATCCAGTAAATTTCTAATATCTAGTTAAGACTGTAAAATGTACTAAAAAGAGTTAGATACATTGGCTTATATAACGCCGAAGATATTACGATATAAAAAACAAGTTTTATTAGATAATTATAGCAAAACTATGGCTAAAGTCATCGATATATATAGATAGGCCCTCACTGATATAAAACGTTCCCGCAAAACCAATCGAAGTCATGTAGCTGCATCAACAGTCGCGAGCGACGGAAAGCAGCGTCGAGAGCGAATAATATTAATATTGAGTGAAAATAGTCTTGTTGTATGCATAGTAACAAAATTTTCATAAGATATAATTTCTTGAGAACTGGCCCCCAAAGTTGGTAGGTACATGTGGCAAGCGGCACGTTTTTAGAGTGCGTTTTGTATTGAATAGGCCTATCTATATACATCGATGACTAAAGTTGAAATCGATAAAGCTTGATTGCTAAAATGCGAGTAGTATCATCGCGACCGTAATTCTTTGCCGGCCGGTCCTAATGCCGCGTTTGACTTGAAAGCAAAGCAAAACTGTTTTTTAACACAGGGATAGTCCTTACTTCTTACCGTGTTTGACTTGTCGCTTAAAGCGCTTTTTCCGCTTAAAGTGGTTTGACTTAACGTTGATCTATGGTTTCATACAATTTAAGCAAAAATCAGTAAAAAAAGCAAGTATCGCTTTGCTTTCAAATCGAACATAGCATATTATGTAATATTGTCGCTGTTTTTCACTTTATTTCTCTTCGAAAGTCTTTCGACTTGGTCTTTGTCTATGGTTTTATACAAAATTCGGTAAAAAAGCAAGCTGCTTTATTTGATTTCAAGTCGAATTTAGCACGAGGCGCAATACATTATGCCTCAAATTTGCAATGGGGTGTATCACTAACTTTTTATCACGATAGATGGCGCATGATAGATGGTACCTAATAGAACTGTCAGTTGCAATTACGAATTTTATTATTTTCTGGATATATTACCGAAGTGAACAGCTTTTAAGTGTACAAATCCAGATTTCCAAGCGAAATCAAAGATATGGTGATCTCAAAATTGCCGTTCCATTTATTTAAGGCTTTTTTCTTTTTAAAGACGATGTTCGCTTTCCTAATTTGTCTTTTAAGGTAGGTAAAATTAAGTTTAAATTCATATTTCTATTATAAAAATAAAAAACTACAAAAACATTTAAAAAACGATCCGTCATAGGTTTTTTTTTTTTTTTTTTTCAACGCACGCGCTAGAAAATACCAGAAGACATATTGAAATCCCCAACTGTAAACACTTTTAAAAACAAACTGGACAAGTGGCTAGTGACAATTGACATAGACTATGGTGATAACCGACTATTTTATGAACTTTACACCAGTGCTTGATATAGGCATATCAGCAATGCGCTGCTCGCCTATTAATCAATAATAATAATAATAGCGTACGGAAGCCTATGGGGTGGCCCCGTTAGGCTGCAGTTTGTCTCAGCGGGCAACAACCCGCCGGTTTCTATTTTTACCCTGGCCTAAGGCCTGGCCCCTTGTGAGCGGTGTCTATGTGGTAACAACGGCACGGGCTACGCCTCCGTCATAGGTGTAAACAAGGTACCAGTACCATTGCCGCTAGCGACATCTACAAAAAGCTTTGCCTGATACACCCCATTGGCACAATCAGTGCTAGCATCTTTTGAGAAACTGAGGGTAAATCTTACATAGTTTTAGAATCTAGACATCAATTTTAGAGATCGTTAAAACACATCAATCGATTAAATATAGATTAATACCTTACTATGTACATATATAAATATAACAAAGCGACATAAAGAACAATGGCGAGCGCCCATACATGAATTTACTTGAACTATATTTGCAACTAATTGCAACGTCTATTCATCAAACAATATTAGAGGGGTCCACTCTGATATATTATTATGATGAAAATAATCTAATGAAGAAATCTCATCTGTCCCAACGGTCAGAGAATGCCTTACGACATTATGTTCGCCGATTGTAAATTCCAATAAAGTTATAAAATAAATAAATACATAAAAAGGCGTTTTAAAATTTATCAGGTAGTATCTCGCCAGTGATCTTGATGATTTTTAATCTTAAAGAGGTTCACGTTAAGAAATATTTGGAATGCTTTTCAGTAAGTAATATTAATTCAACATTGATATTAAATTAACCAATACCTAAGCAGTTTAAAAAAAAAGAAAAATCATACTGTGTTCACGTAGCTCGGTTGTTGAAGCACTCGCAGTTCCTACGTGAACACACAAAAATTATATACCTATTGCCGTGTTTGACTTGAAAGCAAAGCAAAACTTTCAACGCTTTTTTTTACTGAATTTGCTTAAAGTGAATGAAAACCATACATAAGAGCTTTCAAAAAGTAAAAAAAAGCGCTCACAGCGACAAGTCAAACACAGGGCATATAGTCACTAAAATGTACGCTAAAACATTAAAAAAAAACAACAGCTAGAAAAATACGTGGTGGTCCAGTTGTTACAACACCTTCCTTCTTGTTTAGGACTTATGTATTCTGTACCATGTCATAAATTAATTTAAAAAAAAAACACTTTCCTTCCATCCAAAAAAGCTTCAGGTTCAAACCCCAACATGTGTCATTGAGAAATACACTTTTATTAAGTAGGTACATTTGTCATAAATCTTTCTTTCTTTCTAAGTTGTAACCAGACATATATGTTTACGCCTTAATTTTTAATATACTGTATAATATATACATCATCACGACCGTTTCCCTTTCGGGGTGGTCAGAAACCGCGCTTATAAATAAGCGGATTCACATTTAGCCAACTTTACTATAGGCCAATCATGACAAGTGGCAAGCTCGTCGATGTCTCCAGCGTACCAAACTCGAGAAATATCACAAATAAATTAAATATTAATTAAAATGTATTTATTTACATAAATAAATATTTTTGTGTCCCGACGAGGAATCGAACCCGGTACCTCCGAGTCCCGATCCACGACGGACTTAACCGCTAGACCACGGAGGCAGTTTTCCGAAAGTGGGCAGATTTTCCCGCCACGCCTCCCTTAACAATACAATGAAAAGGGCTCTAGCCACCATCAATGTTCCAGCTCTTCTGGAGCCTGCTGGAGTTATCTGAGATGATGGCAATGGACCCGATGGTATGAAGTTAGTCCCCTGGGAACGAGGATTTGCTCTGGTGTGGGACGCCACGTGCGTCGAAACCTTCGCCGCGTCGCAACTCAGACATTTCATCACCAAGTTTGAATTCTAAGAATGCCATAATGTCAGGAAAAATACAAAAGATTGGTAAAACTTGTTTGGCTGATTAGACATTAAAAAGATAAATTAAAAACAAAAAAGGATGACTGGATATTTTAGTGTTTATTTATAATTTGATACATTTATAAAACTTATCCACGGACTTATTGAATCATTACATATCATATCAACAGGTTTCTAGGCAGTTTTTTTATAAAAAGTATCATTACGACTCTTATAGCCTATAGCTATTTTACATAGAAGAACTCTCCATCTAGATCTTGTTGATGAGAGTACGAATCATTCTAAGCAATTTTGTTAAATCAAAGTAATTAGATATTTATTTAAAATTGAGTTTTTAATAAGTTCAGTTTTACTGTTTGTGCATTGTTATCTTCTCTTTAACGAACCTGGATCAAGTATTGCTTGTAATTTTCTTTGCTTGTTAAAGTCTAGGAACCAGTGGTTTCTTTGTTTTTCATTTTGTCTCAAGGCCCAATAAATTCCCATGCATTTATAAGAAAACTATGTTTTTTAGACCATTCAATGGTAAATTGCAGGATCTAATATTTAAAAAATCACTAATATTCTCTTAATTCAAAATTTACAGAATGTTCTGTTTAGAAGTTTAGATTATGCACATAGTAGAGATTTAGATTCACAACAAGGAGCACATTTAAGGAAATTTCTAACCAAAATAGTGGGTTTACAGAAACATTTACAATAGCAAAATTAAGTTGCATGTTTCTGTGTATATTTCATGGCGTTTTGGTAATAAACCTCATTGTCAAACTTGTACTCTTGGGCCACATCTATGCTGAGAGGGTCGTCGGGGTTGGCGGAGGCCAGCAGCACCTGGAGGGCAATGAACAGGGTCTCCAGGGTTACTGTCGGAAGCCATGTGCCTTTTGGAGGCATCTTTAGCATGTCCATACAGATGCGACCACCTGCATCGATATTTGGGTGATAAACGGGCGTCTTGAACTTGACCAGCGGAGGTTCCAGAGGATAGTGGTCAGGAATCGTCACAATCAACTTAAAGGTGCCTTTTTCGTACGGAGAACCTTCGGGCCCTCTCAGAGCGACTTCCAGCTTATCAAAAACATCTTTTTCCGGTTTGCACTTAATACCCCATGGCGGGTGTTCCGTTAGGTTCTTCATTTCCCGTGATAATCTAGCAGTTCGTATTTTCGACATAATTAAGGCCAAATTAATCAATTTCTTTACTATTGGCAAATTATTTATTTATCTTTAGCGGGCACAAAGAAAATGGTGACTGATTGAGATTGACCAACACTGCCTTTTGCCGCTTCTAGAAAACAGGCGTTTTGTTATGTGTCAGTTGTCAACCTTTTTCGTTTGGTCGTTTCGTATCTTAATATACTTTAATTTATACCTAAAGTTCCGAAGAGTTTTTTTTTATCCAACTACATATTCCCAACATATTCTAACAATTTCTTTATGGTACTTTAAGTTTTACCAATTAGTAACTATACTCTGGTCGTAACCACTAGACCACGCAGACAAGTCTACATACAGTACTTCTATAAACTAGTAATTAACAACAAAAATCAAATATTCTACAAATCTAAACCAACTTTACTTAAAATAGTTATGAATATAGCGTAATATTTACCCCTCGTTCCGATAAATAGTAACCTAAACACGCTTAAAGCCATTCCGAGACGTTCAAAAACTGTATTGTCACAAATGACATCATTCCTCGCACTCGTCTGTATACTGACAGTCGTTCCGAATCAAATATCACGATTTGGATGCTCAGAGCGTGATATCAATTCGGAACGGTCTAAATCACATTTTTATTCATAACATAATAGCTTTTTTAAAAATGTATGGAAGATAAATTGCGGATTCCACATCTTTGAGTATGAATACTAACAAACACAACTCTCGGTTTATTCAACTTTATATGTGATGGCGCGGGTTTAGCGGACTGTATAAAAAAGCGAGGTTGCGGTAATCGCCAACTTAGAATTCACAGACGATACTGTGACAATTGGTGCAATCAACAAACAAGAGAGGAAACTGGTAAAGGAACTCACCTGATGTCCTCGGCACCAGCACTTGTAAATATCACTAATTTTGCGGGGTTTTTCTAATGCGAGTATAATAGCAACGATCGCGGCGATTTCTTCGTCGTCTTCTATGACGTCTCGAGAACAACGACTGCGCGACCACGACTGCCGTCGCACACACGGCGGTCCGTCATATATTTCTTCTTTTCAGGTGCGCAAGCGCAGCGTGAGCGGGATAGGTAATGTAGAAAGGAAGCGGACAGAAAGAGACAGGACAAAGGTGTAGGGGTAACAAATTAGGACGTCTGTTTATGCACCGATAAATCACAATAACGCCTAACCATCCAAAATTGGTCGAATTACTTTTAATTATTGGCGATCGGCGCGAACAATATGTTTAACGTTTACTATTATATATTAACTTATTTTGGTCATCTAAAATAGATTGCCGTTATTCAGACATTTTAAATAAACTTAAAATGGCGCGCGACATAATGACAAAAAACTGACAGCGCTCAGAGCGATCTATCTCGATATCGTGAGCAGTCTAAGCGCGAGGAATGATGTCATTTGTGACGTCACAAAGCTTTGGCAAATCAGTTTATGTTCGTCTCGGAACACCTTTAAGCGTGCTTAGGTTAGTATTATCGTGTCTCGGAACGAGGCGTCAGACTGCTCACGATATCATGGTAGATAGCTGTAAGCGCTGTCAGTTGTTTGTCATTATGTCGCGCGCCATTTTCAAATTTATTTAACATAAGGTTTTATTTTTAATTATTTAATATTGTAATTCGTTTATGCTGTTTGTATAATACTTCTTAAACAAATCTATAATTAATATTTAAGTAGGAAGTAATTAAAAATGTCTGTACACGGCAAGTTATTTCGGAAGACCAAAATGAATTAATAATATTAAACATTACACATATAAAGATGAAAAAGCCGAGAGAAGTGTGTTTGTTAGTTTTCATACTCAAAGAGGTGGAATCCGAAATTTATCATCAAATACATTAAAAAATATATATATATGTAAATTAGAACGTTCCGAATTGAAATCACGCGCTGAGCATTCAAATCGTGATATTTAATTTGGTACGACTGTCAGTATCATAATAATTCTAAGCGTTCTGAGCATGATTCGGAACGAGGTAAGTTATAGTCCATTCGCGTTAAAAAAATAGTGAGTCAATAGCGAAACTTTTTTTATTGTCGGGTCTTTTTTATTTAAATTATTTTGTCGGCTTTCGAATTGCAGATAGGCAAGCAGCCTATCTTAATTCTGACAAACCTGGTAGGGTACCACTGTACCAGGTATTGTAATGTCATAGGTACTCGGGTGAATTAGAAAGATATTTATTTAATTATTGTTGTGTAATTTTGTTTCATTTGTAAATCTGCTATAGCTGAGTTTTCCTTGCAGATTCCTTTCCTAGTCAGATTAAGTCATTGGAATCTGCTAGTCTTCTGATAATAGCTAACTCTTTGGACCACTTCGCTGCTTAGTCTTTCACTACCAGGAGTTTAATCATTCAAAATAATTTATATTTTAAAATATATTTAATAAATGATAAAATAAATTTAAATTATTTTGTTTAAAAAGCTTTGCACTTCAACGGGGAAATGCATTGAGTGTCATTTGGCTCTTTTTTATAGAATTTTAGGTGTAACTAGTGCACAAACTTGAATTTGATGAAGACGTTTGACAGCATAGTGACAATCGATTTTGTGTTGCCCTACGAAAACAGCAGGCATATGCTATTGCTTGGTCGCAAACGATATTAGTGGATCTCGTTATTTACGTCAGAGCTTGAGTCATAATTACAAAACATTATTCTCAACTCTATAAGCGCTCGATCTTGACTGATATATACATATATAGTTAACGGATTCCATTATATAACGTTTGCGCTTATGTAACAGAATAGGGCTGCAGGTGTCATAATCTCGGTCTCTACTTTCGTTTGCCAGATTCGACAGACGTAATTTTATTTATTATTTTAAATTTTATATTTCACTTATTATCTAACTTTATATTGTTGGTGAAATAAACTTATTTGTATCTTCATTAGGGTAAATTAAAATATTAATATAATTTAAATTTAATCAGTATCAGTAGAATCTTGGTACATTGTTTATATATCTTTAATTTTGAGTTATTGGCAACAACATGCTACTTGTATTATATATAGCTTTTTGTAAATATTGTTTTTTTTTTTTAGTATTTAACCCAGTATTTTGGAAAATTAACTGTACAAATAATATAAAAAATTTCTGGCTTAAGATTTTTTTTTTTTTTTTTTTATACTAGCACGACATGTGACCCTGCGCCCACCTGATGGTAAGTGGCGCGCAGGGTCCATGAATGTTAGCAACTGGAATCAGACCCTTATATCCGACATCAGTCCCTAACACTATGCCGGCTTGAAAATCTAGTATCTATCTTGAAAATCTAGATCTAATAATCTAATCTGTAATTTTGTCCTAGTTATAAGCTGTGATTTTTTTGAAAATAAATAAAATATTTAATAAACGTATTTTTTTATTATTCGACTAGTAGTTTATTTTTATTTCTTTGGTCGGACAACGTTGACTCACTTTTTTCTTCACGCTAATGGACTATAGTATCTGATTAACTACTTTAAGGATGCTTATCCACTAAAGATAATTGCGATTAAATAAGCAGAGCGCAAGGAAAATATCAACCATGACATTTTCCTTCATGATGACATCATGTGATAATATTAGAGCATATTAATCCACGCGCACCGCTCAGGTTCCTCCTACCTTGTGTTTGACTTGTCGCTTTAAGCGCTTAGAAAATCGACTTTTTATACAATTTAAATAAAAATCGGTAAAAAAAGCGTTGAGCTTTGCTTTCAAGTCAAACACAGCATTAGACATCCTAGAGTGCAAAATCAGCCTAATAATAGTACGATTAAAGTAATAATTTCATAACACAATAGTTTTTCTATGCTATTAAGCAAATTTTAATGTTAATTTTTGGAGTAAATTATCAATCATATGATGGCAATTTGTCCATAAATGAGTAATGTAAAATCAAACACGACAATCTTCACTGTCTAATGGGGTGTATCAGGCAAAGCTTTTTGTAGATGTCGCTAGCAGCACTGGTACCTTGTTTACACCTATGACGGATCCTTTTTTGAATTTATTTGTAGTTTTTTTATTTTAATAACAGAAAAATGTATTTTAACTTAACGTTACCTAACTTTAAAAAAAAATTAAGTAAGCAAACACCGTCTTTAAAATAAAAAAGGTTGAATTAATAGAACGGCAACTTTGAGATCACCCATATCCAGAAAATAATAAATTTCGTAATAAAAATACAAAAGTTAGTGATACACCCCATTGTTGGATAAATAAAAATAAGTTAAACTGCTTTGGTGAATTTTAATTGTTATACAGGTGTAATTTTAAATTAAGTTACATAAGATTTTTTTATGTACTAGTAGGTAGTTAATTTGTGTTGGATAGGTTGTAATTAGGGATCCCCAACTCTATACTTGTTACACCTTCAAAATTAATGGTATATTCGACGCCAGTTTTAACTTTAATAGTAACAATTACAAAGATTAGAATCGTTTCCCTTTCGGGGTGGTCAGAAACCACGCTTATAAATAAGCGGATTCACATTTAGCCAACTTTACTATAGGCCAATCATGACAAGTGGCAAGCTCGTCGATGTCGTACCAAACTCGAGGAATATCACTGATGAGGCCAACATGGAGCAACGCTGCAGACAATCGAAACCGCGACCCAACAGATAAATGATACAGTTCACAATCCAACTGACTCTTATTGAAGGCCAAACTCACCATCGCGATCCGGTTCGAAGGACCATAAATAAATTAAATGTATTTATTTATATTAATAAATATTTTTGTATCCCGACCAGGAATCGAACCTAATCAAATAATAGCGTAAGTAGTAATTGTTTTGTAATATTTAAATAAAAAAAGTATTTAAATATGAAACTTTACTGAGATTGTCGGGTTTGTTTTATATTCCTCAAATATTAAGGTGCTTCCATACTGTATTATAAAACAATATAGCTACTATCAAAGTTAAGGTTATACATATATGTGAAAGCACCTTCAGAAGCTATTCAGAAATGTTTCTTGAACCTATATATGCCTAAAGGGTCACCGTCGACTACCTCATTTTTGATTATAACACATTTGTTTTAGACCTCTTCTAATTAAGTATGGTACACCTAAAATACATCCAGGACCTACATCTATAATACCTAGACAGATACCGAGTTTGGTATGAAGACGTTGTAGAGCAATGTTCAACAATAAAACCACTAAGGCCTGTAAGAAATGTGATGTGATTTATTTAGTCTTTTTATTTATATTCTCAAGCCGTCTAGCCAGCATGGCGAGTGTAGGCAAATTCTCCAGTTCTGGAAGGCCTATCTCCAGCAGTGGAGGTCTAGGACGCTGTGTTCGAGGGGCAGTAATGAATGAATCGGTTGTAAGAACACTTTCCTTAAAATCCTACAAAGGTTGGTTCAAACCGCCCCGGCATATGATACCAATGAGATTAAAATTTTTCTTACATACATTTGTCATAGATTTACAACACCACCGTTCCCCTGACTCGGAGAGCACACTAAGCCGTCGGTCCCAGTTACACTAATACCAACTTGTGGAATTGTTAATAAATTGTCATTAGATCCTTGCCAACCCGTCTGGCATATAGTGTGGAGAGTATAGACCAAAAAATACTCATATATGTTCTGGAAGGCCCATCTCCAATACTGAAGGTCAAGGACGCTGTGTTCTAGGGGCTGTAATGATGATCATTCATGATCTAAATAATTACGGGCATATATAGGTTAAAGCTAAACTTGTATCTAGATTCTCTTCTCATTCAACATTGGTGGATGAATATTAAAAGTAAAAAATAAACATATGAGTAATTTTGAAATGCAATCCAATAAAGTTAATTATTTTTATTTGAGGAACATCTCTGAATAGCACTGTAAATGATGAAATCTTATCAAACACTAATGACATAAAATGTCTTTTCTAGACTATAACACAGACCAAAAGTTGCAATAATTTAATACATTAAACATATTCAGCAAATTAATCAAAACATTTTGACTGTGAGCCAGCAATATACTTAAAAACCAGGTACCTATACAAACACTTTTTAACCAATTGAATTTAATTTTCAATCTTTTTTTTTCTTCTCTTAATTTATATTCCGTAATTTGCAGCAGCATCATCACATTGTTAATTTTATCACACTCTCCTCATCATGTAAGTAGTATAAATTTATTATATTTATGTTATATTAGTATGACTTATTTATGTTTTAGTATGTAAAATGTATGTACATATTAGTATATACTCATATGTATTTATAAGCAGGTCTGCCGTCAATATATTTATGGAAAGAGCTTCCAAGACGGCATTAACAGAATCATACAGTATTTGGTTGGATAGGGAGAGTAGTTGAATTGTGGAT
Organism: Tinea semifulvella; assembly: GCA_910589645.1. Taxonomy (NCBI): domain Eukaryota; kingdom Metazoa; phylum Arthropoda; class Insecta; order Lepidoptera; family Tineidae; genus Tinea; species Tinea semifulvella. The sequence continues at coordinate 5,011,152 of OU342620.1, forward strand.
GGTAAGCATATAACATAAAAAAGAGGCCTCCTTTTAAACCAGCCTATTGTCGGTCGCAAACCTGGAAAATCCATGGAATGCTTAGAAATTTGTCTTCTGTCTAATCATTGCTATTTTATTTTAGTTTTAACTAATTTTTAATTTACCTACCACCTATTCTGTCTAAATGTCCTAAAGGTTTGGCTGTCAGAGAATGCCTAGCGGCATTAAGTTTGCCTTTGTACATAGTGCAACAATTTTCATCGTGAGATCTTTAGTTTAAAAAAAAAAAGTGCTCTATTGACTTAATTTTCTTATGATAAATAGCATGGTTTTTTTTATACTGAGCTCCAGTAGTTTTGGTTTATAAATTGAGCTTAATAATATGTAAAAATAATGTTTGAAAATTTTTACAATAGATATGTTAAAAAAACATATTTCAGTAAATGTGAAAGTAGATTGCCAGTTCACAGTGTGACACAATATAGAATGAAGATGAGAAATTACATGTCATTTTCATTTAATTCGTACAGTGCTCGGAATCTGCGGTATACAAAAATTCCAATAGCACCAACCAGCAGTGCAAATAGGATTTCCGTCAGTTGATCCATTACAGTAGTGCTTGGCACTGTGGATTCCAGGACTTCTGGATCCTCTGGAGGCTCAAACTCCACCATGGGCAGCGGGGGAAGAGGAGCTGGTACTGTGGGGGCGGGAGAGGTTGAGGGCTCGGCAGTAGCTGGCCTTGGAGAAAGCTCAGATTCACCTTTAAAAGCAATCTGCGTCAACACACTCTGTTCTTCCTCAGTTGGTGGCTGGGCAGCCTTAGACGACAGCAATAAAGAAGTCTCTCCGCATAATAAGCATGACCATGTCTTTGATTTCTTAGCCAAGATCTTACGTTCAGCAGGAGAATACTCCAAAGAACCAATAGTACCCTCAGCAGGTGTAGGCATAAAGGCAATCAGAGCCAAAAGCGCAGTTCTAATTGACCACGAAGGCTGCCATGTCTCTGGGTGATGACCAGAAATGGATAAACAAATCTTTTTGAATACCTCGAATCTTCCGTTCGGTGTCAAGAGAATAATGTGGGGTGGATGCATCGGGTACTCCTTGGGCAAGAGGATCCTGCCGTGGTAGATGCCATCCTCAAAGTCTGTGCCCTTGGGTCCCCTGATGGTAAAATGCCACTCAAACAAGTTATCTTCTAAAGGCCTGGCACAATAATCCTCCGTTGCTTCCGCTAATTCTATAGCTTCCCTCATCAGACGCTTTACTCCCGGACATTTCATGTTATAGCGTTCGCTGAATTCAGCCATCTTGCTCAAATAACTGAGGAACACGTAAGTCTACAAATATAGTACGTATTATGAAAACTGCTTCGCGGCAAAAATTTTCAATTATAATGGTCTAAACTCCAATTTAATAACAAATCGAATACAATAAGTACAACTCGTATAGGGAAATTGGAAAAGACGAGAAATCCCGAAAAAACACGAAAATACTGAAAATCTGACAGTTTTTATTAGTGTTGCCACAAGGAACCACAGATTATCCCCTCGTTTTAATTTTTTTTTTAATTGTCTTTAAAGGACATTGTACAGAATACATCAGTCCTAAGCACGTAATTCATTTGCATAATATATGTTCATAACCGAGTTGGGGATCATCAAATTCCAGATGTTGCAGAATTTGATGCTTTACTTGGAGTCACTCGCGGCATTATAGCCCAAACACGTCAGGTAAAATATGGGAGTTGACAGCGCGGGAAAACCGCAAAAAAATAAACTGCAACTTGTGCCCCATATTTAAAGTCCAATTTATTATTTTCCATAATTATTCACATTGCAGCACATTATTAAACAAAACAACACCACTTTTGGCCAATAATATCCACAGTAAATTAATTTACAAAACAAAAACTTGCACTTGACATGTCCACGCAAAATGGCGCGAAGAACTCTTCTTATCCCCTCGTTCCGAGACAAAGTGTTGCCATCTCCTAGAAATGTTGGTTTTCTCGACGGTGAACATAAATCTAGATATATTGAAACACTTCATGAAAACTGACCATGTACAGGTTATATCTAATTATGTGCATTAAAACGGCAATTTCATATTTAATTCCATTAAACCACAGACATTAAACTGCTTAGTCAGTCAAGTCAGTCAATCAGTTGCGTCAAGCTATCAGTCAACTTATGTTTGTCAAACAAAATAACCTTTATTCGATTTTTGTTGTGTTAATTTATTTGATTCTTAAATAAAACAATTAATTGTTATTTATTCCGAGTATAAAACACCGCCGTCATGGACGGACCACCAGGAACGGACTCATCTAACGATGGTCCATTTGGGCCTCCAAAAATGTCGACCGCAATGGGCCCGCCAGGCATAGGTCCGCCGGGAATGGGAATGGGGCCTCCTGGGATGGGTCCGCCGCCGCCGCCTCCTGGCATGGGCCCACCTCCCGGCAGGGGACCCTCAGGGATGGGTCCTCCATCGAATATAGGGCCGCCCCCTGGCATGGGACCGCCGCCTGGCATGGGACCGCCGCCTGGAATGGGACCGCCACCTAATATGGGTCCACCACCTAATATGGGTCCACCTTCAAACCTGGGTCCTCCACCTGGTATTGGACCACCTCCTGGCATGGGTCCGCCGCCCGGAATGGGGCCACCAACAAGCATGGGTCCACCATCAAGCATGGGTCCACCATCAAATATGGGCCCACCGCCTGGCATGGGCCCTCCGCCCGGCATGGGTCCGCCACCCGGCATGGGTCCACCTGGTATGGGACCTCCTGGCATGGGTCCGCCAGGGATGGGTCCGCCTCCACGGGGTATGGGTCCACCTCCGCCAGGCATGGGTCCTCCTCCTGGCATGGGTCCTCCTCCTGGCATGGGTCCACCTCCAGGGATGGGTCCACCTCCAGGGATGGGCCCACCTCCAGGGATGGGGCCTCCGGGAATGGGTCCACCAGGAATGGGAAGGATGGGGCCACCAATGATGAGAGGACCAAATTTTTCTAATCAAAATATGGAGGGATCTATGAGTATGGGTCCTCCAGGAATGGGTCCACCTCCGGGAATGGGGTCTAGGTCTAACTGGGAGGAGCAGAGGCCTCCTGGGTGGGGTATGGACAGGTCAGAGCAGGTGTCTCCGGACTGGGATGATAGGGAGGAGGGTAACACTGAAGATGACAGAGATGAGCAGTCAGAGGACATGCCCCCTTCCATGTCCCTGCCTTCCTTGCTGACCATGAAGATTGACACTCCCGAAGAGTTCCGGAACAAGTCTGCCCCCCTGCCGCCCTCAGGGATGGTGCTGCCAAAGGCTTTGGAAGAGGCTCTAGCGTATAAGGATCAAAGGCAGGCTGCTTTGGGAACTGAGCAAGATGATAAAGGTAATTAAATTTTAATTAGCCCAGTCATGTCAGAAACTGCTTTTCTATGGATGACATCTTTAGTATTTGCTTTATTATAAAGATATGTGGCAAGGTTGTGGATGTTTATAGCTAAACTTGAAATATGTTACGAAACATTATTTTTTTGTGTTTTTAATCTATGTTTAATTATACAATGTGAATGGTGACGTGAGCTTATAGCCGTTTGCAAGCCCAAGACTCAATTCATTTGCTCATGCTCTCTCTCAGCATGGTGAATCTACAGAATGCTAAGAAATGTTACTTTTCCTAAACCATTAGACCAGGGAGGCAGTTTAATTATGATCTTATAACAAATTAGGGAATTTTACATTTAATATAAAACATTACAGATTTTTTGAAATGGAATAGTTTTAATTGTGACTTTTGTGGTGCAGTTGAACATTGGTATTGTGTCATAACTCTATCCTCTTAATAGCATTGTCTTAACTGTCTAGATGAAGCTGCCCCTCCGGAAGCTCCTCCAGCACCTGTGATCAGCACAGAGTATGACGCAGAAGAAGATGAAGGAGACTCGGATGAAGAAAATATTCCTGCTGCACCTCTACCACCTCTCATTTCTAAACCTGAGGTATACAATAAATAATCATCATCTATATCACAGCCCCTAGAACACAAAGTACTAAAATAGTGTAACTTAGATTTTATGGTCTATATTCTAAATAGTAGAAGTGGCTAACATGGTTTTTATTGCCTAGAGAAGATTCCTGTAGAAATATTTGATCACCTTGAGCCTACTTTGCCAATGATGGCTAGATTGGTTGATGAGAGTCTAATTTTTGCAGGGTTAGAACTTTCATCTTTTTGATTAAAGAAGGAAATTCTTATAACACTCTGCAGTGCTTTTCTAGAACCTCCAAAATTGCATAAACCTTATCTTTTTGCAAATATCATTATTGTAGAGCCAACAGATTTATATAATTTTAGTATATTGTAATAAATAGCTGCTATAAATTATTAAATTAACAGACCCTCGTCGCCAAAGTGAATAAGAATAAGAGGAAGAAGAAAAAAAAGAAGGAAGCCAAGATAAAACGCAAGGTGCAAGCGGCTCAGAAGAAGTTACAAAGCACAACTAAGGAGAAAACTAAAACAACAAGTGACAAGGAGAATGAGAAGAAGACTGGAGAAGTAGAGTAAGTTATATAGTTACCAAAAATGAGGAATTTAGAAATTGTTATATCATTTACAGGCACAATTTCACCCAAGCAGCCCCCTTAGCAGGGGTTTTCTTGTCAAGCTAATAAATTATGTTATTCAATGCACAATATTGCCAAATCCTTTAAAATCTGTGACAAATGATCTATCCCATTTCATCCCATGCTCAAATAGACGTCACTTTTTGACATTTCGCTGATGACTCAACGGATTGTTAAGGAGTTGGCAAAATTTAAATTTAAATTTATAGTTTTATTTTAGTATAGCCTAGCGCGAGTCTGGAGTATGCCAAATTCTCTAAAAAATATATTCATCTTCAGAGGGGGTCAGGAGAGTCTAGATCTAGCTAGCTGTGATGATCATAATTTTAATTTAATAATAATATTCTTAGATACATCCAAGAAACAATAAAGTACCTAGAACTGGAACCCATGTACCGTCAGTTCCATCGCATTCTAGAAGCTTTTAAGATCACTGAGAAGCAGGATGAAGTTAAGGAAGAACCAGGGAAGGAGTTGCCTAAACCTGTCAAGCAGCAAGAGAAAGTTCAGGATCAATTTGCTACTGATGAAGAAGCTGTGGAGGTTTGTATTTGTTATTTTATTAGTAAGGGTACTTGTACATAGCACATCTTAATGGAGCATATGCGTGAGCCAACCGCGCGTGTAGTACGCCTAAGCTTATTTGTTTGTGATTATATGAAGTAATAGTAGTTGCTTATTTCAGCGTTGACACAGTTCTGTAAGCTTTGTGTTAATCGAAAACCCATCCTTGGTCGGTCGCGTCGAGTTTATTCATGTCTGCACATGTATAATATCCATTATTCCTTTTTTAGTTTAGACCTTTCTATTCGAAAAAAAAATCTGTAAAATTTGGCCTACATTAGCCATAATGGCCAGTCAGTTTTCTCCCTTAAGAATTAACTAATAACATCCTATTCTTCTATAGAAACATGAAGCAGATGAAAAGGAGCGTCTTTCCAAGCGCAAGTTAAAGAAGCTCTCTCGCCTATCTGTTGCTGAGCTAAAGCAATTGGTGTCGCGACCAGATGTGGTAGAGATGTATGACGTCACGGCAAGAGACCCCAAACTGCTTGTCCAACTTAAAGCACACAGAAACACAGTGCAGGTGCCCAGACATTGGTGCTATAAACGAAAGGTAACATTTAAAACATTAATTAGTTTTAAGAGCTACACTCTTGGTGGTGTATCCACCATTACTCTCTATTTTCATGAACAAGATAATAAATAAAAAGAGATCCCAGGATTAATCCCTGGGGTACTCCTTAAAGGGTCCGTGTCTATCTCTATCTGTAATAATAAGACAGATTATCTTATATATAAGGAGAATTCCTGAGGCAGATCACCATGTATTCCAGCTTTAATAGAATTATCTTTAAAGTAGATGTGGTCTATTGAATGCCTTAGTGAATTCTGTGTAAATCATGTGAACTTGATCCCATGCATCTATAGACCTGCTTATATTACATTTATAAATCACAGCCTATGCATTTTCTTACCATTATTATCTTCCAAAAAAAGATCTTGTTTAAAAATATATCAAATTTTATTTAAATATATTTTTCAGTATTTACAAGGCAAACGTGGTATAGAAAAGCCGCCCTTCGACCTACCTGACTTTATTAAGAAGACTGGCATCATGGAAATGCGCGCTTCCTTACAAGATAAGGAAGAGACCAAGACCCTCAAAGCCAAGATGAGGGAACGTTCCAGGCCAAAACTCGGCAAAATTGACATTGACTACCAGAAACTACACGACGCCTTCTTCAAGTAAGTCATTATGTATTTTTCATACAAAAACAATTATAATATTTATTGCTTAAGGATTATAAACCAATTTTCTTAAAAATGTGAATCTCTCCAACCCGTCTCATATACAAGTATCATGCATTTTATTAATCACATATAATTTTTTTTTTTTTTTTTTTTTATTCAAAAACCATTTTGCAGTAACTAAACACTGTTCAAAAAGTCTTGTGCTATGTTCTACTTTATTATTAATGTATCAATACGATTACATCAATGGAAGCAAACCGTTCAAGACCTATAGCATTACATACATGTTGCCGAATGTCTTGACTAGACAGATTGCAATACATATGAAGATATAAAAAAAAAAAAAATGTTCTACTTAAAAGCGAAGCTCGCTTTTCTTACCAAATTGTGCTTAAAGTGTATGAAAACCATAGAGCAATGCAAAGTCGAACAACTTTCAAAACAAAATAAAATGAAAAAAAAGCGCCTAAAGCTATAACTCAAACACAGGGTTTATCAAATATATTGTCTACCAAACAAATCTGTCATACATTTGTGTTTTTATTTTCTAATTATGTAATTAATTATTACGGAAAGACTAGAATATTTGCGGTGAGTGGGAGGTTCGCTTGGTCATCACAAAATCAATTTTAAACATTCTTATCACACTCTTGTTTAATGTGTCGTGACGTCACAAAGATGGTGTTATAGTGGTGTATATTTTTAAGGACTAATAATCTAACTTTTACATTAACAAATAAATTGTGCATATTCCCTATGCTGGACACACAATGGATAACATAGGTGGTAGGTGGACTGATGGTGGTAATTTGCCCAGTCTTACAGGTGGCAGGGAAGTATCCACCGTTCTTGCCGATAAAACCAGTAATTTTTATCCACACGTTTCGGGATCAGGCTCAAATTGCCGTCATGCCTAGTCAATCCGAAATAGTGTCCTTAGTCTCTAAACTGATGTCAGTCATGAGTGTCTGATTCCAGGTGCTAACATACATGGACCTCGCGCGCCACTAACCATCAGGTGGGCGCAAGATGAAAAAAATGACTACTTTTGCCACTAATAATGTTAATCTATGTCACTGCGGTATACATATGATTGAACTGTTAATATACAATAATAAAATAACAATAAAATTAGTTAATCAACTGTAACCTGCTGTAGTCTGCAGGCTAGACAAAAAACTATTTTTAGAAGACTTCCAATTTAGCCAATATTAAATCCTATCAATACTCACACATTATCTTCTGCTATAATTGGTATATATTTTTGGTACATTTAGATGGCAGACCAAACCTCGTATGACGATACACGGCGACCTGTACTACGAAGGTAAGGAGTTCGAGACCCGATTGCGAGAGAAAAAGCCGGGCGACCTCTCTGAAGACATCAGAACTGCACTTGGTATGCCAGTCGGACCTGGCTCACATAAGGTTAGTGAAATTTTTAGTTAATCTGTATTTAACATTTTTTTTTACATTTACATGTTTACAATATACACACATCAAAAAAGTCTAGGGATCAAGCATGTTTATGCGGATTTCTTGTGATTGAGATGTGGCTTTGTAATAAATTTATGATTTTATAAATTTATATGGATCCTTTTTGGTGCATTTCATAATTTAAAACAGGAACTGTCAATCAAATTCGAGTAAAAGATGAAAATCAGCTGTCAATATTTTCCCTATAAAAACATAAGACGCATTGAAGACATTATTAGTGCTACTGTTTCCCTACTACTGATTAAAACCAACGTTATTATGGAGCGGCGACGTCATTTAAGCAGGGAAGAAATGATCAGAGCCGTGGGAATGATAGAAGCTGGTTCCCGGCAACGTACTGTGGCTTTAGCTCTGAATACAAGTCAGAGTGTTATCAGTCGACTTTGGACACGTTACCGAACCACTGGTACCGTGGCTGAGCGCCATGGAGGACGGTATCGCTGCACCACACGGAGACAAGACCGATACATTCAAATCACAGCTCGAAGAACTCCAACAATAACCGCCATGATGTTAGCCGTGAGCCTTCATCGCTCTTCAGGGAACTTAATTAGCGACCAAACAGTCAGAAACCGCTTGCATGAAGTGAACCTTCATTCCCGAAGACCGCTACGGGTACCACCTATAGCAATGCACAATCGTAGGACTCGATATCAATGGGCTCTTGAACACAGAAATTGGACAGAAGAACAATGGCGTTTCGTGTGCTTTTCTGATGAGTCTCGTTTTGGTATGAGGCCGGATACAAGACGTATACGACACTGGAGAACCCCTGGACGCCAACAGCGATTAAAATCCTGCCAGGAAGTCCATCCTTATAGTGGTGGAACCATCATGGTATGGGCGGGTATTTCGATCGGCGGAAGAACTGAGTTGATTTGGATCAGAGACAACCTCAACGCTCAAATTTATGCTGAGACGGTTGTATCAGACGTCATCGTTCCTCTACAAGTGCATATCGGTCCCTTATTTCAGTTAATGCATGATAATGCACGACCGCACACCGCAAGAGTTGTAAGACAGACTCTCGCCGCAGCTAACATCAATGTCCTGCCCTGGCCTGCTCAGTCGCCAGACTTGAACCCGATTGAGCATGCATGGGATATTCTTCAGAGAAGAGCTCTGCCGAATATGGAGGGTATCCAGTCGCAAGAAGACCTTTTTTTGTTGTTGCAACGAACATGGGCGGCCATTCCACAGCGTGATTTGGATGAACTCATTTTGAGTATGCCAAACCGATGTTCTTGTGTTGTTAGTGTTCGCGGTAGAAACACGGATTATTAATTGTTTAAGTTACCCAATAAAATTAAAAAAAAAACTGTTATTTCAGTCTTTTTTTCGAACTTTAATGTTAGTGGTTCAAATGTCAAAAATCCCTTTATTAGGAAAATGGCAATTTTTTTTACTAATGCAAAGGTGACTTGGTTTATCGTTACTGTAGACAAACGAAAACATTTTATTTGATCAATCCTTAAAGAAAATTTTAATGAATATCAATCAGGAGAAAAGTTATTGCAAAAATATATGTTGATCCCTAGACACTTTTGATGTGTGTATAATGAATGAATCGGTAGGATATTAATTTTAATGACAGTTTATTAACAATTTCATGAGTTTACTAATATAACCAGGGCGAGGCGCAGGATTCAAGTGTTGTAAATCTATGACAAATGTACGTAAGAAAACAATGATGTTACAAATGATAAATTTATTTTATTTTATTTATTTATTCAGGAAACATACAGGGTCCCGATTCTCTCCCTTCAATATGCATGTCCGCTTGATTTGCTCGAATGGAACTGTCAGTTTTCTATGGAGATCTGTTGCTTTTCATTCGAATATTTCGAACGGACACGCAAGTCGAAAGCGCTAGATATAGCTTATAACAATTTATAAAATTATGTTCAAACTAGCAATGTTTCCACTTCAAAAATAATCATAGAATATGCCAAAAAATAATAATAAATAATAGGGAACCAATAATACAATTTGCACTTTATTAATATTAAATGTTTATACTAGAAAATAAAAAGTTCTCCAAAATTTGGATCTTTATTTCGATAATTTATTGTTAATCTCAACAATCTTGACCTGGCAACACTAACACAGAACAAATATATATATTAGTACAATATTCCCAAATTAATAATGCACATACAGATCTTCGCTAATTGTCGTATTCCCGGAAACACCCGAATCATTGAATCGTAAGAGCCTAAACATTGCACTTGCATTTTGCACCTTGTTCGAAAGAAATAGAAGTCAATATCATGTGTACACAATCGAAAACAATTCGGGCGGTCGGTGACTGCATGTGTTCTCTCTGAGTGGAATTATATAGAGCTGATATTACACACCGTTCTTGGTTTTGTTTTCAAAGGTGAATTTAATTTCAACTTTAATTATCTTATTCAACTTTAAATAGTTTATTAATTTATTAGTTTATTTATTAGTTTTTATAAGTTTATTACACATAATTCTACTAAATTATGCATGAAGAAAATGCACTTAACCACTATACATATCGTCTTCCGACGCTCGGGGAATACGACCGTTGCCGAACAGTGACGAAGATTTCTATGCGCATTATCACTTTGGGAGAACTGTAAGTCCTAAACGACTTACTAAATCAATAAATAAAAAACACTGAAATTTTCATTGCAATTCAGGCATGATTTTAGCACAAAGGAGTTTTTCAAGTATTTGTTGCAGCATATCTAATATCTAATAGCAGTTTGATTCGTTTTCCTACTAAAATGACTTTAATGACTCAACTTTATGCAGTGGAAGTTGTTGCAAGAGGAATTCCAGCAATATATTTGCACCACATACTGAAAAAATTAGACCTAGGTAGATTTGAGATCAATATGTTTATAGAATAAACTTCGATTCACTTGGGTAGGGAAAGAAGCAGAATGGTGGTTTGTGCAATAAAAAAGTATGATTTATTTTAAAACCAGCCTGTAGTCATTTGCAAGCCCGATGCACCATTCTACTCGACTCTTACCCACATACTATCAACCCAGCAGTGTAAACATGGTCTGTATCCAACAAAATACTATATGATTTTCACGATTTTAAATGTAATTTTTCCAGGTACCTCCGCCATGGTTGATCGCCCAACAGCGTTACGGGCCTCCACCTTCGTATCCTAACCTAAAAATCCCTGGACTCAACGCCCCTATACCAGACGGATGTGCTTTCGGATACCATGCAGGTGGTTGGGGCAAGCCACCGGTAGATGAAACAGGAAAACCTCTGTATGGAGACGTATTTGGACATCAGTCACAGGGATTAGATGTAAGTCACTTTTAATGGAAATTTAATTGCAATGCTTAAGAGTTATTTGTTTCCATAAAGAAGTATTTAAAAGTAGTCGACATCCAAATAAAACACCAAAAAGCAGAGCCTTTGATAAAAAATCCTATACAATGTGTATCCGAATTTACAATAAGTTAACTGAGTTTCTCAAAAAATTACCTGACAATCAGTTTAAAGGCCAAATTAGGAAACTATTGATAGAATGTTGCTTCTATTCACTAAGTGAATATTACAATATATTACAAATTATTTTTTATGTGTATTATAACAATTACCTGTAGAATATCCGTACGACCGCCTCCGTGGTCTAGTGGTAACATACGTTGCCCCACCGGTGGCAATATGTACATTGTATAATTTGTCTCGGTCTGGGTGTTTATATGTATGTACAGTTCTCCCAAAGTGATAATGCGCATAGAAATCTTCGTCACTGTTCGGCAACGGTCGTATTCCCCGAGCGTCGGAAGACGATATGTATATAGAGTGGTTAAGTGCATTTTCTTTATGCATAATTTAGTAGAATTATGTGTTTTGTGCTAAAAGAGATAAATATTGATTTATCAGTAACAAAATTTGATTCGATAATTCCATGTAAGTAAATAGCGAGGAAAACCACACGAATATGCTACAATTTTTGTTGGATTGATTTACTTCGAAAATTTTATAGTACTTATAGTACCTCGTATAGTATTTTATAGTACCTCCTTTAAATATAAAATCTCTGCCTGTGTCAGACAGACAAGCAATTGTCAAATAAACTATTTAAATAAGATAATTAAAGTTGAAATTAAATTCACCTTTGAAAACAAAACCAAGAAGGGTGTGTAATACAGCTCTATATAATTCCACACAGAGAGAACACGTGCAGTCACCGCCAAAAAAACAAAAACAAAAAAACACTGCCCGAATTGTTTTCGATTGTGTACTCATGATATTGACTTCTATTTCTTTCGCACAAGGTGCAAAATGCAAGTGCAATGTTTAGGCTCTTACGATTCAATGATTCGGGTGTTTCCGGGAATACGACAATTAGCGAAGATCTGTATGTGCATTATTAATTTGGGAATACTGTATATATTTACGAAAAAAAAGTATAATATGTAGTTTATCAACCATCTAGTTTCCGTAACACAAGCCTCGTAGCTTACCACGGAAACTAGATGGCGCTGTGTGACCTGTCTGGAAATATTTATTTATTTAATATGTTTTAATAATAATCTGTATGAAGTGTAACTAAAATTATAAAGAAGACAAATTTCTAAGCATTCCATGGATTCACCGTGCGGGTGCCGGGTCCATCGTGTGTGGGTAAGAGATGAGAATAATGGTGTCTCGGGCTTGCGACCGACAATAGACTGGTTTAAGAAAAGGAGGCCTCCTTTTTTTTTCTATTGCGCGATAATACGCTCACCATCCACCATTCTACTTCTCTCCCTACCCAACCAAATACTGTATGATTCCGTTAATGCCGTAATAATAAGATTTTAACATTGTAAATAATGGTTAACAAAATTTGTGTGCCAGAAATGGCTGAATGTGCAGAACTAACTTACTATTAATATTTACTATTACCATGTTCTATGCAAATAAATAATTTAATTTCATTTCACAGTACTTGAAGTTAAAATGATTTGTTTAGTATTTTATGATATTTAGTTTTTTTTTTATTGATAGCAGTTGTCAACTAAGAATCATAATTTAACATCAATATTAATGCCAGGTTTTAAGACACAAATATTTAAAACTATACATCCATTTAAAAATAAAAACATAGTAGTGTACACGCAATCTCAGAACCGACTAGGAATGTGCGGAGCGATGGCAAGAGACCCAATGGAATGACTGTTGGGCCGTTGAAACTCGGCAGGTCTCTGGTGTGAAGTGCGACGTCAAAGTCAAAATATCTTTATTCACGTAAACCTATTACATGCATTTATGAAACGTCATTAATTTAATTATGTTGAATGATTCTACTCCTGGTAGTAGGAGACTAAGCAGCAAAGTGGTCCAATAAGTAAGCTGTTAGCAAAAGACCAGCAGCTTAGCAGATTCCAGTGACCTGTTAATGTTTAATCTGACTGAGAAAGGAATCTGCAAGGAAAACTCAGCTATATCAGATTTACAAAATAAAACATATACAGAACTGCACCACAACGATCAATTAATAACCTTTTAAATTTAGTTATCAGTCCTTATGAGATGTAGATGTGTGTAGATACATTAGCTCCATCTCACATCCAGGCGACCTCGTCAGGGAGTGATGCGTTATCTGCTTTGAACCTCAAGTTGCGCAAATATGCCAACCTTAGTACCGGTTACGAATTTGCGCCGTTTGGGGTCGTGACGATGGGGCCTTCTTGACCTTCAGCAAGGCCGAGGAGTAGTCAAAGCGGCAGACGGAAAGGTCTAGAGATAGGAAGGCTGGCAATAATTTCTACCTAGTTGCTAGTCTCCACGGGACTATCTCGGATGGGAAGTCTCTAGAGGACATTTTTTATTTATACAAGTTGTATAGTTTATTTTTAATTTTATTATATAATATAATGTATTAATTTATATTTACTGCCTCCGTGGTCTAGTGGTAACAAACGTTGCCGTGAACTCGGGAGGTCGTGGGTTCGATTCCCACCGGGGGCAAGTTGTACATTGTATAATTTGTCTTGGTCTGGGTGTTTATATGTATAATATGTATATATTTACAAAAAAAAAAGTATAATATGTAGTTTATCAACCATCTAGTTTCCGTAACACAAGCCTCGTTGCTTACCACGGAAACTAGATGGCGCTGTGTGACCTGTCTGGAAATATTTATTTATATTATTTATTTATTTAATGTATATTAACAATGGTACATGTTTCCATTGATTAATTTTTTTTTCATTATATAATATAATGTATTAATTTATATTTACTGCCTCCGTGGTCTAGTGGTAACAAACGTTGCCGTGAACTCGGGAGGTCGTGGGTTCGATTCCCACCGGGGGCAAGTTGTACATTGTATAATTTGTCTTGGTCTGGGTGTTTATATGTATAATATGTATTTACAAAAAAAAAAGTATAATATGTAGTTTATCAACCATCTAGTTTCCGTAACACAAGCCTCGTTGCTTACCACGGAAACTAGATGGCGCTGTGTGACCTGTCTGGAAATATTTATTTATATTATTTATTTATTTAATGTATATTAACAATGGTACATGTTTCCATTGATTAATTTTTTTTTTCATTATTAAACAGTAAAATTCTGATATAAGTATTTTATTAAAAGGTTTTATTATAATTTTAGGTTAGGTATTAAATTAATTATATTTTTAATTTAATATTTTTTTTATATAAATTATTATTATTTGTTTGCATGTTTTATAGGTTTTTTTATATTTTTTATTTTATTGTGTAAATTTAGATTAAGTTGATTTGTTTTTAACTTTTTGCATGTTTTTGTCTATTTTCCCCTTATTTTGTGTGTAGTACTTAAGTAGCTTGCTCGCGTACCTATATATTTTTCAATGTTGTGTGCACTACTCAAGAATTAAAGTCTGGTTCTTTAAATCAGTCATAGAAATGTAAAGTATAAATGATTGTAATTTGTTTGTTGCACCATAAATAAATAAATTTCTTTTTTAGGATAACGAGGATCAGGATATAGACAGAACAATGTGGGGCGAACTGGAGTCTGAATCTGAAGAAGAATCAGAAGAAGGTTAGTGGATATAAACATCTAGACATGAATATAAAAAATCTTGGAACAAATGTAAATGAACTTAAATATCATAATTTTCATATTTTGTCTCACAGAGGAATCAGACGAAGGCGAGAAGGCTGAGGGTGAGGCTGCTGGTTTGGCTACTCCAGGAGAAGGTTTGGCCACTCCCATGGGCCTGAACTCCGTCCCTCCTGGCCTCGAGACCCCAGACACCATCGAGCTCAGAAAAAAGAAGGTGGACTCCCAGACAGAAGGGTATGTCCATAACAACATCAAAAGAGTTCAAAACACTGAACAAGATCAGATCTATATTTTAATTTTATTTATTTTTCATCGGTTCTCGTTGGTAACACATCGTTTTTAATTTTACGTTCTTATATTGGCGTCGCGTGTAGTTCTGTCCGGTTGGGAAGAGCCTTCCTAGACTATGCTCCTGCTCATGCAGTTAGTTCTTAGCGAAGCCAGCCTCGTAATAATTGGAACGGTATTGGGTATTGGTTGTGACCCTAGCGGTGTTGTGGATGACCCTCTTGTTATATTGGTTTAAACAATGGAATATTTAGTACTTAATTATAGCAAAGAACTATCTGACTGCTGTTTCTTACATCTTATAATACTATGAAAAATGTCACGCTCAAAGTCTTGCCGTAAAAAGGCAGTATTATCGTATATACTATACATTATCATACTCATAATTGGACGCAATATGTTTCTCTTTAGGTTTTTTATTGTATTCCTTATATTGTTGTTGTTGGAACTAGTTTTGCTGAATACAGCTTTTATCAAGCATAATTATATACTCGTATATATAGAGATTTGCTAAAAGCTGGAAGTTTTAATCAAAGAAAAATAAATAATAATAATACTAGGTTTGAGGTTTCCTGAAATGGAGGAACCACCCAGAGTTGAGAACAGTATTCCACATATAATTGGACGTATAAACTATACTATACTATACTAGCGTCGATCTCTCAGAGGTGTTGCTTAATAAAATGGATCGCTTGCTTAACTCGTGCATACGCTTTATCTTCTGTTTACGCAAATACGATCACATCTCTGAGTATCGAGCTAAGTTGAAGTGGCTGCCAATTCGTTGTCGTAGAAATCTACGAATTCTTTGTCTGCTTTTCTCTATACTGTATGAGCCTGCGACACCGAAATACCTCAAGAGCAAATTTGCTTTTCTCTTTTCTCTTCATGACAGGTCGTTGCGATCATCGCATAACTCTACCCTTGCTATTCCCTCTCATCACACAAGTTTTATGTCCGACTCCTTCGCAGTTGTTGCCGCAAATCTGTGGAACAACCTACCCTTAGATATCCGACAGGCGCCAAATAGAACATTGTTTAAAAGGATGGTTTTCACACACTTCTTAAATAGATCCCAACAACTGTAAGTATGTACGAGGGGCGTTCAAAATATTCTCGGTATTGATACGTTACAACCTCTTTTATATATATATTTGTTACTGGCCGCTAAGATTCATCCATTGACATTAAAAAAAAGTATCATTGGAACCGAGATGTTCTTTTGTTTTTCTGCAATTGCCGAACAAACATGAACACCATGAGCGAATTAACAATTTTAACGAAATTAGAGCACCGATCCGTCATAAAATTCTTGACAAAACAGGGTAAAAATCAAAAAACCATAAAAGAGGAAATGGATTGTGTTTACCGTGAGTCTGCTCCTTCTTTATCTACTATTCAAAAATGGTCAAGCGAATTTAAGCGTGGAAGGGAGAGTATTGAAGATGACCCTAGACCTGGCCGGCCTGTAGTGGCTACCTCACAAGAAAATATTGATAAAGTGGAAAAACTTATATTGGAAGACGGCCGAGTGAAGGTAAAATCTATAGCTCAAGTAACCAATCTCTCTATTGGTACCGTACATGACATTATACATGACCATCTTAATATGTCAAAAGTAAGTGCAAGATGGGTTCCGCGAATGCTGACGCTTCTTCAAAAGGATATGCGTGTGGCTTGCTGTTCAGATTTTATCGACCTGTGTGGTGAAAATCCCGATGAGGTGCTGCAAAAAATAGTTACTGGAGATGAAACCTGGGTTCATCATTATGACCCAGAGAGCAAACAGGAGTCCATGCAGTGGCACATTAAGGGTTCAGCTCATCCCAAGAAGTTCAAGGTAATCCCGTCAGCTGGCAAGGTCATGGCCACAATATTTTGGGATTGTGAAGGAGTTTTGCTTATCGATTATAAAGAAAAAGGTGTAAATATCACAGGGCAGTACTACGCTAACGTTATACGTCAATTAAGAGATGCGATCAAAGAAAAGAGGCGAGGAAAGTTAACCAAAGGTGTTCTGCTTCTGCATGACAACGCCCCTGTCCATACTGCTCATATTGCCAAGGCAGCTATTGTTGAATGTGGGTTTGAAACTGTTACTCATCCACCCTATAGTCCGGACTTAGCCCCAAGCGACTTCTTTTTGTTTCCCAATCTTAAAAAGGATCTGCGTGGAAATAAATTTTCTGACGATGAAGCGTTGAAGACGGCCGTGGAGGAGCATTTTTACACCAAAGATAAAAAATATTTTTATGAGGGATTAAAAAAAATAATTGATCGATCTTATAAGTGTATGAACATAGGGGGGGAGTATATTGAAAAATAAAAATATCAAACTTTTCGTACTTGTTTGTTTTTATCCACATACCGAGAATATTTTGAACGCCCCTCGTATATATTGTATTTATGTATATATTAAGTATTATAAGTATATTAGTGTTTAGTATATTAATATTATTTACTAGTAAGTAGTTTAGTTTTAGTAGTATTTTAATTTCTCCCTTATATTATGTTCTATAATTTGCGCGAACCTTCCACATACAATGTTCGTAATGTCCCTAAGGTTGACCGAGTAAGAATGTCTAGCGGCATTAGGTCCGCCTTTGTACATAGTGCAAAAAGTTTTAAATAAATAAAATAAATGAAAATACTATACTATACTATACCATACCATACCATACTATGCTATTGCGAGTGCTCGGACGTACTCACTAACTTCCTCATTTCGCAACATGCACCCACATACCGTTCATCCTACGTTATATAACCAAATGGAAAAGTACTACAAGTATATCGTTTTTAAATAAATATTAATATTGAGTTTGTTAATTTTCGGAGAAAGCCCATTTAGTTCGAGTTGCCAACAAGTGAGATTGGCGAAGATATATATTATTGAAATAGATATGGAAATAAATTATGCCCTCCAAGATCACGTACGGCGTTAATGTATAAAAGTATAATCTGTATGGGACCAAAAATATTTAATATTATTAACGACGACATTAAACTTTTACCGCATAGTCAGTTTAAAAAGACGTTGACTAAAGTTCTAATTGAAAAATCACATTATTCTGTGCAAGAATTTTTAAATGACCCAAATTGACATCTAAATTTTCTAAAATTACCTGTGTTGAAACAAATAAATGATTTGATTTGATTGATTTTTTTTTCAGAGGGGAAACACCAGTGCTATATCAAGTGTTGCCAGAGAGACGCGTGGGACTTACTACTGGCATGATGGCATCCACACACGTCTACGATGTCAACACAAGTAAGTCATTTAATCAGATATTCTGCTTTGTTTTTTCTAAGAATGTAAATCTAACTACTTATTTATTGTATTAATAACGGCCAGTTGGAGAAAGTTTTGTGGTTTCAAGGTACGTCGCGATAAACCTAGAGTTTGACAGATTTATTCCTCGAACGTGACGTGCCATGGCGCGAGGCGCGTTTCGTAACGCCTCCTCCACTCAACATTTCCTTCCAGCTGCCAAACAAAAATTAAATTTCTGTAATAGTTACGATTAAAGTTAAAAATGGAGCCGAGCAACTTTTAATTTTCATGTTCCTAATTACAGTATCGTGAAGCCTATCTAAAAAATATAAATTAAAAGAAGATATAATTTATATACAATATAGGTTTATTTACAAATAATTAAAATAAGTGAAGTGAAGTTGGGAATTCGGAGAGCACGGAGAATGTCGTTACAGTAGGTCGACTGCGTTCCGGAGGCGAAGTCGGTAATGAATTTTAGCGTTGCCGATTTCGTAGACTCCCGGGTTGAGCAGTTGTAGGAGCGTAGAGGTGAGACAGCGTTGGTTGAGAGTAGCACATAGAGATGAGCAGCGATGGACGTCTTCAAAGGAGCGGTGAAGAGAAAAAAGAAAAACTTCGTAGTCTTCAGAGTCCGAAACTAGAACGGTGTAGAGTGCAGTGATTAATTCTTCAGTAGAGAGCTTCTATTTATTTATTTATTTATTTTATTAGGATCACCAACAGAGTACACATTGAATCCAATGGGGTGTGTCACTAACTTTTTATCACGATAGATGGCGCATGATAGATGGTACCTAATATAACTGTCAGTTGCATAGGAATCTTGTATTTTTATTACGAAATTTATTATTTTCTTGATATAATGCGAAAGTAAGCAGCTTTTAAGTGTAAAAATCGAGATTTCCAAGCGAAATCAAAGATATCGTGATCTCAAAATTATCGTTCTATTAATAAAACCTTTTTTCTTTTTAAATACGGTGTGCGCTTTCTTAATTTGTCTTTTAAGACTGGTAACGTTAATTTTAAATACATGTTTGTGTTATAAAAATAGAAAAAAAAAACTACAAAACATTAGAAAATATGCGATATAGGTGTAAAACAAGGTACCATTGCCGCTAGCGACATCTACAAAAAGCTTTGCCTGATACACCCCATTTTATCAATAGAAGCAAACAGTAAAAAAAAACATTAGTGAATGGTACCCCAGTAACAGGTGACCACAACATGTCAAACTACATTCAATTATGATACATTATATGTTTAAGAAATTTAATTAATAATAGTAACAATATTTAAAAAATAAAAATAAATAGAACTATGACTAAAAGTAATACTTACAGTTACAGAGTTAAATGATAAAAGTATCTTATATACAAACTTCATTGAAAAGCAAAATAAACAACTAAGAAAATATCCGAATAGAAAGGTATAAGTTATTTTACAAATACACAATACAACTAACAAAAGCAACAACAAATGAAAATATTACAACTATAGCCCTCCAGCGCCACCTGTGAACGCGGCAGAATGTCAGATAATAGTTCTGACAGATACTCGCAAGGGTTACCACACGTTTTACATTCTATTTATTTCATTACGTATAATGAATTCATATCGTTATTAGACTGACAATTTTAATTAACCATCTTATATTTAATTTTAATATACAATTACCTACATAAAAAATATAGTTATAGTTTTTTTATTTTTTTATTTTGTTTTTATGAAACTACTTAGCTCCAATAATTGAATATAGCCTTTCTTGAGTCCCGGGGCAGTGGCCTATAGGTTGAGTTCTTCTTTTGGCTACTCCAGACGAATGAATGAATCAAATGGGGTGTGGCATGACTTATATATTGTTTTTGGTGTTCGAAAAAATGAATTGAGAAAATTTTAAATAATGAAGTTTGTAAGTCAAATATGTTTCCAAAAATATATAAAAATGTGTGTTTAAGAATATGGGTGTAAGACTTGTATGTTGTAGGGGTTATAATGATGTTTTTTTTTCATATTTAAAGGCAAACGAAACGTGGCGACTGTCAGTTCTGGAGCAACGACAGACGTGGGAGGAGTGGAGGTGACGCTCGACCCCTCCGAGCTGGAGCTGGAGCCCGAGGCCGTGGCCGCGCGGTACGAGAGGCAACTGCGGGACCAGAGACCCAAGCAGAGGGAAGACCTCTCCGACATGCTGGCAGACCACGTGGCCAGACAGAAGGTATCCCTAACACAACACTTGGACCTCCATTATTGGAGGATGGGCCTTGCAGAAATTTCTGGAGATTTGGCCTACACTCAGGGGTGATGTCAAAATTTTATGAACCTCTCTGAGGCACGCTACCGATCCCAAGCGGACAACGTGGCGTCACGGGGATCCTGGACAGCGGGGTTATCAAGCTGGGCCCCAGCTCTATAGTCCTACTGGAAAAACCCCAAGCTACGGGGGCGACAATATCCAGTAGGATGAATTTATATATGTTTAATTAAGTTTATATATTAAGTTACGGTTGTTAAACAAATGAATTAATTTATTAAACAGCACATTGCTCGCAGTTAGTTTTTAAAAAGTGGAGTCTGTCAAAATCTACACTGACAGGTGGCGTCTTAAATAAATGCAAGGCAAATGATGTTGATTGCAGCCAACAACATTTATTCCTTGGCCGCATGTAATACGATCTTTACAGGGGTTCAAACCAACCTTTGAAAGCGTTCTTACAACCGAGCCACCATTGCTCTTATCCAATATCTTAGCGAAGGTTCCTACAATTATAAATATATATTTAAAAAAAACTGTTTATTAAAGACTTGAATTCAAGAGACGTTAATCATATTTTAAAAAAAGAATGCAGTATTTGAATATGGAAGGTGATGATTTGTACTTATTTATGCTCTGTGCGTATCAATTCATCATCATCATTATCACAGCTCCTAAAACACAAGTCCTAGACCTAATGGAGATAGGCCTTCCAGAATATTTTTTTTTGTTAATTGCACGACATGTGACCTGATGGTAAGTAGCGCGCAAGGTCCATGAATGACTGACATCACTCCCTAACACTATGCATGTCATGAAAGCAATACGGCTAGTACAGAAAAAGAATCAGAAACAGAGTTAGTGTGGTGTGAAGGAATAGCAAGGATAGAGTTATGAGCTAAACGAAGAATTCTAAGAACTAAGAAAGGAAATTTGATCTTTTAAATATGTAGGTGAAGAATAGAAGACAGAGTAAAGTAAGCAGACAATTCTTAAATTACGGCGAGATCGTATAGGATATTTTTATATGATTTTTTTAAGTTATCCTAAGGACCGACTAAAATTCAAAATTACATTTTTTTTTAAATTTGGATTGGATCCTTTTTGCGTAACAGCGTCCAATTGAGACTTGCCACCGCTGTAAGATCCATGCTCATAGCTGCAGTGCCCATACTCATGACTGTTTTTTTGTTTGTGTTTTTTTCTCCCGTTGGATGAATGAGGTGATAGGGAAGGCACAGGGTCTAGCCCATACAGCCAAGTCTGACGTAATATGTTTTTTTTTTACAGAACAAGAGAAAAAGGCAACAAAATGCAGATTCCAAGCAAGCAAAGAAATACAAAGAATTCAAGTTTTAGTTTATTTGTCGAAATATCTTTTATATAAATTAACCAAATCTATTTTCATGAAGAATTGTGTTTAAATATATTTAGTGACAAACTGTGTAAAAGTAAGCTACAATAGTTTAAGCAAATAAAGTGTTCATGAAAATGATCATTTTTACTAAGGAGTCGTATTTTTATTTCTCTTACCTAATTATTTTTTTCCTGACTTATTCGCACAAAGAATCAAATTTTACTAATTCCTTCAGAATTCTTTTGTTACGTCAGATTCTGCTCGCTGCGATGTGACTCCAAATTCTCAAAATATTTTTTTTTTCGCGTTTTGTTCCGAAAAGTAATGTTTATTTAATAATTTATTTATGAACTCTTTATTGTTCAAAAATCTTAAAATCAATGTACAATGGCGAACTTAATGCCTTTCGGCATTTTATAACAGCTAACCTTTGGGAGTGTGGTAGAGGATTGCGGGGTGCGTTATTATAAATATACAGAAGTAAAGTATCATCACGACCGTATCCCTTTCGGGGTGGTCAGAAACCACGCTTATAAATAAGCGGATTCACATTTAGCCAACTTTACTATAGGCCAATCATGACAAGTGGCAAACTCGAGAAATATCACAAATAAATTAAATATTAAATTAATGCATTTACCTATTTACATTAATAAATATTTTTGTGTCCCGACCAGGATTCGAACCCGGTACCTCCGAGTCTAAATCCACGGACTTAACCGCTAGACCACGGAGGCAGTTTTTGTATATTGATATTATGATATATATGATGTCAGTATATATTACCAGGTTACCAAGACGAGTGGTAAAATTTTTGCTTCACTGCACTCTCTTAATAAACTTAAAAACTTTCTGCCATTAAAAGCTAAAATAACCCTTGTTCAAAGCCTTCTCCTACCTCTGCTCGACTGTGGTGACGTGTGTAGCATTGATATGTCGGAGATGTTGCTCAATAAGATGGACCGGTTACTGAACGCATGTATCCGGTTTATCTGTTATTTACGTAAATATGATCACATCTCTGAATATCGTGCTAAGTTGAAGTGGCTGCCTATTCGTTGTCGCAGAAATCTTCGAGCCCTTTGTCTCCTTTTTTCTGTCTTGAATGAGCCTGCGACACCGAAATACCTTAAGGACAATTTCGCCTATCTCTCTTCTTTCCATGATAAATCCCTTCGCTCTGCTAACAACTCTCTTCTATCTGTCCCTTCTCATCATTCTTCATTTGTGTCTAACTCTTTTGTAGTTGTTGCTACTAATTTGTGGAATAATCTACCTGTTAACATACGGCAAGCAACTACCAGAACATTATTCAAAAAACTGGTGTTTTCACACTTTCTAAATAGCTCCACACAGTGTTAGTAAGTAGTATATATGTATGTTTATGTATATTAATATGTATGTATTAGTATTTAGTGTATCGATATTATAATATTTATTCCATATATATTGTAAGTAAGAATATATTAAATTGCTGTTAATTTAAATAATTATTTATTTCTCTTATTATCTTTATGATTGCACCTACATTTAATCAAATTTGTCCCCAAGGTTTGGCTGTCAGAGAATGTCTTCGGGCATTAAGTCCGCCTTTGTACTTTGTGCAATAAAGTTTATAAATAAATAAATTTAAAACGTATATTTGGAACGCAATCGAGCTTGTGTTCGGCACAACTCTGTGGTGTTCGGTTGGAGCAGGAATTTATTTATTTTTAATTAAAAATAAATCCTCTATATACAAGGACTTTAGACATTATCTGACATTTTTTTTTTGTATACTAGCACATGTGACCAATTAATTTCGTTTCGCCGTTTACACGGGCAGATTCGGGTAAAACCGCTAGTTTATAATGAAACCACACGCTAATCGGCGTTTCAATGTCATTTTGATTCAGTGAACTGTTATTATCAGGAAAGCGATAACAAAGGTGATGCGGGGCACAATATCCATAGATAAATGTATCCAGTAAATTTGTGCAGAAATAGTGAGGTACCTGGAATCAAACCTGAGAGAAATTTATTTGAAAAATAATATTTACAAGCAGAGAACCTCAAGCGGCGGAAATACACTCAGCTTATTGGGAGATGTGTTTTTGCGCCGTTTGGAGTTGAAACTCTCGGGCCCTGGGTACCAAGTGCACATGAAATTTTCAAGGCGTTGTCAAAACAGCTCGTCAACACCTCGGGAGACAAAAGGGCTGGGCAATATTTGGGCCAAAGGATCAGTATTGCCATTCAACGTGGCAATGCTCCAGTATCCTTGGCACTTTGCCCATTGGCAGCGATTTGGAGCAATTTTTTTATTTTGTTTTTTCTTCATTTTAGTTTTTAGTTATATTTTTATTTATTAATGATGTTTATTTTTATTAAAAGTCATTTATGTTTTAAAATGTACGTTTTTTTTTTTTTTTAAATCATTGTTCCTTATTTCCTTCGAATAATTTTACAAACTAATAAAATCACTACAAACTGAACCTAATAAAAAAATAAACTATAAATAAAAAATATCCTTAAGAGATGTACCATCGGGGATAGTCCCATGAAGACTGGCAACATTTCCCCTCTATATACCGAGGCTTATACGTTGGCAGAAATAATGGCCAGACACTTGGCCTTGGTCTCATCATCTCGACCCCAAACGGCGCAAACTCGTAACCCGTACCGAGGTTGGCGTATTTAACCATAATGTGGCATTATGGTTCGACTCTTATCTTCGCGGGCGCCAGCAACGCATTCGGTTGGACGACACGTACTCGGACTGGTGTCCGGTAACTGCTGGTGTCCCGCAGGGTGGCGTGTTATCTCCCTTGCTCATCTCTGTTTTTATAAACATGATCACTCAGGTTATTAACTTCAGTTCCTACCATCTGTACGCTGACGATGTCCAACTTATGCTGCACTTCAAGATTAATGATATACATAGTGCTACTGCAAAAATGAACGAAGATCTTGAAGCAATAAAAATACGATCTCAAAACCTAGGATTACTGGTGAATCCCTCGAAGACAGGTCATGATTGCTGGTTCGAGGCAGATGCTGTGCAAATTGGATCAGGTACCTCTTACACCATTATTATTTGACAATACCCCGCTTCTTTTTTGCCAGCATGTGAAGAACCTTGGCCTTCACATGAGTAGTGATCTCTCCTGGGATCACCACGTTTCCGAAATTTGTAGGAAAGTTCATGGCAGCATGCATTCATTAAAACGGTTACAATATTTTATTCCTTTCAAGGCAAAGTTAATGCTAGTCAGTTCGCTGCTTCTTCCCATCATTGACTATGCAGATATCTACTATCCCGACGTCACTGAAGAGCTACTGAACAAACTCGATCGTCTGCTCAACTCATGCATTCGCTATATATTTGGCTTGCGTAAGTATGATCATATCTCTAATTTTCGTGTTCAGTTAAAATGGCTCAATATCCGCTTTCGCAGATCTGCTCATCTCCTCGTGTCTCTGTATAGTGGTCCTGAACAATTCTTGTGCACCTACATACCTAAAATCCCGTTTTGAGTTCCTGTGCGATACACACAACCTTCCATTACGTTCTTCCTATAATAATCAACTGAAAATCCCATCCCACTCCACTAGCAGATATTCAGATTCGTTTACTGTGTCTGCAGCCCACCAGTGGAACAACCTGCCACTGGCTATTAGACACGCACCGTCAGTCCACGTCTTCAAAACCTTGGTTACTGCATTATTTTTAGACAAACAAGCATCGGGCTCACAATAAATATTTGGCAAATATATACTTTTATACTATGTATTTATTAGGATTTAGTGTATTTATTAATTAGTATGTAGTGTATGTATGTCTTAGTATGTAGTATATTGTTTGTTATCCTAATATTTTTTAATTTTTTATATCAGCACTACCCTTCATCTCATACTCTCCCAAAGGTTAGATGTTAGAAAATGCCTTGTAGGCATTAATCTTCGCCTTTGTACATTTTTTTCGTGCAATAAAGAATTTAATAATAATAATATTTACGCAGCTCTAGGTCTTAGTAGAAACCGCCTCATTCCCGCGCTGGACGAGGTTGCCTGGATGTGAGATGGGGCTAATGTGTCTACACAAATAATTTAATTTTATATTTAAAAAAAAACG
This sequence comes from Tinea semifulvella, assembly GCA_910589645.1. NCBI lineage: Eukaryota > Metazoa > Arthropoda > Insecta > Lepidoptera > Tineidae > Tinea > Tinea semifulvella. Next base: position 5,037,359 of record OU342620.1, read on the forward strand.
ATCAAAGCTGAAGCAAGCTTGTCGATGTCTAGGGTACCAGACTAAATCCACAAATAAATTAAATAATATACCCAACATAATGTCCCGATCAAGGGCCTAATTCTGGCTCTTTCGACTTGCGTGTCGGTTCGAAATATTCGAATGAAAAATTCGAGCAAATCGAGCGGACATGCATGTCGAAGGCGCGAGAATCGGGGCCCAGCCATTTATCCCAGTACCTCGGCATATAACTCTATGGTTTTAACCGCTTGACTACGAAGGCAGCGGATATTATTACAGGTAAAAATATCAATATACCTATATATGCAAATACATTAAAGTAGGGGAAACTGGGGTAATTGGGAACTCCTTACTTAAAATGCTCTTAAATAATAAAATAGAGATACAAATGCATTAACAGTCATTGCAAACGTAACGTTGTTAATATACATAGCTGGGCACCGTTAATAAAATAGTTAACTTCGTTAATCGTTAATCCGCTACAAAAAAAGTTAGCTTCGTTAAACGTTAAAGCGTTACTTTTCGGAAGAATTAACGGAAGTTAATGTTAATCGTTAATATGTGTAAAATTGCATTTTTATATCGTTGCGTTAGTGAACTTATAAAACCTGTTGGTTTAGGTTCTAGAAGTTAACAGGTTAATATATAATATTGTCAGAATGAGTTCTCTTTTTTGTCTTGCCTCGGTTAGAGCCCGCCTTAACAATATCTTCAAACTGTACGTATTGTGACTCATGTACCCTTAAATTAAATTATTCAGGCTTGATACATGAACTTTTATTTTGGTGTCTTTCGGCAAGCAACGCTTACAAGCAAAAAGTATTTGCTGGCCCTATCTGGATACAAATTCCACATACTCAGTCAAATGTGATCAAGGATTCTCAACAGGACCGCTGAAATCCGATTCCATGATATAGTTTTGTTTACTACACTGCACAGTACACTTTTCTATCTAACTAATTACACTGCACTCTTCTTTATTAACACGCAAGTTATCACTGACAGTAATTTATAATAACAACAAACACAACACTCGTCACTCTAAGCACTGGCGCTAGTACTTCGCAGTTTTCTTTCGCACGCGCCGGCAAAATATATCCAGTTTTGTTTTTGTCTCACGCGCCGCCGCGCCCGGCACTTGTCGTTTCATACTTGTCTGAATCTGTTTTTCGCGCCACACCGCGGTGCTGTGCGGTAAATAGTGGCATTGGATTAATGATTAACGGACTTCTGCATATTAACGATTAACGGATTAACGAGTCAATGCCCAGCTATGTTAATATACTACATAATAATGGTAATAAAAAACATTGTCGTTAATTTTTCCCGAATTTTCTTGTCGGGTAATAGAGATCAGTCCGTGGGGGAAATAGAAACGATTTAGTATATTATATATTTATATAATAATAAAATATTACTCATATTTTCTATGCACTTGTACCTACTTTTAAGTGTTTAAAGTTGTCCCAATGGTTGGCTATGATAGAATGTCTCGCGGCATTAAGGCCACTTGATACCTACACTTGTACATTGAAGTGTTACTCCCAATTACCCGCTGCTCTTAATTACCCCACTTTACCCGTATTAGTCATTGGTTTCGACGCTACGGCGCGATAACTATAAATAATTTATCTATGTGCAAATACTGTATGATGAGAAACATTGTTTGTTTTCTGCTTCCACCGAGAAGATGTGTTTTGTTTAAATAATAAAGTGAATACTAACCGTGGCGAGGGAAGGCCAATTTTATACACATTCTGAAGGTCTTTACTTCAGCAGTGAAAGTGTGCAATTTATTTATTTAGTTACATATTCACAGCGCTTACAATTAAACGTAGTCTACAAAATTCTAAAATTTATTACAATATACCTATTACGATAATTATTGACAATTACTACAAAGTAAAGCCTATTAATGGATCAATATATACCTAGTGCGTGAGTTTACATAAAAATAAAATGATAATACTAAATAAAAATAAAAAAACATCAATGGAGAATTCATCTTCGCGGATGACATAGTCATCATGGCCAGCTGGCTCAAGGATCTTAGCGGAATGTTAAATGGCTTAAACGTGGTGTCCCAGCGGGTTGGTCTCAGTATGAACTTGGACAATCTGCGCGAGAAACGCCACTCTCAAAGTGATGCAAAATTACGTCTACCTCAGGACTATCCAATCCAAAGAAGTCGACAGACGCATTCAGCTAGAATAGGCGGCATTCGGAATTCTCCGGCACATCATCTCATCTTCCATACCACAATGCTTGAAGACAAAGGTCTTTAACTAGTGCGTCTTCCCGGTAATGTCGCAAAGAACAGAGACCTGACAGTGGATTTGGTACATAAATTCAAGGTATGGAGAGAGCTATGCTTGGTATTTCTGATGGATAAAATTCGAAACGTTGATATTCGTCAGAGAATGAAAGTTTACTGACATAGCTTTTAAAATTAGCAAGCTGAAGTGGTCGTGTGCCGGACACACCTGTCGCAGAACCTATGAACGATGGGCATTTGCTCTAGAGTGGACACCACGTAGTGGAAGATCGAGACTACCCCCGCCGGATAGACTAATGATCTGAAGAAGGTCGCTGGTGGGAGTTGGATAAGAGTGGCAAGAGATTGCGTTAAGAAGCGAGCCTTGGAAGAGGCCTACATCCAGCAGTGGAGGGATACAGGCTCATGATGTTAAATTGCATAAACAATTTCTACAAAAAAAAAAACCATAACAACAAACCTACTTACCAAACCTAATTTAAATATAAATCGTGTCTGCGCGGCATGGTGGCAAGAATGCTGGCCGCATTTCCTCGCTGCTTCGCTATGCTGATTCTCTGAGCGAGGAAAGAACCAACCCTCTTGTCAATTCAGACAATTAGACGATGAGTGATGTTTTTTAAGAATGTATTAATTAAACTCGTATTTTATATACATCTATTTGTATCTTACATGAAACATATTTACAATATTAACCTACTATTTCCCTAATCACAAGTTACCATTGCTTAATTTACTAAAGATAAACGTTTTTTAGTCTCATAAAAGTTTGAAAAGATATAACACCGCGTCTTGTTGTCTCCGGTGATAAGAGGACTGGCTTTTTCTACGCCCAAAGAAAAAGTATTGCAATTCAGCGGGGAAATGCAGCCAGCGTTCTTGCCACCATTCCACGCGGACAGGACTTATATCCGTAGTAATAATATTAAGTATAATTTAAAAAAAAAATTCTAATATTTATTCAAAAGTGACACGGAAGGTAATGCTTGCCAATATTATTTTATATACTTTATTGCACTAAAATTGTACATAATTTAATGGCTGAACCATCTGGGATTGTGCGGAGCGATGGCAAGAGACCCGACGGAATGACTGTTGGACTGTGGAAACTTGGCGGGTCTCTGGTGTGAGATACGACGTGTGTAGACACATTAGCTCCATCTCACATCCTCGTCAGGCGCGGGAAGAACGGCGTTTTCTGCGGAGAACCTCAAATTGCGCAAATACGCCAACCTTGGTACCGGTTACGAATTTGCGCCGTTTGGGGTCGAGACGATGGGCCCATGGGGACCGTCAGCAAGGCGCTTGACCAAGGAGTTGTCAAAGCGGCTGACGGAAAGGTCTGGAGACAGGAAGGCTGGCAATTATTTCTGCTAACGTATAAGCCTCGCTATACAGAGGGGAAATGTTGCCAGTCTCCTTGGGACTATCTCGGATGGGACGTCTCTAGAGGACATTTTTTATTTATAGTTTAGTTTATTTTTAATTGTATTATTTAGGTAGCTTTTATAGGAATTTATATTTAATGTACTAACTTCGAATAAATTTACAATAACATAAAATTTAATGGCTTATTGGCCAGGCATTTTCTAACAAGGATGCTGGAATTGAAAAAATCTCCTGGGTGTTAAGGCATAAGTATTGGTGTGTGTGCGTGTGTGTAAAATGTATGTGTAGTTGAGACTAATATAACTCAAATAACAGCAAAATGATAACAATAATAACAGTTTTAATAACAACATTAGTGTTATTATTATATTTGTATCAATCGAGTAAACGTAATTATTGGACCGTCCGAGGAGTGCCGATCGGTTCCGGCTGTCATTGGTTCTTCGGTCACTATAAACAGTTCTTCTTTCAACAAAAACAACTAGGATTGATATTTCAGGACCTTTACAAGTGAGTATTTTTTTTATAAGGCTGCGTTCCTAGTAGGCAAACTGTTCGCCGCCGACTGAGGCCGCAGCATTTCCATCATTTCATAGCAACTTCATAAACCAGCGTAAAATATCGTTTTTCTTATGAAATACCACTTTTTTTAACAATACTACATTTTGACAAGTAACAAATAATAACAAATCAATGGACACTGTATTATGGTCTTGGAATTTATTACATAAAATCGTTTAAAATACATTTTAAATAAATATAATATAAAGTATACAACAATGTAAACAAACCATTTTAAATGATTTCTGTCAAAAAGTAGCATCTAAACCACAGATATAGATCTAACTAGATTACGCGAGTCCCTGCAATTGTATGAAAACCAAGCGTGCCACTTTTGTTGTACCTACTGTGACGTCACAAGAGGATTTTAGTGATGGGAATCTCCAGTCCGCGCGAAACCGATATAAAATAGTTCCGACGTTGACAACATATACTGTTTATTGTGTAATATTAGAGATTTTTAAATTTTAGAGAAGGGTTCCGGTGCATCGAGCCGTCGACCACAATGTCAATCTACTAACTCCATCATTAGTTGACGTTTTCAGTACATCAATAGTCGGTATTGCTTTTGTAGTCAGTCGTCGAAACTTTTTTGTTTCCTTAAAACTGCCCTCAATAAAATGAACAGAACAAATTCGACTATGTTTTGTTGGAAACCAATTTTCATGCCCCGTCGCTTTAATCCATTTCATTTTAACGTTAGGGTCACTTGGAAACCTGTAATTATAATTAATAATATTCTGAATTAAATCACTAACAGAAACTAATTGCAATAAAAAAATATATTATGTGTCACAAAATATCCCAAGGCGAACATTATCATTCCTCTGTTTCCAAAATCGATTTTCGAATCGAGCAAGTGTACAACACTATTTGCTTCATTTGACAGAAATATGATAATAGTGAAGCTTCGCGACGAATGAAAGTATCGATAGTTCCATTTTTATTGCGTGTTTTAGTAAACAGGCTCTACAACTTTGCAACTTTAAAAGCGGCAATGTATTATGAACATGCGGTGCACACTTAGTTACGTAGTTTTCTTAGTAAAACCCACAACAAACATAACGTGCGTAAAATAATTGATTCTAAAATAAATGAGACACAATTTAATTACAAAATTACTTACCGATGAAAGGAAACGTTTCCATTATTCCGTCCAACTTTTCATGTAGAGTTTTTACAGCTCAATACCGCACAGTGAGGCATTTTTTAGATTTAGATTGACGTCCGTTACCGACAACGCGGACCGCAGACTAAATGAAACCGCATCGAAAGAGGTGCATTGCACTTCCTTTTGGCACGCGAAGTACATACACTCGAGTCATCTAGTTAGATCTATATCTGTGATCTAAACCCTCCTTTCAACACAATACTGACATACGAAATTAGCATCAAATGTTAGATATTTCATTAAACGAACGACTTGTGCTAAAAAAGTGATATTTTCATGCTAACATTTGTTAAAACGAACGCGGCCTGAGTCAGCGGTATCGGTTTAGCTACCATATATTTGAAATGGAGTATTTACAGTTTGCGTTTCGCTCACTCTACACAGTTTGCAGCGTGTTTGAATGTGTTAAAATGGTGTTAGTTCGCCACAAATTTGCGGCTCACTCAGTCGGCGGCGAACTACGAAAGAAACATCAGTCTTGTCGACTTGTGACGGTTCGATATGGTAGCGATTATAAAGAGCCGTGTCAGCTTCATTTCATCATCATTGCAGGCCCCTAGAACACAGCGTCCCAGACCTACACTGCTGGAATGGGCCTTCCAGACATATATCTGGAGAATTTGGCCTACACTCGCCACGCTGGCCAGGCGGCTTGGCGAGGATATGATGTCAATTTTTAATGACAATTTAATAACGATTCCACGAGTTAGTATTAGTGGAACCGGCACCGACGGCTTAACGTGCGGAACGGTGGTTTTGTAAATCTATGACAAATGTACGTAAGAAAAGTGTATTTCTCATTGGTACATGCCGGGGGGGTGTTTGAACCGACCTTAATACATAATCGTGGCTGTAAAAGGGCCGTGTCAGCTTACAATCTAAAATCGTTAACGCCTAAACTACGCGACTGAATTAATTTAAGATATAATCCAGAAAACCAGGGTTGAGTATGTATGTATGTGGTAACTGAAGGCGTAATTTTTGAAATGAAATGAAATAATTTATTTGTCAGAAACATGGTAGGTACAGGGATGTAAATTATTATATGTAATTATATCACATGCTTCGCTATTTCTAGCATACAAATATTTATTTAGTCACATGACTTTGTCGAGCTTAGTGTCTAGGTATTCTTTTGTCGAATAAAAACATTTATTAACCAGCATTTGTTTGACTCTTAATTTGAACAGCTTTAGTGGCAGCTCCCTTATAGTAACTGGAAGCTTATTAAATATATATTTGAGTATTATTTGTATTTGTAGTGAATTCCCCGAATCTCCATATGTCGGCTACATGAAGATGGGTACTCCAGGGCTTGCAATACGAGACCCTGACTTAATCAAAGCCGTCCTCTCTACAGACTATAATAATTTTGCTGAGAATGAACTAAAGTTAAGTATTAACTTATATTTTCCACTACAGATAGTGCAGGGTTTCTCAAACTTTTGGCTCCACGAACCCCTGTTAAAGTTTCCATATGACAGCTTAACTAACTAATGAATCCCCCCTGCTTCAAGATACTCTTCTTAATCGCTACATTTATTTATTTATTTATTTAAACTTAATTGCACAAAGTACAAAGGCGGACCTAATGCCGCTAGACATTCTATGACGGTCAAACCTTCGGGACAACGAGAGCAGTAAGTACATAAGGTAGGTGCAATACTGAATAAACTTGAGTAGTTTAGTTGCAGATAACATATACATACTTATTAATAATTACATAATTACATACTAATACATACATATAACCTACATAAATAAAATATTAACAATACAATATAATATATACACAATACTATACCTACTAATGATAAATCACAGTGAAATGAATGAAATGAAATGAAATGAAATGAAATATTTTATTTGCTAAAAAATACGTGGTTACAGATTCGAGTATGGTCTCAGTTTTATAGACAACTCACATGTTTCGCCAGTGCGGCATGCAAAACTTTATACAACTATTATAAAAATTAAATTACAAAATTAGAAACATTGGCACAGTCTTATAAATCATAAATAATAATTATTGGTCCAATAGGTTTCAATGTCAAATATAATTCATTAAATAATTATTCTAGATGTCAATTGTATTGCGTTATTAATAGTCAGGTACATAATTTTCTTTTCTACCATTTAGGAAGTCATTTACGGAGTAATAACACCGTTCATTTAACCACTTTCGGAGTATTTTTTTAAACCGTCGAATTGGTAGCTGTTTAATATTTTCCGGAATGTGATTGTAGACTTTTATTGCCATGCTATATGAATTATTTTGGTATACTCTACTTTTCGGAATGGTCAGTTGAATCAGCCTATCTACATTCCGTGTAGTTCTTGGCATTAGTTCTTTAGCTGTGTTAAAGTAGGAAAAGTGAGCTTTAACAAACACGGCTATTTCATATATGTACATGCAGGGAAGAGTAAGAATTTTTAATTTAATAAATATTGGCTTACATGAGTCAAAGGGAGACACACCACATAAGGCCCTAATACACTTCTTCTGTGTTATAAAGACTCTGTTTATGTCCACCGAGTTTCCCCAAAGTATTAGGCCGTACCTAAGGACTGAGCATGCATATCCGTAATATGCCGACATAGCTATTTGCAAAGTTGAAGTTTTTCTAATTTTGCGAAGGGCAAACACATATCTGTTTAACCGATTACAAACGCTATCAACATGAAGTTTCCAGTTGCAATGTGAATCTACTATGAGTCCAAGAAATTTTAAATTATTGGTGTCTTCTATTTTCGTTCCCAAGTAGTTTATGTTTAAATCCTGTTTGATTCCACCATTGTTGAAAAATTGAACATATTTTGTTTTAGATAAGTTAGCTTTAAGGTTATTTTTATCCAACCAATTTATTACAGTACTAATGGTTTGATTCACTTGATTTTCATGTTCTGGGACATTATCAGAGTCTACTAAAATTGATTCTGAGATTTTGTTTTAGCTGAGTCTGATTAAGACTAAGCTAAAACAAAAGGAGGAACATGGAAAATTACGAACCTCGGTCTTGCATGTAGTGAGCATACACTAGTTTTTTAAAAATACATCTATTCATGGTAGAGTGGTCGTGGTCGCCATTTGAGTGCTAGTGGCACGCCTAACAAGCCGTCGCCACTCCTCTCGGACCGCAGCTTTCCTGGTGTACTCATGTAGGGAATCTTAGGTCTAGTGGACCCTATTTTATTATTATTATACAAAAATATTAAAATGAAATAGATTAAAAAACTAATTATAAAACAATTGCCGCATGCCACATTTCCTCTACATCAAGGCCGGTTCCGCTGCTCATACAGCCGAATTTAAAAAGCACATCAAATATAATAGCATTAAACAAGGTAATAACTTTGTGGCATTTGGGGTTGAAACAATATTCTTAATTTTTTAAGAGTGTGGCGACCCCAAATGCCATAACTACCTAAAACAGAATATTTTGATATAATTCAAGGAGGAAATGCGGCGAGCATTTTAGGTACACTCCCTGGCCCTTAGTTTATTTTGTAGAATAGTCTTAATTTCATAGGTATTTTTAGTTTAGTTTATAATTTATTGTTATTATATTTTTTTACCATGTTTTATTAACCCATTTTCTTGTATATCTGTCCGGGTGGAATTTTGTAATTGAATTTAAACTAACTTTCCAACAAACTAGAGACTTGAAATTTAGACCATAATAATAATAATAATAAAAATTCTTTAATGCACAAAGTTAAATAAATTAAAACTAAGCGCATAGGCGACCTTAAGGCATCTTCTACCAGCTAACCATAGCATATTCGGTCGCTCTTAGCTTTCCAAGGCGGCATTAACGGAATCGTACAGTATTTAGTTGGGTAGGGAGAGGAGCAGAATGGTGGATGTTGAGCGTCTTGTTGCTACTATTGTGCGAAGCTTGGCTCTGTTTTGGCTCAAGAGACGCTATGTAAGGTGCCTGTGTCCAATGCCTAAATCTGCTCATGCTGTCTGTCTGTTCTTTGACGGAGCCTGGTTTGCATAAACTGTAACGATGAGGATATTATTGTGGCGGGCCTGTTGGTCTTGTGGCGTCATTGCCCAGTGAATAACATTAAAGTTTTCAAAACCTTACACCTACTATGTTTTGCATTCATTACTTAATTTATGACAATCGTAAAACCCTTAGGTGGATAAAAAGAACGATTTTCTAATGGGAAATCACCCGTTTGTGTTGACGGGATCAGAATGGAAGGCCGCGAAAGCACACGCGACACGGTTACTGACGTTCGTCAAACTCAAGGCGTACTATCCAGCGATGCGAAGTGTTGCTGACGAGATGGTACAGTATGTAAAAACCAAATGCGAAATTGAGGAAGTGGTGGAGTTGGAGACTAAACAGGTAAGAAGGAAATTAAGCCTAATGAATGATCAATTATTTAAAAAAACCTCACTCCAATAGGTTGCTTCGGTGCTAAGAATTATCACTAAATAATAAAAAGTTCATAAGCTTTTCGTCTATCAAAATGTATATAAACTCCTTTCCACGAGAACTGATACCGAGGTCATCAGATTTTACATCATTCATACATTCAATGCAGGTGTGTTCAACATTTTAAAGAGTAAGGAAAAAAATAAACGTATAACAATTAATTCATTTGTTTATTCTTATTTGAATCAGTAATACTAATCACAATAATATTTATGTATTAATTTAAATTTAATTAATATTTAATTAATTTGTGATATTTCTCGAGTTTGGTACGCTAGAGACATCGACGAGCTTGCCACTTGTCATGATTGGCCTATAGTAAAGTTGGCTAAATGTGAATCCGCTTCTATATAAGCGTGGTTTCTGACCACCCCGGAAGGGAAACGTTCGTGATGATACTTTACTTTATGTTACTCGAGTGTTTCACGTTTCATTACAATGCCAATAATATTTATATTGAATGTACTTAATTATGAAGTTAATAATAACAAATCAACTAATAACAGATAAATAAGTTAATAGGCACAACTCGCTATTTGGTCGGGCGCGTCTGTACACTGAATGATCAAAATCAATTGTTTGCTAAGCATGGCAAACACAGACAGGTACCACGAAATGTCGCTTTTGTTTATTTAAATGTCATTTTTACATTGTTTTATCATCATTATCATTACAGCCCCTAGAACAAAGAGTCCTATAGGACTACATTTCTGGAAAGTTTGGCCTACACTAGCCATGCTGGCCAGACGGGTTGGCGAGGGTCTGATTTCAATTTTAATGACACATTATTATCGATTCCACAAGTTTAAATTACTGGAACCGGGACGGACCGCTTAACATGCTCTTCGAGGCACGGGAACGGTGTTGTAAATCTATGACAACTATGTGCGTAAGAATAGTTTTTCTTCATTACCTTTTTGGATTTTAAGGGAAGCGTTCTTACAACTGAGCTACCACCTCACCTTTACGCAGAGTTTTGATAATTTGTACCTTTTATTAATCTTAATAATTTGTGCGGTCATGTGCGGGCGCCGCGCCATCTTTTACTGTCCTTCTAGTGTTAACAACTCAGTTTTCAGGAATGTTCACAACGGATGTAGTGGCAAATGCAGCTTTGGGCGTGAAAAATAATAGCTTTAAAAATGAAAGCTCATACTTCGCTCGCATAGTCGAGCAAATATTTGTGAACGATATTGTGAATTATTTGAAATTATTTTCTGCTATCGCTTTCCCGAAACTCGCACCGCATTTAGGCATAAGGTTGGTTGGTAGTACATTACATTATAAACAAGACGGGCAAGAAGCCAAACAGCATGGGAAGTAAAGCTAGAACAATCGTCAATTAAATAGTCTAAATGAATGTGAATGAATGTTAGATGATTTTATATATTTAGTTTTATGTTTTTTTTAGTTATTATTGTTATTTTGTTGAAATAAATTATGTTATATATTAAATAGTCTATGACCAGGGGCTATACTCTTCCATTCCATACATTAAACTTGTAGGACCTTTGGTAAAAATCGAGGGTTACCATTTATATTTTTTTGTGTTCTAATGAGGTAATAGGGAAGGCAAAGGATCTAGCCCATACAGCCAAGCCTGACGTAATATTTATTTTTTATGAGTTAATGAGGTCATCATCAAATTCCAGATGTTGCAGAATATAATGCTTTTCTTGGAGTCACTCGCGGCTTTAGCACGTCGGGTAAAATATGGGAGTTCACAGCGCGGGAAATCCACAAAAAAATAACTGCCATTTGTGCCCCATATTTAAAGTCCAATTTATAATTTTCCATAACTAATCACATTGTAGCACATTATTAAACAAAACAACATCACTTTTGCCCAACAATAGTAAATTAATTTACAAAACAAAAAATTGCACTTGACATCTCCGCGCAAAATGGCGCGAAGAACTCAATTGTTTCTATTCTCTCGATGGATGATGGACGAGATGATAGGAAAGGCAAAGGGATCTAGCCCATACAGCCATGTCTGTCGTAATATACATGATGAATTTTTGAGACGAGACACTAAGGGCAGATACCATAACCGTTCAGAATATCTCCAAAAGTTATGGACGTTTATCTGTAACCATAACGGTTTTGGTACCTGCCCTTTCTGTCCCGTCTTAAAAATCCATTCTGTATATTCTTTCTTTTTATGAGATAATGAGGGAAACGCAGAGTTGGAAGACTCTCCGCCAGATGACCGGTAGCTGGTGCGAGTTGGATGAGAGTGGCAAAAGATCGTGTGAAATTGCCAGCCTTGGGGGAGGCCTACATCCAGCAGTGGAGTGACATAGGCTGATGATGATTTAAAATCTTTATTATATAAACAAAATAATATATACTGAGATTGCCTTGTAGTTTTATACTCTAGTGACTGTTTTAGGTTTGCTTCTAAAACAATAGAGAAAGAATTGGTGGCTTTAACACAGAGACAGCTAAACCTTCCGCAAAACCCAGATTTACCAAGGCACGATATATTTCAGCAACTAAAAACTTTTAGAGAGAACGACGACAATAAAAAAGAAAGTAAGTTTTTCTTTTAATATCTTTATCTTTCTTTTATAGTTAAGTTAAAGTTAAATATTATTACGATACAATAATGTATTAATAATACGGTGGTGGCTCGGTTGTGAGAACGCGTTCCTTATATCCTACAAAGGTCGGTTCAAACCCACCCGACATGTACCAATGAGAAATGCACTTTTCTTACGTACATTTGTCATTAGATTTACAACACCGCCGTTCCCGTGCCTCGGAGAGCAAGTTAAGCCGTCGGTCCCGGTTCCACTAATACCAACTTGTGGAATCGTAAATAAATTGTCAATAACAATTTACATCATATCCTCGCCAAGCCGTCTGGCCAGCGTGGCGAGTGTAGGCAAAATTCTCCAGATATACGTTCTGGAAGGCCCATCTCCAACAGTGAAGGTCTAGGACGCTGTGTTCTAGGGTCTGTAATGATGATGAATGTATTATAAAAATCTAAACTCTCTTGACCTTCCAGAAATTTCTGGAGAATTTGGCTTACACCCGCCATGCTGGCCAGGCGGGTTGGCGAGGGTCCGATGTCAATTTTATAATTTTTATTAGTGGAACGGGACCGGCGGCTTAACGTGCTCGCCGAGGCACGGGAACGGTGGTGTAGTTAATCTATGACAAATGTACGTAAGAAATTTCTCATTGGTACATGCCGGGGAATTTGAACCGAACTTTGTAGGATTTTAAGGAACGAGTTCTTGACCGCCTCCGTGGTCTAGTGGTAACAAACGTTGCCGTGAACTCGGGAGGTCGTGGGTTCGATTCCCACCGGGGGCAAGTTGTACATTGTATAATTTGTCTCGGTCTGGGTGTTTATATGTATAATATGTATATATTTACAAAAAAAAAAGTATAATATGCAGTTTATCAACCATCTAGTTTCCGTAACACAAACCTCGCAGCTTACCACGGAAATTAGACGGCGCTGTGTGACCTGTCTGGAAATATTTATTTATTTAAATATTTACAACCGAGCCACTACAGCTATTATACAGACGATTAATTAAATTATTACCCGATTTTTCTGTATAATATATTAATTAGCAACACTGAAAAGACGGTAGCAACATTGTTCAGTTAACCTGAGCTGCGTTCGTTTTCTTACCCCGCGTCGGGTTCTGACGTCATTAGAATAGTAACTTGACACGTTCACGAACTATTTACAAGCAATGTCACTGACAAAATTGTCTTTTGTAGTATTATCTCCGCTTAAAACCTATTTCTAATATTATTAGTATCTCAGAAGAATGACAATGTTAGTATAGTTTATATTTAATATAATATTAGTATAGTATTTTTTTTTACATACTTATATTTAAAATTTTACTTTCCTTTTGACTTTTATATATTTTTTTAATGGATAATAAATGTTGTTTGCATAAAAAAATTGTAGATAATGTGGTTGTATATACTGTTGCTTACCTTAATTAGTTAATATAATAATAATAAATATTTCCAGACAGGTCACACAGCGCCATCTAATTTGCGTGGTAAACGAGGCTTGTGTTACGGAAACTAGATGGTTGATAAACTACATATTATACTTTTTTTTTTGTAAATATTTAAGTACATATACATATAAACACCCATACCGAGACAAATTATACAATGTACAAGTTGCCCCCGGTGGGAATCGAACCCACGACCTGACGAGTTCACGGCAACGTTTGTTACCACTAGACCACGGAGACGGTATTTAAGTAATCTTTACTGTTTGTCTGTTTTTATCCTAAATACAATAAAATAAATAAATAAATATTTTTTTAGTTTTGTTTGCTTATTTCACAGATTATTAGCTACCTTATGTTTTTTAACTTATGGTACTTGTCACTTTGTTATTGTCAGGGACCCAGAGTTAACACCAGTATTGGGACCCGAAACATTTTCGAACGGCCAGTGTCGCTACTCGGTGTTAGTTTATGAACGCAGCTCAGATAATTTGGTAGGACAGTTAGCATATCCTAGGAATATTGATATATATCTCACCCGTAGACTGATTCGGTAACGCACTTTTGTTGTTTACAAAATAAGCATAACTTTTGTTTTTTGCAGTTATTTCAGATGAAATTATAGCAAGTCATTGCTTTTCGTTCGTGACGGATGGCTACGAGACGTCCAGCGATTCCTTGTGCTTCTCTTTCTTTCAAGTTGGTACCTATTTATGTTGATTGAAAATAGGAATAGTAAAAAAAACTGCCTCCGTGGTCTAGCGGTTAAGTCCGTGGATTTAGACTCGGAGGTACCGGGTTCGATTCTTGGTCGGGACACAAAAATATTTATTAATGTAAAAAAATACATTTATAATTTATTTGTGATATTTCTCGAGTTTGGTACGCTGGAGACATCGAGCTCTTGCCACTTGTCATGATTGGCCTATAGTAAAGTTGGCTAAATGTGAACCCACTTGTTTATAAGCGTGGTTTCTGACCACTCCGAAAGGGAAACGGTCGTGATGATACTACTATAGTAAAAAACACATTGAATTAAAAAAATAAAAATATATATAAACATATTTAATAAAAAGCTATGCATTAAATTTTAAATTAAAAAAATAATATGATTTATAGACAAACATATAATAAATAAACTTGAATATGGCGCGCGACATAATGACAAAAAACTGACAGCGCTCAGAGCGATCTACCTCGATATCGTGAGCAGTCTAAGCGCGAGGAGTAATGTCATTTGTGACGTCACATAGCTTTGGCAAAACAGTTTATACGCGTCTCGGAACACCTTTAAGCGTGCTTAAGTTACTATTATCGAGTCTCGGAGCGGTATATAATCTGTGGTTACTGTACGACTGCTGCTGATTATTAGGCGCGGAAGCGGGCGTTAAATTAAAATTAATATTGACATCAGACTGTCGCCAACACGTCTGGCAAGCGCGTGGCGAGTGTAGGCAAAATTCTCTAGAATTATGATGTTGTAAACTCCACTATATGAATAGCATTAAATAGATTCGATGCACTTTTTTTTCAGTTAGCATGGCACTCTGAAGTACAAGACAGGCTGAGAGAAGAAATAATGAACATGATTAAAGAAACAAGGGATGACTACAATGTTGATCATATTGAGAAATTGAAATATCTCGACATGGTCGTCTGTGGTATGTGATTTCCAGAGACAGCCTGATTTCAGATTTTGACTATTTCACACTTCGCTTGAAGGACTTCAGGTTATACGAGTATTGAGAATGCTCTTCCAGCCTCTATGTTTCCACTTTCCTATAACCTGGAGTCCTTCAAACGAAGCGTGAAAAGACATCTAGTCAAGCCGGCATAGTGTTAGGGACTGATGTCAGTCATTAGTATCTGATTCCAATTTCTAACATTCATGGACCTTGTCCGCCACTTACCATGAGGTCGCAAGTCAAATGTCGTGCTAGTATAAATAAAAAAAAACAATCTACATTTAGTTTCTATCTATCTATCACTTTAAAGTTAATAAAGAAATCGACTAATTTTATATGAATATCTAGTTGTCACCATCTATAAATTTAGTCATTGCTTTGATTTCTGGTAGTCATATATATTTTTTTTAACTTTTTAGAGACCCTCCGACTGTATCCACCTGCAACAGCACTAACTAAACTATGCTCAATTGACTATAAGGTCCCAAACTCCTCCCTAGTCATCAACAAAGGTACACCAGTTACAATACCAGTGATAGCACTGCAAAAAGATAACAAATATTACAAAAATGCGACCAAATTCATCCCGGAAAGGTTTCTAGAAGAATCTCTGGCTGAGAGAAATAAATTCCTATTTCTACCCTTCGGTGAAGGTCCAAGAAAATGTCCAGGTAAATGTAATTATAACTTTTAATGATAATGTGGCAGCATCGTTAACCAGTTTGGTCACCACGGCCTGTCTTGTCAGAAGAGTGCCGGTCGTCGTTTCCACAACGGTTCTGTTAATAATGTAATCCACCGGGTTTTGGTTACTGCCAGGATGATCAGCGTCATCTTTCCTTTAGATGCAAAACGTTTGAACCTGACTACGTCAGTAGATGTAGAAGGCAACACATACTCCCTTTGGAGCTACGTAAAAGCATAGCGGACATTACTTACCTCTTTAAAATTGCGCAATCGAAAATAGATTCCAGTGAACTCCTAGGATTACTAGGATTTGGTATACCTAGCCGGTCTCAAAGGGCTTATCGACCTTTGGTAGTGCCATATGCCCGCACCAACTACCGTCAAAACTCATTTTTAGCGAGAGCATCAAAAGAACCCAACCGCCTAGCTGAGGTCATGGATATTGACATGTTCTGTACATCGCCTAAATTAGTTGGTCGGGCGATGTCTAGAGCATTTTTTACAGTATAACACCCATTATATTATTTATATTATATTATTTTTATTTTTCTAAATTATTGTGGTTTAAAATTATCATTTATATGTTTCTTCTATTTGTAAGTTATTTAGTTGTATAAGATATTTGTGGAAACTTGTAATTGGCATCTAGTTTTTTATATAAGTAATCATTTGTTAGAAGCTGTAAGTTTTCCTTAAAGATAAATAAATAAATCCCATCGGTTATTGAACCGTACGTATCTCTCGCAGTGATGGTAAGTCCTGATGGATTCACTTTGGAGCCGTGGTCCATGGGTCGAGCATTGGTGTGGGACGCTACTTGTGTCGAAACTCATGTCCAGGGCACATCTGTCAGGGTTGCTGAGGACTCGGCTGAAGATAAATGCCGCATATGTATGAGTCTGTAGGTCAAAGTCAAAATATCTTTATTTACGTATACCTATTACAGGCATTTATGAAACGTCATTAATTTAATTATTTTGAATGATTCTACTCCTGCTAGTAGAAGACTAAGCAGCAAAGTGGTCCAATAAGTAAGCTGTTAGCAAAAGACCAGCAGCTTAGCAAATTCCAGTGACCTGTTAATGTTTAATCTGACTGAGAAAGGAATCTGCAAGGAAAACTCAGCTATATCAGATTTACAAAATAAAACATATACAGAACTGCACCACAACGATCAGTTAATGACCAATAATAGGTAATGACTACGTGTTTGTGACTTTTGGTCTTGAGACGACAGGACCGTGCGGCCCAAGTGCTAAGAAGTTCTTCAAAGCGGCTGGTTACTGCTGTAGGTGATGAGAGAGCTGGCGCGCATCAAATCAACATACTCGTAGCTGTTCTTGGCACACTGCCACATGATCAATAATGAGTTCTTATTTTTATATGTAGTTTATGTTTTTAATTTTACTTTTTAATTTAGTTTATATATTTTTATTAACTTAATTTTTATTTATTTTAAATAAATGTACAATACTTTGAATATATCAATTGTTGTATATCGTTGCGTCGGATATGCGGCGTCACTTTGACGGACCGCATACGTAATGACGAAATACGAAAAATGGTAGGTATGAAAGAAAGCATAGGGACAAAAATAAGGAAAGGCATGCTACGATGGTTCGGGCATGTTGAAAGGATGAATGAAGAGAGATTGACGAACCAGATATATAATGCGAAAATCGTGGGTAAAAGAGGCCCTGGCAGACCTAGACTCACATATTACGACCAAATTAATAAAACAATAGCTGAAGGTGCGTTGAAAAGCCACGAAACAAAAGGGCATGTATGAAGAGGTTGATGAATGTCGAAGAAGCGAAAGAGGTATGTCGTGACCGTGACAAATGGCGCTCAATTGTCTCTGCCTACCTCGCAAGGGATTTGGCGTGAAGATATGTATGTATGTATGTATATCAATTGATAAATTATTATCTCTTTATTTAGATAGGTATATTAAAAATAGATGTTTATTCAAAGTAGATACAAAAATATTAAAATAAAATAGACTAAAAAACTAATTATAAATAAAACTAAAATAAAAATACATATGAAATTAAAACTATTTCACAAAATAAACTAATAGCTTACCACCAGGGAGGGTACCTAAAACGCTCGCCGCATTTCCTCGTTGAATTATAATCGACATATTATGTTTTAGGTAGTTATGTCATTTGGGATCGCCACACTCTTGAAAAATTCGTTTACCAGCTCTTTTATGAATTTGTATATTAGTGGTTTTACAGAATAAAAAAAGTGCAGAATACGCCGAATACCGAATATCAAACGAATATTCGGCGCATCTCTAGTGAGTACTTAATTTATTAGACCATTGGAAATAATCCTAATTGTTATTCAGGGCAGCGGTTCGCATTTCTACAAGTGAAGCTGGCGATTTTGAGCATCATTAAGAATTTCCGACTGAAACCGTCTCCAAAGACCAAGTTTCCAGTAGAACTGGATCCAACATTCTTCATCGGCAGACCCAAAGACGGAGCCTGGATACAAGTAGAAATGATTAAATAAATAATATACCAAACAAATAAATTAATGTTTTTTTTAAGTAAGAAATTGAGTTTTCATTTTATCTTTTAGCATACATATATACGAGTATAGGCACTGTCAGACAGACAGACAGTTGGGTCGTCCAGGCCCGGATGGCTAATGGGCCATTATGGGACATTCCCCCGTTTTCCCCGGCAGGATCTCAGCGGGCAACCACCCACCGGTAATTCATGCACTTTTGGTATAACAGCGCCCGTGTGGCTCACGAACCCAGGGGGTCTAGGTTCGACTACTTCAGCTCTCCTCCAAGAGCACTTCTCTAGGAAGCGGTCTCCCGTTGGGGGGCCGAGCGCAAGACGGAGCGATATTCTGAGCGATAGCTTGAAGTGTCCGTTGTCGGCTCAATAGAACATACGTCTAGTCAAGCCGACGACAAATTCCTCAATAGTAGGCATCTCCAGATCTCTAGCTATGACGGAATTACTTACTTTGGATCTTGTCCCTATTGGTCTTGGCCAGAAGGTGGTGGTAGGCTGGCGCAGCATAGGTGAGTCGGGAACGGATGAACATCTTGTAGATCCGGACCTTCAACCTGAGCGGCAAGCTGGAATTCATAACAGGGCGTAACATGGCTCGGGCCGCCTTCGCCTGATTGACGGCGTGGCAGGCCATTTCACCCATTGTTAACGTCCTGTTAATGATGCAGCCCGGGTATTTGACGGTCGGTGTCCACTCGATGTTCTGTCCTCGAAACTGCAGTGGTGGAGGCAGTCGGCATCTGGATGTCATCAATGCGGCAGTTTTGCCGACATTGATAGACATACGCCACTTGTCCAACCACGCAGGGAGAAGATCCAGGAGGTCCTGCATTTTATCAGCAGCCTCATATTGGCTTGGTGTTAGGCCCTGTACGCGGTGGTGGCTACAAAGGTCGATTCAAACCCCCACCTGGCATGTGCCAATGAGAAATACACTTTCCTTACGTACATTTGTAATAGATTTACAACACCACCGTTCCCGTGGCTCGGAGAGCACATTAAGCCGTCGGTTTCGGTTTCACCAATACCAACTTGTGGAATAAATTGTCACTAAAAATTGACATTAGGTCCTCGCCAACCCGTCTGCCCAGCGTGGCGAGTGTAGGCCAAATTCTTTAGATATATGTTCTGGAAGGCCTGTCTCCAACAGTGGGGGTCTAGGGGCTGTAATGAATGTTATAGGCCCTATACTCTAAAATACGATATAGTGCATAATGTATTTCCATCGGGAAAACTCGGGCCTCAATCGGAATACGAAGGAAGTGTCAATCAATTATTATATTGAGTGATATTTTCATATCCATTCTCCTAATACGGAACTTTATTATTTAGTGCCAAATGACAAAATAAAAAATGTTAATATACTCATGTAATATAAATGTAGTGTTTTTTTTTTATTATTATTCCTTACAGCCCCTAGAACACAGCGTCCTAGACCTCCACTGCTGGAGATGGGCCTTCCAGAACATACTCGTATATCGGTAGAATATGGCCTACACTCGCCACGCTGTCCTGACGGCTTGGCGAGGATATGATGTCAATTTTTAATTCAATTCAATTTGTTTATTTTGCAAGTAGGCATAGGACAAAAAGAGATGTATTCTGCACTTTTACACGTCAATTTTTACAATTTTTATAGTACATATTGGTGTATCTGGAGCAGTACATGAAAACCATAATTTGGGAAGTCAAACAATAAAAAGGTAAAAATTATAAATACAGAATAGAACCGGGACCTCTCCTCCTCACGGGAACGGTGGTGTTGTAAATCTAAGACAAATGTACGTAAGAAAAGTGTATTTCTCATTGGTACATGCGGGTGGGTTTGAACCGACCTTTGTAGGATTTAAGGAACGCGTTCTTACAACCGAGCCACCATCGCGCCTACGCCATACTCAAATTTAATTTCCCAGTTCCATTTTACTGAACTGAGAACCGGGAATTCCCTGTACTTACGAGATCGGGATTTCCCGGTTCTAAACCTTAGTTTTTATTCTCCTTTGTGGATTTTTTATTGATATATAAGATTTATTTAGTTTATTTATTTATGTTGAATATACAAACAGTATAAAAGAATTACAATATAAATCAAAACTACTTAAAAGTAAAAATTAAAATAAATATAAACTAAACCTAATAAAAAATAAACTAGAAGTTAAAAATATCCTCTAGAGACGACCCTTCAGTGAGTCTCAAGAAGACTGGCAACATTTCCCCTCTGTATAGCTAAGCTAATACGTTGGGCAGAAATAATTGCCAGCTTTCCTGTCTCCACACTTTTCCGTTAGCTGTTTGGACAACTCCTTGGCCAGACGCTTGGCTGAGTGTCCCCATGGGCCCATCGTCTCGACCCCAAACGGTAACCTTATATAATAAAACTCCTAGAGAGATACTATTGAGTTAAAGATTTTTTTTATTGACAACTGTTTATACTCAATAAATTTTTTTTTGCATGCAAATTTTGACATTAACATTGTATTCCAATAAATTGACAACAACAATATTAAATATAAACTATATACAAATAAATATTGTAAATAAATATCTATTGACATAAGCATATTGTATGAGCAGATTGCATCATCATGACATGTACGAGTACATACAACTGTAATAGAATATGCAATTTATACAATAAAGAATTTTGAATTTTGAATTTGAGGTTGGCGTATTTGCGCAGCTTGAAGTTATTTAGTTTAAGTGTTAAAATCCAAACAATGAATCAATAGGAAAATTCCTATAGCAATTTAAACTGAGCACAGGGATCTATTAACCTAATATTTAAAGGCGAGGGTCACTGATGAATAAATTGGTCGACAATTTCAACGAGGCGACATTTGAATAATCATTGCTTCTCTTCTCCCAACACCAGACAGATGTGCTAAAAATTAACAATGTTTTTTATAATAATATCAGTTTTATTAGCATCTGTATTCTTCTTGTTTTATTTATATCAGTCGAGTAGACGTAATTATTGGACAAGCAGAGGAGTTCCGTTCGGTTCCGGCTGTCACTGGTTTTTCGGGCATTATAAAGAGTTTTTCTTTCAACAAAAACAAATTGGTTTGATATTTCAGGATCTTTATAAGTAAGTTATTTGCCTTAAAATTTTAACGCTATAGTTTATACTGCTCATCATAATTTTAATTTTGGAAGTGAAACAATAAAATAGTAAAAAATATAAATACAGAATAGAACCGGGACCTCTCCGAGGCCCGGGAACGGTGGTGTTGTAAATCTAAGACAAATGTACGTAAGAAAAGCGTATTTCTCATTGGTACATGCCGGGGGGGTTTGAACCGACCTTTGTAGGATTTAAGGAACGCGTTCTTACAACCGAGCCACCATCGCGCCTACTCCATACTCAAATTTAATTTCCCAGTTCCATTTTACTGAACTGAGAACCGGGAATTCCTGGTTCTGAACATTAGATTTTATCCTCTTTTTTAATATTTTTATTTTTAGTTAATATTTGCACTATCTCACTAGTTTCGATCTAAAATTTATTAATTATTTTATGTGTGTATCAATCATAAAATTATTTCAATGGCTGAACTAGTGGTTCTCAAACTTTTATGACGACGGAACCCTTGGTCTTGTTTTTTTTCTTTCAGTTTTTAATTAAGGATTATTTTGCCGTTTAGTTTTAATTTAATTTATTTTTATTAAATAAGTAACTTCGAATAAACGTAGAACATCAAAACAACTGATTTAATTATATTTTAGTGAATTTCCCCAGTCTCCATATGTGGGCTATATGAAGATGGGTACTCCAGGGCTCGCAATACGAGACCCTGACTTGATCAAAGCCGTTCTATCTACAGACTATAATAATTTTGCTGAGAATGAAATTAAGGTAAGCATGTGCAGTAGTGTCACGGCCCCCTAGAATACCTCTAGTTCTAAATGAACCTCCACAGTGAAGAAGGGGGTGAAACATATTTTTTGAAAATTTGGATACTTTATCGACAGTTCGTATTAGTGGAGCCGGGACGAATGGCTTCACGTACTCTTGGTGGTAGAGAGGATACTGTGCAGGTTCTGGATCCATTATGTGTGGAAATGAGAGAAGAGAAGAATAGTCTTCAAGCTTGCGACCGACTAAAGGCTTGTTTTACGTTCTTCTTTGCGCAACAAGACACTCACCATTCACCATTCTGCTTAAAGCCACTATGTTTCGCATTAGAATTTATTATTTGTTTTATGTGTGTATCAATCATAAAAATATTTCAATGGTCTAGTTCAGCGGTTCTCTAACTTTTTGGCGACGGAATTATTTAGTTTTAACTTATAGTTCAAATTTTACGCAGACAGTTTTTTTATTTATTTGATAAATAAATTTATATATTTTTATTTATTATAGTTGGACAAAAAGAATGATTGTCTAACGGGCAACAACCCTTTTTTCCTTACCGGCTCAGAATGGAAAGCTGTGCGAGGTCATGCAACTCCATTAACCACTTTTGTCAAATTGAAGTCATACTATCCGACAATGAAAACCGTTGCTGACGAGATGATACGCTACGTGAAGAACAAATGTGAAACTCAAAAAGTGGCAGAGCTGGAGACCAAAAAGGTTGCTTTATTATTTATCATGAATTCAATGGGGTGTATCAGGCAAAACTTTATTCGGCAAATGGTACTTTCGCCACATATCTACATACTCGTACATACACCTCATTAATTAATTTAAATTGCTCATAGTGCCATCGATGACTTCCAAGTTATTAATGGTCCATGCGCTGAATACCCTGTATATTATTATATTAGTAAATTTTAGCTTTCAGGGATGTACACAACGGATATTGTAGCAAATGCAGCATTGGGTGTACAAAATAATACATTTGAAGATGAAAATTCGCTGTTCGCACAGATTGTTGGTCAAATATTTACAAATGGGGCTGTGGATAACGCAAAAATATTCTTCTCTATAGCTTTACCAAAGTTATCACCGCATCTAGGTTTAAGGTTGGTGATATTAAAAAAAACATTAAAAAAATATATATTTATATATTTTCATATCATTTTATCTTTAAATCATTTCATATTTAAGCGCCAGGCTTGAACAGAAAATCTGTACGTCATCCTGGTGAGTTTCTCTTATCCAATTCGCAAGAGTACCGTCCGGCCAACGACAACGATTTCGTGACAAAAACACCGTTCATGCTATTCGCGGTATATTAACCAATTTGTATGGTGAGGCGATATTGTGATCCGTCGATGCATAAACAGACATCCCTAATTTGTTACCCCTATATCTTGTCCTCTCTCTTTTACGCCGCTTCCTTTCTATATTACCCATCGCGCTCACGCTAGTCCAAAGGTCAGCGCTTGCGCAGTAAAGAGAAGCAGCGTCCATATAACCCATATAACCGGCCGAGAACCAGTCGTTGACTCGAAAAATAGTCGTTGTCGTCATAGAAGACAAAGAACAAATTTCGCAGTACTGGTGCCGAGGACACTTCATGACACTCCCAACCTGTAACATTCCAGCGCAATGGGTTACATACCGGCACTCATGTAATTTATACCAGACAGGGTGGCGAGAGAAATCCGCCAGAAATATGTTCTGATGCTACAGCAATGGTAAAGTGTGTCTAGGATCTGTGGTAATTATACTTACCTACTTACATATTTAGGTATACTATGTTGTAGGTTTGCATCAAAACGAATTGAGGAAGAGTTGATATCATTGACGCAGCGTCAAATGAGTCGGCCGTCAGTCCCAGGGCAATCTAGACATGATATCTTCCAGCAAATGAAAATTTACAGGGATAACGATAAAACTGGAGGTATGTTTTTACGTACATATATTTTGGAAAGAGTGTTCAGCGCTGGAGTTCATAATGGCTTAGACACAGGTCATTATCATCATCATTTCGCTTCACTGTAGGATGAAATCTTCTCCCTAGGCTCGCTATTTCACACGATTTTCAGGTCATCTGTCTATCTAGCGGAGGAGTCGTCCCATTCTGCGTTGTTCTGTACGTGGTCTCCAACTACTCCATTGTTCATCGGTTCTGCGACAGACGTGTTCGGCCCATTTGCACTTCAACTTACTAATTTTAATGGCTATGTCGGTAACTTTGGTTTACTGACGGATGTCGACTTACACTATTCATCAGAGAAATATCGAGCATATCTTTCTCCATAGCTCGCTGAGCAACATTAAACTTGTGGGTCAGACCCACTGGAAGAACGCATTGTTTGATATTGGTTAGGTATAAAACGTTCGTCCATTCCTGTCATGCATTACACAGGCATATGGGTTCGTAATAAATTATTTATTCGAAGTAGATACAAAAATATTAAAATAAAATACTAGATAAAAAAACTAATTATAAATAAAACTAAACTAAAAATACCTATGAAATTAAAACTATTTTACAAAATAAACTAAGGGCTTACCTTCAGCGAGAGTACCTAAAACGCTCGCCTCAATATTTTGTTTTAGGTAATTATGGCCTTTGGGATCGCCACACTCTTGAAAAATTCGTTTACCGTAATTAAATTTCGCATCCGAGCGTTATACGCATGCAGGCGCAGATCCGCGTGATTGGATAAAGGCAACTACACTACACGAAAAATAAATAATTGTACCTATGTATGTTTTCAGTTTTTTCGGATGAGTATATTGCAAGCCATTGTTTTTCCTTCCTAACTGATGGCTACGAGACCTCCAGTGATTTATTGTGCTTCGTTTTATTTGAAGTTAGTATAAATATATTTATTTATTCTTGTTTACTATTGCTGTGTTCGTTCAATCATGAAAGGTGGCAAGCTCGTCGATGTCTAGCATACCAAACTCGAAAAATATCACAAATAAATTAAATATTAATTAAATGTATTTATTTACATTAATAAATATTTTTATGTCCTGACCAGGAATCGTACCTCCGAGTCTAAATCCACGGACTTAACCGCTAGACCACGGAGGCAGTTGCTTATATACTTATTATGAAACTTATTATACTGGTAGATATTAAAAAACAAACTTTCGTTTTTCAGTTAGCATGGCACTCTGAAGTACAAGACAGGCTGAGAGAGGAAATAATGAACATGATTGAAGAAACAAGGGATGACTACAATGTTGATCATATTGAGAAACTGAAATATCTCGACATGATCGTCTGTGGTATGTGATTGCATGCATCTCCCAGAAGTCGACGTTAAGCTGGAATCGAGTGATAGGCCATAATAGTCATCAGAACCATATTTTAAAAAATTTAACTCAAGTATGAAAAAAAATAAAATAAGTATATGATATATATAGGTACCGCCTCCGTGGTCTAGTGATAACAAACGTTGCCGTGAACTCGGGAGGTCGTGGGTTCGATTCCCACCGGGGGCAAGTTGTACATTGTATAATTTGTCTCGGTCTGGGTGTTTATATGTATAATATGTACTTATATATTTACAAAAAAAATAAAAAATAATATGTAGTTTATCAACCATCTAGTTTCCGTAACACAAGCCTCGTAGCTTACCACGGAAACTAGATGGCGCTGTATGACCTGTCTGGAAATATTTATTATTATTATATATTATTTTAAAATATATATATGAGGTACCATGTTCGATTCCTGGTCGGGACACAATAATATTTGTTAATTTAAATAAATACATTTAATTATTATTTAATTTATTTGTGAATTTGTGATAGTTCTCGAGTTTGGTACGCTGGAGACATCGATGAGCTTGCCACTTGTCATGATTTGCGTATAGTAAAGTTGGCTAAATGTGAATCCACTTCTTTATAAGCGTGGTTTCTGACCACCCCGAAGGAAAAAAGTCGTCGATATATTTTTTTTTTAAAGCTATCTAAATAAAATAAAAATAACTTGAAAATAAACTGACCAAGGAGACTGGCAACATTTCGCCTCTGTATAGCGAGGCTAATACGTTGACAGAAATAATTGCCAGCCTTCCTGTCTTCAGAATTCTTTGAATAATATTGATTTTTTTCTATTCGAGATAATGTACAACCTGTGATGGATTTTTAACTTCTGTTGTTACAAATCTTTACTATTTACTAATTATATTTTTCTAATCCAAATATATACATATATGTAACCTTAAATTATTAGCCTACTGCTCCAGCTTGGAAGAGTATGTATGTCACTTTATGCCGAACCAAGTGTTCAATATTAATACTTCGCCCAACATAAACTGATTGTAGTGAAAAAATAAATTACTACGTTGGCAAGGAATTTTTGAAAGTTGGCAGTAATTCAATAATTAGGATTCTGAAGTGATAATAACGAAACGACGGAATTGTCAATCAATTATTGTATTAAATGTTACTATTGTCATTAAATGAGTAACATTTTGATATCCATTCATATGGAACTTTATTATTTAGTTTCAAATGTCAATTAGTTCAAAATGGACCCATGGGGACACTCAGCCAAGCGTCTGGCCAAGGAGTTGTCCAAACAGCTAATGGAAAAGTCTGGAGACAGGAAAGCTAGCAATTATTTCTGCCAGCGTATTAGCTTAGCTATACTGAGGGGAAATGTTGCAGTCTTCTTGGGACTATCACTGAAGGGTCGCGTCTCTAGAGGACATTTTTTACTTATAGTTTATTTTTTATTAGGTTTAGTTTATTTTATTTTAATATTTTCTTTTAAGTAGTTTTAATTTATATTGTAAAATGAAACATGATTTTGTATAATCTCTATATTATACAATAACATTTTTCATTTTATGTTACAACCACCATAAGAAAGAGAGAGCACGATACAATACGATGGAAAACCATTATGCACTACATCTGTACCGTGTCTCCTAGCAAATTTCATTTTAAGTAGAAAACTATAATACGAGTATTAATAACATCATAATAAAGCCAGCAACAGCTCTAACTTAAATAGTAATTATACTTACATGTTTTATTGTAGAGACTCTCCGACTATATCCACCTGCAACAGCTCTAACTAAAATAGTAATAATACTTACATGTTTTATTGTACAGACTCTCCGACTATATCCACCTGCAACAACTCTAACTAAAATAGTAATAATAGTTTTATTGTACAGACTCTCCGACTATATCTACCTGCAACTACTCTAACTAAAATAGTAATTATACTTACATGTTTTATTGTAGAGACTCTCAGACTATATCCACCTGCAACAGCTCTAACTAAAATAGTAATTATACTTACATGTTTTATTGTAAAGACCCCCGACTGTATCCACCTGCAACAACTCTAATTAAAATAGTACTTAATCATATTTACATGTTTTATTGTAGAGACTCTCCGACTATATCCACCTGCAACAACGCTTGCTAAAATGTGCTCAATAGACTACAAGGTACCAAACTCCTCCCTAGTCATCAACAAAGGCACACCAGTCACAATTCCAGTGTTCGCTATACAAAATGACGAGAAATACTACGAAAATGTAGCAGAATTCATTCCGGAGAGGTTTACAGAGGAAGCTGTCGCTGAGAGGAACAAGTTTGTGTATTTGCCGTTTGGGGAAGGACCTAGGAAATGTCCAGGTAAATATAACTACCTAATCATAGTTGTGTTTGACTTGTGTGTTTAATTTATTTCGATTTAAAAGTCGTTCGAGTTGGTGTCGCTCTCGATGGTTTTAATACAATTTAAGCTAAATTCGATAAAAAAAGCGTTGAATGTATGCCACACGGCAAGTAAAGGATCCCTTTTTTAATATAGTAGGTACTATGTAAATATCAAACTTAAGGTACAATTGATTAAAAAAAAAATATAAAAAAAAATAAACTAAAAACTTACATTTTAAAACATAAATGACTATTAATAAAAATAAATCTAATTGATAAATAAAAACACAACTAAAAACTAAAATGAAGAAAAAGCAATTTTATTTTTTATATAAAAAAAAAATAATAACTTAAGGAAACTACAGTTTGAGTTCTATAACTCATTTGTTAAGAAGCCTTAAGACTAGCTAGAGCTGTTGTGCAACTCACCTACTCAAAATTTGGACTTTGAGTTGTTTATTTAAATAAATTCCTTAATTTTCTTATTTTTTTCTTAATATTTAGTGTGTGTCAAAAAATTATTAAACTATAAACAAATTGATTATTTATAAAGGGTAATATAACACAACCAATCTTTTATAGGAACTCTAAAAATACATTTAAAAATATCCTAAATATTCTTGGAGTTGTCCGAATTTAAATCGGTCAACCTATTTGGCGAGTGCCGTCTGACCTCT
This sequence comes from Tinea semifulvella, assembly GCA_910589645.1. Lineage (NCBI taxonomy): Eukaryota > Metazoa > Arthropoda > Insecta > Lepidoptera > Tineidae > Tinea > Tinea semifulvella. The sequence goes on from OU342620.1 coordinate 5,066,322, forward strand.
ATAATCCCGAGCTTGGTTGAAAGGACGCAAATCCTACGAAAGTCGGTTAACCGCAGCATGTACTAATGAGAAATACACTTTTCTTAAGTACATTTGTCATACATTTACAACACCACACAGGGTGCACAGGGCCAGCGTGCACATTAAGGCCCTCGGTCCAGGGTTCCACTAATACCAACTTGTAGAATCGTTAATAAATTGACATCAGTAACCAAACGAGTCACACATTTATAATATTACAAAAAAATATTTTCCAGGTCAGCGGTTCGCTCTACTGCAAGTGAAGCTGGCAATTTTGAGCATCGTTAAGAATTTTCTACTGAAACCGTCTCCAAAGACCAAGTTTCCAGTAGAACTGGATCCAACTTTCTTCATCAGCAGACCAAAAGACGGCGCATGGATACAATTTGAAATTATTAATAATAATCCCAAGTAACATTTAGGCATCTGCTAGTCAACGGCTATAAGGACTAAACTATAAGGGAGCTGTCATTAAAACTGTTCAAATTAAGAGTCAAACAAATTCTGGTTAATTAATGTTTTTATTCGACAAAAAAATACAAAGAAACACTAAGCTCGACAAAGTCATGTGACTAAATAAATATTGTATGCCAGAAATAGCGAAGCATGTGCCCTTGGGTTGCAATTCCGACCTTATAAATTATTGTAAATTTGTGCTTGATATGTATTAATTGTAACCTGGTAGCGTACCTTAAATAATAAATAAAATAAATATGTTTTTTTAAGCTGGTTGCAATTGTTAAAATCAGAAATTTTATTTCTTTTTTTTATTTAATTAAATTTTATTTTTTTCTATTTCCTTAGAAGCAACCTTAGTTATGTATTTATTTATTCTCCAACAAGATGTACACCAATTCATGACAACATAATAAGAATAATATGGGGCTAAGTGCCACCTTAATTATAGGAGATTACAGCATTCAAATTAAAGTAATAGAAACAGTTTTAATATAAATTAGATTAAGTTCAATTGTAAAAAAAATCTATGTAAAGCAATGAAATTTTATAAAGTGATAATTTATATAAAGATATAATAATACTTAAAACTATAATTAAGAATAGTATTTTAAATTAAAATACAATTAATAATTACACAATAAAATACCCTAACAATTAATAATTACACAATAAAATACCCTAACAATTAATTTATCAAATAACATTCCATCTATTATCAAAAAATTTAACGAACATGCTCCTAATATTAAAATCCTTTTTAAAGATTCGCTTTTCCTCCTAGGTGCACCGCTCTTAAATGAAGGTATAAAGCCATTTTTGGATAATAAATTTAAACTTTTTTCTGAAAATTCAAACAGATTGGGTGTTTTAAATTCGCATATAGCATTTACATTACTAAAAAACTGCCTTTTTGTTCCAAAATTAATATATGCACTCCGCGCAAGCCCTATCTGGAAATTTCCGGCCCTGCTCGATCAATTGGATGCCACCTTAAAAGAAACTCTTGAAAAAATTCTAAATTTATCATTTGATGAAATTTCTTGGTCCCAAGCAACCTTGCCTGTTAAATTCGGTGGCATCGGCGTGCGAAAAATTTCTAGTATTGCTTTACCGGCGTTCTTATCTTCGGTGCACAGTGTTCAAGATTTAAGTTCAAAAATCTTAAATCAAAATCGTATTGAATTAACATGTGCACTGGAGGCAATTAGAGCCTGGAAAATAAAATGTCCCAATGATGACATTCCAAAGGAATCAAACTTTCAAAAACTTTGGGATACACCATTGGTACAAAATACCTATAAACATTTGGCTCAAAATCCAATCAGTGATCAACATCGCGCCCGGCTTCTGGCTTCAGTAGAAAAGGAATCCGGCCACTGGTTACACGCACTGCCTTCTGCGAACCTCGGCACACTGCTTGACGACGAAAGTTTCCGTATCGCCGTTGGTCTACGGTTAGGGGCACCATTATGTATTCTACATAGATGTCCGTGTGGAAAGGAGGTCGACTGTCTTGGAGTTCATGGGCTCTCCTGTTCCAAAAGTGCGGGCAGATTTTCCCGCCACGGCTCCCTTAACGATACTATAAAAAGGGCTCTAGCCACCATCGAGGTTCCAGCTCTTCTAGAGCCTGTTGGAGTTATCCGAGATGATGGCAAGAGACCCGATGGTATGACGTTGGTCCCCTGGGAACGGGGACGTGCTCTAGTGTGGGACGCCACGTGCGTTGACACCCTTGCCGCGTCGCATCTCAGGGGGACAGCGCATAAAGCGGGAGCCGCGGCGGAAAATGCGGAGTCCAGCAAGCGGCGCAAGTATGTAAGTATATTAAAAGATTACATATTTGTGCCGTTTGCTGTAGAAACTCTGGGCCCATGGAGTCCAAGCGCAAAAAAGTTTTTAAAAGACATAACACCGCGTCTTGTTGTCTCCTCCGGTGACAAGAGGGCTGGCTCTTTCTTCGCCCAGAGAATTAGTATTGCAATTCAGCGGGGAAATGCAGCCAGCGTTCTTGCCACCATTCCACGCGGACGGGACTTATATCCCTATCCTTAATATTAATTTTTATTTTATATGTTGTAAATATTTTTTCGAATAAATGTATATATAGTATTAAAATTTATAAAATATTATATAAACTAAAATTCGCTTTTAAATAAATTCCACTCACAATTAATAATTACACAATAAAATACCCTAACAATTAATAATTACACAATAAAATACCCTGACAATTAATAATTAAAATAGTAATTATTGACCAAAACTGCTGACCTCTATTTGTTTTGTTGTTCTCTTGATGAAAAAACGTCAAAATCATGAAACCTGTATAGGAAGTTGTACTGCGGTTTATCTAGCCTGTATTTTTGATGAATTCCTCCTCCAAAATGTCCTCCTGCTATTTCTCAGGCTTGCCGACCGTCTATTTTCCTCAAAATGAGCTCTTTTCACGAGGTCCAACTGCGGACTTAATCTAGCCATTTTAACTATGCTTAAAAATATCCACAATTAAAGAAACGCACACCAACACAATTAGGACATTTAAAAACAACAAAAACTTATTGTTTAATATCTAAAACAAGTAAATAATTAATATTAATAATAATATCTTGCTCGCGATCAACTTTATTCCAACCAAATACGAACTGTTATTTTGACAGTTAATTGGTTGGAATTTGGTCAAACTTTAGCGGGCGTAATCGCATTTTCCATACAAAAAAGATGGTCTAAAGTTTGACCAAAGTTCGACCGAAATTTGGCTAATTTTTGACAGCTGACAAGCGGGCATAATCGCAACTTCTAAAGTTCAACCAAATTAAGTCCAAATAGAAACTAAAATAGTGCGCGTAATCGCCCCGCTGATCATTCGATTCAACGATAAGAAATGTATGTAGTTAGGAAAGCTTATGTTTTGTTAGTTTTAGTGGAAACTTTGTTGGTTAATGAGATAAACAATTTTGTTATTACTACGTGTAAGAATAACTGTTTGTTTCCCAAATAATAAATAAATAATTACCTACTACTAAAAACATACCATGTTTCTGAGAAATAAATTATTTCATTTAATTTATATAAGTATTCGTTTTATTACCTACTTCCAAAATAAAGTATATGGATTTGTATTACCTAAATAAAGACGACATCTACAACAAATACTTCTAGGTGTTTTTTTTATTTATAATACTACTCTTTAAGCACTGGATTCTTTTTAGCAGAAGTTAGGTCTGGGCTCCTTGGTTAATGTCTCCTCGACGACTGATCACTGTCAATAATTCGTGAAGAGCAGCTAACAAGACTATAATAATATGTGAAATGGATCCATCTTGCTAAAAAAATGTGTCGCAATGAGGTCTATCAGGCAAAGCTATTTGTAGATGTCGCTAGCGGCAATGGTACCTTGTTTTACATCTATATCGCATCATTTTTTAATGTTAGTTTATTATTTTTATAACAGAAAAATGTATTTTAAATTAATATTACCTACCTTAAAAGACGAATTAAAAAAGCGCACACCGTCTTTAAAAAGAAAAAAAATGTTATTAATATATATATATTTGGCAATTTTGAGATCACCATATCTTTGATTTTGCTTAGAAATGTCGATTTGTACACTTAAAAGCTGCTCACTTCGGCTTAATATCCAGAAAATAATACATTTCGTACTAAAAATACAAGTTTTCTATGCAACTGTATGCCTAGTGTGACAGTGAAGTTTCGTAAAGAGAGTTTTTTTACTGAATTTTCGATGTTCATTGCCTGTTATTATAGCCAAACTTGCAATAACACGCAATGTAAAATAAAAAAACGTAACTACAGCAGTTACGTCTTCCGAAACTTGCATTTTACACTAAGCACACTGATAGTTATATTAGGTATCATCTATCATGCGCCATCTATCGTGATAAAAAGTTAGTGATACACCCCATTGTAGCCGTTGAAAACGGTTGGTTTTCACAAATAAAATTTAATATTTAATCTTTTATTTCGTATCAAATAAACCGTATTAGAAATAATTCTGATGTCTTTTATTTAATTATCCTAAACGAAAATCATTCTGAGACCCTATATATACTTTTTAAATATTTTTAAACCGACTATCTCCAGAAACTTCCTATAATACCAACCTGCGTTCTTAATTAGCATACCTACTTATATTTATATAAATCGTAATATTTTTTGTATAACAGAATGTATAATGAAATTGTGAAACCCTATGAAAAATAATCCCCTTATTCCGAATCGCGCTCAGAGCGCTTAGAACGAATATGACACTGAACGTCGCGTCGTTCCGAATCAAATATCGCGATTTGGATGCTCAGAGCGTGATATCAATTCGGAACGGTCTAAATCACATTTTCATTCATAAAATGTTAGTTTTTTTTAAATGTATGGAAGATAAATTGCGGATTCCATATCTTTGAGTATGAATACTAACAAATATACATGTCTCGGTTTATTCATCTTTATATGTGTAAAGTTTAATATTATTAACTTATTTTAATCTTTTAAAATAAATTGCCGTGTTAAGAACATTTTTTTTTCCATTTCCTACTTTAATATTAATTATAGATTTGTTTTAGAATTAATGTACAAACAGTATGAACGAATTACAATATTAAATAATTTAAAAGAAAACCTAATATTAAATAAATTTGAAAATGGCGCGCGACATAATGACAAAAAACTGACAGCGCTCAGAGCGAACTACCTCGATATCGTGAGCAGTCTAAGCGCGAGGAGTAATGTCATTTGTGACGTCACATAGCTTTGGCAAAGGAGTCCTTCGCGCCATTTTGCGTGGACATGTCAAGTGCAAGTTTTTGTTTTGTAAATTAATTTACTGTGGATATTATTGGTCAAAAGTGGTGTTGTTTTGTTTAATAATGTGCTACAATGTGAATAATTATGGAAAACGATAAATTGGACTTTAAATATGGGGCACAAGTTGCAGTTTATTTTTTGCGGTTTTCCCGCGCTGTCAACTCCCATATTTTACCCGCGACGTGTTTGAGCTATGGTGCCGCGAGTGACTCCAAGAAAAGCATCAAATTCTGCAGCATCTGGAATTTGATGATAACTTCATTAACTCATGAAAAAGAAAGATATATTACGTCAGACTTGGCTGTATGGGCTAGACCCTTTGTCTTCCCTATCATCTCATTCATCATCCTTCGGGAGAAGAGAACCAAAAAAAAAAAATAGCTTTGGCAAACCAGTTTAGGCGCGTATCGGAACACCTTTAAGCGTGCTGAGGTTACTATTATCGCGTATCGGAACGAAGAATGGCTACATTGGTAGCTTTGTCGCTCATGACGACAAGCCTAATAAATATATCAATTTCAATTCGACCTTATCTGTACAAAACTATTTACTCAAATTACGTTCAATTGATCTACCCACCCACCGGGGAACAACGTATAGGGTTACCAAAAGACAAGTTTAAACTAATGTAAATGAGACAGGATGAACTAAAATTAATAGGAACGCTAACTTTAAAAGTAGAAATAACTCAAAACAGTAGCTAGTAAAATCACGCCCGCGAATTTTATAATTTCTGCGTGCAACTAAATTAGGCTGTGAACAACTCTTTAATTTCCTAGTCTACATTTTATTCACAGCTCAATTTTTTATTTTTTTCATTACTGTGTTCCTATAGGGATGTTTAAGCAAAGTATGTTATGAATGGGGTGTATCAGGCAAAGCTTTTTGTAGATATCGCTATCGGCAATGGTACCTTGTTTTACACTTATATCGCATCATTTTTTAAATGTTTTGTGGTTTTTTTATTTTTATAACAGAAAAATGTATTTTAAATTAACGTTACCTAACTTAAACGACTAATTAAGAAAACGCGGTGTGCAAATACCTAAATAAAGACGAAATCTACAACAAATACTTCTAGTTGTTTTTTTTATTTTTATAATACTACTCTTTAAGCACTGGATTTTTTTTAGCAGTAGTTAGGTCTGGGCTCCTTGGTTAATGTCTCCTCGACGACTTATTACTGTCAATAATTCGTGAAGAGCAGCTAACAAGGCTATAATAGTATGTGAAATGGATCCATCTTGCTAAAAAAATGTGTCGCAATGGTGTCTATCAGGCAAAGCTATTTGTAGATGTCGCTGGCGGCAATGGTACCTTGTTTTACACCTATATCGCATCATTTTTAATGTTATTGTAGCTTATTATTTTTATAACAGAAAAATGTATTTTAAATTAACGTTACCTACCTTAAACGACTAATTAAGAAAACGCACACCGTCTTTAAAAAGAAAAAAGGGTTTTATTAATAGAACGGCGATTTTAAGTTCACCATATCTTTGATTTCGCTTAGAAATGTCGATTTGTACACTTAAAAGCTGCTCACTACAGCATAATATCCAGAAAATAATAAATTTCTTAATAAAAATACAAGTTTTATATGCAACTGACAGTTATATTAGGTACCATCTATAATGGGCCATCATATACCATCATCATACACCCTATTAAGATGAAATAAGATAAACTGAAACCAAAGTATGAAGAAATTCAAAATATTATTTAATTCTCTGGCGCGGTGGTGCCTCGGTTGTAAGAATGCTTTCCATAAAATCCTACAAAGGTCGGTTCAAACCCCGGCATGTACCAATAAGATATACACTTTTCTTACGTACATTTGTCATAGATTTACAACACCACCGTTCCCGTGCCTCGGAGAGCACGTTAAGCCGTCGGTCCCGGTTTCACTAATACCAACTTGTGGAATAGTTAATAAATTGTCATTAAAAATTGACATCAGATCCTCGCCAACCCGTCTGGCCAGCGTGGCGAGTGTAGGCCAAATTCTCCAGACATATGTTCTGGAAGGCCCATCTCTAACAGTGAAGGTCTAGGTAAGGTGTTCTAGGGTAGTAATGAAAAACTTAGATTAAAAGAGATGAAACGATATAAAAACCTTATAAAGTTGATTTTCCCTTGCAGATTCCATTCTCAGTCAGATTTAACATTAACAGATAACTGGAATCTGCTAAGCTGCTGGTTCTCTGCTAACAGCTTACTTTTTGGACCACTTACTAGTAGGAGTAGAATCATTAAAAATAATAGAATTAATGACGTATATAAATAAATAAATATTTTCAGACAGGTCACACAGCGCCATCTAGTTTCCGTGGTAAGCTACGAGGCTTGTGTTACGGAAACTAGTTGGTTGATAAACTACATATTATACTTTTTTTTTTGTAAATATATACATATTATACATATAAACACCCAGACCGAGACAAATTATACAATGTACAACTTGTCCCCGGTAGGAATCGAACCCACGACCTCCTGAGTTTACGGCAACGTTTGTTACCACTAGACCATTATATATTATAGATATTTCAACTTTGTCTTTAAGAAAATTAGAAATATAATTTTGATATCCCTATTGTATTATTAGGTATAGATAGCTTTCAATGCCATGGGCTAGACGCTTTATTACAACGCAATGTTACTGTTGTGTGTTTTGTTTTTGTCAATTTTATTTCTGTTCTATGTGTATCAAACTAAAAACCATGGTTATTGGAAAAAGCTGGGTTTACCTAGTGCCAAGGACATGCACTGGTTCTTTGGAAATTATACTGAAGTTGTAAAAGGAAAGGAGCACATTGGTGTTATGCTTCAGAAAATTTACAAGTAAGAATTGACACTATTTATTGTATAATTAGACCTTCGTAAGTAGACCATGTTATGCAGATCTGGGAATATTACGAATTCACAGAAGAAATTATTAGGAACAAATTCAAGACTCAGCTTTATGCAGTGGAAGTTGATGCGAGAGATATTCCAGCTAATTCTTTGCATTATCTTCTGAATGAATTTAGATCAACTAGGTGTTCAATTATCACATTATGAAACGAGCTTCCACAACGACATTAACAATCGTACAGTATTCGGTTGTGTAGAGAGAGAGGAGCGAAAAATTGCTATGATTTATGTAAATAATGGGGGTCAGAAACTCGAAACACAAGGCTTGGAAAGTATGAGCAAAAACTAACTAAAGCATTAGTATCTGTATTTACGTATCGCTAAAACAGTGTTGGTTGTAATCTGTCACTATTAGTTTTACAGTGTACAAAAGTGATAAATCATATTGTTTGCTTTTTTTCGTTATAAAACATTACCTGATACCAATCCCCGCTGTCAAGGCAGCAGGGAAAGGTTATGTCGGGCTCGCACCGACTAAAACCTGACGGCGTTCCTCCTCTGCGCCTGAGTGGCGCCTTTGCTGGGACCCCATGGGAATACATCAACTAACCAGCGCTGTCCGCCTACGCAGACCCTCCGTGTTGAGTAGACAGGAGAAGATGGCGCACGGGAACAAACGTCCGCCATCTCGAACCCTTAAGAGGAGGTCACTTCCTTGACCTTCATCAGGCTTGCACGCACTCGCTATCGCGTAAACACACAAGTTTACGGTAGGAGTGCGTGGCTTGTCTTCCTAGTGGTTTCGACGCGGCCGGCTGTGAGCACGTAACAGCGGACACCACCTCTCACTAGTCGCTACGCGGTCCAGAGACCGCAAGTCCGCCCCTGACCGTTTTCGCGACTCCGTCGTCAGCTCCGACCGCCTGCCCCACGCCCGCGTTACCGGTGACGATGGCCGCGGTCGTCGGCCCTTCCACTCCCTGATAGCTAGGTCCCAGTAGCCAGTATAGAGCCCCCCATCCATCCAACAATTAACATCACAATATATTATTATTAATAAAAACTGGCGCGGTGGTGGCTCGGTTGTAAGAACGTTTTCTTTAAATCCTACAAATCCTATAATGGTCGGTTGAAATCCCCCACCCCCGGCATGTACCAATGAGAAATACACTTTTCTTACGTACATTTGTCATATATTTAAAACACCACTGTTCCCGGGCCTCGGAGAACACGTTAAGCCGTCGGTCCCGGTTCCACTGATACCAACTTGTGGAATCGTTAATAAATTGTCATAAAAAATTGATATCAGATTCTGGCGTGGCGAGTGTAAGCCAAATTCAAACTCGAAGTCCATCTACCCGTCGCCAAGCGGAGTTAGATACTCGTATTAATTCAGCTCTGAATAAATATCTTGCAATTTTTATGCAATATTAATTGATTTTGTTTCTTCCAGTGACTTTCCCAATGTTCCGTTCGTTGGTTTTTTGAAGATGAATACTCCTGGTCTGCTAGTGAGGGATCCCAATGTCATCAAAGCTATTCTCACTACCGATTTCAACAGCTTCTCCAAAAATGAAGTCTTTTCAGTACGTTTCAACTTATTTATTTATACCTACGAGTACTTTATTAAATTATCAATAGGTAGACTTAAAACTAATAACTCTTCTGACTGATAACCGAATAGGAAGGTTGGTAATTAAAATATAATTAATTTAAGTGATATCAATAAATGTATACTTACAAATAATTTGGATAATAATGATAAGTAATTATAAATAATTTTGATCACATAAATCAGTGTCACAAATACAAAGAAGAAAAAAAATACATAATACGACGGAATTAAGTATACAAGTAATAAAATAAATTTTCTAAGGAACTATAAAACTTCCCTCAGAAGTCTCTACAAAGTCGGACTGCAAAAGATTTCCCGAGAGCACCAGATTACGAGTTTTACTTCATCTTCATAAAGAAGGTTTACAATACTTTACATCTTGTCAACCCTTAATGGCGTCAAATCATATTCATGGTTGTACGATTGACTTAAACCAGAAAACAGAATGCTGTAATGGTCTGTAATGAAAAGGGCAATAACCATATGTTAGTTGATTTGATTGTTGTGTGTGTGTTGATGATGAAATAACAATTATTATCATTAGGTATATTTATTTTAGATAGATAAAAAGAAGGACTTTCTCGCTGGTTTCAATCCATTCATACTGGATGGTGAAGAATGGAAGACCGCGCGAGGACACGCTACGCCACTGAGCACGACAGTCAAATTAAAGACATACTTCCCAAATATTATAGACGTAGGAAATGTCATGATAGAATATATTAAAGAGCAAATTAATGAAGGAACCAAGGAAATAGAGACCAAACAAGTAAGAACAGAATTGAGTTCCATTTTATTTCCATTTCTGGAAATTTAATTGGTAGTTGAATACCAAAACATGTTTTGACAGCATTTAACGTTAAAATGAAATAGAATGGAAATAAAAATAATAATATAATTGGGCTCCTGCACAGGCAAATTTGCACAGGTAACCTCTCCGGCAGACCGTAGCGTGTACATAAGGTAATGTTTCGTATAATATAAAATTAGGTATATGTAATTGAAAATATGTCTAAAATGATATTAATTTTATTTACAAGAAAGCTTTTCAAGATTGACTACATTTTTCAAAAGTAATATCTATAATAATGTTGGAGAGTGCGAACGAGACTTTAAACATATAATAAAAAGTAAAAACAAATGGTAACAACTCGTAGTTATAAAAGTTAAGAAATTTCTAGATCTTTCTTTTAGGGTTTGTGCGTAATTCCGTCATAGTTCGAGATCTGGAAATGCCTACTATTGAGGAGTTTGTCGTCGGCCTGACTAGACGTATGTTCTATCGGGCCGACAACGGACACTTCAAGCATCTTCAGAATATCGCTCCGTCTTGCGCTCGGACCCCAACGGAAGACCGCTCCTGGAGGAGAGCTGAAATAGTCTAACCAGACACGTAACAGACGTACACCAGTAACGGCGCCCAGCACTAAAAAAAAAACGCAAAGGTGGTTACCCGCTGAGATCTTGCTGGGGAATACGGGGAATGGCCCCATCTCCAACCCAGGCCCATTAGCCATCCGGGCCTGGACGACTCCACTGACTGCTGAAGCTAATTGTAAATTATACATTGTTTTCAAATTTACAGCTCTCCGGAATTTATACAACAGACGTTGTAGCTAATGCGTTTCTTGGAGTTTCTAGCAATACTTTCACAAACCCAAACTCATTATTCGCATCGTTGACAAAAGAGATATTCACGGGCAGCAGAATAGATAATTTAAAATTTATGTTTGGCTTATTTTTTCCGAATGCTGCACCTTATTTGGGACTAAGGTAAGACCAGCAATGTAAGACAGATAATTTATTTACTACCATCAGTCTGCCTACCACTCTTTTTGATTTTTTTTTTAATTGTCTTTAAAGGACATTGTACGGAATACATCAGTCCTAAACACGTAATTTATTTGCATAATATATGTTCATAACCGAGTTGGGGATCATCAAATTCCAGATGCTGCAGAATTTGATGCTTTTTTGAAGTCACTCGCGGCATTATAGCCCAAACACGTCCAAAAATATGGGAGTCCACAGCGCGGGAAAACCGCAAAAAATAAACTGCAACTTGTGCCCCATATTTAAAGTCCAATATATGGTTTTCCATAATTATTCACATTGTAGCACATTATTAAACAAAATAACACCACTTTTGACCAATAATATCCACAGTAAATTAATTTACAAAACAATAACTTGCACTTGACAGCTCCACGCAAAATGGCGCGAAAGACTCCTCCCACTTTTTTTGATGTGTTCTCTTCTCCTGATGGATGATGATTGAGGAAATAGGGAAGGCAAAGGGTCTAGCCCATACAGCCAAGTCTGACATAATATATCTTTCTTTGAATGAGTTAATGAAGCTATCATCAAATTCCAGATGTTGCTAAGTTACTCTCGGCATTATGACTCAAACATGTCTGGTATAATATGGGAGTTCACAGCGCGGGAAAACCGCAAAAAATAAACTGTAACTTGTGCCCCATTTATATATGGGGCTTAACTTTATATAGTTCAATTTATCGTTTTCCATAATTATCACATTGTAGCACATTATTAAACAAAACAACACCACTTTTGACTAAGAATATCCACAGTAAATTAATTTACAAAACAAAAACTTGCACTTGACATGTCCGCACAAAATGGCGCGAAGGACTATTTTTTTTGTACCTATACATTATATTTTAAACGCTGTAAATTTTAATAAATATAATATTTTTATTGACAACATTATTTTTGTTTCTTCTCATCTATCATTAAACTTTTTTTATTTAACAGATTTTCGTCCAAAAGATGTGAAGATATCCTGCTATCTTTGAGTCGTAAAATAATGAAGGAACGAACGGAGATGGGTGTAATAAGAAACGACGTGTTTCAACAAATGCTAACTTATAGGAAAAACGATCCATCAGGAAGTATGGTTTATTTTATAAAATAAATTAAGATTATAAACAATGATTTTAACCACTATTTTCCGAAAGGTTTAACCGAATTAACACACGTTAAACATTTATTTATTTTTATAATCACAGCTTATTATTTTAAACATATAAACAAAGTAGCAATAGTGTAACACAAGCCAACGAGATTTTTTATTATTAATGTAAGCCACACACGCTACGGTCTACCGGAGAGGTTACCTATGCAGCAGTCCTATTCTGTTACTTAAGCGCAAACGTTATATAATGGAATCCGTTAACTATATATGTATATATATATATATATATCACGCTATTAAAGTTCATATTTGCACAGCTGCTGTCAAGGTCGAGCGCTTATATAGAGTTAAAAATTGGATAATATTTTGTAATTATGACGCAACCTCTGATGTAAATAACGAAATCCACTAATATCGTTTGCGCTTAATAGGGTATCAGTAACAGGTTATCTAGACGTGTTAATAGCGTGTATGGAGATGTTCTGATGGACCGGAGCGGTCTTAAGTTATTTTTGCGATGGCATCGAATGAGGACGATGACGCGCTGGTATTGTTAGGCCTTGCTTTAGTTTTAAGGAATAAATATATACAAACAGTGAGAAGAAAACGATAAAATAATACATACTCGTAGTTACGTTAACCTATTGAATGAATTAAAATTTGAACCTGATGATTTTAAAAACTATCTCAGAATTGACAGACTAAAAAAAACTGACGCGACATGCACAGGTGACCGCAGTACTTCCACACAAGCACAGGTACACCATAAGGTCTCACTAGGAATAATTGATTTTTGATCTTGCCTGAGCAGGCAGGTTCAAATAACTGCACAGGTCTATTCTTACACACGCTCTGGACTACCTGCACAGGCAGACCTCTCCTCTTATGCCCACTATTAGACATAACAGTAAAATATAGTAATAAGATTTAAATTAATAGTACCAATTGAACAGTGACCAAAAGTAAAAGAAAAAATAATAGTAAGTGAAAATAGGATAATGATTGTTTACATAAAAATAAAATTAATGAGAGACCAAGTATAAATGTGCACATAATTTCAACCTCAAATATTTTTTAATGCCTAATGTAAATCTATTATTATTTAAAAAAGTACAAAGATTAAAAAATAAAATAAATTAAGAACTAAATTATAAAAACTAAAAATTTATAAATAAAATTACGACTATTCGATGGGCGTAGTGTGCCGAAGACACTCGCTGCGTTCCCCCGCTGAACAGCGAGGCTGACCCTTTGAACAAGATATTCTCTACTCAAAGGGTCGCCAAGTGGAGTTTCTTACCAAAGTCGCGGGAAAAAAAAATTTAAAAAAATATATATATCCACGAGATAAATTATTTTATCCAGGTCTGAAACATAGTATTAGTAACGGAATTCGTATATTAGCCTGCGAAGTGGACTTGCTCATCAGTCAGTCAGTGAGAAGAGTTGTCTTGATGCCTGCTAACATATATATAACATTTTGTTATAAGCCACGTGATGATTAGCTTGTCACTTTCTGTTTTTTTTAGTGATCACGGACGAGTATATAGCTAGTCACTGCTTTAGTTTTGTCGCAGATGGCTATGAGACTTCTAGCGATGTTATTTGCTTTACTTTGTTTGAGGTTAGTACCAGGTACGTTTAATTATTAAAATAATTAAATTTAATTAAAATATATACCAAAACGGAAACCGCCTCCGTGGTCTAGTGGTAACAAACGTTGCCGTAAACTCGGGAGGTCGTGGGTTCGATTCCCAACGGGGGCAAGTTGTACATTGTATAATTTGTCTCGGTCTGGGTGTTTATATGTAAATTATGTATTGTAAGATAATATTTAGAATTGTACAAAAGACAACTTGCGTCGTGTGTTAAATTAGAACTAAGATGTGAGGTTGTTGGCCTTTTGGCCTGGTAGTGTAACCGAGTTTGGTAAGATGGCGCTGGAGAACACAAAAAGGGGTTCACACAGGTGGGCGTCAGAAAAAGAGGCGGGATTATTATGGTGGTGATCGCATGATCGTATCGTAACGGAAAGTTAATTTAAAAGTATATATTTACAAAAAAAAAAGTATAATATGTAGTTTATCAACCATCTAGTTTCCGTAACACAAGCCTCGCACTTACCACGGAAATTAGATGGCGCTGTGTGATTGTCTGGAAATATTAAAAAATATATATATATATAACTGAAAATATTCACCTATGACTTGAGTGTGCGAAGAACACCTGCAGTGTTCCTTATCTGCATTATTTGCTGCACAAAAAAACTGCCAGCCCTTTTGTCATATTCAGCATTAAACACTTATTTAAATAACTTCTTAGCACTTAGCACCCAACAGTCCTATTCTGTTACTTAGCCGCAATCGTTATTAGTGGATTTCGTTATTTACGTCAAAGCTTGCGTCATAATTACAAAATATTACTCAATGGGGTGTATCACTAACTTTTTATCACGATAGATGGCGCATGATAGATGGTACCTAATAGAACTGTCAGTTGCATAGAAAACTTGTATTTTTGTTACGAAATTTATTATTTTCTGGATATATTACCGAAGTCAGCAGCTTTTAAGTGTACAAATATATATTTCCAAGCGAAATAAAAGATATGGTGATCTCAAAATTGCCGTTCTATTAATTAAACCTTTTTTCTTTTTAAAGACGGTGTTCGCTTTCCTAATTCGTCTTTTAAGGTAGGTAACGTTAGGTTAAAATTGGTATTTCTGTTATAAAAATAAAAACTACAAAAACATTTAAAAATGATCCGACATAGGTGTAAACAAGGTACCAGTGCCGCTAGCGACATCTATAAAAAAGCTTTGCCTGATACACCCCATTCTGAACTCTATAAGCGCTCGACCTTGACAGCGTTCGTGCAAATATGAACTTTAATGGCGTAATATATATTGTGTATGTATATATGGCGTAAATTATATATATATATAGGTAATGGATTCCATTATATATCACGTTTGCGCTTAAGTAACAGAATAGGGCTGCAGGTCCCATTGTCTTCACAAAAGAATACGCATGAGAGTAGGGTTAATGCAGTAGAAATGAGGTAGTTGCGTCGGATATGCGGCGTCACTTTGTAACGTCGAAATGCGGAAAAGGGTAGATATAAAAGAAAGCATAGAGACAAAAATAAGGAAAGGCATGCTACGATGGTTCGGGCATGTTCAAAGGATGAGCGAAGAAAGACTGACGAACCAGGTATATAATGCGAAATTTGTGAGTAAAAGAGGCCCTGGTAGACCAAGACTCACATATCACGATCAAATAAATAAACATTGGCTGAAGGTGCATTAGAAAGTCTTCGTAAGAAAAGCCTCCGTGGTCTAGCGGTTAAGTCCGTGGATTTAGACTCGGAGGTACCGGGTTCGATTCCTGGTCGGGACACAAAAATATTTAATAAAATAAATAAATACATTTTAATAAATATTAAATTTATTTGTGATATTTCTCGAGTTTGGTACGCTGGAGACACCGACGAGCTTACCACTTGTCATGATTGGCCTATAGTAAAGTTGGCTAAATGTGAATCCGCTTATTTATAAGCGTGGTTTCTGACCACCCCGAAAGGGAAAAGGTCGTGATGATACGTAAGAAAAGGGCATGTATGATGAATGTAGACGAAGCGAAAGAGGTATGTCGTGATCGTCTCAAGTGGCGCTCAATTGTCTCTGCCTGCTCCGCAAGTGATCTGCGTAGAGAGATATATATATATATATATATATACATCCTTGTATAGTTCATGCGTCCTGGCTGGGAAAACGACTTATGGCGTCCATCATTTCTACTTGTTATATTGTCAATGTTACAGTGAATACATACTTTTATCTATCATACGTATGTCAAAATCAACTTATATTTTCAAAAAGTTCAAAACTGTCGATATTCACACTTCATACATTCTAGTGTCCTTGTGGCGTCACGTACATTTTTACGTCCAGGTGTATATTTTTTGTATATTTCTAACTACACTAGTAGACTTCTTGCGCAATTACAACTTCAAGTTATTTTCGCGTCCGTAATATACACCTTATCTTAACAATCCACTCTGATACCAATTTGACATCCTTTATGACAGGAACATACCAGTTGCAAAAATAAGTTTATTGATGCTCTCTCCTTAATTTACCTTGTAGACAGGTTTACCTATGTATTGCTTTTCAATAAATTCATATTATACTGGGTGACATTGAATGGTCTTACAATAGGCTAATATGATACTCGCCTGATCAAAACAAACAACTTTTTTCAAGAAACCATTTGTCGGAAATTATATATTTTTTTGACTTCTCCATACAAAGTGGTAATTTCAAAATAGCAAATTTGTATGGAGAAGCCATTTTTTTTGTCATTTCCGACATATGGTTTCATGGGAAAAGTTGTTGGTTTTGATCAGGCGAGTATCATATAAGCCTAAAGTAAAACCATTCAAGGTCACCCAGTATAAACACCCAGACCTAAGCAAATTGTACAGAAAAACGTACAAAAAATTAGCCCCGAGTCTAAATCGAACCCACGACGAACGCAAGCACCGTTATCACTATAAACCACGGAGGCGGTCTACTATGCTTAACAATCAATAATATCTAATATTTGTACAAGTTATTAAGCCACCAAGTTACCACGTCGATCTACTTTGTGCCTGAGCTGAATTCTCGTCACTGAAGGTAGATGAGACGTAAAAACGAAACTACACTTATTTATAATATCGAATGACATGATTAGTGTGATTCCGATACGATGCTATAAAATCTAACCAAATTATTTTATAAATACCTTGTTGTAAAGACCTATAGTTAAATGTTTGAAAATATTTTAAAAAATCATATAAGTAGGATATTAAAAATATTATTTAAATACACGTTTTATTTATTTAAAAACTTTATTGCACTATGTACAACGGCGGACTTAATGCCGCTAGGCATTGTCTGACAGCCAAACCTTTAGGACATTTAGACAGTATAGATGGTAGGTGCAATCATTAATTAAGTTATTCTTAACAGTATACTTCTGTATCTTAATACATACATAACAATATTACATACTAATACAAATACGTAATATATAAATATATATAAACATAAATTACAGCATAAATAAACAATAATATAAAAATAAAACTACTTACATGATGAGGGAATTGAAATATGACATTGCTGCAATTGAGGATAGTGAGGACATGAAAAAGAGACATAAATTTGGGACAATCTAGTTAGAAAGAAAGTGTTTCTAAACCATATTTTTGAAGATGACTCGATTTGGAGCTTGCCTAATACCTAAATGTTGGTCATTCCAAAGATTTGCAGCTACAGCAGCAAACGAATTAGAGACAAAAGAGCTGTGATGGGAAGGGATGGAAAGGGTTGAGTTAGAAGAAGAGCGAAGAGTTCGATCATGGATTGAGCCTAGAAAAGTAAGACTGTCTTTCAGGTATTGCGGTGTGTCCGGTTCGTTAAGGATGCTGAATAGTAAGCAAAGCAGTTTGCGATCTCTACGCTTACGGATAGGTAGCCATTTAAGTTTATCCCGAAAACAAGAAATATGGTCGTACTTACGTAGACCAAAGATAAACCTAATACATGTGTTGTGCAGACGTTCCATTTTATTAAGTAATTCTTGAGTAAGATCCACACAACACACGTCACCGTAATCGAGTAACGGCAGTAGGAGCGATTATACGAGCGTAATTTTAGCTTTCAATGGCAAAAAGTTTTTCAATTTATTGAGAGAGTGCAGCGACGAAAATATTTTACGACTAATATTAGTGATCTGCGGTCTCCAGCAAAGACAAGTATCCAGATATATACCCAGATCCCTAACCTCACTGGAGAACGGAATAGGCACGTTGTCAAACCGAACAGGATGTATTGTAGTAAAGTTGACTTTAGACAAGAGTCGAGAGCTGCCAACAATAATTGACTTCGGGTTGACAACGACACGCAGACCAAGACTGTATACTACAAAGATCGGAATTAAGCCAAGCTATAGCACTATTAAGAGTGTCGACACCTGTCTGCACGTAGAGTTGCAAGTCATCAGTATACAGGTGGTAGTGACAATAAAGAGTGGAGGTGATTCCATTAATTAATAATGAAAAAAGTAAAGGAGAGAGTATGCCACCTTGTGGGACGCCTATACTCATATCACACCAGCTTGAGACCTTTTCACCAATGTGAACCTGTTGTTGACGCCCTTGTAAATACTGTGAAAACCATACCAAAGTTTCTGACGACATTGACGTTCTCATTATTCAATGAAAACCAAACTACGCTGTATGGAAACAGTTCGAGCAACCATAACTACCTTATTCAGCAACGTTTCGCTAAACTGCTGTTTAGTTAGACCAGTGAATAAGTGTGTTTTTTTTTTCTTTTTAGTTCTTTAGGCGTAGAAAGAGAAAAATCACACTGGTTCCCTTGTTTAACTAAACTGCAGCGGTTTAGAGAACCGGTTCTGAATTAAGCAGTTAATGTTTAGGTAAATCTTTAGATGATATTAATCTTAACATGGAAGAAGAACTACACACATCAAAAGTGTCTAGGGATCAACATATATTTTTGCAATAACTTTTCTCCTGATTGATATTCATTAAAATTTTCTTTAAGGATTGATCAAATAAAATGTTTTCGTTTGTCTACAGTAACGATAAACCAAGTCACCTTTGCATTAGTAAAAAAAATTGCCATTTTCCTAATAAAGGGATTTTTGACATTTGAACCACTAACATTAAAGTTCGAAAAAAAGACTTAAATAACAGTTTTTTTTTAAATTTTATTGGGTAACTTAAACAATTAATAATCCGTGTTTCTACCGCGAACACTGACAACACAAGAACATCGGTTTGGCATACTCAAAATGAGTTCATCCAAATCACGCTGTGGAATGGCCGCCCATGTTCGTTGCAACAACAAAAAAAGGTCTTCTTGCGACTGGATACCCTCCATATTCGGCAGAGCTCTTCTCTGAAGAATATCCCATGCATGCTCAATCGGGTTCAAGTCTGGCGACTGAGCAGGCCAGGGCAGGACATTGATGTTAGCTGCGGCGAGAGTCTGTCTTACAACTCTTGCGGTGTGCGGTCGTGCATTATCATGCATTAACTGAAATAAGGGACCGATATGCACTTGTAGAGGAACGATGACGTCTGATACAACCGTCTCAGCATAAATTTGAGCGTTGAGGTTGCCTCTGATCCAAATCAACTCAGTTCTTCCGCCGATCGAAATACCCGCCCATACCATGATGGTTCCACCACTATAAGGATGGACTTCCTGGCAGGATTTTAATCGCTGTTGGCGTCCAGGGGTTCTCCAGTGTCGTATACGTCTTGTATCCGGCCTCATACCAAAACGAGACTCATCAGAAAAGCACACGAAACGCCATTGTTCTTCTGTCCAATTTCTGTGTTCAAGAGCCCATTGATATCGAGTCCTACGATTGTGCATTGCTATAGGTGGTACCCGTAGCGGTCTTCGGGAATGAAGGTTCACTTCATGCAAGCGGTTTCTGACTGTTTGGTCGCTAATTAAGTTCCCTGAAGAGCGATGAAGGCTCACGGCTAACATCATGGCGGTTATTGTTGGAGTTCTTCGAGCTGTGATTTGAATGTATCGGTCTTGTCTCCGTGTGGTGCAGCGATACCGTCCTCCATGGCGCTCAGCCACGGTACCAGTGGTTCGGTAACGTGTCCAAAGTCGACTGATAACACTCTGACTTGTATTCAGAGCTAAAGCCACAGTACGTTGCCGGGAACCAGCTTCTATCATTCCCACGGCTCTGATCATTTCTTCCCTGCTTAAATGACGTCGCCGCTCCATAATAACGTTGGTTTTAATCAGTAGTAGGGAAACAGTAGCACTAATAATGTCTTCAATGCGTCTTATGTTTTTATAGGGAAAATATTGACAGCTGATTTTCATCTTTTACTCGAATTTGATTGACAGTTCCTGTTTTAAATTATGAAATGCACCAAAAAGGATCCATATAAATTTATAAAATCATAAATTTATTACAAAGCCACATCTCAATCACAAGAAAACCGCATAAACATGCTTGATCCCTAGACTTTTTTGATGTGTGTAGAAGGTGACGGATTAGAAACAGAGGATATCTTAAACTTCGCTGAAATAGAAAACAACGAAGCATCTGCATTTCAAGAAATAGAAACTCTCATGAGTACACACATGACTACTACTACACCTGCCAATGAACCGTTAGTATCCAACATAAATTCGGCTACGACAAAAACTTCTAACTTTTGCTATAAACGTTTTGGACAAAAACTTAAATTTTAAGCCAATCTTTGTATTTTAATAACTCTGGATGGGAAGCTTTTAAAGCGTCACATTCATTACGCTTTGGAGGCTTTTTTGTATTAATATTTCTTTTAAAATAGTTTGTTACTATTTTCTTTTGTTCATTTGTCCAAGGCACCAAGACTCTTTTCTTTTTTGTCGTAGCCGAAGTTATGTTGAATACTAACGGTTCATTGGCAGATGTAGTAGCCATGTTTGTGCTCATGACAGTTTCTATTTCTTGAAATGCAGATACCTCGTTGTTTTCTATTTCAGCGAAGTTTAAGATATCCTCTGTTTCTAACCTGATTCGTACTCTATGCCTTTGTACTAAATTTGAATTTATGGTAAAGTGTGGAAACCAACCTTCCCGTGCACCATACATACACGTGATAAAACCGTTATTTAAGTAGGTAGGTACTTTGTATAAGTCTTCTCATACAGGCTCGTCAATTACCTACCGATAGGTACCTAAGTATCGATAATTGAAAAAATACCAGTACTGAAATTTAAATCACTTTATTTGATGCCAAATTTAGTATCCGTTGGCTCCTTAGGTTGGCTTTCATCGTGAAACTATATTCACGTTAAAGATAGTAAATAGACATATATTAGTATACAAAATATTATTGCTTCCATTCATTCAATCAAACGCGCGTCCAAGCAGTCGATCCACGAGTAGTGAAACGAAAACAATTTAATTTTTAAATATCCAAGTAACACTAAGCGGCAACGTCGCGTCGTACGCACAGCACGCTCTCTTCGAAAATCGGCAACATCCCAAAAAAAGCCGCGGATGTAAGATTATCGGCGCAATGTAAAAAAATATTCATGCAAAATAATATACAGAAATGCAGCGCCACTCACGACAAATCGGCGCATTACATTATACTCGTGCAGACGTTCTAGAGGTAAAAATGCTTCCACACTTTTTTTTACTACAGATACAATGTACCTATAGGTATCGATTGGTGGTGATTTGGAGGGAAAATAATCTTGCGTCCGTATATCGGACGCCATAAGTCGGTGGACGCAGTATTACTATAGAATTTTTTGGCAAAGGACGCATGAACTATACCAGGATATATATATATATATATATATATATATATATATATATATATTATTTTTATTTCATAAATAAATAAATAAATATTTCCAGACAGATCACACAGCGCCATCTAGTTTCCGTGGTAAGCTACGAGGCTTGTGTTACGGAAACTAGATGGTTGATAAACTACATATTATACTTTTTTTTTTGTAAATATATACATATTATACATATAAACACCCAGACCAAGACAAATTATACAATGTACAACTTGCCCCCGGTGGGAATCGAACCCACGACCTCCCGAGTTTACGGCAACGTTTGTTACCACTAGACCACGGAGGCAGCATATGTATGTATGTAGAGATTATAATGAATATTAGAATGTGTTACAAATAATTAGTATTATTTTTTATTATATAATTTAAAACGTCCCATTAAACGGTGTGATCTGAAATCAGAAACCAATTTCGTTGATGACTTGCATGCACGTAACGATTTTTCAGCTCGCGTGGAATTACGATGCTCAAGAGAAACTTCGTGTAGAAATTATGGAAACGATTAATAAAACAAATGGGGAATATACTGTCGAGGTCGTTGAAAATCTAAAATATCTTAATCAAGTAATTTTAGGTGAGTACGAGTATACAGCGTGGAATTCAATAAAGAGCAAATATTTTAATATTATAATCTAGAATAAAAATAAAGAACTATGTATTTTTTAATTTAATTATTCAGTAATAAAATCTTATGTTACGGTGCAGAAAAGTTTTCCTAAAAATATCGCCACTCATACTAAGCCTAATCAAGTAGGTAGCGAGAGATCGACGATCGCGCGAACGTTGACTTACGTAATTCTTTCACTCGGCTGTGGGCGAGATCAATTAATAATAACACTCCCCAGCTTTTAGGTATTTATCGCGATCGCGATTTTTAGACGCGGCCTTAGTCATGCAGTACTGTTTTGTTGTTAGGATAATTTTTATCTTTAAAAAAAAATGACCTTTTTTATTTCAAATAGGTTCTAAACTAAAAAAAAAATATTTGCTCTTTTGACAATTACACGCGGTATAAATCCAAAAATTATTATTTATTTAACCACCTATCGTAACACCTAAATCAGCTAAATCCAACGAGGAAATATATAATTTATTAACATAATAAGCACCTAATCATCGTCGATCGTCAACTTGTAACTTTTGACAAATTTTCTATGTTGAGTATTGACTGTAAGAAGTAAAAAACTGACATATTTTTATTTATTTTATACACAACTTGACATATTATTTATTTATTTTATTTTAAAACTTTATTGCACAATGAACAAAAGGCGAAGTCAGGCATTCTCTGACAGTCGACCTTGGGGACAAAAGAGATATCAAATAGAAATATGAGACGGTGTAAAAATAAGAGTTAAAAGAGACAGTTTTTCTTATAACTAATCATCATCATCATCACCTCATCAGACCTCCACTGTTGGAGATGGGCCTTCCAGAACATATATCTGGAGAATTTGGCCTTTAATATTTATCTGCAACAAATAAAGTGTGTTAGATGTGTTTCTTACTTGGTAAAATATATAAATTGAAGCCATAAAATTTTATTGCCAAATATTTCGTCTCTCTTTGGAGCGGCGTCATCAGTGACAGTGACTGAAGGTCTTTGTCATAAATTTTGAAAAAGTAATTTTATTTCTTTTAGCAATGGTAAAGGTAATGCACTATACAGTTTTGTATTTATTTTTTAGAAAAATATCATCATCACCTAGCGCATCATGGAAAACATCATCAGCATGTTATGTCCATTGTTGGTTCGATATTAATAAATTTACAAAACAAGTTAGACAAAACCTAATGCATTACATTCAGACCAGGGCTATAGTATGCACCAAGCTGCGATATAAAAGAGCTTTCCCATGTTTTTAAATCAATAGACCGAATAGTTTTAGGAAAACTCTTTAATACTCTTACTGTGAAACAATTGTTAAAGGTAGTGTTATGTATATGCGCATGGGTGGGCACAGGTAAAATATTATTAATTTGAGAATCTACTGAATGTCTGTGTCTATTCATGCGAGTACGAAGGGGTGTCTTAGTCTCTCCCACATATTTTTTTTTATAGCCTTTAATATTTAGGTATATAAAAGTGAAAATATGTCCAAAATAAAAAGTAAAAGTATTATCACGACCGTTTCCCTTCTGAGTTGGTCAGACACCACGCTTATAAATAAGCAGATTCACATTTAGCCAACTTTACTATAGGCCAATCATGACAAGTGGCAAGCTCGTCGATGTCTCCAGCGTACCAAACTCGAGAAATATCACAAATAAATATTTTTGTATCCCGACCAGGAATCGAACCCGGTACCTCCGAGTCTAAATCCACGGGCTTAACCGCTAGACCACGGAGGCAGTCCAAAATGTCCGCAATTTATTTTCCTAGGAAGTTCATAAACTACACTTCGCAAAAATCGTCGTAAATATTGGATGGAAGAATAAATAAAGAATACATCTTAAACTACGCTAATATTATGCTTTTTCAAAACAGAATCGTTGCGTCTTCATCCACCAGGCTTGGCTATGATGAAGGTAGCAACTCAAGACTACACTCTAACCAGAAGCGATAATGGAACCAGTTTTAGGATAAAAAAGAACACGCCAGTCGCCATACCAACGTATGCTTTACAAATGGATCCGAATTATTTTGAGAACCCTGAAAAATTCCATCCTGAGAGATTTGATTATGATGATATACTTCAGAAAAGAAAACACATTTACATGCCGTTTGGAGAAGGGCCTAGACGATGCCCAGGTGAGATTAGTTAGCTAACTTAACCTTAAGTGTTGAGTAACCTGAGGGTTACATTCGTGGGCCACTACCATTTTCGGTTTATTATTTATTTATTTATTTATTCAAGGTACAAGAAACAGATTACAACCATTGCAACAGTTCTACTACAAGACAATACAAGAATAATATAATTCAAATGTTCTTAAATAACATGATCAATATCAATTTTTTAACTTATAAACTTATTATAAAAGACAACTTAGGCCGCGTTCGTTTTAAGAAATGTTAGCATGAAAATATCACTTTTTTAGCACAAGTCGTTCGTATAATGAAAATTCTAACATTTGATGCTAATTTCGTATGTCAGTACGCAGAAAGGAGGGTTGTTGATGTTACTATTTGACAGATGTCATTTAACATAAGAAATGGTTTGTTTACATTGTTGTATACTTTATAGTTTATATTATAATTGTTTAAAATGTATTTTAAACAATTTTATGTAATAAATTCAAAGACCATAATACATTGTCAATTGATTTATTATTATTTGTTACTTGTCATACTTGTCAAAAAGTAGCCTAACCGCTCGTTTTTCTTTAAGAAATGTTAGCATTGTTAAAAAAAGTGGTATTTCTTAACAAAAACGACATTTCATGCTGGTTTATGAACTAAACTTAATAAAAAAAGGAAAAACTATAAATACAAAATGTCCTCAAGAAACGTCCCATCAGAGATAGTCCCAAGAAGACTGGCAACCGTTAAATACCGGACATCTGGCAACCCTAGTTGTAACGCGGTAACGCGTCGACACGTTACGTGAGAGATATTTGTGAGACTGTGTGCGAGGAGCTGGCGAGACTGTCACACAGTACGCCCTTGAACCGGCCCTTCGCCTTCCGCGCGAGACTGGAGTACACTCTGGTTCATCTTGCTACGAACACGAACACACCTATCTAGGAAGGCACAAGGTTACCGGACTGAAGCTTTACAAACTCTACCGCCCATGGAGACAGAATATATTAAACGAATGGATACAATCGTGAATGATTTTAAGAAAAGGATGGAGTTGCAATTGGCCAGTCTGAACTGCAATACTGAAATTGTTTAAAGGTTAATTAATATGTTAAGGTTATTACGTCTCACATAAATATTAACGCTTTTGCATAATCCAATATTTTTATTAAGATTTTACAACTGAAATGTTCGTATATTTATTTACTAGTAAATTAATAGACTACATTTCTCAAAAGTACACTCAGACTTTTTTATAATATTTATTTATAATATAAAGTTGTTGGGCCTTATGGAATAGTTAATAGATTGTCAATAAAAAAAAGGTCGATTCAAACCCACCCGGCATGTACCAATGAGAAATATACTTTTCTTACGTACATTCGTCATAGATTTATAACACCACCGTTCCCGTGCCTCGGAGAGCACGATAAGCCGTCGGTCTCGGATACATTAATCCATTCTGTGGAATCGTTATTGAATTGTCATAATAATTGACATCATATCCTCGCCAACCCAGTGTAGGCCAAATTCTCCATATATATGTTTTGGAAGGCCCATCTCCAGCAGTGGAGGTCTAGGACGCTGTGTTCTAGGGGCTGTAATGATGACGAATATGATATTGTGTTTTCATAATCTGTTAATAATTTTATTTATTTTACCCAAGCATAACGACAATTGACAAAAACTTTTTTCAATTATTATTAAATTTAATAATTACATAGTTGACGTTCAAGGTACAGGATTTTGATGATTTTTTCTCCAGCGCCTAAATGTTATTGAAAATTTCACTTTATTTTATTTCAGGACAACGCGTTGGTACTCTCCAAGTAAAAGTGGCCATATTGAAGATAATTGAAAATTTCCGTCTAATGCCTTCAGCGAAATCTACGTATCCAGCACAAATAGACCCGCGTGCCATCGTCAATAGACCACTCAACGGAGCATGGCTGTGGTTTGAAGAAATAAAAAAATAAATTATGATGAATCATTTTATTAGTTTTTATTCATTTTCCTATTACCTACAGTCAGGCCGCTGTGAGAATGCGTTCCTGGAAGCTGAGGACGCTGTCCAGAATGTAGGAAAGCACAGATCAGATCATGCGTGGAATACTGTTCACACCTTTGGGATGGTTCAGCCAAGTACCTCACAGATGCTCTCAATGTCCTACAAAGGCGAGCTGTTCGAATTGTGGACGATGCCACTATATCTGGAACTCTCGAATCCCTGCAGCTTCGCCGAGATGTAGCTTCTCTGAGCGTCTTCTACCGGCTATACTATGGTGAGTGCTCTGAAGAGCTCTATAACCTAATTCCTTCCTCCCCATTCCGCAACCGAACCACACGCACAGGTCAGAATATGCACCCACATACCGTAGTCACTATCCCTTCGCGTACCTATAAATTTGGTGACTCATACATCTGTCGCACAATAAAGATGTGGAATGCTCTTCCAGCCTCTGTGTTTCCACTTTCCTATAACCTGGAGTCCTTCAAGCGAAGTGTGAAAAGGCATCTAGTCAAGCCGGCATAGTGTTAGGGACTGATGTCGGATATAAGGGTCTGATTCCAGTTGCTAACATTCATGGACCCTGCGCGCCACTTACCATCAGGTGGGCGCAGGGTCACATGTCGTGTTAGTATAAAAAAAAAAAAAAAAAAAAAAAAAGGAAACTGGATTTGAAATTACATAGAAAAAACGTATTCTATTAGCGACTGGACTGTAACCAGTAAATTTTTGTGGGATAGAGATAGGACCTATCTGATGTAACTTCCTATCCTATCCGTTCCCATGAAACTAACCTAAATGATATCCTTAACAGAGCTAAGGTTCCAATAGTGGAGATTGTGACGGAACATTTAACAAATATCTAAACACTCTAAATATTACAGATAGCCCAGAGGTGTAGAGGCTGAAGAAGGTCTAATAGAGATGCGATCACAATTACACAATCTAAATGGCAAAAGTCTATTAGTTCGTAGTGGCACCTGATTGGTCAATACGTGTACTTAGTTCGGCATTTGACATCATTGCAAATGGCACATACTTTCAACAAGAACAACAAATAGGCGGTAGGCGGGTTGATGGTGGTAATTTGCTCAGTCTGCTGGGGCGGGGAAGTATCCACCGTTCGTGCCGATAAACCCAGCAAAGTGTCTCCACGCGTTTAGCGATTGAATTTGCCTAGTCAAGCCGGCATAGTGTTAGGGACTGATGTCAGTCATAAATGTCTGATACCAGTTGCTAAAAAATATTTAAAAAATTCATTAATGTATTTTTGTTTATTTGTATTACGAATACCTACAAATCTATCAGCATGACTATGAAAATTGAGTGATGTGTTTATAGATTTTTTTAGGTTCATGCGTAAACTGTTGGAAAAAACCACACCAAACAGATGATAAAAATAAATTTTACTGGTTTCCTATCAATTGGTTCATGATAAGGTCATCAATATTACTACGAGTATTTTATGAAACAAATATTAATCGCTAAATGCTAATTGTGTGAAGGACCGAAACGTAATACATTTATTCTTTATTGTGTCACCGCACGTTTCTACCGGAATTTGGTTAATTCTATGATTAAGTACGTAATTTTTCCATTTCCACTGTATAATGCTTGCGCTTAAGTAACAGAATTGCGGCTGAAGTACCAAAACTGTGAAAGAGAACTATACTTATTACATTTTAAAATACAGTTAAACCATAAAAGAAAGTAAAAATCACACTTAAGTCTATTTTTTTTTTTATTATTTTTTTTTTTCTTTTAATAATAGAACTATATTTATTCGAAGTACTATATATACTATATTTCGATACAAAAATATTAAAATAAAATTGACTAAAAACTAATTATAAAGAAAACTAAAACTAAAAATACATATGAAATTAAAGCTATTCTACAAAATAAGCTAAGGGCTTACCACCAGGGAGGGTACCTAAAACGCTCGCCGCATTTCCTCGTTGAATTATTATGGACATATTCTGTTTTAGGTAGTTGTGGCATTTGGGATCGCCACACTCTTGGAAAATTCGTTTACCCAGCTCTTTTATGAATTTGTGGGTATCAAGAGAATATACCCCCATTGTTTCAACCCCAAATGCCACAAAGTTATAATTTTGTTTAATGCTATTGTATTTGATGTGTTTTCTAAATTCGGCTGTATGAGCAGCCGAACCGGCCTTTTTTGATGTAGAGGAAATGTGGCAAGCGGCAAAGGTATCCACACAGGTGGCATCCCAAACAAGACATATTAAGTCTATTATATCGAATACTTAACACTAATTAGCTCACGGACTCTGCTCCTATACACTGTAGAGCAAGCAAATATGCCCACGTCAACCAAGCACTCATTATACTCGTATAGTTTTACTTCTCGTCTTAAAAAGATGTATTATGTAGATAGTTTATTAATGAGACAATCTCAGTGATTGTCAGACGTATTATTTATATAAATAACATTCGATTTATCAAGTTATGTTGTTAATTTTAGTAATACTCGGCGCAGCTGTGTTCTTTTATTTATATTATACAAAAAATAGCAACTATTGGAAAAATAATGGAGTGCCTACTGCAGCTGACAGTCATTGGTTCTTTGGGCATTACAAACCGTTGATCTTTGCCAAGAAACAATACGGTGTGGTCTTTCAGGATATTTATAAGTAAGTATTATTTATTATTAGAAATATTAACAAAGCCAGCACACATCTTTAAAACTTACATTAAAAAAATCTTAATACAAAAGTCATATTATACAGTTGATGAATATCATCAGGACAAAAAGGCTTGGTCATTTTAGTTGTTTTACTATAATTTTATATACAAGTATATATATTTAATTTTGACATTTATATTTATATATTTTTTTTAGCTTATAAGTTTAGTATGTAGTATGACAACGCCCGTATACAGCTGCAAAATACATTTATGACATTATATATACATTCAGAATGTATATAAAGTTGTTTGGTGGATTGATGTGTCTGTTTTGTCTTAATTTCTATTGTTAAAATAAATAATTGTTATTGTATTGACGTGTAAAAGTGCCTAAAGTAGGCCTACTTACTGAATAAATTAATACATACATATTACTAGCTGCTTATTGGAATTGTGCTGGTCTAGCGGTTAAGTCCGAGGATTTAGACGCGGAGGTACTGGGTTCTATCCTGGTCGGGACACAATAATTTATTTGTGATATTTCTCGAGTTTGGTACGCTAGAGATATCGACGAACTTGCCACTTGTCATGATAGACTTTATGGTAAAGTTGGCTAAATAAGAAACCGCTTTTTTAAGGAAGAGATACGGTTGTGATGATACTTTACTTCTATCGAAAGGAACAAAATGAAAATTAAATAATAAACAAACAATATCATGCTCAGTCAAGCCAGCATAGTGTTAGGGATTGATGTCATGAGTGTCTGGTTGCTAACATTAATTGACTTGGACTCCATAGGCCCAGAGCTTTTACAGCAAACGGCACAAATATGTAATCTTAACAAATAAATAAAATTTACTTTACAGAAATATTTTTTAATGATTTTTTTATCTTGATTTTTGATCTTGTACTATAAGTCTATAAGTCATCTTCACAGCCCCTAGAACACAGAGTCCTAGACATCTATCTGACGAGAGCTGCTGGATATGGGTAGGGCCTTCCAGGACTCTTTTCCAGATGCAGGATTTCTTGAGAAAATTAGCCTACACTCACCACGCTGGCCAGACGGGTTGACATGACAATTTATTAACGCTTTCCTTTAAATATATGGGTTCAAACCCCGGCATATACCAATGTGAAATACACTTTTGTTACGTACATTTGTCATAGAGCTTCCAAGACGGCATTAACAGAATCATACAGTAATTGGTTGGGTAGGGAGAGGAGTAGAATGGTGGATTGTGAGCGTATTATCGCGCAATAAAATAAAAAAGGGAGGCCTCCTTTTCTTTAACCAGCCTATTGTCGGTCGCAAGCCCGAGACCCCATTCTTCTCATCTCTTACCCACACACGATGGACCCGGCACCCGAACGGTAAATCCATGGAATACTTAGAAATTTGTCTTCTTTCTTCGCCATCGTTCCCGTGTCTCGGAGAGCACGTTAAGCCGTCGGTCCCGGTTGTATGTTAGGTAAAAAATGTAGGTGATATAAATGTTGGTAATGATGATATTAACAATATCGTTATTGCAACCCAGCTAAAATAGCCAGTATTTTAATTTAATTTTCTTCTTCAGTGAATATCCCGAAGCTCCATTGGTGGGTTACATGCGCATGGCAACCCCGGGACTGACAGTCCGAGATCCTGAAATAGTCCGAGCTATACTCAGTACAGATTTCAACAGCATAGCAGAAAATGAATTCAAGGTACTACTAACTACTACTGCAGGAGTGGGGAATCTGTGTCAAGGTCTTCTTACAGAAGATGCATTCACCTTCCGTAACTACGGACTGGGCATAGGGCAACCATTAAAGGTTGACGTTTACGAGCCTGGCGGCGGGACCGCGTTATCGACTTCGTGATTGGTAGCAGGTGTCGATCGTAGCATTGTCTAGCGTCCGGCTGACTGACAGGCCAGGTTTCACACAATTGGAAATCTGTCGCCCCTGCGCGTGCGAACATGCCAGCCGCCAAACAACGCATTTACGAATTCGTCCAGTGTTTCCATCCGACTAGGGAAACTATAGTGTATTAGCGTAGCGACCTTTATCGTTCAGTTATCCGAATGAAATTCACTTTTTATATACCGTTAACCTTTAATATACTCGTAGGTACTATTTATCACATAGTTAAGAAATAATGAACTTTATATACCAAAATAAAAAGTGCAATATAAAAAGGTCTTAGATCTATTACACAAATAAATATACAGTAAATATGGGGTTCCGTCGCCATAAAAAGTCGTCAAGGACACAAGTTGATAGCTTACAATATTAGTTTTCCTTGAAAGTAAAAATTACATTTGACTTCATTGTAAATGGCACATATACTTCAACGAGAACAAATAGGTGGTAGTCGGACTGATAGTAACCCAGTAAAGTGTATCCACACGTTTCCGGATCACCCTCGAATTGTTGTCATGCCCAGTCAAGCAGGCATAGTGTTAGCGACCGGTGTCATTCATGAGTGTCTGATTCCAGTTGCTAACATTCAATAATTGTTTCAGCATTTGACCCCCGACACATGCTGAGCATGCAGTTCTGTTCATCGCTGCAGGATTATCTGTGTTATTCTTTAATTATAGTGCAGCGTGTTCCGGAAGATGCCTGATGTTGGCCTGGGTGTGGTTGGGTGGGCTGTAGAGGCGGCGAATTCTTAATTATAGTAGTAGTAGTATCATCACGACCGTTTCCCTTCCGAGGTGGTCAGAAACCATGCTTATGAATAAGCGGATTCACATTTAGCCCACTTTACTATAGGCCAATCAGGACAAGTGGCAAGCTCGTCGATGTCTCCAGCGTACCAAACTCGAGAAATGTCACTAATAAATTAAATATTAATTCAATTTATTTATTTAAATTAATAAATATTATTGTGTCCCGACCAGCGATCGAATACGGTACCTCCGAGTCTAAAACCACGGACTTAACCGCTAGACCACGGAGGTAGTATGACCTAAAGATGGTCGCTAGTGAGAGTTGGATGAGGGTGGCACTACGTGCAAACCTTGGGGAATTCAGAAGTCAAGAAACACAGGCTGACAATGAATATCTCCGAAAATAAGACAATAAACTAAGTTTATCTTTAGGCAGATAAAAGCGTCGAGTTCTTAATGGCATACAATCC
Source organism: Tinea semifulvella (assembly GCA_910589645.1). Classification (NCBI taxonomy): domain Eukaryota; kingdom Metazoa; phylum Arthropoda; class Insecta; order Lepidoptera; family Tineidae; genus Tinea; species Tinea semifulvella. The sequence continues at coordinate 5,098,971 of OU342620.1, forward strand.
CTTCGTGCTCCAAGGCCAGGAGTGGAAGGTATCACGTAGCCATGCCACACCCCTCACCACCTTCGTCAAACTCAAAACCTACTTCCCAGTTATGAGGGCAGTTTGCAAGGAAATGGTGGATTACGTAAAGGATAAAGTTGATGATGGATTGATGGAAATTGAAACTAAAAAAGTAAGAATTTTATATGTTATTTAAGTATTGTATAGTATTTTGTATGAACGCTATACTTACATATTATAATTATTAGCTTTTTATATATGTCTACTTAATATATAATAATATAATTTAATATTTATAGAATAAGCAGCTTTGAATTCTAGTTTTGTTTCTATTTAAGTTTGAGCTTTATTTTTGTTTTATCTAAATATTGTGTACCTTTAATACTGCCACTGTATTTAATCTGTCCATGCAACATGTACTGTGTGCCGAGACCACAAGGCACGGCTTGACCATTTTTTTCCAACGTCATACATTCCGCTTTAAATGTAATGCTTAAAATGTATGAATACAATATGTATGAAAAGCAACGCCAAGTCGAACAATTTTCAAAGCTAAAAAAAGCGCTTACAGCGTCAAGTCAAACATGGCACAACAACGATCATCAAATTATGAAAGTGAGAACTTTATTGCGCGCGCTTGGTTGGGTGTCTATTTCGTTGAACGTACGACCGTACGCAAAACAAAACAGCGCTCAAGAGGAAACAGCGCGGCGGGGAAGGGGAAGAGATACATTACATTTATACAATTTTAAAATCATTTACATTTATCATACCATGCATTCATTTAATCTCCATATTCCTACCAACTACGAAATCAATAACCTGCAAGTTTAATTCTCACTTTTGCGGTACGTCCCGCGACGCACCCGTTGTTTTTTCGTATGTTCATCTTTGAGAGGTTGTAAACATCGCACTTTTTTTAGTTTTCAGGCATGTACACGACAGACATAATAGCGAATGTGGCTCTTGGCGTACAGAACAACACGTTTAAAGATGAGAATTCACTGTTTGCACAACTGACAAACGATATCCTGGCGACCGGACTTATTGATACTATCAAATTCTATCTCGCTCTGGGAATGCCGCAGTTGACACCTTTTCTAGGACTAAGGTTATCATCAATAATTATTTATTCGTAGGAAGTAAGGTACAATGATATAAAAAAAAAAAAATGCACAAAAAAGTACATAGACGGGCTTTTTTTTTTTTTTTTTGGTATATGGCAATAGACGGGCTTAATACTTTAGGTACGAGTCCACTCATCTCACTATGCATAACTTAATTATTGGCGGTAAAAGCGCGATATTGAAATAACTCGATTGAACTCTTTTTACCTATTTATACATTTTAATGTTACGACTAGCCCCTTTATGTACGTAGGGGTGTATAATAAACTGTACAGTGTATAGACTCATCTCCTTATTGCATCGACGCGTATGAATGTTTTGAACTAATAGGTACAAAAATCTAATTTTAAAATTTTTGGACTCATCTCCTTTTACCTTGACACCACAGATATTTGACTGACAAAATCCCCAAAATCAAAGTTAGAATTTATTTATTAACCTTTACATTTACGTTATTTCTATCCATGTAAGATAAACATATTTTTTAAATTCAGATATTCATCCAAAAGGATAGGCGAAGTATTGCTGACGCTGACAAGGTCTCGGATGAATGAGATCACTGAAGATGGATCGCAAAGACACGACATATTCCAGCAAATAAAGACTTTTAGAGCCAACGATAAACAACAGCGTGAGTCAATTTATAAACCTGCCATGCCGGTAGCATTATATTACTGTCGTGTTTGATTTCAAAGCAAAGCAAATCGTTCAACGTTTTTTACCGAATTTTGCCTAAATCAGGCAAAGCTTTTTGTAGATGTCGCTAGCGGCACTGGTACCTTATTTTACACCTATATCCCATCATTTTTTAAATGTTTTTGTGGTTTTAATTTTTATAACAGAATAATGTATTTTAAATTATCGTTACCTACCGTAAAAGACGAATTACGAAAGCGCACACCGTCTATAAAAAGAAAAAAAAAGGTTTTAATAATAGAACGGATTGATTTCGCTTAGAAATCTCGAGTTGTACACTTAAAGCTGCTCACTTCAGCATAATATACAGAAAATAATAAATTTCGTAATAAAAATACAAGTTTTCTATGTAACTGACAGTTATATTAGGTACCATCTGTCATGCGCCATCTATCGTGATAAAAAGTCGGTGATACACCCCATTGTTTGAAAACCATAGACCAACACCAAGTCGAACGACTTTCAAAGCAAAATCAAGTGAAAAAAACGGTTAAGGCGACAAGTCAAATACAAGGATAGTAAGATCCGATCCGAGGCGAGGCGAGTATAAGGTTTCCGTTACATCAGACCTTGCATTAAAATTCAAATCTCAATAAAAAATCAAATCAAACAGGAAATAACCTCATCAAGGTGATAATATAGATATTTTGGCATAATTATATTTTGTGTATGTAGTATATAATAAGTTATATATTTAAAGTGTGTAGTATATGTTTTTCGTTTTTATGTAGTATATGTATGTACTTACTAAATTAAGTAAGTATCGTGTATTATATTTATTTGCACCCTGCCTATGATTTCTCACTTTCCCAAAGGTCAGTTGTTAGACTAACACTAATTTTAAGTTTTTGTGCAATAAAGTATTTAAATAAATAAATCAAATTTTGCTTTGCGTTCAGGTCAAACACGAAATAGACTCGTATATTACTGTGCAATTAAGTCATTTGGGGGAAAAAAAAATGTAGTTTTCGTATCAATCAAGTCATTTAGTACTAGAGCTGTCATGATAATATTTAAAACATTTTGCACACCTAAAACTCTTAGACCGTGGTTGCTCTAAGCCTAAACGTATAAAATAAAGGGTATTTTACTTAAATTGTAATCTTGTTAAAATAATTTATTTAAAAATGCATAGTAAATTCTAAATTCAACAATCAGTGAATATAATTTAGCCCAAATCGCTCCAACTCGTACATAAATGATGTCCTTTCTAGTCTTAACCGCTAGACCACGGAGACTTACAAAAGAGTTAAGTGAATAACTTTATTGATAAATAAATTTGTTTCGTTAAAGGGTTAGGCAAAAAATACCTAATAAATTTGTTTCAATAGCAAACAAAGAGCTGTTGCCACGTTTTAAGTAGTTTTGTGTTTCAGAGTTTACGGATGAATACATCGCTAGTCACTGTTTCTCATTTTTGATAGACGGCTACGAAACGTCCAGCGATTTGATGAGCTTTGCGTTCTTTGAAGTAAGTTAAAAATATGATTATGTGGCAACTTCCTTGGCCGCTGTAAATAGTGAAAAAAAAAGAGGAGTCCTTCGCGCCATTTTGCGCGGACATGTCAAGTGCAAGTTTTTGTTTTGTAAATTAATTTACTGTGGATTTTAAAAGTGGTGTTGTTTTGTTTAATAATGTGCTACAATAAATTATTATGGAAAACGATAAATTGTTCTTTATTTAATAAAGTTAGTTGGCTTGAGCATTTCACGAAGATATTTTTTTCCATTTGCACCATGCAAAATAAATAAATTAATTTAATAGATTAATTTCGTGCCGGCCGCCCGTTTACACGGGCAAACCAGGTAGTAAGAGATAAAGTAGGTATACGTATATTGTTTTTTGTTGTTGAAAATCTTAAAATTGGTGAGTCACAGTCTTTATTATTTATGTCTATGGCAAGGAACATAATACAAAGTCTATGGTACATACATCATGATACAAAAATACTTTTTTTTTTTGGTTCTCTTCTCCCGATGGATGATGAATAAGATAATAGGGAAGGCAAAGGGTCTAGCCCATACAGGCAAGTCTGACGTAATATATCTTTCTTTTTAATGAGGTCATCATCAAATTCCAGATGCTGCAGAATTTGATGCTTTTGTTGTAGTCACTCGCGGCACCATAGCTCATACACGTCGGGTAATATATGGGAGTTGACAGCGCGGGAAAACCGCAAAAAATAAACTGCAACTTGTGCCCCATATTTAAAGTCCAATTTATCGTTTTCCTTAATTATTCACATTGTAGCACATTATTAAACAAAACAACACCACTTTTGACTAACAATATCCACAGTAAATTAATTTACAAAACAAAAACTTGCACTTGACATGTCTGCGCAAAATGGCGCGTAGGACTTTTTTTTTAAACATAACACAGCACAGGGAGCAAATTCTGCGAGGCTAATACATTGACAGAAACAATTGCAAGCCTTGCTGTCTCGAGATCCTTGGCCAGGCGCTATGCTGAGTGTCCCCATAATAGATATAGGATACTTAGATTGGCAATGCAAAAGAGAAAGAGCACAGTATTGCGTATGTTAGAGCGAGACAGATAGACAGGACCATTCACAGACACGTTCGCGACTTGTAGCGGCTGGCGTAATTGTAAACAAAACAAATTCCGCTTATATTTGTAATAATCTAAGGTTTTATAGTGTAAATTTGAGGTTAATAGACGTAATTAGTCATGGTTACTTGTGTAGTACCTGGATGTAACTCATCTAAGAAAGAAAACCCGCATAATTATTCATTTAACACGTAAGTACGATTAAAATATTTAGGTGCCTAAATACAATGTTTTAGATCTGCCACTAAGGTTTTATACACAAACAGATGGGAAAAATAAACGCCTTTTATTACATTAATACTCTGAATGCATAGGAATTCAATTTAAGATAATATCAAATACGTGAATTTCTACTATTTCTAACCTCACTTATGTAGAGATTGACACATATCGATAACATGTTATCGATAACATCTTATCGATATGTCGCTAAATGGCAAAGGTATTGTGCCTTGTATGCAGCATAGCATGCATAATCTATGGATTATGCCTATACAGCCTTATTAATTTTCGTTAAATTCTTAAAAATGTTTTTTATATATTTTACTTTTTAATTTTTGGAGTTTCGTAGCTAAATGGCGCAACTCCTATTAATTGAACTAAATTATAAATATTTTTATAAAATAATTTAAACTTTATAATGTTTCAGATTTCCCCAAAATATTTTAGTAAAGAATAAATGGCAAAAACCTTTCTTAGAAGGTCACTGCAGTGGTGGCACGTGTGTCGGGTCCTGGTCCGTCCCTAAGGGCCTGGTTGAGCGGGGGGATGGCTGGCACATGCGTTACGTCCGTGATCGGGTGCTGCTGTGGGGGCCTGGGACCTCTGCCGAACACGTTCAATTTATTGTTCTTAAATTAGCAGACGTTTTGCGTTTTGTCGTCTTTCGGGTTGCCCAAGGGGCTTGGGCAAGTAATTTATTTCAGTTTTGCCTTACCTGGTAGGGTTAGTAAGATTGTCCTATAGGACAATCTTGGAGTAAAGGATATCTATTTTATGTTGTTGTGTAGTTCTGTATTTGTTTTAATTTGTAAATCTGCTATAGCTGAGTTTTCCTTGCATATTCCTTTCTCAGTCAGACATTAACAGGTCACTGGAATCTGCTTTGCTGCTTAGTCTTCCACTAGCAGGAGTTGAATCATTTAAAATAATTTAAATAATGACGTGTCACAAATGTCTTTAATAGGTTTACGTGAATAAAGATATTTTGACTTTGACCTTTTTTTATATACCTACAGTGGTTTTATTTTTCATAGAATCGTTTACTTTTAGATGGTGTAAATAAATAAACAGAAGAATATTTGCTAGGAAACGCAACTGAAAAAACTATATTTTTCAATTATTGTATAAATTTTTCATTGTTTAATTGAAAATTTAACGTTGAAATCCTTAAATAATGTAAATTAAAATGTTACATTACCAAAATATGTGATTAGAAATCTTTGAAATTTGGGGTTTGCAAAAAAATATTTTTTCAAATATTAAATATTAGGTTTCCAAATTAATTTAATCAGTTTTTCGCATTTCCTGGCAAATTTTCCCGAAGTAATGTTATTTTCACTAAATGTAAAAAAAAAATTGTAGATATAAAAAACGAATGAATACATTTTTTTAGATTTTCTCGGAAAATTTTTGGTTAAATGGAAAAATGGCATTATAGATGTTTTTTTTACCTATATTAGCTTGTGTTCCACTATTGCTATTTTGTTTATATGTTTAATGTACCTAATAAGCTGTTACTTTTTAAAAAATAAAAAATCTAACATGTTTTGTAGTTTAATTTTTATTACCTCAAACAAACATTAACTTTATATGTAACTAGATCTGTGTCAAATCAGACAACACGAAAACGTTGCAATCTTTATCGATAATCTAAGTCAAGGCAGTCGCGAACATCACTATCCGTTTCGCACACATGCGCATTTCACGCACACCGGTGTTTTTCATTTTTGATCTCGCCCTAATCATTCTATTGCCAATCTATATATATACTAAATCTATGGTCCCCATGGACCCATCGTTTCGACCACAACCGGCGCAATTTGGTAACCTGTACGTTGTCGCAACTTGTTATTATTTGTTTGTTTATTTAATTTTATTTTTTAGTTAGCCTGGAGTATTGATGTGCAAGACAGACTCCGAGATGAAATTTTGACAATGATAGCGGAAACAAATTATTATTATAACGTGGAACATATCGAGAAACTTAAATATCTCGACATGGTCGTTTCAGGTAAAAGTAAAATATCTTACAACGAAAGGCCTGCCTATTGCCTATCACCAAAAACTATTGCATTCAGCAACAAAGATAGATGTTTTTTTTTCTTGATATAATTTAGATACTGATCAAACGGTATGAATTAAATTAGGTAAAAGAATAATAATATAAGAATAGAGTAAAACAAAGTATCATCACGATCGTTTCCCTCCCGGGGTGATCAGAAACCACGCTAATAAAGAAGCTGATTCACATTTAGCCAACTTTACTATAGGCCAATCATGACAAGTGGCAAGCTCGTCGATGTCTCTAGCGTACAAAACTCGAGAAATATCACAAAAAAAAAGTATTTATTTAATTAATTTTTTTTTTGTGTCCCGACCAGGAATCGAACCCGGTACCTCCGAGTCCAAATCCACTGAATTAACCGCTAGACCACGGAGGCAGTTATATAAGAATAAATTGAAAAAACAGAGTAATATTACATTTTATAATAATAATAATAAAAATAAAAAAAACGTTTATTTCAAACACAAGTTCATAACATAATATAGAGCTTGATTAGTGGTTAGTAACAATGTATTACTAAAACTATGTTACTGTTGTTAGTACCTTATAACTATTTACTGTGTTTATTACAACTGATGACTGTCTCCATCCATTTTATGCGCATCTACTCGTATTTATTTAAATCAAATGGTTTCTTGCAATTTGATCACACAATAGTATATTAGTATATTTTGGGCTATTTTTGTTCTAGTTTCCATACTTAATATTGATAAAACTAATATTATTATTTCTATATAGGCAATTAAGTTATTTGAAAAAAAATATATATAGTTTTCGTATAAATCAATCCTTTAGTACTTGAGTAGTCATGATTAAACATTATGCACACCTACTAAACGCATTATTTAAAAAATCTACTTATTCGAAGTATATAATAAAAAAATAATATAATATAGTATTTAATATACATAAAATATAAATTAAAAGCTACCTAAGTAATAAAATTAAAAATAAACTAAACTATATATAAAAAATGTTCTCTAGATAGTCCCAAGGAGACTGGCAACATTTCCCCTCTGTGTAGCGAGGCTACTAAGTTGGCTGAAATAATTGCCAGCCTTCGTTTCTCCAGATCTTTCTGTCAGCCGCTTTGACAACTCCTTGGCCAAACGCCTCGCTGACGGTCTACTTATATTGTTTGAATTTATCTTAAAATGCATATAACTGCGAATATATAATACAATTTAATCCAAATCCTCATACAACCTCATAGTATTGCAGAACATGAAAGCTGTTAATAATAGACAAAAATAATGCTAAGATTCTAATCGATCGTTAATTCAATTTTTAAATTACAGAAACCCTCCGTCTTCACCCGCCAATCAATGTTTTGGCCAAAGTGTGTTCAGAAGACTATAAAATACCAAACACCCATTTAACTCTAAAAAAGGGTACACCTATTAACGTGCCGGTCCTGGGCCTGCATATGGACGGGAAGTATTTTCCTAACCCGACTAAGTTTGATCCAGAGAGGTTCTCTGAAGACGCTGTGGCTGGAAGACATAAGTTTGTCTATTTGCCGTTCGGGGAAGGGCCTAGAAAATGTTTGGGTAAGATTTTTATACTGTGCACACATTAACACTGCGCTTATCTAATAGTAAGGAGCAAAGAGTATAGGTAGTAACGTAAGTTTATGAATTATCCCGTATTCGACTAGCTACTGAAAGCGTTCTTTTTTTTACTGCTTTTTGCTTTGAAGCCAATGGTAACGAACGCTACTAGAACACCTGTCAAAGCAAAATTCAATAAATAATAAATGGCGTTATTTTTGCTCCTTATACCAATTTTTTTTTTTTAATTTATTTAAGGACATGGTACAGAATACATAAGTCCTAAACAATAAACTCCTTATACCTATACTCCTCTGATCCTATTCGTAATTCGAATCCTATTTATTTAACCCTTCTTTCCCAAACTTTGACACTGGCAAATTGTTACTAATGCCATATACAAATAAAAAAAAAATAAAAAAAAAAATGGCGCTTTGAACATCTAGTTGAACACAAGGCAATAATCTGTGACAAGGCAGGTGTGTTAACTGACATCACTCCCTACCGCTTGATGATAATTTTCTTCAAGAACATAGTACTTACTGTAGCCATAATGTTTCATTAAACACAAAAAAAGCCATCTTCGGTTTTTTTTTTCTTTTTTTTTCTTTGAGGCGTTCGAGTAGCCATTTAATCCGTTTTAAAGCGTAGTTCAGTAAAAAAAAGCGTTTAGAGCTTCAAGTCAATTAAAGTTGATAATCGTATATTTTGTAGGTAATTGTAATGTATATTATTCGGTATACTCAAACGATAAAACAGTCCAGTAAATGAAGGAATTCTAGCAAAAAGTTTTTCTTATTAAATAGGTACTCAATTCATTTAAAAACATTGGGCCCACCTGATGGGAAGTAGGTAGAACGCGAGCTATAATCACAGATTATATAGTAAGATGTGGCTACGCGCTAATGAAAATTACTTTTTTTTCAGGTCAACGATTTGGTTTGCTACAAGTTAAGTTGGCAATAGTGAACATCTTACAGAACTTCCGGCTAATACCTTCAGCCAAGTCGAATTACCCGCTAGAAGTGGACCCCGCATCCTTTATAGCTAAACCTATGAATGGCGCTTGGGTGAATTTTAAAAATGTATCATAATAAAATAATTAAGATAATTTATATGTGTTTTTTTACCTAACAATATCTATCCTTTCTTTGGAAGTGTTTGTCAGTTAAACTTTGCTTTGCTTTCAAGTTGAACATAGCATTTGTGGGGTAAAAGTTTTTTTAATGAAAAGGGACGCGTGGCCTAAAACACGTACCCCGCATGTTCGACTTCTCGCTGTAAACGCTTTGTTTCGCTTTGAAAGTCGTAAGAGTGGCGTTTTCATTCATAAAGCTACATTCATTAAAATAGAGAGCGCTTTGCCTTGCTTTCAAGTTGAACACGACAGTAAGCGTGTGCTCCAAGCATGCACATGTTCGAAAATTGGCCTGTGGTGGGTTTAAATGCATCCTTAGAACGAGTATACGCATTTTGGACCCTTGAATAGGAAACTAACTATAAAGGTTTTAAAATAATCAGTCATTAGGATATAGGTATTAAATCTATGGGTATAACACTACCTATAGGTACAAGTTTTGATATTCATTCGGTATTTTTCTGTGGGTCACACTGGTTATTAAACGTCAAAAAGTTTTGGACTTCGCACTTTGTTGCACCGCTCTGCTATTTTCGAATTCAAATACGCAAATATTTATTAAATAATTAGTTTCCAGACAAATATAAGTTAAAAAATGTCTCGTGTATTAGTAGGAGTTAAACGAGTAATTGATTATGCAGTGAAGGTAATATAATTCAAGTTTATTTCACAAAGAGTGCAAAGGTTAAATAAATTGAAAATTTATTTTTACATTAAATTATTGTAATTTAAAGTGTTATAATGCTTTTATTAGTTAAATTATATAAACTCGTGCTAGTGGTAGATAAAAGTATGTTAAAAACTATGTTGTTTGAACATGTATTATAGTTTTGTTTAAATGATTGCTCTTAAAGTTGATAAGAGACTTGTTATCTTGCTTTGATTACCATTTAATATCAATAAATGTCTTAAATATTTTTTCTACATCTCCTATACATATGTTACCTACCTACCTATTATAACTATAGTCATATTATCTATACTATAGTTAACTTATAATGAACAAACGCTTGTTATATTTATTTCTTTTATACATTGGGATATCTTAAAACTTCACAGTGCAGCCTCCACAAATAATAATAATAAGACTAATATAATGGCACAGTGGTGGCCCAGTTGTAAGAATGCTTTTCTTAAAATCCTACAAAAGTCAGTTCAAACCCGCCTGGCATGTACCAATGAGAAATATACTTTTCTTATGTACATTTGTCATAGATTTATAGAAACCACCATTCCCGTGCCTCTGAGAGCATGTTAAGTTGTCGGTCCCGGTTCCACTAATACCAACTTATGGAATTGTTAGTAAATTGTCCTAAAAAAATGACATCAGATCCTCGCCAACCTGTTTGGCCAGCGTGGCGAGTGTAAGCCAAATTCTCCAGATATATGTTCTGGATTGCCCATCTCCAACAGTGGATGTCTACGACGCTGTGTTCTAGGGGCTGTAATGTAAATGTAAGACTAATATACAATATACGACAATAATATAAAATTAAATAGAAATTAATCAAATGTCGATGTCTAATTGTGCTGTGATTGTTTTTACACAGTACAAATAATGTACAAGAAGTCACCCAAGTGGACTCAATACCTGAATTTGTATTTATTTTAAATATTACTGTTTAATATTATATATAGGCTACTGTGGTAATGTGGAGGTCGCCTATTACAAAATATTAGGGTGCAACTCTAATTTCTAATTCAGTGTTAAGTACAAATAAGTGTGTGATGTTAGCACTGTTGGCTACCCTATTATAAATAAACAAAATAAATATTTTTAAATATTATTTCTTCTAGGTCCGTGTAAAGCCAGACAAATCTGGTGTGGTTACGGAGGGAGTGAAGCACTCTATGAACCCCTTTGACGAGATAGCAGTGGAGGAGGCTGTCAGACTCAAGGAGAAGAAGTTGGCCAGTGAGGTCATAGCCGTGTCTTGCGGACCTACACAATCACAGGTAAGAAAACTGAAGTTATAATTTGCCAAGACTATTTATTTATTTTTAAACATATAAATAAAGTAGCAATTGTGTCACTCAAGGTAAAGGTATTTTATATTACCTTCAGTTATTGTTTATATAAATTATAACTACTGACGTCTAGTATAAAAATAAGTTATTTATAATGACCATCCTTGCTTACAATGCAAAATTAAAATATGTGGGCCATTCGTCTATAGCGGCTCAACTTTTTAAATAGGAATCCGTTGATTCTTTAATAGAATCTCTTAAGAGAATCCAGGTTTGGGTGAGAAGTTTTGCATGCCCATAGCTCTAATTTAGTCCAAAGGAATCAGGACTTAACAACAGATATTCTTTGCTCAGAATAAAACCTGGCAAATTGGCCTCTAGCCAACATTTCATAGAATTAACTTTATGGGAGGGTGTAGCCTTGTTGGAAAAGCCAGTATTTTCACGCCAATAGTGTATCATAATGCACTTTTCTTTTGACTGGGGGCTCTTAGTTGAAATCATATTTAAGTATTCTGTTAACCAAATTTTGCTAATTATTGGTATGATGAGACAATTCCTTTTAAGGCTGACAAAGATTTAAAATAATTCATTCTTATATGACTGGCGGGCGTCCTCACAGACCGCAGGTGGCTACATCTTTTATGATCTTCTAAAGATCTGCAGCCCCTATTCTGTTACTTAGGGGCAAACGTTATATAATGGAATCCGTTAACTATATATTAAAGTTGATATTTGCATGGCCACTTATAGAGTTGTGAATTGAATAATATTTTGTATTCTGACGTAAATAACGAAATTCAATAATAATGTTTGCGACTAAGTAACAGAATAGGGCTGCTGGTCTTTTTATACATCTTCAGGCTACATCCCAAACTTCGTAGTTCCCTAAATATATGTCACAAATTTTATTCCCTGTTTTAAGGAAACATTACGCACAGCCTTAGCAATGGGAGCTGACCGAGCTATCCATGTTGAGGTTGCTGGAGCAGAATATGAAACTCTGCAGCCTCTGCATGTGGCCAAGATCTTAGCCAAGTTGGCTCAGGACGAAAAAGCTGACCTTGTCATTGTTGGAAAGCAGGTCAGTATTGAAACGATAAATTTCATACCAATTCATGAACTCACTGCATGGTAACGCATCATCCTTATGGGCTGAGGATTGTATGATCAAACAATGTGTTTTCATCAAACGATAATTGGACAAGATTCTCTGATCGGTTATCCAATTGAAATTTGAGCCAACTGCCAATTTCGCAGCGATGAGAAAAGACCAGATGGGCTAACCCTCGTGCCTTATAAACAAGGTAAGTCTTTGGTTTAGGATGCGACGTGTACTGACACCCTTTGTGCTAGTCGTGTTGGCGCAATCCTGGATTCGATGACATGTAGATTATAATCAAGATATTTGTAAGTATTTAGTTTTTATATTACCATATTACCAGAATACATATAAGTCCCCAACTGTAAACACTTTTAAAAACAAACTGGACAATTGACATAGACTAAGGTGATAACTGACTATTTTATGAACTTCACACCAGTGCTTGATATGGCATATCAGCAATGCGCTGCTCGCCTATTAATCAATAATAATAATAATAATATTAATTAGGTTTATCTTTTAGTTTATTTAATTTAAGGTTTTGTTTAGTTTATTTTTAATTTTATTATTTAGGTAGCTTTTAAAGTATATTATGTAAGTATATAAAAATAAATAACCAAAAAAAAAAAACCTACTTACATTGAAATCTGTTTTTTATATATTAAAACATGCTAACAAAAACAACAGTGATGGGTTTCCTAACGAAATATCCAAGGCTGAATATTTCATGTGCGTGGGGATGGCTACGGTCAAAGAAAAATACATATATATGAGTATAATCAACAATCATACACTCCCTCTTACTTCTACACCCTTCCCCACCTTTTTCTACACACACACACACACACACACACACAAACTTACTATTTGTGTAACCTCTTTTTCAATTTTTTTTGTATGATCATTATTGGAAGACACCGTCTCCTGTTATACAGTACAGCTCATGCAGGAGACAGGGTTCACCATAACGAACCAACATTATTAAACAAACGATTTTTAGTTGTATGTATAACTATGATGAATAAATAAAAACGATGAAAGGCTAAATGGATTCTCCGGGTCTATTTTAAGAAAGAATAAAATTGCAACAGAAAATTTTTGGTTAGGTTAGGTTAATATGCTGCCGGAAAACGAACTAAATATTTTTAGAATAGGGTTTGATTTCTGCAGTTTCCTTAAGTTTGATGTTTGTCATCACTTTCCAAAATGTGATCTTTATTAGCTAGTACAGTATTTAAATTTAAACAATAAAAAAACTGCACTGATTTTCATGCTATTTTCACCGATAGATAGAGTAGTTCTCGAGGAAGTTTTTAGTATACATGTAACACTATTTGTTAGGGGTTTTGGAAAAAAATAAGCCGTCTAGGAGCTTTTAACGAAAACGCTGTCCCTTTGAGATATAACAAAATAATGTATAGTGCAATTATATATCTTATATAGGTCTACAAAAAAGTCCGCGATGGCATATGTCTATCTCTTAAGGATAACATATTACATCCATTAATTGGAAAGCTATTTACATAAAGTCGGTATTAATCTTTATTATTTTAAATACGTTAGTTGGCTAGAGCATTTCATGAAGATTATTTTTTCCCTTTACACCATGCAAATTAAATGAATACTTTGTGAGATATAGCGAAATAATGCACAACGAAATTAATTTGGTGTCGCCGTTCACACGGGCAAAGCCAGGTAAAACAGCTAGTATTATTATACATATACAAGTGTTTCTTGTACTGTATGTACATGTGAAACAGGGTTGTAAACAAAAAAAAAATTGCATATCTTAACATACCTACATTTTATATTTATTATATTCATCTAACAATATTTCAGGCCATTGATGATGACGCAAATCAAACGGCTCAGATGACTGCAGCTCTCCTAGATTGGCCCCAAGGCACCTATGCTTCAAAGGTAAGCAACACATAAAATAATATTATATATAAATAGATATACAAATAAACCACTTACACAATAATTGGGGAAGTACATATATTATAAGTGGTAACCCTAAATGTGTCAGTAATTGGGGAAGTACATATATTATAAGTGGTAACCCTAAATGTGTCAGTAATTGGGGAAGTACATATATTATAAGTGGTAACCCTAAATGTGTCAATAATTGGGGAAGTACATATATTATAAGTGGTAACCCTAAATGTGTCAATAATTGGGGAAGTACATATATTATAAGTGGTAACCCTAAATGTGTCAATAATTGGGGAAGTACATATATTATAAGTGGTAACCCTAAACGTCAATAATTGGGGAAGTACATATATTATAAGTGGTAACCCTAAATGTGTCAATAATTGGTTGTACTAAAAAATACAGTACCAAATAAGACAACCCTACAAACTATGAAAGTCAAAATATCTCCATTTCATTACAGCCCTAGATCCTAGACCTCCACTGGAGAATTTGACCTACACTTTCACGCTGGCCAGGATCTGATGTAATTTTTTTAAGACAATTTATTAACGATTCCACACGTTGGTATTAGTGGAACCAGGACCGACGGATTAACATGAATTATTAGGATGTTAACCACCACCGCAGCAGCTTAGCAGATTCCAATGATCTGTTAATGTTTAATCTGACTGAGAAAGGAATTTGCAGCCATATCAGATTTACAAAATATAACACACAGAATGAATAGAAAGATCAATAAATAACATTTAAATGTAGCTATGAGTATTTATGAAATTACAATACCTGGTGATTTGTCTTTCTTTCAGATAGAGAAATCAGATGCAGGATTGACCATCACCCGGGAGATAGATGGAGGATTGGAAACCATCAAGACCAAGCTCCCGGCCGTGGTCAGTGCAGACCTTAGGCTTAATGAGCCACGATATGCTACCCTGCCAAATATCATGGTAACTTACCAATTCTAAATTTACCTAGGGTTCGTCATCAGAACCCCTATAACACAAAGTCCTAGAACTTCACTGCGATGGACCTTAAGACTTATTTACTTGCGGGCAAATGCCTACATCTCAAACGAACACTCACAACTTGAAAATGTTGTAAGCTACTAGATTGTAAGCTGACACGGCCATTTTACAGCCACGAATTTATATTTATGGACATAAATATTATTATTACTAGATTGTAAGCTGAAACGGCCAGTTTTTAGCCACGAATTTATATTCATGGACATAAATATTATTATTACTAGATTGTAAGCTGACACGGCCATTTTACAGCCACGAATTTATATTTATGGACATAAATATTATTATTACTAGATTGTAAGCTGACACGGCCATTTTACAGCCACGAATTTATATTTATGGACATAAATATTATTATTACTAGATTGTAAGCTGACACGGCCATTTTACAGCCACGAATTTATATTCATGGACATAAATATTATTATTACTAGATTGTAAGCTGAGACGGCCTTTTTACAGCCACAAATTAAATTTTAAGTATCTAGTTATAAATAAGAACAAAATCCTTGCTTATGACAACAATGTTTTATTTATTATAATTGTATTGCTGTTAGATGCGGTCCATGGCTGTTGATAGTATATTTTTATAAATATATATTCTTTTGTATTGTATAAAAATATATGTATTGACAATATCCAAGAGTTGTGTACTATCCTAAGGAAATAAATGATTGATTTGTAATTCATATTTCTGTAACAATCAAGATATTAATATTGTGATTGATTATTCTCAACAGAAAGCCAAAAAGAAACCACTCAAGAAGATGACAGCCAAAGACCTTGGCGTAGATCTTACTGCTAGGATCAAAGTGGTCTCAGTAGAGGACCCCCCAGTAAGACAGTCCGGATCCATTGTACCAGATGTGGATACACTCATCGCCAAGCTCAAGGAAAGCGGACATGTTTAATAAAATCTAGATAAATAGTAAATTATGTAAAAAAAGAGTATATTAAAGTTTTAATAAGAAATTGTATTTTTATTTGAGAGTTGTGTTGAAAAAACAATCAGGCGTATTTAAACTTTGCCATGTCTGCTAAGTGAAAAAAAAAATGTTTGCCAAGAGCCTGATAACTTATGTGAAAACAGCCCGACGCGACGGTATTAATCATAATGCGTAGAGTTATTTTTATTATACATTGCGCGTATAACACGTTTAATAAAAAATACAGAAACCGGTTTCTAAACCCCTAGAAAAAGGTTTTATGAGGAATAACGGATTTTTTTTTTAAATAACTAGTTGAAAAAACAAACAGGCTGTATGAGCGTCTTTAAACTTTGCCTTACCTGCTAGGTGAAAAAAAACATTAATGTTCCCGCCAAGAGCCTAAATAGATAACTGATAACTATTGTGAAAACAGCCCCACTTATCATGTACATTAGCGATTTTTTTGCTTTGTAAATCATACTACTTGACGTTTGTCGTTTGTCTATAGTTTTCAAAAAAATTGTAAAAAAAGCAAGCTGCTTTATTTGCTTTCAAGTCAAACATAGCCCTTGCACGTTTTAACACTGTAGCCCTATTCTGTTACTTAAGCGTAAACGCTATTATCACGGTATTAAAGTTGATATTTGCACGGCGACTGTCAGGGTCGAGCGCTTATAGAGTTTAGAATTAAATAATATTTTGAATAATTATGAAGCCACATCTGACGTAAATAACGAAATCCACTAATAACGTTTGCGACTAGTAACAGAATAAGGGCTACTGTACAATAGAAATACAGAAACCAGTTTTAAACCCACAAGGCTATCAGGATTGCACAGAAAATTTATAAAAATAAAACTAGTGTTTTCATAAATAATTTCGTTTATTTCTCACATTGAAATGCCAGTAATTGCACCTTCTTAGGTCTGACTAACCGCCAGTTTTCGAAAGGATGATTACATTAGCTCAACTCATGTAGAAGACAGGATTCACCATAACAAATCAACACTTGGTTATAAAGCACATGACTGTCTGAAATAACAAGAAGACAAGATTTTTTCATTTATTTTTGAAATAATCAGCGGCACTAGCATAAAGTGCAAATAAATTAAGTATGACCTGTTACATCTGACATTTGATGTTAACATTTAGAGTCTGGCTAATGAAGATAACAAAAAATAAAGTAGATAACAGAAATATATAGATAATTAAAAAAAAAAAACTTGTTTATGGTTGAATTCAGCTTTGTTTGTTTTACTTGGAATTTGGACATCATGTAAAACAATCTCTTTCGGACTAGAAATAGTTTTATTCATATTTGACAACACAAATGAGTAATTAGGAATATTGAAAAATTTACACTGTCGCAATAGTGTTGCCATTTGAAAATTTCCAAATAATTCCATTAACTACTTTCATTGGCCATACTCTAGCTTTGCATTACTCGTACAAAGCAGAATTGTTAACATGAAAAAATATAAATTTTAACAGTGCATTGCTTTTTGATAGATGACAAATATCAAATCTAAACTGTGCAATTAGGTACTTTAAATATATAAAAACATTTATCTAAACCGGATGATGGACGTAAATTAAAAAAGTAAAAAAAAATTTATGAGTAAATATTAATCATGGTTTTATTTCCTTTCGGAAACTAGAAGTTAGTTTAGGAATTTTTAGCTTACACGATAAGCTAACGAGATCATGTCTCCGGATACAGCCTAATTTATGACTTGCCGATTCAAAATTGAGTATACGCAAGACTACAATATTTACAATCACTATATTACCGAAAATACCGGGTTCGATTCGGGACACAATAATATTTATTGATTTAAATAAATTTGTGATATATCTCGAGTTTGGTACGCTAGAGCCATCGACGAGCTTGCCACTTGTCATAAATGACCTATAGTAAAGCTGGCTAAATGTGAATCTGCTTCTTTATAAGCGTGGTTTCTGACCAAACAGAAAGGAAACGGTCATGAAGATTATATTACACTCGTAAAATGTCAATCATTTTTTTTTTACATATTCCTTGTCAAGTACACTAGTGCAGTAGAGGTTGAAAGCTCGCTATTCCGCAACCGAACCACACGCACAGGTCAGAATATGCACCCACATACCGTAGTCACTATCCCTTCGCGTACCTATAAATTTGGTGACTCATACATCTGTGTTTCCACTTTCCTATAACCTGGAGTCCTTCAAGCGAAGTGTGAAAAGGCATCTAGTCAAGCCGGCATAGTGTTAGGGACTGATGTCGGATATAAGGGTCTGATTCCAGTTGCTAACATTCATGGACCCTGCGCGCCACTTACCATCAGGTGGGCGCAGGGTCACATGTCGTGATAGTATAAAAAAAAAAAAAAAAAAAAAAAAAAAAAGGTGAATGTCTGTGTGTGTTCCCTATGCATTGCAAAACTACTTGACCGATCGGGATGAAACTTTGGGAATATGTTGTGTGAACATCAAGGAAGGTTTCTGACATATTAGATTGCACAATTAGTAAATCTTAATATATAAAACAAAGTCGGGTTTGTTAGAACGCTTATAACTCGAGAACGGCTGGACAGATTTTCACGGTTTTTGATTTGTTGGATTGGAATACAGAATAACTATGAATAAAATTGGAAAATAGAAGAAAAAAATAAAATAATTTTTTTTAAACATAAAAATCATTATCCGATAAACAACACTAATATCATGGTAACTTACCAATTATAATAGAAACATGACTCAACAACTCTCTTTACTAGGGTAGATCATCACAGCCCCTACAGCCAAAGTCATAGAACTCCACTGCCCATCTCGGTGGAGTCTGCCCATCCAGAAAATTATGGAGAATTTGGCCTACACTCGCCACGCTGGCCAGACGGGTTGGCGAGAATCTAATTTAAATTTTAATGACAATTTAATAATGTATTCACAAGTTGGTATTACTTAAACCGGGGCCGACGGCTTAACAAGCTTTAAAATGCAAGCCTTTAAATGGCAAATAAATAATTTCATTTCCAAGGCACGGGGACGGTGTTGTTCTTCTTTAACAAATATGCGTAAGGAAAGCATATATTTGTCATTGGTATGGAACCGCAAACTTTTAGGATTTTATTTTTAGAATTAATTTTATAGATTTAGTTTTTCATACTGTTAATTTAATCAAAAACAGCATTTCATCTATATCAACCATATCAAACAACTCATTATCATAGACAAAAATATCTAGAACACACTTTCTCCTCTATGAGGGACGTCCCAGACGATATTTCCCGCTTGATTTATGTTTTGTGTTACTCTATATTATTTTTCAAGCTAATGTGACAAACCATCCACATACTGTTTGTGGATATTATTGGTCAAAAGTGGTGTTGTTTTGTTTAATAATGTGCTACAATGTGAATAATTATGGAAAACGATAAATTGGACTTTAAATATGGGGCACAAGTTGCAGTTTATTTTTTGCGGTTTTCCCGCGCTGTCTACTCCCATATTTTACCCGACGTGTTTGAGCTATGGTGCCGCGAGTGACTCCAAGAAAATCATCAAATTCTGCAGCATCTGGAATTTGATGATGACCTCATTAACTCATAAAAAAGAAAGATATATTACGTGACACTTGGATGTATGGGCTAGACCCTTTGCCTTCCCTGTCATCTCTCATCATCCATCATCATCAAAATCAAATTCCAAAAAATAATTATTAAATATTTAGGTACCTATATAAAACTGTCTCCACCATGAGAAATATTACAGACGATATTTCCCGCTTGTTTTATTTATCAGCAAGAAGTGTTATGTGTTGCTTTACATCAGTTTTTAACCGAATTTCGCTCAAGATAGTTGTTCCATAATAATAATATTAAAGTTCCATGACTCACAAAAATAACTAGGTAGTTATATCAAACTGTCTTCACTATGGGAAACATTCTAGACGATATTTCCCGCTTGTTTATCAGAAAAAAGTGTTATGTGTTGCTCTACATTATTTTTTAAGTAAATTTCGCTCAAGATAGTTGTTCCATAATAATAATTTTCAAATTCCATAACTCACAAAAATAACTAGGTTCATATATCAAACTGTCTCCACCCTGAGAAACATTCTAGACGATATTTCCCGCTTATTTATCAGAAAAAAGTGTTATGTGTTGCTCTACATTATTTTTTAAGTAAATTTCGCTCAAGATAGTTGTTCCATAATAATAATATTAAAATTCCATAACTCACAAAAATAACTAGGTTCATATATCAAACTGTCTCCACCATGAAAAACATTCTAAACGATATTTCCCGCTTATTTATCAGAAAAAAGTGTTTTGTCTTGCTCTACATTAATTTTTAAAGATAGGTGTGTATACCAAAACAGTAATTTTGAAACGCCATAACTCACTAACATATCTACCCGTACATAACACTTTCTCCGCCATGAGAAACATTATAGACGATATTTCCCGCTTGTTTTATTTATCAGCATTAAGTTTTATGTGTTACTGCACAACAATTGTTAAGCAAATTTCGCTCATGATAGTGTGTCTGTCTAGACTAGACATATCGACTAGGCTATTCACCATATGCCTTCGTCGGATACTCCAGTACTTCGGACACATTGCCAGAAAAGGAGGGGATAACCTGGAGAAACTTTTTGTTACTGGCAAGGTGGAAGGAAAGAGACCGAGAGGCCGTAATCCGGTACGCTGGTTCGACCAAATCCGCTCCACCACCAACACTAGCGTCCATGATGCTGTGCATGCCGCCGAAGACAGGAATGGGTGGCGTGCTATCATCAAGACGCACACCAATTCATCGGGAGGTCACGACCCTCATCAATGAGGAAACACGACGCAAGGAGGAGGAGTGTGTCTGTCATAACAGTAATTTTGAAACGTCATGACACACAATCTATTTATTTATATACTATATATACACTTCCTCCGATATGAGAAACGTACCGGACGATATTTCCCGCTTGTTTTATTTTCGACAACAAGTGTTTTGTGTTGCATTACACACATGTTTTTTAAGCGAATTTCGATAAAGACAGTTTTGCCATAACAATATTTTTAAAATGCCATAATTCTAAAAATATCCATATCTCACTTTCTCTGCCATGAGAAATATTCTAGACGATATTTCCCGCTTGTTTTATTATTATCAAGTGTTTTGTGTAGTTTTACATATTTTTTTAAGCGAATTCCGCTAAAGACTGTATAGTCATAATATTTTAAAAATGTTATAAATTAACGTAACTCAAAAAATATCTATATCATACTTTGTCCGCCATGAGAAACATTACAGACGATATTTCCCGCTTGTTTTGTTTGTCAGCAAGAAGTGTTATGTGTTGCTCTACATCAGATTTAAAGCTAATTTCTCTCACAATATCTATATCACATGTAGTAGGCGATTTTTCCCGCTTGTTTTATTTTCAGCAAGAGGTTTTGTGTTTGGCTCGATATCAAACGCCATTACTTACATAAACACCTATATCACACTTTCTCCGCTATGAGGAACGTACCAGACGATATTTCCCGCTTGTTTTATTTTCAGAAAGAGGTTTTTTGTTAGGCTCTATATCAATTTTAAGCGCATTTCGCTCAAGATAGACAGTGATTCTGAAACGCCATAACTTACATATCTACATTAGGCTTTCTCCGCTATGAGGAATGTACCAGACGATTTTTCCGGCCAAACAGCCTGTGACTAACTGATGGTGTCTTGGACTGAATTTGGCACTAACAACAAGATCCCTATGAATTCCTATACTTTGGCCAACTTCTAACAACTGCTGTGGGTCTTTCTTTTCGTCAACACAATGAGATAGCTCCATACATTCAGAGTTGTGCGCTAAAAGTCTGATTCCGTGGCCAAATGGTGAACATATGACGCGGCCGTCTGCTGAGTAACATAGTTCCTGTAATGAAAAAAAAAATCTATTAAAACTATGTGAAGAAAATAATTATATGTGAAAACATTAAATAGTTCTTAGTGAATTAAAAAAAAAAAAGCGAGTTCATCGCGCCATTTTGCGTGGACATGTCAAGTGCAAGTTTTTGTTTTGTAAATTAATTTGCTGTGGATATTATTGGTCAAAAGTGGTGTTGTTTTGTTTAATAATGTGCTACAATGTGAATAATTATGGAAAACGATAAATTGGACTTTAAATATGGGGCACAAGTTGCAGTTTATTTTTTGCGGTTTTCCCGCGCTGTCAACTCCCATATTTTACCCAACGTGTTTGAGCTATGGTGCCGCGAGTGACTCCAAGAAAAGCATCAAATTCTGCAGCATCTGGAATTTGATGATGATCTCATTAACTCATAAAAAGAAAGATATATTACGTCAGACTTGGCTGTATGGGCTAGACCCTTTGCCTTCCCTATCACCTCATTCATCATCCATAGGGAGAAGAGAACAAAAAAAAAAAGAGTTCTTCGCGGCATTTTGCGTGGACATATCAAGTGCAAGTTTTTGTTTTGTAAATTAATTTGCTGTGGATATTATTGGTCAAAAGTGGTGTAGTTTTGTTTAATAATGCGCTACAATGTGAATAATTATGGAAAACCATAAATTGGGCTTTAAATATGGGGCACAAGTTGCAGTTTATTTTTTGCGATTTTCCCGCGCTGTGGACTCCCATATTTTACCCGACGTGTTTGGGCTATAATGCCGCGAGTGACTCCAAAAAAAGCATCAAATTCTGCAGCATCTGAAATTTGATGATGACCTCATTAACTCATAGAAAAGAAATATATATTACGTCAGACTTGGCTGTATGGCTGTATGGGCTGTATGGCCCTTTGCCTCACCTCATTCACTATCATATCATCTCATCGGGAGAAGAGAACAAAAAAAAAGGCAAGTTTCTATGCATTGTATGGATTCACCTTGTGTAGGAAAGAGAGATGAGAAGAATGGTATCTCGGGCTTGCGACCGACAATAGGCTGGTTTAAAATGTTTTAATTTAAGTTTATTTAAAGGACAGAATACATCACGTAATTTAAAAATAATAATTGGTCATAACCGAGTTGGGGATAATCAAACTCCAATTGTTGCAGAATTTGATGCTTTTCATGGAGTAATTCGCGTCAATATCGTTCAAACACGTCGGGTATATGGAAGTTTACAGCGCGGGAAAACCGCAAAAAATTAACTGCACCTTCTGACCCATATATAGAGTCAAATTTTTCATTTTAATAATAATAATAATTTAATCATTTTAATGTCAAATATTATAATTATAGCAGCTGTAAAAGGGGTATTGTCACTTATGAACTAAAAGTATTATACATAATTATTATTATATGTCAAAATAATAATAATAATAATAAAATTAAATATATATATTATTATTGTTGTATAATTTTAATGTCTATAACATTACTATGTATCACATTAATTGATTAAACAGGGATGTCATATTTTTAGCAGATGTAAAGTGGCGTTGTCAAAAATTAGAAATTATTATTATTGATTATGTCATACTGGTACTGTACGTCAATCAACAAATCTGGTCGTCCTTTAGAGCTTCATCCACGGAGTAGTAGGCTTTGAGTTTTTTTTTTTTATATACCAATTCAATTCAATTCGTTTATTATGCAAGTAGGCATAGGATAAAAAGATATGTATTCTGCACTTTTACATCTCAATTCTTACAATATTGATATAGAACGATATCATTTTATAGTACATATTGGTGAATCTGGAGCAGTACATGATAATCATCATTTGGAAAGAGAAACAATAAAATAATACCAGTATGATACTATAAATTTTTCTTCTCTAAACCATACCTATTTTGACCGCCTCCGTGGTCTAGTGGTAACAAACGTTGCCGTAAACTCGGGAGGTCGTGGGTTCGATTCCCACCGGAGGCAAGTTGTACATTGTATAATTTGTCTCGGTCTGGGTGTTTATATGTATAATATGTATATATTTACAAAAAAAAAAGGTTAATATGTAGTTTATCAACCATCTAGTTTCCGTAACACAAGCCTTGTAGCTTACCACGGAAACTAGATGGCGCTGTGTGACCTGTCTGGAAATATTTATTTATTTATTTTACTTTAAATATTTATTTATTATACCTTTATAAACCCTTTTCCCTCGTTAGTTTCTTCAATGAAATAAAGTAGCCGTTCTTTGTTCTGTAGCATTTGTTTCCGATAATCTATTGGTTGTGAGTGCATTTCGACTATCACATCTGCAGTTTGGCCCGAAGTTGAGGGTCTGGAAAAAATAACAATGATAAATTGCTAAGGCATAATAATTGGTTCTGACAAAAGAGATTGCCCAAAACCAGGCCCCAACTTTGTTGGAGCGTGCCTCAACAAAATATAATTCAATAATCATATCTATTAATTGTGTTTTTTTATAATAGTAGTTTATGAAACTGTTGCATAATAAGGGGTATTATACACGAGTGTGTTTAAAATCCGAGCCACTTTTTTTTTAATGGAACCTTTGCCTTAAAAAAAAAGTATTATATAATTTGTATGATTCTATTTTAAAATGAATTATAACATTATTTTCTTAGAGAAAAAGTGTTATAATGTGATTCTATTTTTAAATTTCAGCAGTATGTTTATAAAGTATGTCAATATAAATTCGTTTTGAAGTTTTTAATTCGCATTTTACGATTTTGTAGAATTTTAAGGAAAGCGTTCTTACAATCGAGCCACCACCATTTTTCTTATGCCATAAGAAGAGTTCTAGGAACTGATGATGACATCAGATCCTCGCCAACTTGTCTGGTAAGTGTCTAACCTAATACTCCAAACATATGTTTTGGAGCCTTCATCTTCAGCAGTCGAGATCTGGGACTCTTATGTTTTATGGTCTGTTATGATGACATCAGATCCTCTTCAACTTGTCTGGTAAGTGTCTAACCTAATACTCCCGAAATATGTTTTGGAATCTGTAATTTTGGCAGTGGAGATCTGAGATTGTGTTCTAGGTGGATTATTTTCTAGAATCTGTACCTTTAGCAGCAGAGATCTGGGATTCTTGTGTCTTAGGGGCTTTGATAAAGGCATCAGATGCTCGGCATCTTGTCTTACTCGAACTCCTGAATTATTTTCTAGAATCTGTACCTTTAGCAGTGAAGATCTGGGGCTCTGTATTCCAGGGGCTGTGATAATGGCATCATCATCATCATCATCATCAGCCTGTATCTCTCCACTGCTGGATGTAGGCCTCCCCTAAGGCTCGCCACTTAACGCGATCTTTCGCTACCCTCATCCAACCCCCACCAGCGACCTTCTTTAGGTCATCTAAGGCCTAATCGAGGCCTAAACGCCAACCTCAACGCCGTCCACCACCATCTGGAGACGTCTCACCCGGCAATGCTTTTTCTGACGGAGACACAGATACGGAAGCCCGCGGACACATCATACCTGCATTACCCTGGATACTCGCTGGAAGAGTCCTTCCTCGCGAAAGCTGGGGTTTGCTTATATGTCCGCGATGATGTCTGTTGTCGCCGCCTTCGTCACATGGAGGACTCTTCCTTTTCCGTCCTTTGGGTGCATGTGGATCTGGGGCATCAGTCTCGTATCTATGTGTGCCTCTACCGATCCCACCGGGGAGACTATGAGACAACTCAGATTTTTGAATATCTGAGTCAAGCGACAGATGACGCGCAGGAGCGGTTCCCGACCGCGGAATTGGTGTTTTTGGGAGACTTTAATGCTCACCATGCTCAATGGCTGGGCTCTCCCAAAACTGACCATGCGGGAAAAACCGCTCACGACTTTGCCCTGACATACGGTCTGACTCAACTGGTGACTCAAAACACCAGAGTACCAGATGTAGCCGGACATGCACCTTCCTTGCTGGACCTACTGTTGACGAGCCATGCTACCGGGTATAAGATGTCAGTTTTAGCACCGCTTGGTGGTTCTGACCACTGCCTGGTGGCTACGACAGTGCCACGCGCTCTGCCTCCTCCTCGTAAGGCCGTCGAGCGTATTGTGTGGCACTACTCGTCAGCAGATTGGGATGGATTGCGCGAATACTATGCATCCATCCCATGGAAGCAACGCTGCTTTAAGGACCACGACCCATCCAGGTCTGCAGCTGCAGTTGCTGATGAGATACTACTGGGGATGGAATATTATATTTCATTCTCTGGGGTCATCAGTAACTGCAGAAGCAGACCCTGGTACAACAGCTACTGCGCCTCGGCAGTTGCATCAAAAAATGCAGCTTACCGAGCGTGGGTAAGGGGTCGATCTCGTTCCGATCCCAACACGAACTCCTTAAAGTCAGCCTATAACAAGGCTTCCAAGGTCTGCAGGAAGGTGTTTGCCAGGGCAGAGTCCCAGCGCATCTCTCAGATTGGCCGCGACTTAGCCGCGCGACCTGCTGGAGGTCGCAGTTTCTGGCAGCTGGCCAAATCTGTAGAGTCAAACTTCTGTCGCTCTTCTTTGCCACCTCTACGATATCCCAATGGATCATTGGCCCATACCGCTAAAGAGAAAGCCGACTACTTGGGCAAACTCTTTGCGGCCAACTCTCGACTCGACGACGGGAATGCGCAGCCCCCCACACTGCCAAATTGCGGCACTTCAATGCGCGAAATACGCATTAGACAGTGTGATGTGCGGGCAGTGCTCCGATCGCTTGATGTTCGTAAGGCTAATGGTCCTGACGGTATCCCAGCTGTCGTTCTCAAGAGGTGTGCTCCTGAGTTGACTCCAGTCCTCACGCGCTTATACCGTCTGTCGTACTCCTCTGGTGTTGTGCCGGACACTTGGAGGGTGGCTAACGTCCAGCCCATTCCGAAGAAGGGAGATCGTTCGGACCCTTCTAACTACCGCCCTATTGCCGTAACCTCAGTTCTGTGCAAAGTGCTAGAACGAATTATCAACGTCCAACTTGTTCGATATCTAGAGGATCACTCCATACTTCATGACCGCCAATATGGCTTCCGTCCTAAGCGGTCAACGGGTGATCTTCTAGCATTCGTCTACCACGTCTGGGGTGAGGCAATGGATAAGTATGGCGAATCTCTGGCGGTCAGTCTGGACATCTCCAAAGCCTTCGATAGGGTATGGCACAAGGCACTACTATCCAAGTTGCCGGCATATGGTCTGCCCCCGCAGCTGGTGGGCTGGATAACCGGCTTCTTACATGAGCGCAGCATTCGGGTCCTTGTGGATGGGAATGCGTCTGGGCTCATGTCAGTGAATGCCGGTGTGCCGCAGGGCTCTGTATTGTCCCCAACACTGTTTCTTCTGCATATCAATGACATGTTGACCCTTGGAAACATTCATTGCTATGCAGATGACAGCACGGTTCATGGGCGATACCTTAGTCCACGAGCTGTGGGAGCCGCCAAAGTAGAGGAGTTGCGCCGTTCCCTGACGACGGAACTGGACGGCACCCTTCGCAAAATTTCTGCGTGGGGTGCCCAAAACCTAGTCCAGTTTAATGCCAGTAAGACTCAGGCATGCGCGTTGACGGTCAAGAAGTCTCCCTACTCTCCTATTCCTACTCTTCAGAACACCGTGCTGGAACTTCAACCCAGCTTTAACATACTCGGAGTTGAAATACGCTCAGATCTAAACCACAGAAACTACATTGAGAGCATTACCAAAACAGCGTCGAAAAAACTTGGGATACTGAACAAGGTGAAGCGGTTTTTCCCGCCTGCTCTAAGACTTATGCTGTATAAAGCTCAGATAAGGTCATGCGTGGAATACTGTTCTCACCTCTGGGATGGCTCCGCTAAGTATCTTACAGATGCTCTCAATGTCCTGCAGAGGCGGGCAATTCGGATAGTGGACGACACCACAGTCTCTAAAACTCTCGAATCACTGCAGCTTCGCCGTGACGTTGCCTCTCTGAGCGTGTTCTACAAGCTATACCACGGCGAGTGTTCTGAGGAGCTCCATAACCTTATCCCTTCTTCTCTATTCCGCAACCGAACTACACGCACAGGCCAAAATATGCATCCACATACCTTACCCACTATCCCTACGCGTACTCATAAATTTGGAGACTCTTACATCTGTCGCACGCTGAAGATGTGGAATGCTCTCCCAGCCAGTGTATTTCCCCACTCTTATAACCTGGAGTCCTTCAAGCGAAGTGTGAAAAAGCATCTTGTTAGGCCGGCATAGTGGTAGAGACTGATGTCGGTCATAGTGACCGGCGAATTACGAGGTATACGTAATTTTGCACAACTTCGAGAGTGTCGTTTCCTATGCAGATTGGCCTCGGCTTGACATGATCATTGAACATGACTTTCGTCTTGTCTAAGTTCATTTCGAGACCAACCCGCTGGGATGCTACGTTTAAGCCGTTCAGCATTCCGCTAAGATCCTTGAGTGAACTGGCCATAATGACTATGTCATCCGCAAATCGGAGGTGTGAGATGAATTCTCCATTGATGTTTATGCCGCAGTAATTCCAGTCTAGCATTTTAAAAACATCTTCCAACGCGTTCGTGAACAGTTTCGGGGATATGACATCCCCCTGTCGCACGCCTCTGCGCAGTTGGATAGGCTTTGTATGCTGACCCTGTAACTGGACGGTCATAGTCGCAGAACTGTAAAGACATCTCAGCACCTCAACGTATCGATAGTCTATTAGGCATCGCTGCAAGGATTCCAGAACAGCCCAGGTTTCGATTGAGTCGAAGGCTTTCTCATAGTCCACAAACGCCAGACATAGCGGCAGATTATACTCCTCGGTTTTCTGTATTATCTGTCGCAATGTATGAATGTGATCGACCGTACTAAAGCCTTTTCGAAACCCAGCCTGCTCCGGGGGCTGGAAATCATCCATTCTCTGAGCGAGTCGATTTGTGACCACCCTTGAAAACAACTTATAGACATGGCTCAGGAGTGATATGGGCCTGTAGTTCTTTAAAAGGGAGATGTTACCCTTTTTAAAGAACAGGACCACAACACTCCTGGTCCATGCCTCTGGCGTGGTTCCGTGGTGAATGACGTAGTTAAATAGTCTTGCGAGTTCTTTGAGTACTGGTTTCCCGCCTACTCTCAGAAGCTCAGCCGTGACTCCGTCATCACCAGGCGCCTTGTTATTTTTAAGTTGTCCAAGGGCTATATCGATCTCGCCTAGATTGACATCCGGGATATCCTCGGTATAGTGGCGAGTTAAAACAGCTCGTTGGTCGTCGTCCCTGCGGGCTATAGGGCGAGTTGCGTGTGAGGCATATAGGTCTCCATAAAATCTTTCAACTTCGGCAAGGAGCTCTGGTCTCGAGGTAACTTCTTCGGTTTTAAGCTTCGTCAGGTGGCTACGTCCAAGAGACTGAGAGAATACTTTTGAGCCTTTATTCTTCTCAATGGCCTCTTCAATGAGTTTAGTATTGAAGAGGCGTAGATCCCTTCGTATCAGTCTCTTGACTTGCTTGTTTAGAGCTCTATCTGACGATGCTACCAAAGATAGTTCCCGTCTCCGTTTCATGAGTTCCAGAGTCTCAGTTGAAAGCTTGGATTCCCTGCCAACTCGCTTAGGCTTGAAATATTTAAAGCCCACATCTCGGACGACGCTCACGAAGCTGTCGGCCATCTCGTCAACACTTTCAGTGGTTTCCAATCCGTCGAATCGATTCTGCAGCTCTAATTGGAACTGCTCTGACCCTAACATGGTTTGTGGCAGTGACGGCCTAAGACTGGCCTTCATCATGCGGTACCTCTCAAGCTTGTAGTTTATATTCAGGGAGCCTCTTACGAGGCGGTGATCACTACCGGTATTAAACCTGTGAATCACAGAGACATCCCTGAATATACGCCTTTTGGCATAATGGCATCAGATCCTCGGTATCTTGTCTGGCCAGTATCTAACTCTGACTCCTAAAATATTTTCTGGAATCTATAGCTTTAGATGTTTTGTGTTATTGTGTTTTAGATGCTGGTATGGAACTCACCTATTTTCTTGACTAGCTCTGGGAACCTCGTCTATGTAATCCTCGTCGTCGCCAGTTTGTGAGCTGTTCTCGGTGACCCATGGAGGTGAAGAGGTGATGCCGGTGTTAATGCCAGTTATATGCTGCATGTTAAAACTACGCGGTGTCTGACCTCTGTAAAATAATAAACTATATCACGACTGGAATGGTCAAAAACAACGCTTATAAAGAAGCGGATTCACATTTATCCAACTTTACTATAGACCCATCAAGACAAGTAGCGAGCTCTATAAATACAACAATTAAATTAAATATAAATTATTGTATCCCGACCAGGATTCGAACCGGAGGCAGATAAATAAAAAAAAAAACAAAATTAATTATTTTTATTTAATCTAACAGCTTAATTTACCACTTTTTATAATGACAAAAAACTGACAGCGCTCAGAGCGATCTACCTCGATATCGTGAGCAGTCTAAGCGCGAGGAGTATTGTCATTTGTGACGTCACATAGCTTTGGAAAACCAGTTTATGCACGTCTCGGAACACTTTAACTCGGAACACGTGCTTAGGTTACTATTATCGTGTCTCGGAACGAGGGGTATGGTTTTAATACAAAATTCGGTAAAAAAAAGCAATCTTTTATATGCTTTGAAGTCGAACATAGCATTGTTACTAATAAATTTATGAACTAAAAGTTTGAAATAAACGTTTTATTATTATTATTATTTTAAAAGAGACAAATTAATTTCATATAAATACGGATTGGATGTTATTTATATTTAAGTAATTGCTTACCGATTTACAACAGCTTGTAATAACCTAGATTGTCTGACAGTGACCCAAGCCTCCCATACGTCATTCTGTATCTGAGCTCCTGGCTCCTAAAAAAATGGTAAAACTTAAGTATCTTACGACCGAGGACCCTAGCGAAAACCTAGAAAATACAGTATATTCACCGGTTCTTGAGGCGTTCTCGGCCGTCTGCCCCCTGGATTCCGCGATGATCCCGATCGAGATGCATTGTCATTATGCCTTTAATAATATAATTTGTTAGAACCAAAATTTGACATACAAATAGCTGTTGTACCAGTGTGGTCGTCCGAGTGCCGTGGTTCGTGTTTACAATTACGGATTTATTTATAAACTTATAGGCCAGACATCTTAGTGTTTTCTCGGAACTTGAAAAAAGTTATCCTTATTGAACTTACCGTTCCGTGGGAATCAAATATTCCAAAAGACCACAACATGAAGTCGAATAAATATTATGATCTCACAGAAGAAATGATCAGGAACGGGTTCAAGACTCAGCTTTACGCAGTGGAAGTTGGTGCAAGAGGAGTTCCAGCAAAATCTTTGCATCACTTACTGAAAGAATTGGGCCTAAGCAGGTCTGCCGTCAATACATTTATGGAACGAGCTTCCAAGACGGCACTAACGGAATCATACAGTATTTGGTTGGGTAGGGAGAGAAGTAGAATGGTGGATGGTGAGCGTATTATCGCGCAATAGAAAAAAAAAGGAGGCCTCCTTTTCTTAAACCAGCCTATTGTCGGTCGCAAGCCCGAGACACCATTCTTCTCATCTCTTACCCACACACGATGGACCCGGCACCCGCACGGTGAATCCATGGAATGCTTAGTTTGTCTTCTCTTCTTCGACACAGAACTTGCGTCCACCTGATGGTAAGTGGCGCGCGAGGTCCATGAATGTTATCAACTGGAATCAGACACTCATGACTAACATCAGTAACGCTATGCCGGCTTGATTGGGCATGAAGGTAATTTGAGAACGATCCCAAAACGTGTGGATACACTTTGCTGGGTTTATCGGCACGAACGGTGTATAATTCCCCGCCCCGGCAGACTGGCCAAATTACCACCATCAGTTCGCCTACCACGACCTATTTGTAGAAAGTAGGTATGTGTAGTGTTTTCAACCAATGCGTTCTTCTAGTATTGTCGTACGGAGCAGAGACGTGGACACTGACAGTGGGTCTGGTCCACAAGTTTAAGGTCACTCAGCAAGCTATGGAGAGAGCTTTGCTCGGTGTTTCTTTGATAGATAGAGTCCGAAACGTAGACATCTAGTGTTGGTCTTGCAAAAAAGCAAGACTACTGATATGGTTGCAAGACCAAGACCACCCGTCTCTGGCAAGACTCTTGCACAATTTTTTTTTTTCCAAATTTTGCAGGTGTTTACTTTTTTCGAGGTTAGGTTTTTGATTTCAATAAACTTTAAATACGTCGTGTCCGTAATTTTTAATATTTTATTGTTCCTAACGAAAAAAAATAACTTTTAGGTATTTGGAACTTGGGAGAGCTCATTTGCAAATAATTTTATTTTAGTATACCAAAATCCTACCTATACCTAATGCCTCCGAGGTCCAGCGGTTAATTCTGCGGATTTGGACTTCGAGGTACAGGGTTTGATTCCTGGTCGGGACACAATAAATGATTTAATTTATTTGTGATATTTCTCAAGTTTGGTGGGTAAAATATATTATAGCTTGATCGTGATAAAAAGTTAATGACACACCCCATTGGAAAATAAAATATATATTGAGTCAGAGTAAGAGTCTTGCGAGACTCTTGCGCAATTCCAAGACCAAGATTAGGAGTTAGCCAGTGTTGGTCTTGCTTTGAGCAACACCAAGTATGTGCCATTTGCAATGATGTCAAATGCAAATTATTACTTTTAAGGAAAACTAATATTGTAAGCTTGCCATGATCATATTTATGTAATAATAATAGCTCTTTAAACAAGGATTACTTGACTGGACATGTTCTATCGGGCTGACAACAGACACTAGCTCCATCTTGCTCACGGCCCCCCAACGGGAGAACACTTCCTAAAGGAAAGCTAAAGTTGTCGAACCTAAGCCTTCTTAGGTTCGTATGTATTGAGTAATCGGCGGGTAGTTGCCCGCTTAGATCATGAAAGAGAAAACGGGGAAATGCCTCCATCCCCACTCATACCACACTACTGTTGTGTGACAGTTGCCAAGAACACTATGTGAACATAGCGTTGATATCAACAATTCCGGTTTTTTATTTGTAATGACAGTTTTTTTTTATAGAACAGTGATGTTAAAAATAAATAGATAAAATTATGAGACTGAATATGTTAGGCACCTGTCTCTGGAGAGGCACCTTCATGCGCGGAACCTCGGTCGGGTTACATGATCACTGGTGTGAGTTTGTGGATGATATGAAGTCCAATAGTCAGTTTATACTCACGAAAGATATGTGCTTATGTGACTTAATATGTCAGGCAATCTGTCTTTGGAGAGGCACGAGGGTTACATGTCCACTGGTGTTAGTGTGTGGATTTTATGAAGTTAGGTTAGGTTGCAATGGTTAATTTAAACTCACGTATCATATGTCCTCACGTGACCGTAAACGGCAGGAACCTGTCTGTGGCGACGCACCTTTTTGCGTATCGGGACATCGGACGGCTCCTCCGTGTCCGAGGAACAGTCTGCTTGGATGTTGTGAATACATGTCCACTGTATAAATTTAATTACGTCAGAACCCTCAATAATTACACTAGTGTTAGACATTTATTTAACTAATAAAATTAAAAACAATAATTATCAACATATATCAGGAACTTGAAGGTATGCTTAAAACTGTTAAAATGAATCTATTTCCGCTCGTATGGTGATGGTTGTAAGCCAGCCAATCAAGAATTGGCGCGATTATTCGCGCCATTTTGCGCGGACATGTCAAGTGCAAGTTTTTGTTTTGTAAATTAATTTACTGTGAATATTGTTGGTCAAAAGTGGTGTTGTTTTGTTTAATAATGTTCTACAAAGTGAATAGTTATGGAAAATGATAAATTGGACTTTGAATATGGGGCACAAGTTGCAGTTTATTTGTTGCGGTTTTCCCGCGCTGTGGACTCCCATTATACACGTCGTGTTTGGGCTTTAATGCCGCGAGTGACTCTAAGAAAAGCATCAAATTCTGCAGCATCTGGAATTTGATGATGACCTCATTAACTCATAAATAAGAAAGATATATTACGTCAGACTTGGCTGTATGGGCTAGACCCTTTGCCTTCCCTATCACCTCATTCATCCATCGGGAGAAGGGAAAAAAAAACAAGAATTGGCGCTTCTTCTTCTTCTTCTTACGGTGCCATCTCCTATCGTAGGTCGGCTATCGATAAGGCGATTTTGATTTTGTTGGCCGCTGTCCGGAACAAGGATCTGGTGCTCATCCCGAACCACTCCCTGAGGTTCTTGAGCCAGGAAGTGCGTCTTCTCCCCGGTCTTCTGGAGCCTTGTATCTTGCCTTGCATGACGAGCTGCAGCAAGCTATACTTTTTATTGCGCATGATGTGTCCCAAATACTCCAACTTCCTTCGTTGTTGGCGCGTAAACACGCAATTGTCTTTTTTAATGTTTTACGGGAATATCTAATAAGATTTGTGTAGTTCTTTACAATTTTGTGTTAATTAATGAAGTTTGGCAGTAAGCTTTTAACGTCATTATTTAAATAGGTTTTTACTCACCTCAGATTTGTCGTCATGGCTGATGTTTCTACTAAGAGCAGTCCAACCTTGAGGGTGAATCTAGAACATAAATCATTTTTTCCCCATTTTTTATTTAAAGGTAAGCATCCAAGGGCGTCGCCTGTTGATGAGCCAAAGGGGGGCAAGTTGATATATTGGAGAATCTATTTATATCTATACACTTTTAACACTAAATAATAACTTCAAATTAAAAAAATCATTTACTATAAATTCAAATATACTGGATATTGTCGCACCCAGCTTGGGTAAGTATCGAATTAAAAATAGTATGGGTCAGTAGATTCATTTTAATTTGTGGACCGCTGCGGTCTCACCAACTACATAGTATCTTGTCTTGGTGTGGTCTGGAGTGGTGTCGGATCTAGAAATGAAATATAACACATGTGCTCCTTGTGCGTTCAAGGGTTTTTATCGAGTAAACGTTTTATTTATTTATTTATTAAAACTTTATTGCACAATATATACAAGGGGCGGACTTAATGTCACTAGACATTCTCTGACAGCCAACCTTAGGGACACTGTGGAACATTAAAGACGTAAGGAAGGTGCAATTAGAGAAATATGATTACGTAATAAATATGCAATATTATCTAAACTACAATAATAAATACTATAATAAACTAAATACTAATAATACATACACATAACGTTTTATTAATACATTAGGTACATACATTACATAACATTAATACATACACTACATATAATAATATAATAAATAAACTAAATGAGTTGTTATGAGCTATTTAAATAATATGAATATACCATTTTTTTGAAAATGCTTCGGTTGGATGCTTGTCGTATATTTACCGGTTTTCTATGTCTGGACTTTAGAGCTGGGACACAGCCTGCACTTTCGGTCGCAAACAATATTGCAAAACAAGGCGCTTGCAGATAGAAATACTTTTAACTAATTATTTATTTGAATACCTACTTAATATTACAAATTATATAAAAAGAGAAGGTTTAAATGAGTTAGTGTGGGTGTGTGTATGAGTGTGGTAGTGTTTTGTGTATGTATGTATGAGTGCGTGTTTTGTGTAAGTGTTTATTATATTATTATTACTTTCGGTTTTTCTTTTTTTAACTTGTATTTTTGTTATTTGTGGTAACTTTTAATTAATAATAATAATAATAATATTTTTATTGCATAAGTACAACAGTTTGATAATGATATACTTTGTTAATACAGTACTTAAGGCTATTTGTTACTTGTACAAAGGGTGTATTAAAGTAGTCTTTCTAACTCCACACCAAGCTACTTGTGTTATGGAAGTTCGTCTATTATTCTAGGTTATAAATTACAATTAAAAATATTAGTGTTTATAAATAATAATTAAATAAATAAAATAAATAAATAAAAATATATATTATATGTATAAATATTTTATGTACTTCTAGACTAAGTTATGATACCAACATATTATTTATTTTATTTATTTTAAGGTATTTAGCTTGTAGTCATTAACATAGTCTTTAATTTATTGTATTAGCTGTAAGTTACCCAAATAATATATATAAATATCTTGACAGTACCTCCACATCTAAATCTGAAGTCTTGAACATCAAACCACGGACAAGTATGTATATTTTTTTAAATTTATTAAACACAATAACATAGATGTGAATATCCAAGATATCTACGAAAGACTATTTTAGTGTAGTTACTGATGCATTTAGAAAATTTAAGAAACATGTAATAAAATGGTTGCTCGATATTGGTATTGAATTATCAGAGCAAAAATTACTACACATTCTAGAATAAAGACACAGGTAGGCATATATATTTAGTTTATTTATATATTTCATATCCTCACCTAATTAATTCGTTTGTTATTATATTTATTTATGTATTTGGTAAACTTATATTTTATTTATTTATTAAGAAAATCCAAACAGCAATACATTTTACAAAGCAATACAATTAAAATTTTACATGCCAAACCAAAGGATTTCACAGTTTAATATACATTTATAATCTGATCTACAAGTAAATTACATTTTAAATCGAATTTAACATTAAATTAAATACAAACATAAATAACAAATTATTAAACACAAACTGAAATAAAAACTACGTCCAAAAAATATATAATAATAATAATGAAACAAAACTAATAAATAATCAAAATGTCACAAATTGCCATAAACACATCAAGTACTATGTGAAATAATATGAATGAGTGTGTAAAGTGTATAGTGTGTATGTGTGTGTATGTGAATGTACTACATTAACATTATATATTTATCATCAATAAAAATATAAAAAAAAATAAAAAAAAATAATAGGAAATTACAAATAAGAAAAAAGGAAAAAAAAGAAAGAGGAAGGAAGGGAGGTATGACACCATTTGCATTATTCAAGTTCAAGTTCCCTAACTGACCCCCTGTCCTCGCCCCCCAAACAATCCAATAACAATTTCTTGAAAAGGGTTCTGCTGTGCAAGAAAATATCAATAGAATAATATATATCTTATTATTTGCTTTAATATTAAGATTATATTTACTGACGTTATTGACTTATATATCTTATAGTAACAGTAATGAGCCTCAACAGAGTCAACCAATGCGCGGGCCCTGGCCCTTATTGGTGACCCAACCATACACCACCCAGCAGAGATGTACCTCTGTAAACAATATATCTCTCATATTTTGTACCACTAAAATTCTCTGCAATTCATGTAAACTTTGGTCAATAAATGATTTGTATTTATTGACAATATTAATTTAAAGGTTAGATATACTCTAAGCATGCACTACTAACCTGTAAAGAGCTGACAACAGCTGCGTCATTTCCTAAAGGAAAGTCTGAGATAAATTCTAGCCTGTTCCGAGATCGCCTCCTATTGAATAGATTGGCGTAGTCTGATGCAACAGGAAAGTTTTGGTTAGCGGTCTGCATTAGTCTGTATAGGTTAGGCTAAAAAAAGATTTAAAAATATTGCATTAGAGTTAAATCTCTGGTTAAAGCACTATTTACGTTTCACTAAATTATTCTAAG
This sequence comes from Tinea semifulvella, assembly GCA_910589645.1. Taxonomy (NCBI): domain Eukaryota; kingdom Metazoa; phylum Arthropoda; class Insecta; order Lepidoptera; family Tineidae; genus Tinea; species Tinea semifulvella. Next base: position 5,136,721 of record OU342620.1, read on the forward strand.
TATTGGATATAGGCATATTGCAATGTGCTGCATGCCTATTAAACAATAACAACAAACAAATTATTCTGTCATTATGTATTTATTAAAGGATAACTAAATCGAGAGCATTAACTAAATTAAACATACAGCTATACGGTGTTGCGTGTGTGGATGACAGGAATGTGACGTCTCTGCTGGCCTTCCTGGAGGAGATCGTATAGCTTTGATAACTGAGTAAAGATCATGCACAATGATCTCATGGAGACTAAGTGTGGAGAAGCAAAGGTCCTCACAATCATAACTATGTGTGGATGACATTATGTTATGATGACATGTGTTTTGTTTACAGTACAATAAAAATTAACAATAAATAAATAATCCCAACATACCTTGAACCCGCTTAAGTCATTGTGTAGTTTAGCTAAATCTAAATCATGGACTATTATGAGTAGACCTCCTGTAGTGCACATAACCATTTGGTGAGAATCCGGAGTCAAACGACATCTCATCAAATCCGGAGCATTAAAAATCCGGCTATACAACAAGCTGCTTTCAGTATAGGAGTTTATATCCCAAGTATAAATACTCCCATCGAGCCCGGAAGTTACTAGCAGGTTGTTTCTACTGGAAAATTCTATGTTCTTAACCCAACTTGAGTGGCCATGGAGTGTCAAAATTTTTCTCTTTAAATTCCTTATGTCCCATAAGCCAATAGTTGTGTCATCCGAGCATGTAGCAAATACTCTATTGTCCAGGAATCTGTGGAAAATTTGGGACAATACAATAATAGTGGTGTCACAGTAAAGCCAGATATATAAACATTTTTTTGGTTTGATAATAATTACATTGAAACTAAGAAATAATATGATACTTTTTGGTGCCGCATCACCCTGGAAAAATCTAGACATCTTAGTGTTTTCACAGAACAATAATTCATATTGATTTAAATATTCCAAAAGACCACAACATGAAGTCGAATAAATATTATGATCTCACAGAAGAAATGATCAGGAACGGGTTCAAGACTCAGCTCATCATAAAATCTTGTAGGCTAGTCATCAGCAAGCTAATTATCATCATCACACAATTGGAACCTCCACTGTTGGAGATAGGGCTTCCAGAAATTTCTGGAGAATTTGGTCTAGACTTGCCATGCTGGCCAGAACGGTTACTTATATAGGCCTATAATAAAGTTACTGAAATGTTGTACTTATTTAAAATAAAGTGAATTTTTGCAGTAGACCTTCCTAGTATGTTCCCTATTAATATATACAAACAGAGAATAATCTTACTTCACACAATTAACACAGTCATTGTGTGCACCATCTACAACATGTATTCTCTTATAGTTGAGAGGGTCAAACACCTGGATGCATTTCTTCTCACACGCAGCCACCAGGAGTGATCTGAAATTGAGTTAGTATTATTTATAATATAAGCCATTACCTTCTTGGCAAAGTTAGTACTAGTATTAATAATAGTAGTAGTATTTGCGGAATTATACAGTATTTAATTGGGTATAAAGAGGAAACAGGAATAACAATTGGCCGCATATTCTAAAAAAATACCTTTTTTCACAAACACAAAACACTAGGCTCCACTTTCACTACATACAAAGAGGACCTGGCATGGTAAATCCATGTGAGAAATGTCTTCTTTAGGTAAATTAACTAATATATATATTTTTTTATCATTAAAACTGTTGTTGCAAATCTGAAATTAACTATGTGCATTTTTGTAACAACTATATTTAGATTTGAATTTTTTAGATTAAAAGATCAGCAAGGAAATTCAGTATTATTGTCACCACAAATTATATTTGTGTCATTTGCTGTAGAAACTCTAGGCTCATGGAGTCCTAGCGCAAAATAGTTTTTAAAAGGCATAACACCATGTCTTGTAGTCTCCTCTGGTGACAAGAGGGCTTCCTGTTTCTTTGCCCAAAAAATCAGTATTGCAATTCAGAGGGTTCTTGCCACCATACCACGTGGACTTATATCCCTATCCTATTAAAATATTAATTTTATATTATTTTTGAATAAATAACTAATTTAAATTATATTAAAAGTTTGTAAATAAAATTCTAAATTGAGACACCATTCTACTTCATGAATTCTAACAAATTTAATCAAAATCAGTTGAGTAATATAGGTGTGAAGGCGAGACATACATACAGACACACAAAGTTCCTTTCACATTTATTAAATACATTTAAATGAGAGAGAATCTGAATATTTCTGAATAATTTTTATTAAACTTAATTGTACAATGAATGACAAGTCATTGATGACATTTAGTATTGAATATTATGACATTCATATGGATCTAATATTACAAATACATGTGGATAAAGTATATAATTACCCTTCCGGTGAGAATTCTAAGTTAAAAACTCCTCCAGTAGGCAGTACACCAGTCTGCTCGCAATCCCAAGAATGCACAGCCTTCATACCAGTATACAAGCTTTTGGCCGTACCGTCGCCGGATCCAATAACCTTATCGAAACCATATTCACGCCGTCTATGGCTAACGGGGTGAAAAATAGAGTGATTCGGCGAAAACATATTTATTATTCACCCTTCATTCGCCAATACTAATCAATAGTGACCAAAACGACGTCCTTCACTTATTACATGATATATATGAACAGTTATAAAATACGGAATCAAAAGTATTTAGTTGCCTATTAAATAATGCAATATCAGTAATAATTATCACAATATAAGCAAGAAAATTGTGATTATTTATTAAAAAAGCTACTGTGAGAACTGTGACTGACTGACTGAATATTTTTCAGCTATTTTTTAACTTGACAGAACTAGTGGTGTGACATTGTGTTTTTTTGACTGATGTAATTGATAATGCTTTTTAACTTCTTTTACTTGAAGTTAGATTTGTGTGGCTCACGAAACCAGAGGGTCTGGGTTTGGCTACTTTAGCTCTCCTCCAGGAGCACTTCTCTAGGAAGTAGTCTCCCGTTGAAGGGCCGAGCGCAAGACGGAGCGATATTTGGAGATGTTGAAGTGTCCGTTGTTGGCCCGGTAGAACATACTTCTACTTCTAGTCAGGCCGGTGACAAACCTTTTATTAGTAGGCATCTCCAGATCTCGAGCTATGATGGAATTACGCACGAACCATGGCGCTCAGGAGTCCACTCTGAGCGATATGTTCTGCTGACTTTGGATCTTGACCCTATTGGTCTTGCCCAGAAGGTGGTGCCAGGCTGGCGCAGCATAGGTGAGGAACGGATGAAAATCTTGTAGATCTGGGCCTTAAACCTGAGCGGCAATCTGGAATTCATAACAGGACGTAACATTTCACATTGTTAACGTCCTGTTAATGATGCAGCCCAGGTATTTGACGATCGGTGTCCACTCGATGTTCTGTCCCCAAAGCTGCAGTGGTGGAGGCAGTTGGCATCTGGATGTCATCAATGCGGCAGTTTTGCCGACATGCAGGACATGCCCGCCGGTTACTGGTTCGAGACTTAATGTTATAAAATTAGTACGAGGTTCACATTGCTGAGTGTGCCTCGTGTTTGTTTACAATAACATAATTGGCTCACGTTTTGGCTGGCCGACATAAGAACCCTATTGTTTGTAATTCAATGTACTATTGAATATTGTTTATCTTAAATGAGGCCCGATGATTGATATTTCTCGCAGGTTACGCCAGAACGATTTTTAACTTTGAGAGCTAACGCATGAATAAACTGAGATCTAAGTGCAAGTGACTTTTATTTGCCATCCTGACTCACTATCTGTTACAGTAGTTTCTGTGGTATGAGCGTATTTCGACTCCAAGTATGTGCAAAGGTTGCCGACCAGTTCCACCGTCAGGAAACGGCGTAACTGCTCTACTTGGGCGGCTCCCACAGCTCCTGGATTCAGGACATGTTGTCATCTGCATAGCAATAAAGGCCGCGTTCTTTTAAAGAAATGTTGGCATGAAAATACAATTTAATAAATTCTATCATTTTTTTCCAAGGGTCACCATGTCATTGATATGCAGAAAAAACAGTGTTGGGGGCAATACAGAACCCTGCAGCACACCGGCATTCACTGACATGAGCTCAGACGCATTCCCATCCACAAGAGCGCCCATGTAAGAGATGCAGGGATTCGAGCGTTCCAGATGTAGAAAGCATTTGTGAGGTACTTGGCGAGACCATCCCAAAGGTGAGAACAGTATTCTACGCATGATCTGATCTGTGCTTTGTACAGCAACATTCTAATTGACGGCGGAAAAACTGCTTCGCCTTGTTCAGAATTCCGATCTTTTTTGACGCTGTTTTGGTGATGCTCTCAATGTAGTTCCGGCGGTTATGGTCTGAGCGTATTTCCACCCCGAGAATGTTGAAGCTGGGTTGTAGATCCAGCGTGGTGTCCTGAAGAGTGGATGGAGGAGATTGTGGTATGGTCGATGGATGATGTGCCGCTTTCCCAAATACCGCCCATCCTAACTGAATGAGTATGTCGGCTTCTTTGCTGAAGTTGCCGGAATGATCTGTCCTAGGTAGATCTATTCTTGCACAACAAGAGTAGCATATCCCATGCAAAATGACGACGCATACTTTACTCAGAAACGCTAATCCAGGACTAGTTAAATGTCATAAGTCAATCAAACTAACTTCCCTAGATTAGTTTTTTTTTATCCAAGGTTCTTTTTTACGTGTCCATAAGTAGCCGCAGTTCCATACAAATGTATTAAAGTTAGACTTAAATGTAAGGGAGTAGTAATTACCTGCCCTAAAAGCATTTTAAATTTTATCTTATGTTCTTATTGAATATGTCAGAATACGCATGAGAGTAGAGTTAATGCAGTAGAAATGAGGTCGTTGCGTCGGATATGCGGCGTCACTTTAACGGACCGCATACGTGGTGATGAAATACGTGAAAAGGTAGGTATGAAAGAAAGCATAGGGGCAAAAATAAGGAAAGGCATGCATGGTTCGGGCATGTTGAAAGGATGAGCGAAGAGAGATTGACGAACCAGATATATAATGCAAAAGTTGTGGGTAAAAGAGGCCCTGGCAGACCAAGACTCACCTATCACGATCAGATAAAACAATAGCTGAAGGTGCATTAAAGAGCCATCGAAACTAAAGGGCATGTATGAAGAGGTTGATGAATGTTAAAGAAGCGAAAGATCGTGATCGTGACAAGTGGCGCTCAATTGTCTCTGCCTACCCCGCAAGGGATTTGGCGTGAAGATATGTATGTATGTATCTTATTATTTAGTGACTTTGTATATTGTATTGTACGACTATGTTGGTATTGTAATGCAGTGATGTTTTCTTATTTTAAGCTATTGTACTTAATTTTAAAACCTGTATGTGAAAACCTTTTATAGTTCTTCTTCTTTATTAAAAACTAGTAAACTAGTAATGGCAATCGCCACTAAGGCATTTGTGCCAACATCACGTTTGTTAGATTAATAGACAGAATTATACACCCGTATTCAAAGACATTTTCTCAATGCCTCCTCTACTAAACATTCTCTTATAACTGTCAAACATAAAAGAAGTTTCTGTAATAGTTATGATCACAGATTATATAGACATGTGTTATGATTAAAGTTAAAAATAGCCGATCCGATAGTTTTATTTTGAAGGTCAGCCGTAAGCTGGTACATTAGACGCCATTTTTAATAGTCTTAATTACAGAAACCTAATTTTCGTTTGACAGCTAGAAGGAAATGTTGAGTGGATAAGCTTTATAGAAAATTTAATGTTACTTATCTATTTGCAATTGTCAACTGTTGGTTTTCCAAAATGAATAAATAAATAAATAAGAGTTTTAGTTATGAAAATGAAAACATAAATTAAAAATTTAAATTACTTTAATTAACATTTACATTATTACATTATAAATTCTCTTAGAGATAATTAGAAAATTAATAGCACAGAAAAAGGCCATGCAACTGTGCAGTCAACATATAATTAAATTTCTTCTATATTTGTACTATTAAAGCCTTATTTTTTAATTGTGTATTTACTGAAATAATTTAATAGTCAGTATGTGGAAGGTAACTTTCGGAAAACGCAATAATAGCCTTACTTTTATTCCGAGTTTTAAAGTTGGGTTTAATTTTTCATTATACACTGCCTGTTATTTAATACTAAGCTTGTACTTAGTAACAAAAATAGGCGATCTACAGTACATCATCATCATTACCGCTCTAGAACACAGCGTCCTTACCTCCACTGCTGGAGATGGGCCTTCCAGAACATTTATCTGGAGAATTTAGCCTACACTCGCCACGCTGGCCAGACGGCTTGGCGAGGAATCTGCAGTACATTTTATTTTACATTCTAAGCTTGGTTAAAACCTAAATGTTCATCAATAAATAATTTAATAAATTCAGTCAACTGTAGTTGCATTTCCAAAACTTCAATGTCCCACTAGATACTGATTTATTTAAATAATCAATGTCAACACATCAACACTCAGGGTTCCTCCAGAATGAGAGAAGTCAGCCAAAAACAACCACACTGGCTTAGAATGGTTTATAATAATCATTTTTTAGGCATTATTTTCAGAATCATACTGTATTTGGTTGAGTAGGGAGAGGAGTAGAATAGCTTAGCGTAGTTGCAATCCCATTCTTCTTGCTTTCCCACACACATGCATGGTGAATCCATGAATTAAATGCTCAAGATGAGCCTTCCAGAACATAATTCTGGAGCTTACTTTCTCCACACACTCTTAGAGTGAATATTATTTACCACATATTAGCTGGCAATAATCCAGCAGGAGGAGGTATATGGCCAGTTTTCAGTATATTGTGTAATAGGACTTCCAATCTGGTCTTAGGTCCACCATTATCAATTTTCTCTAGAATTTCCAAATATTTAAAAACAATCAACTTAATTATTTTTGTAAACTGTATGCCATAGCTTTTGTTGAAATCTGAGCCACAGACTGTAAAGAAGTCATAAAGAAGGGTAGCACAGATGTCAGGCTCGGGTTTTAAGTTTAGAAACGACGCCAGCCATTTCCAAGCAAACTTTAGTCCGTGCAGGTTGCCAGCATTAACAAATCTTGGAGGCGTAGTAATCCAAATAGCACAACATAGTGTAAATATTCCAGACATCCTCTTCAAAAACTTATCCTGTTTCTCCACTAATCCATCAGTATAAATGTACCCTCTGGATAAGTAAAAATCTTTTTCAGTCATACCTTGCTTTTGTGGAAGAAACATTGGTACTAGGTATGGGCACTCTTTATGAAAGTTGGCTTCTAATAAATATCCAAGGTCTGGGAATTGTGCCCAAAGGGCTACAGTGACTGCTGCTAAAGGAAATGCAGCTTCAGGTTGACAGGAAACCAGCGAAGCCCCCTGAAGGACAATTTTCTTAGCTAAAAGCGCCGTGCAGAAGTAAAGGCTTTGTGGATGTTGAGCTAAAGTGACATATGTGTCCAATACCTGTACCCGTTCTCCTCGTAACAACTTTGCAAGCTTTTCATACTTGTCTCTCAAATGTGTTCCGCTGACTGACGCTATAGCATTCACTGGTGTGTTAACAGCTTTTTGACAATCAAATCTGAATTTCTTTGTTGAAGGATCTTCAGTAAATGACTTGTATGTGCTTTCGAAGGTTGAAAGGAATGTCTTTAACTCTTCATAGCGTTTGTAGTTAGCTTCCGAGTAAAAGAGTGTTCCAGCTTGTTTAGTAGCTTCTAATGTCCTGGCCTCCAGTTCCTTTTGCTTCTGAAGTTCAATGTGTTTTCTCTTGGCTTCTTCTTGTTGTTTCTGTAATTGTTTTTGATGTTTCAATTGGTTACTTTCATCTACAATGCTCTTTTTAATACTGTCCATACTAGCAGCTAATTCTTCACCTTGATGGACTTCTAACTCGGAAATATTACCATTCTTAGAAAAGTCCATAAGTTTGTTGATACTATTAACGGTGTTGTTCATAAGTTTAATGAATTTATGGCTTATTTTATTGGCAAATTCGTCAATTTCAACTAAATTGCCTATTTCATTATAACAAATACATATTCTAGTGTGGCTGTTGGTGATGGCCGCAAATCTTGTAGCAGCTTTATTTTGTTCTTCCAATATTCTATTCATGTTTTCTATGGTCTTCATATGCATATATTCACTGTTCTGTTCATTCTCTGTGGACTTTTCTGAAACTGTCAAACTATCAGTTTCCCGTAGATTCTTTATCATCTGTTGTTTCCGTGATTTGAGTTCAAGAGCCCGAAGCTCACATGTCTCTGACTGTTTAATCCAGAACTTTTTCATGTACTCTGCTCTCTTAGCAAGCATTTTGTAAATTAGATCATTAAATATAGCATCTGAGGTTTGTTTCAACTGTGACTCACATAGTTTCATTACCGCTGTGTACTGCAAATCATCAGCCACTATTTCTTTAGGTGAAACTTTTTCCGCTTTGCTATCTAGAGTAAAATCTTCTTTCGGTGTCGCAATTTCTTTCTTAATGGGACTATTGGGTCCTATAGTGACCTCTTTAACTTGGGGACTTATCTCAGCTGCCTTGGTCAGCGCAGAAATTCGCAATCTATCGAAGTCAACCGCAATATCACAAAAGCTCAAATCCTGCTTTTTAGCACTTTTGCCGTTGTTAGCACTTCTGGAGCACATGTTTTCTTTAGACATTTCATTAGATCATAAAATAATAGAGTAGGTAACAGTTGAAATGAGAAAATAATACGAAAAACCAAGAATCATAAAACAGAAAAACGCAGACCTCAATCCTTAATCAAACTGACAGTTATTTTTTATCGAGGCCGAAACACTTTTTTTTTTCTTGTTGTTTTGCTCTTAGTCTTCTCCCGATGGATGGTGAATGAAGTGATAGGGAAGGCAAAGGGTCTAGCCCATACAGCCAAGTCTGACATAATATCTTTCATTTTTATGAGTTAATGAGGTCATTATCAAAATCCAGATGTTGCAGAATTTGATGATTTTCTTGGAGTCACTCGCGGCATTATAGCTTAAACACGTTAGGTAAACTATGTGAGTCCACAGCGCGGGGATCCCTTAAAAAATAAACTGCAACTTGTGCCCTATATTCAAATCCCAATTTATCGTTTTCCATAACTAATCACATTGTAGCAAATTATTAAACAAAACAACACCACTTTTGATTAACAATATCCACAGTAAATTAATTTACAAAACAATAACTTGAACTTGACATCTCCGCGCAAAATAGCGCTAAAGACTCGAGCCGGAGCACTTGTTATGTTCCTTGCCGGAGCACAGACAAACCACCCTTGTGTTTAACTTGTCGCTTTAAGCGCTTTTTAAATCTTTTAAGCGAAAAAAGCGCATAAATGGGGTGTATCTCTCTGTGGGTGTATCACTAACTTTTTATCACGATAGATGGCGCATGATAGATGGTACCTAATATAACTGTCAGTTGTATAGAAAACTTCAATTTTTATTACGAAATTTGTTATTTTCTGGATATTATGCCGAATTGAGCAGCTTTTAAGTGTACAAATTGAAATTCCCAAGCGTAATTAAAGAGATGGTGATCTGAAAATTGCCGTTCTATTAATAAAACCTTTTTTCTTTTTAAAGACGGTGTGTTAAGGTAGGTAACGTTCATTTAAAATACATTTTTCTGTTATAAAAATTAAGGTCTACAAAAACATTTAAAAAATGATGTATCATAGGTGTAAAACAAGGTACCATTGCTGCATCTACAAAAAGCTTTGCCTGATACACCCCATTGACAAGTCAAATACAGAAAAAAAAAATTGAACTAGTATCCTAGGGACGTTAAAAATGTGACTAAAACTAAAAAATAGGCGCGAAAATATAAAATGACAGCCTTGACAGCTGATTTGTTGGGGCCATGATTTGTTTTGTTGTTCGTAAAATAAATAATTACATATAGGTTAATTGTTTTGAAAATAAAATGGTTTTGCAAAATACGGGAAGGTTTCGGGCAGAAAAAAAGTCTTATAAGAAGGATGGAGAGTATTCAGGAAATCGGTAATTACGAAAATAGTCTAGTCTTTAAACTATTTGATTTATATTCTCATTTATATTATTATTACACTTTTTGTTAACTTTATAGCGAGGAGTCGTCAGAGTCAAGAATACGGATAGCATTGGAGAATGATAAAATTGACACCAAATATGGCTTCGACAGAGTTAAAGATCTCAAAGAAAGAACAGGTTATCTCATAAATATGCACACGGTAAGTTAGTATTGTAATATAGAAACATAGTTCATTCACCACTTTCTTAAGTGGCTTTCTTTACTTAGCTTTCGTATACAAGCTTCTATCTATTTCTCATGTCCATTTTTACTAACCACTAAGTATAGAAATTTTATACCGTCACTGAAGTACTTACACAAAATGCAACAAATTTTAAGCACTAGGTGAAAATAGTGGGTTTGAATATGCATTGTGTCATGCTTGCTAGATATATTAAAAATAAAAGAAATAAAAAAATCAAATAAATTGTTGTAAATTTTTTAGGCTGAAATTTTGGATGAAGATAAAAGATTAGTAGCTGCAATGGATTATTATTTTATTGAGATGGATGGGTCTAGATTTAAAGTATCCTTAGCATTTCAACCTTACTTCCTTATACTAGGTCGTAAGGAGTGCGAACAGGAAGTAATACAGCATTTGTCTAAAAAATTTGCTGGTACAATACATAAGTTTGAGACTGTAGAAAAAGAGGATCTTGATTTGGTGAGTTAAAATGAAATTTAAATTAAATATAAATTATAAGTAAAACGTTTGGTGAGTTAAGTTTAATTCTTTTCATGATTGATCATTATAAAAATGATTCCTACTATAGTACAATATTTTTATTAAAATAAAATATTGCACAATGGTACAATGCTGTTACATATTCTCTGAGAGTCGACTTTTGGGAAGCAGCTCTGAGAGTCTACGAAACTCTGAGAAAACTCCTGTACCAATTGGAGTTGTCTACCAATCCTCACGCATGAAGGATCAGCAGTGGAATACTATGGTGTTGAATATGTATCAGAATCATACAGTGGTTTTGGTTGGGTATAGATAGGAGCCAGAAGAAGATACATTTGTAAGCATTCCACAGATTTACTGTGTGTTTGGGGGGAAGAAAGGAAAAATACAGTGTATAAAAAAAATATGTATTTTACTTATACTAGTTTTCTAGATCTTTTATATTTACTTTGATGAAAACAAATTTCCAAGCATTCCATGGATCCACCATACCGGTGCGGGGTCCATTGTGTCTGGGTAAGAAATGACAAGAATCGTCTCTGGCTTGAGACCGACAATAGGCTGGTTTGAAGAGGAGGCAGCCTCTTTTATTTTATTGCGCAACCATACGCTCACCATCCACCATTCCACACCTCTCCCTACCCAAACAAATACTGTATGATTCCGTTAATGCTGTCTTGGAAGCTCTTTCCATAAATGTATTGACGGCAGACCTGCTTAGGCCCAATTTATAGTCTTGAACCCGTTCCTGATCATTTCTTCTGTGAGATCATAATATTTATTCGACTTCATGTGGTCTTTTGGAATATTTAATTCCCAAGGAACAGTAAGTTCAATAAGGATAACTTTTTTTAAGTTCAGAGAAAACACTAAGTTCTGGCCTATAGGCTGATACAGCTAGTTCATCTGGGATCGTGCAATGACATTCAAATGTATCCATGATAACATTGGAGAGCTTTTTGGCGCAAATTTTAAACATCTAAATTTTAATAGGTTTATTTTCCTACTAAAACCTTTATTTTCTGCAGAAATTATATATTATTTGGAGATAGTTAACACTCCCTGAACAACATAGAACATCTATATTTGATATCATCCCTTTTCTTATAATTTTCCAGCTTAATCATCTATCAGGAATAAAACAGCGATATATTAAATTGTCATTTATGTCACAAAATGACATGATGAAGGTGAGAAGGGAGATATTAACAGCTGTCAATAAGAACAAGGAAAGGGAGAAAAAAGACACCATTTATGCTGAAATGCTCACAAATGCTCTGACCAGTGCAGCTGCAATAGAACATGCTAAAAAAACCACAGATCATATGGAAAATATTCTTGATATTAGGTATGATTGATTTTTATTGCTGTATTAGCTTTAGTAGATGGAAGATTATCGTTTTCTGTTGGAGTGACTGCCGGCGCTGGGTGACCCGGGAAGAAATTTTGTCCTCTGACAGATACCTGTGCTGCTACGTCGAATAACTGCCAGCGGTGGAATAGTTCCTGTGCATGTAATTTTACTTATATTATTACCAAAATTTTATTAATTTTATTGGTCCTAACAAAATTCTCAAAAATATTTGCAGAAGGTATACAGTATTGTTATCAGCTCGAAAGAAAGTCGATAGCATTTTTATTTGCAATAAATATTATAAAAAATATATATTTGTTTCTGTTTTGCATATAATTGGCCAAAACATATGGTTTATTTATCAGTATTACTAACGTACACACCTCGATAATTGAGCTTGATGTAGATGGCTTGTCATTATGCTCAGTGCAAATTGTCAAAATAATAATTAATATAATATTTAGGGTTTTTCTGTTATTGAAGAAAAGTTACCCAGGATACCAAGGTGGATGAATGAAAAATTTATCCATGGAATGCTTAGAAATTTGTCTTTACCAATATAAAATGATTCTGTAAAGATACATTGTAAATTATCCCAGAAACTTTGGTTGTGCTATTGTTCTTTAATAACCTGATCATAGCCATGTATCTATCTATCTGTCTCGTTTCCACATTATGTATATAAATATTGGGTACAAGTTACAGTTTATTTGTTTCAAAATTTCATTTTTTATAAAATGTTTCTGTAAAGATAAATAGTAAATTATCCCAGAAACTTTGTCTGTGTTCTTTAATAACTCTAGAACCCGTTTGCCCCATCATTTGTCGGTTCTGTGGCAGATGTGTCCGGCCCATTGCCACTTCAGCTTGCTAATTTTAAAAGCTATGTCAGTAACTTTCGTTCTCTGACGAATATCAACATTTCGAATTCTATCCATTAGAGATATACCAAGCATATGTCTTTCCATGGCTCGCGCGACCTTGAATTTATGGACCCAATGTTAGTGTCCACGTCTCCACATTATGTATATAAATATTGGGCATAAGTTGCAGTTTATTTTTTCCTGTTTTCCCGCGCTGTAAATTCCCATATACCGGACGTATTCGGGCGATAATAACTCAAATCAAAAAGCAGGAAAGCATCAAATTCATATCAACCTTTTTTAATTCAACTATTCTCCATTTAACTCCATGATTTAGACGCAAAGGTACCGGGTTTGATTCCTGGTCGAGACACAAAATAAAATATTTAATTAATTTGTGATATTTCTCGAGTTTGATACACTAGATACAATGACCTTGCCACTTGTCATGATGGGCCTATAGTAAAGTTGACTAAATGTAAACCCGCGTCTTTAAAACCGTGGTTTCTGACCACTGACTGACGACGGAAGGGATACGATCATGATGATCTTTTTTTTACTATAATTTGACTAATTAATTAAATTACTTTCAGAGAACATGACGTCCCATTCCACGTACGAGTGTCGATCGATATGAACATATTCTGTGGTACTTGGTACACCGTGAAGCCCAGAGGAACGGAAACCCCTATATTTACCAAAAGGGATGATATTATAGAAAGACCCGACCCTATAGTACTAGGTTCTATATAAATTATTATTTTCCTAAAATTAAAGTTTTATTAAACTGACTGTCTTGATAGTCTAGCTAGTAGATTTATACGCAGTACTTACAGGGTTCGATTACTGGTCAAGAACACAAGAAATATTGAATCAACCAGCTTGCCACTTGTCATGATGGGCCTGTAGTAAAGTTGGCTAAGCTAAAGCTATCTGGAGCTTGTGAAAATGGCCTTAGAAGCCTTAAAGTGTTCTAATCAGGGGGTGGAAACTTAGAACATGCATATGACAAATTTCGGTTCTTATAGAAAGTGGCGCCACCTAGTAGACGGTAGGGGTACTGAATTTAATGTTAGATAGATAGATAGATAAATTCTTTATTGCACAGAAAATAAAACATTTTACAGTACATAGGCGAGCTTAATGTCTAAACAAACATTATCTAACAGCTAACCATGTTCATTCATTAATTCTATCAATTGGTTCAATGCATTTAACATGTTGGCCATTGTTGTTAACAATCGAACTATACAACCTTAGTAAAAAAATAAATCAAATGTATTGTGTAACTTTTAGTACCTGCCTATATATCGTATGGTAAACTAATAACAATTATTTTTAATTTTTCGAGCGCTGTAAAATGTTTGCGGGCCCAAAAATAGAATTTTGGATTTAATGCTACTCCTCTAGAAGCTATAATACATACACTTTAAGTATCACACATCCACCTGGCTACGCTAGTGTTATGCTAGATGCCCAGAGTCTGGAGGAACACCTCCTCTGCCATACATCCTCTCTACCCAGTGGGCTATCTGTAATTTTGAAAATGTATAGGTGTTTATTAAAGGCACAGTGTCCCGTCATTCTGTAACAAATATTAATGTTAATCAACGACAGCAAATAACTAAAGGAAATAGAAGTCAATAAATTTTTATTTATTTATTTTAAAACTTTATTGTTATTTACAATCGACGAACATAATGCCGTAGGCATTCTCTGACCGTTGACCGTTGGGACAAATTAGATTTCTTCATTAGATCAAGGATAGTGAAATGATATTAATAAAATATTTTTATTCCATAATATACCATAAAAGTAATCAATGCCTATATAAACATACATATACTTAAATACTATATACATATATACATAACATTCATACATACACATATACATAACATATAGATAACATTAATACATAAACATACACACATCAAGTGTCTAGGGATCAACATATATTTTTGCAATAACTTTTCTCCTGATTGATATTCATTAAAATTTTCTTTAAGGATTGATCAAATAAAATGTTTTCGTTTGTCTACAGTAACGATAAACCAAGTCACCTTTGCATTAGTAAAAAAAATTGCCATTTTCCTAATAAAGGGATTTTTGACATTTGAACCACTAACATTAAAGTTCGAAAAAAAGACTGAAATAACAGTTTTTTTTTTAATTTTATTGGGTAACTTAAACAATTAATAATCCGTGTTTCTACCGCGAACACTAACAACACAAGAACATCGGTTTGGCATACTCAAAATGAGTTCATCCAAATCACGCTGTGGAATGGCCGCCCATGTTCGTTGCAACAACAAAAAAAGGTCTTCTTGCGACTGGATACCCTCCATATTCGGCAGAGCTCTTCTCTGAAGAATATCCCATGCATGCTCAATCGGGTTCAAGTCTGGCGACTGAGCAGGCCAGGGCAGGACATTGATGTTAGCTGCGGCGAGAGTCTGTCTTACAACTCTTGCGGTGTGCGGTCGTGCATTATCATGCATTAACTGAAATAAGGGACCGATATGCACTTGTAGAGGAACGATGACGTCTGATACAACCGTCTCAGCATAAATTTGAGCGTTGAGGTTGCCTCTGATCCAAATCAACTCAGTTCTTCCGCCGATCGAAATACCCGCCCATACCATGATGGTTCCACCACTATAAGGATGGACTTCCTGGCAGGATTTTAATCGCTGTTGGCGTCCAGGGGTTCTCCAGTGTCGTATACGTCTTGTATCCGGCCTCATACCAAAACGAGACTCATCAGAAAAGCACACGAAACGCCATTGTTCTTCTGTCCAATTTCTGTGTTCAAGAGCCCATTGATATCGAGTCCTACGATTGTGCATTGCTATAGGTGGTACCCGTAGCGGTCTTCGGGAATGAAGGTTCACTTCATGCAAGCGGTTTCTGACTGTTTGGTCGCTAATTAAGTTCCCTGAAGAGCGATGAAGGCTCACGGCTAACATCATGGCGGTTATTGTTGGAGTTCTTCGAGCTGTGATTTGAATGTATCGGTCTTGTCTCCGTGTGGTGCAGCGATACCGTCCTCCATGGCGCTCAGCCACGGTACCAGTGGTTCGGTAACGTGTCCAAAGTCGACTGATAACACTCTGACTTGTATTCAGAGCTAAAGCCACAGTACGTTGCCGGGAACCAGCTTCTATCATTCCCACGGCTCTGATCATTTCTTCCCTGCTTAAATGACGTCGCCGCTCCATAATAACGTTGGTTTTAATCAGTAGTAGGGAAACAGTAGCACTAATAATGTCTTCAATGCGTCTTATGTTTTTATAGGGAAAATATTGACAGCTGATTTTCATCTTTTACTCGAATTTGATTGACAGTTCCTGTTTTAAATTATGAAATGCACCAAAAAGGATCCATATAAATTTATAAAATCATAAATTTATTACAAAGCCACATCTCAATCACAAGAAATCCGCATAAACATGCTTGATCCCTAGACTTTTTTGATGTGTGTATATTAAATACTATACATGAAAATAACTACTGGTTTTATAAATATATGTAATATGTGTCGTAAATGTATGTGTTTATTTTTTTTAGCATTTGATATAGAGACCACTAAGTTACCATTGAAGTTTCCGGATTCACAAACCGACCAGATAATGATGATTTCCTATATGATAGACACACAAGGCTATTTGATCACTAATAGGGAAATTATCTCTGTTGATGTTGAGGATTTTGAGTACACTCCCAAGCCTGAGTTTGAAGGGTATTTTTTATTTATTTATACCTACATACGTTACCTCAACGGCTCCTCCACTCAACATTTCCTTCCAGCTGTCAAACGGAAATAAAGTCTCGTAAAGTTAAAAATGGAGCCAATGGGGTGTATCACCAACTTTTATCACGATAGATGGTATCTAATATAACTGTCAGTTGCATAGAAAACTTGTATTTTTATTACAAAATATATTATTTTCTGGATAATATGTGAAGTGAGCAGCTTTTAAGTGTTGTGTCCCGACCAGGAATCGAACCCGGTAACTCCGAGTCTAAATCTACGGACTTAACCGTTAGACGGAGGCAGGTGCTAGTCTTGCCATAAATATTCTTACAAGGTTTTTTTTCTATTACATAAAACATTACTGCAATGTGCGTTAGAATATTTTTATTTTATTTTATTATGGTAACAAACAGTCACAATACAATATATATAACAATCAATATACATATAATTAGACCTGGAGTACCAAAACTGTGAAAGAGAACTATACTTATTACATTTTCAAAATACAATTACACCATAAAAGAAAAATCACATTTAAGTCTATTCTATCGAGTAGTTAACTCTAATTATATCACGGACTCTGCTCCTATACACTAACTTTTTTATTTTTTATTATTTTATTGTAAGTTGGCATAGGACAATAAATATAATGTATTCTGCGCTTTTACATGTCAAAAAAATAATTAATTTAACGAAAAGCTTATTTTCTGGGAAATAGCTTGTATTTGGAGCAGCACATTACAACCCAAATATACATAATTATAATCTTAAAATTATAGCTGCTGTAAATAGGCATTGTCATATTATAAACTAAGATATACACAATTATAAAATAAATACACCGAGGATTATAGCTGCTGTAATGAGGCATTGTCATGCTACAAGCTAAGACGAAAACAATTATGAGGATGTCACTAAGATTATAGCTGCTGTAAAGTGGCATTGTCATACTATAAGCTAAAACATTATTAAAATGTCATAAAATTATAGTTGCTTTAATGAGGCATTGTCATACTATAAGCTAAAACATTATTAAAATGTCATAAAATTATAGTTGTTTTAATGAGGCATTGTCATACTATAAGCTAAAACATTATTAAAATGTCATAAAATTATAGTTGCTTTAATGAGGCATTGTCATACTATAAGCTAAAACATTATTAAAATGTCATAAAATTATAGTTGCTTTAATGAGGCATTGTCATACTTTAAGCTTAGAGCAAGCAAGTGTGTCCATGCAACCAAGCAATCATTATATAGTTTTACTGCTCGTCTAGGCGCTACAAAGGTCGGTTCAAACCCACCCGGCATGTACCAATGAGAAATTCACTTTTCTTAAGTACATTTGTCATAGATTTACAACACCACCATTCCCGTGCCTCGGAGAGCACGTTAAGCCGTCGGTCCCGGTTCCACTAATACCAACTTGTGAAATCGTTAATAAATTGTCTAAAAAAATAAAAATGACATCATATCCTCGCCAAGCCGTCTGGCCAGCGTGGCGAGTGTAGGCCAAATTCTCCAGATATATGTTCTGGAAGGCCCTTCTCCAGCAGTGGAGGTCTAGGACACTGTGCTCTAGGGGCTGTAATGATGTAATGATGAATGATGACTGCTCGTCTTAAAAAGGTGTTTTTTGCATAATTTGTTCTGCTAAAGGAGAAAATGAACAAGTTTTTAGAACGTGAGGTAATTGATAATACAAAATTGAATATACAATAAAATAACAGCATTTTCAAATATGAAAGCTCATTCTAAATGATGTCCATTAGCCTCAATAAACTTATTTATTTATTTATTTAAAACTTTATTGCACTATGTACAAGGAGCGGGCTTAATGCCGCTAGACATTCTCTGACAGTTCATTCATTTAGGATAATGTAGTAAGTTCAAGGTGTGAGGTAGGTGCAACATGTAATATAGATAAATAAATAAATAAAATAAATAAGTAAAAGGATATACTTACATACTAAACTACATCCAAGAATACATATACTACATACAATATACATATATATACACACTATATATAATACATACACATACTACATATAATAAGTACTTATATACTTTGTAGGGAGCTGTTGTAGTAATGCAAGTAGACCATTCTTTTAAAAAGTTTTCTGTCTAAACGATCGATAACTGGCCACAAAGCCAGTTATCGATTGCAACACACACTTCCTTCACGGGAAAAATTGTCACTGCCAATCTTATGGAATGTTTGGTGAGGCATTACATATTACATAGAACACAGCGTCCTAGAGCTACACTGTTGGAGATGGGCCTTTCAGAACAGATATCTGGAGAATTTGGCCTACACTCGCCACGCTGGCCAGGGTTTAATGACACTTGCCTCGGTCGACATGTTCACACAAAGCTGCAACAGTTACAAAGCCAATATCACTAAGGTACTTATTGATGATCAGCGAAATTGTTAATTGAATAGTTTATTGATGAAACTGGTAAAAAAAATATTATAACGATTAGGTTCGTGTTGTACTTAAACCACCAATCTATTTCCATATGTTCTTAGTGAGAAATATCGAAGGAAGTGATTCGAATGTAACTTATGACTCTTTGTTTTTGTATTGTTTGCCTAATGGGGTGTATCAGGCAAAGCTTTTTGTAGATGTCGCTAGCGGCACTCGTACCTTGTTTACACCTATGGCTGATCATTTTTTAAATTTATTTGTAGTTTTATATTTTTGAAACAGAAAAATGTATTTTAACTTAACGTTACCTACCTTAAAAGACGAATTAAGTAAGCGAACACCGTCTTTAAAATAAAAAAAAGTGTTGAATTAATAGAACGGCAATTTCGAGATCACCATATCTTTGCTTTCGCTTGGAAATCTCGATTTGTACACTCAAAAGCTGCTCATTTCTGCATAATATCCAGAAAATAATAAATTTCGTAATAAAAATACAAGTTTTCTATGCAACTGACAGTTGTATTAGGTACCATCTATCATGCGCCATCTATCGTGATAACAAGTTAGTGACACACCCCATTGTATATATCATTTCTGTTTTTTCTCCGAATAAAAAAAATAATAAACTGCCTTCGTGGTCTAGCGGTTAAGTCTGTGGATTTAGACTCGGAGGTACCGGGTTCGATTCCCGGTCGGGACACAATAATATTTGATGAGTGATGTTTCTCGAGTTTGGTACGCTGGAGACATGACGAGCTTGCCACTTGTCATGATTGGCCTATAGTAAAGTTGGCTAAGTGTGGGAAACGGTCGTGATGATACTTTAACAAAATATGCTAAATAAAGTAATTTAAAAAAATAATATTATGCTACCTCTGTTTCAGCCAATTTATTGTTTTCAATGAAGAAAACGAACTAGCGCTTATACAAAAGTTTTTTGATCATATCATGGACGTGAAACCACATATATTTGTAACTTACAATGGTATGTATGCATTCTATTCTACCTGATCATAACAATTTTATAACTGCCTCCGTGGTCTAGTGGTAACAAACGTTGCCGTGAACTCGGGAGGTCGTGGGTTCGATTCCCACCGGGGGCAAGTTGTACATTGTATAATTTGTCTCGGTCTGGGTGTTTATATGTATAATATATATATTTACAAAAAAAAAAGTATAATATGTAGTTTATCAACCATCTAGTTTCCGTAACACAAGCCTCGTAGCTTACCACGGAAACTAGATGGCGCTGTGTGACCTGTCTGGAAATATTTATTTATTTATTTAAATAAATATGATTAATATTTAATTTATTTGTGATATTTCTCGAGTTTGGTACGCTGGACACATCGACGAGCTTGCCACTTGTCATGATTGGCCTATAGTAAAGTGTGAATC
This sequence comes from Tinea semifulvella, assembly GCA_910589645.1. Classification (NCBI taxonomy): domain Eukaryota; kingdom Metazoa; phylum Arthropoda; class Insecta; order Lepidoptera; family Tineidae; genus Tinea; species Tinea semifulvella. The sequence continues at coordinate 5,157,219 of OU342620.1, forward strand.
CGCTTCTTTATAAGCGTGGTTTCTGACCACCCCGTCCATCATAATTTTATATTAGGAATAAAAAAAAAAATGAATTATCCGAAATAGGGTGTTTCCTCTCTATAGTGGATTGTTTCTGGCCTTTGGCAAGGAGTAATTTGCTGTGGACGGCGAGCAAACTAAAATAATATTTATGAACTACTCACTGTGGGTATTGTATTGTTATTTTTATTTTTAAATATATGAAAATGTGAGATGAGAAGAATGGTGTCTCGGGCTTGCGACCGACAATACTGGTTTAATAGGCCTTTTTATTTTATTGCGCCCATCCACCATTCTACTCCTCTCCCTACCCAACCAAATACTGTATGATTCCGTTAATGCCGCCTTGGAAGCTCGTTCCATAAATGTATTGACATTGTGATTGCAAACTAGATGACGTTAAAATTAAAGTAACTAACATTTTGCATGTAAATAACAACCAATGCTCGCTCTATTTGATATCTTTGATTTAAGGTGACTTCTTCGATTGGCCTTTTGTTGAGGCCCGAGCTGCCGTGTTAGGTCTGGACATGAGACAAGAGATTGGGTTTAGTAAAATGACAACCAGAGATGGAACTTATTGCTGTAGACCAGCTATGCATATGGATTGCTTATGGTAAGTGTTTAGAGATTTTAACGATTTTGCATCCCTCTAATCCATCCCTGTGCGAGCGCACAATCAAAGTTTTCCATAATTATTCACATTGTAGCACACTATTAAACAGATCAACACCACTTTCGAATAATATCTACAGTTTTTATAATTTTAACGGGTCTTTACGCGATTTACCTTAGAGACTTGCAACTTGCCTTAGCAACTTGGCTGAAACGTCGGGAGAAATATGTCTCTAAGGTAAATCGCGTAAAGACTCGTTAAAATTATAAAAACTATTATGAATATGCGCGAAAGTTTAAAAAGTTTATTATCTACAGTAATAGTACATTACTGCCGCGGTCTATAATGACTACTTTGTTAGTCGCGCTGATGATGGCCGACAGCGCAGCTCCAGGCCGACACAGCTCGGTCAGCGTGCAGCACTTGATGGACGAGCTGAGATACAGCGAGGACAGCAAGGGCTGCATTGATGGCCAATCTGGAAGGCCTAGAGCGTAGCTAGGCTAGCTCGAGGCAATCATAGCGTGACCAGCGAAGCAGTCATAGTGGGCCAAGGCTTGTATAGTGCTTTACTCAAAAATGCAAGTACCTAATCTAAATAAAACGAGCTGAACCGCGCTTTTGTTACTTCTTTGTTTGTTTTTTTTAGTATTTTGTAAGTAGGCATAGGACAATAAATATAATGTATTCTGCGCTTTTACATGTCAAATTTTTTTATCAATATAACGAAAAGCTTATTTTCTGGGAAATAGCTTGTATTTGGAGCAGCCCAAATATACATAATTATAATCTTAAAATTATAGCTGCTGTAAATAGGCATTGTCATATTATAAACTAAGACATACACAATTATAAAATAAATACACCAAGGATTATAGCTGCTGTAATGAGGCATTGTCATACTACAAGTTATAAGGGATATAGTAAGATATAAGACTTAGACTTAAGAGATAGACATATGCTATATTTTTATTTTTTTATTTTAAGTATTTGGTAGGTATTTGGTAGTTGGAACTATACAGCCAAATATGGAATAAAATCTTTTTGTACCTATCTCTAGAAATACAAACAGCTGTGTTTTAAATAAAATATTTTTGCATTTGATTTTTTAAAACGTTGAAACGTCAAAATAGCGGCCGGCAATGTTTTGCCGGCCTGTTAGAGCGACCAGCAAAACTTTGCCGGCCGCTCCTTGAAACAGAACGGCAAGGCCGACTTTATTACTTTAAATCACATGCATTTTTGAGTAAATTAATTTACAAAACAAAAACTTGCACTTGACACGTCCACGCAAAATGGCGCGAAAGACTCCGGGATGCAATAGCGTTAAACCCTCTTAAGACGTTTCCACTTCCGGTGCTGACGTTGTTTTTTTTTGTTTTAGTTGGGTAAAGCGTGATTCTTACTTGCCAGTTGGCTCTCAAGGTTTAAAAGCTGTCGCTAAAGCCAAGTTAAGATATGACCCTGTCGAATTAGACCCTGAAGATATGTGCAGAATGGCGGCTGAACAACCACAGGTATTTATTAATTCAATTCAAATTATTTAATCAGTCAAAATATTTTACAATATTTTTGAATTGCCGTCATGCCTAGTCAAGCCGGCATAGTGTTAGGGACTGATGTTAGTCACGAGTGTCTGATTTTAGTTGCTAATCAAATCAATCAAATCAAATAATTTATTCAGTAAATAGGCAACATTTTTAGCACTTTTACACGTCATAACAGTTATTACATTTTATATTTATGATTTTATATAATTAACATAATGTATACATTAAAATATCTACTAGTGATTAAAACAGAAACATAATATCAGCTGAACAACTCAATAATAGGTAATGATTTTTTAAATTACTGGTCAGGAACAGTAGATACCGCCTCGTCAAATTATAAGTATTCTATTTATTGAAATTATAATAAATATCAGCTGTAAATTGGCATTGTCATACTTAATACTAAATTATAATTTAATAATACCAAATACCTTACAGTAGTAATGATAAAAAATAAACAAATGTCAAATACATTTCAACTAACCTAAGTCTCAAAAAAATAAAAAATGTTATATATACATAAAAAATATAAAAATATATAAGCTAACATTTATGGACCTCGCGCGCCACTGACCATCAGTTGTGCACATGAACTAGTATAAATATATATATATAACGTTAGCTGTGCCAATGTCTATATGACACTGTCCTTTAATATATAACTTTATAATCATTTAAATCTGTTTTAAAGTAAGCAAAAACGTAGGCGCTAACGTATGCAAACTTAGAGAGATCAAAGTGCATATTAATATCAAACTTAAGAGTAGGGTAATTGGCTATTGTAAAAAAAAAAAAATAATAAATAAAATACATTAACATTTATTTATTTATTTTTCATTTTGGAAAACCAACAGTTGACTATTGTATATAGATATTATATATATAATTCCCTAAGAACTATTAAAGGTTTTCACATATAAACATAAAATTAAATCAATCAAATTAACACGCAAAGGAAGAAAACATCGCTACAGAAGAATAATAACAATAAAGGTGAAACACAAGTTACTTAAACTAATAAACATTATACAAGGATTTAATTATAATTGATGCCTGCTATTGACCGATTCAACATACCGAAGCGTTAACTGCCGTCTAATGTCTGCAGCCTTGAAATTAAATAAATCAATGTCCAGCTCTTCTGCAAGGTCATTGAAATCATTAAAGACTGTCAATAAATAACTGTTCTGCCTATACCTAGTACCAGCGTATGGCACGAGCAAGAGGGGAGAACGACGGAGATTTGGTCTTGGGACTCGCAGTCTTATACCAGTCATATTATAAAACATTAGTCAGCCGAGTGACGTCACTTAATAATACGAAGACTGTGTTCGACTTGAAACCAAAGCAAAGCGCGGTTTTTTACTGGTTCTTGGGCGAAAAAAGTATAAGCGTAAAGTAAATTAATTATTTTATTTTTCAGGTTCTCTCCAACTATTCCGTATCAGATGCTGTGGCTACATATTATCTATACATGAAGTATGTGCATCCATTTATATTTGCCCTATGTACCATTATTCCTTTGGAGCCGGATGAGGTTTGTTGTTTATAATTAGACATATAGTTACGCAAAAACCCAATCTACATTCAAATTATTTTAAGTTATAAATCATTAAATTTAAAGTCATTAAAGTTAGAATTTAGATTAGTCTATCAATAATATAATATAATATCAATAATAGGGGGCAAGTTGTACATTGTATAATTTGTCTCGGTCTGGGTGTTTATATGTATAATATGTATATATTTACAAAAAAAAAAAAAGTATAATATGTAGTTTATCAACCATCTAGTTTCCGTAACACAAGCCTCGTAGCTTACCACGGAAACTAGATGGCGCTGTGTGACCTGTCTGGAAATATTTATTATTATTATTTATTATACTTCGATGGATTAGTCCAACATTTATTTCATTTAGAAATGTCAAATACGGTATTTTTCTCTCGGTCTGGAGATGGGCCTTCTAGAACTGGAGAATTTGGCCTACACTCGCCACGCTGGCCAGACGGCTTGGCGAGGATATGTCAATTTTTTTATGACAATTTATCAACGATTCAACAAGTTGGCATTAGTGGAACAGGGACCGACGGCTTAACGTACTCTCCGATGCACGGGAACGGTGGTGTTGTAAATCTATGACAAATGTACGTAAGAAAAGTGTATTTCTCATTAGTACATGCCGGGTGGGTTTGAACCGACCTTTGTAGGATTTAAGGTAACGCGATCTTACAACCGAGCTACCACCGAGCCACAACAAATCCAAATTCAAAATTAAATTAATGATAAATTGTGGATTGGATTTTTTAAACTTTTTGTAGATGTCGCTAGCTATGCACGATTTTTTTTATTGCTTTGGTATATACTAAATTATGATACTAACATAACATATATATAGTCATAGAACCAGATCGAGATACTGTAATACTATTCTATCTGATATAGCTGAGTTTTCCTTGCAGATTCCTTTCTCAGTCAGATTAAATATTAGCAGGTCATTGGAATCTGATAACCTGCTGGTCTTCTGCTAACCACTTTGCTGTTTAGTCTTTCACTAACAGGAGTAGAAACATTCAAAATAATTTAAATAATGACGTGTCACAAAAACCTGTAATAGGTTTACGCGAATAAAGTAATTTTGACTTTGATTCAATGCCTGAGAAGCATCTCAGTCTGGTCAAAGTTACGATACGAAAAAATTCTTTTTTTTTTTATCAGGGTTTTGGACATAATAATGTCCATGCCAGCCCTATTGTAAGATTCCGACAGCTTACAACTCACCTGTAGAGACGGAAGGGGCTTATATAATTAATTATTTCTACAAGCTAAATAAATATTTACAAAATTAAATAGCATTCTAGCTGAAGCAGACGTTGGTTCAGATAGAATGCTATTAAATGCACCGACCTCTTCCACTCTTAAACCAAGTTTCAACAACAAAATTTATTTTATTTATTTAAATACTTTATTGCACTTAAAAACGTAGTACATAGGCGAGCTATAACGCCATAAGGCATTCTTCACCAGCTAACCTTGGGGGATCATGTAAGGTGATGGGCAGGATAAAGAAAAATATTAAAATAGCTTAAATTAGTAAATAAACATAATTACGCATTTATTAAATATACATACACAATATAAAAATAACAACACACATACATACTATATAATACATACATACATAAACATACACTATAAATAAATAGATATATATATAAATAAAAAGTCAAACAACTAATTCGAGAGACATACATTCTGTTTCTCAAGAAATAATGTGGTTAGAAGGTTTTTAAATACGTTAACGGACGGTGCACGCCTTATGGCCAGGGGTAGCTTGTTCCACTGACGAGCGGCAGCAACAGTGAAGGAATCTGAATATCTGCTAGAGGAATGCGAAGGAATCTTTAGCTGATTGTTGTGAGAGGAGCGAAGAGCACAGTTGTGCGTATTAGAGAGAAATTCAAAGCGGGATTTAAGGTACGAAGGTGTTTTAGGGTAATTGAGAACGTTATAAAGTAAAGAGAGAAGATGGACAGACCGGCGAAAGCGGATATCGAGCCATTTTAACTAAAAGCGAAATTCCCACAACAAATGCATTACATCCTCGACCTGATCACACGTGTCACAATTAGGGGAGTCTACTTTCTTCATCATGAATGCAAATTTGTTGAAAGGAAAGTGGCCGGTCCGAAAATCGTTTTTAATAACATTAACTTTGCAGGTCCTTCGTAAAGGCTCGGGCACTCTATGCGAGGCTTTGCTCATGGTGCAAGCTTTTTATGCCAACATCGTATTTCCTAACAAACAGGTCGAAGAATTGAATAAACTTACTGCAGACGGTCATGTATTGGAAACTGAGACCTATGTCGGAGGGCACGTGGAAGCTTTGGAGTCAGGTATGTGTGTAGTTATTGATATATATATTTTTTTTAATTGTCTTTAAAGGACATTGTACAGAATACATCAGCCCTAAACACGTAATTTATTTGCATAATATATGTTCATAACCGAGTTGGGGATCATGAAATTCCAAATGCTGCAGAATTTGATGCTTTACTTGGAGTCACTCGCGGCATTATAGCCCAAACACGTCGGTTAAAATATGGGAGTCCACAGCGCGGGAAAACCACAAAAAATAAACTGCAACTTGTGCCCCATATTTAAAGTCCAATTTATCGTTTTCCATAATTATTCACATTGTAGCACATTATTAAACAAAACAACACTACTTTTGACCAAAAATATCAACAGTAAATTAATTTACATAACAAAAACTTGCACTTGACATGTCCATTCAAAATTGCGCGAAGTGTGTAGTTATTGAGTTATGAGTGTAATGGTAGCCATACACGTAACGATATACTTGCACAAGTAAACGTTATCCCCGAGTAACCACAGACTGCTCAAGTATGATTGAACGATATCATTTCTATGAAAGTGAGCAGAGCATATGGGTGTGTCGATGGACGACGCTTTGGCAATAGTTGGCTTAATTTTTGCTATATAAAAACTGAAAAAACTTAAATAATCCGAAATATATGGTGTAAAGACGGGTTAAGAAAAAGAGTGACTTATTCGCACATCAATTTATTAAATGAATTGAAATTTGCACCCAAGGACTGGCATAACTATCTGCGAATGGACGAAGAAACTTATTTGAAACTTCTGTCAATGGTTAAACCGACCACAGGACGTGCGTACCAGCAGGCGGTTAGTATACTACTGCAACGTTGAACGCCGGCATGCCACACACGTTCAAGTAAACTTGCGCAAACGGATATTTGCACAAATTCGGAATCGAAAATTGAAACTTTTTTAAACTTGTACAAATCTAGAAATTTGCGCAATAATTTTCCAACACATGTTACTGCATACTTGTACAAGTCTAAACTTGCGCAAGTATATCGTTACGTTTATGGCTACCACTAGCACTGGCCATTGTGAATTACCATATTTAGTCATTTTATGTCAATAAAGACTTCTCGGCAACAAAAACAATTTAATTCAAAAATAATAAATAAATAATAATAATAAATATTTCCAGACAGGTCACACAGCGCCATCTAGTTTCCGTGGTAAGCTACGAGGCTTGTGTTACGGAAACTAGATGGTTGATAAACTACATATTATACTTTTTTTATATTATGTACAACTTGCCCCCGGCGGGAATCGAACCCACGACCTCCCGAGTTCACGGCAACGTTTGTTACCACTAGACCACGGAGGCGGTCAATGCATTGCAATGCGAGAAAAACCAAGATACTAGTGTTTGAAAGAAGAGGGCTGACAACGGTGACGATAAAGATTGATGATGAAACTCTAGAACAAGTAAATGAAATTGTATATCTGGGCAGTGTTCTCACTGCGGATGGGAAGTATGTTAGGGATGTTGAAAGAAGATTGAACGCAGGAAATAGTATTAACGGTGCCCTGGGGTCACTGATCGGCAGTCTAAATGTTCTCTCGCTCGGCTCGCCATACACAATCTATGGAAGCGAGACGTGGATACGTCAGAATACGCATGAGAGTAGGGTTAATGCAGTAGAAATGAGATCGTTGCGTCGGATATCCCGCGTCACTTTGATGGACCGCATACGTAACGTCGAAATACGGAAAACGGTAGGTTTACAAAAAATAATACGGACAAAAATAAGGAAAGGCATGCTACGATGGTTCGGGCATGTTGAAAGGGTGAAATGAAATAATAAATATTTCCAGACAGGTCACACAGCGCCATCTAATTTCCGTGGTAAGCTGCGTGGCTTGTGTTACGGAAACTAGATGGTTGATAAACTACATATTATACTTTTGTATATATATACATATTATATATATAAACACCCAGACCGAGACAAATTATACAATGTACAACTTGCCCCCGGTGGGAATCGAACCCACGACCTCCCGAGTTCACGGCAACGTTTGTTACCACTAGACCACGGAGGCGGTCGAAATGAAATATCTATTTGCAGGAAACATGGTAACAAACAATATTAGGTCTTATTAATATTAAATGGGTCACATATTTCGCCATAAGCATGCAAAAATTTACCACTGTTATAGAAGTAAAGTTACTAAAAACACAAAAACCTTTGTGTTGCTTAAAATACACATAGTATTCCTCCAAAGTATAAAAACATTCCTGAACTAGCCACGCATGCAGTACTCTGCAAAATCTTTTATAAGGCATCTCTGTCCATACCTTTGGCAAACAATTATATATTTTAGCGCTCATATAGGAGGCGTTTCGTCTAAAGATTTCTAATTTAGGAATAGGCATTATTAAGGATGTGTGTGTGATGGAACGTTTGCCATTATTATTAATTTGTTGATACAGCTCAATATTTGACTTAATAAATTTACATGCCTCAATGTATACACATGGTAAGGTGAGTATCATATATTTTTTAAATAAAGGACGACAAGAGTCAGTCCACTTTAGACCTCCAATAGCACGAATACACTTTTTCTGTGCTATGAACAAGCTCATTATATCTACTGAATTACCCCAGATTAGAATGAAGAGAGATTGAAGAACCAGATATATAATGCGAAAGTTGTGGGTATAAGAGGCCCTGGCAGACCAAGTCAAACATATTACGCTTAAATAAATAATAACAATAGCCAAAGGTGCATTGAAAAGCCTTCAAAACAAAAGGGCATGTATGAAGAGGTTGATGAATGTCGAAGAAGCGAAAGAGGTATTTCGTGATCGTGACAAGTGGCGCTCAATTGTCTCTGCCTAACCCGCAAGGGATTTGGCGTGAAGATATGTTATGTATATATGTTAATTATTTATTAAAATTAGAAGTATTTAAAAACTATGTAATTGAAATGATTCTATTGTTTTTAGGAGTATTCAGAGCAGATATCAAATGCAAATTTCGTATCGTACCGCAGGCGGTAGACAAACTTATTGAAACTATAGAAAAGACCATGAAACACGCTATAGAGGTGGAAGAAGGAATACCCATGGAATTGGTCACGAATTTCCAGGAGGTGTGCGAGGAAATTAAAACTAAACTCCAACATATGAAGGATTATCCCAGACGTGATGAGAATCCGTTAATTTACCATTTAGATGTTGGGGCTATGTATCCTAACATTATTTTGACTAATCGGTAAGTTTGTTGTAAAGAATAAAACTATACTGAAAACAATTAGGTTCGAACCCCGGAATGTACCAATGAGAAATACACTTTTCTTACGTACATTTTTGTTTATTTATAAATTCTTTATTGCACTTAAAAACTTAACAGTTGAGTACAAGGGCGAACTTAATGCCTCTCGGCATTTTATACTAGCTAACCTTTGGGAGTGTGGTAGATGATTGCGGGTGCATTAGAAATAAAAACAAATACTTAAACATACATAACAATAATTTACATACTAATACACAAATACCAATAAAAATATATAATAATAATAATATATATATTATTATTATTATATATTTTTATTGGTATTTGTGTATTAGTATGTAAATTATTGTTATGTATGTTTAAGTATTTGTTTTTATTTCTAATGCACCCGCAATCATCTACCACACTCCCAAAGGTTAGCTATATATATATATATATATATATATATATATATATATATATATATATATATATATATATATATATATATTTAACTAAATTTATGTAAGAAATACATAACAAAAGTACATTTGTCATAGATTTATAACAACATCGCTTGCGTGTCTCGGAGAGCACGTTAAGCCGTCGGTCCCGGCTCCACTATACCACCTTGTGAAATCGTTAAAAAAGCCCCTTTACAGCCGCATTTAAGTTATTTTAAGTGTCTTCATCATAAGGTTCCTACTGCCAGTTCTGTTCTTTGCTCGAATATAACATTTTTTAGCAAGAATGTTATAAGTATGGTGACACAAATTTAGAAGACAAATTTCTAAGCATTCCACGGATTCACCGTGCGGGTGCCGGGTCCATCGTGTGTGGGTAGGAGATGAGAAGAATGGTGTCTTGCGACCGACAATAGGCTGGTTTAAGGAAAGGAGGCCTCCTTTTTTTTCTATTGCGCGATAATGCGCTCACCATCCACTCAGTGGCAACATTCGTAATTCCAATGCTGTTTCTGATTGGTTAACGACAATCCCCACCATTCGTAATCGGACCAATGACAAACCATCATTTTATAAATAAATAAATATGCGAGTTTTGGAAAACGTAACTGCTGTAGTTACGTTTTTTTATTTTACATTGCGTGTTATTGCAAGTTTCGCTATAATAACAGGCAATGAACATCGAAAATTCAGTAAAAAAACTACTACTATAGTTGCGTTTACGAAACTTCACCGTCACACTAGGCATACTGAACACATCTTAGTAGTAAACCTAAGTAATTGTAATAAGAAGTTAAAAGGGCAAATTTGTATGGAGAAGCCAAAATTTTTTGTCACGTCGGACATATTCCTTGAAAAAGTTTTTTTTTTCTATCTTTAAAATAACATATTTTTAAATAATAATAAATAAATTAATATTTCCAGACAGGACACACAGCGCCATCTAGTTTCCGTGGTAAGCTACGAGGCTTGTGTTGCGGAAACTAGATGGTTGATAAACTACACATTATACTTAATTTTTTTTGTAAATATATACATATAAACACCCAGACCGAGACAAATTATACAATGTACAACTTGCCCCCGGTGGGAATCGAACCCACGTCCTCCCGAGTTCACGGCAACGTTTGTTACCACTGGACCACGGAGGCGGTCTTTTTTTTTGTCTAGAGTTAGACCACACAAAATCATGCGGTAGTTATGTTATTTGTTATATATATGGAGTATATAAATGTAAATATTTGAATTTGGATTTTGATTATGTTTAATATTTTAGTTTACAACCCTCTGCAATGGTAAATGCCAGCGTTTGTGCTGTGTGCGACTACAACCGTCCTGGAGCAACTTGTCAAAGGCATATGGAGTGGATGTGGAGGGGGGATTATTGTAAGTACATTTCGGCACAAGTATAGAAAAAGAAGCCGATAGAAGCATTCGGCTAGGATGGGCGGCATTCGAAAATATCATATCTTCCTATCGAACATACATGTGTTTGAAGACAAAAGTTTTCAACCAGTGTGTTATTCCAATAATTTATTTATTAAAAACTTTATTGCACAAAGTACAAAGGCGGACTTAATGCCCGTAGACATTTTCTGACAGCCAAACCTTAGGGACAAATTAGAACATTTATAGGTGCAATGAAATAAATATTAATAGTAGGATAAATTCAACATAATTATATATACTTACATAATATACTGTAATATATATCAATATACTAAATACTAATACATACACAAAAATGTACATATATACACTTATTAACATTGTCGTATGGTGCAGAACAGTGGATCTGGTCCACAAGCTCAAACAGCAATGAGCTATGCTCGGGATTTCTCTGCAGGATAAAGTCAGAAACATTGACATCCAAAGTTACCGACAGACCTTTCCAAATTAATATGCTGACGTGGCAATGGGATGCTGACGTCTGTTGCAGAACCGGGGAACGATAGAGTAGATGTCTAGAGGAAGCTCGCTGGTGGGGGATAGATGAGGGTGGCAGTAGATCGTGTGCAACAGCGAGCCTTGGGGAAGGTCTATATCCAGCAGTGGAGAGACACAAGCTGATGAAGAAGATGATATAAAAATAAACATCCCGTCTGGCCATCGTGGCGAGTGTAGGCTATATTGTCCAGAAAATTGTTCTGAAGAGACCAACAGTGAAGGCCTAGGACTCTGTGTTCTACGGAATGTCAATGTCATGATAGAAGAATATATAAATATACAGCAAGGTCCTTCGCGCCATTTTGCGTGGACATGTCAAGTGCAAGTTTTTGTTTAGTAAATTAATTTACTGTGGATATTATTGGTCATAAGTGGTGTTGTTTTGTTTAATAATGTGCTACAATGTCAATAATTATGGAAAACAATAAATTGGACTTTAAATATGGGGCACAAGTTGCAGTTTATTTTTTGCGGTTTTCCCGCGCTGTGTTCTCCCATATTTTACCTGACGTGTTTGAGCTATGGTGCCGCGAGTGACTCCAAGAAATGCATCAAATTCTGCAGCATCTGGAATTTGATGATGACCTCATTAATTCATTAAAAACAAAAGATATATTACGTCAGACTTGGCTGTATGAGCTAGACCCTTTGCCTTCACTAATTTTTCTTTTTCAACATATTTTTTTTTGTGTCCAGTGCCGGCATCTCGCAGCGAATATCAAAGGATTCAACAACAGTTGGAAACTGAGAAATTTCCGCCATTATTCCCTGGTGGACCACCTCGGCCGTTTCATGCCTTGCCTAAGGAAGATCAGGTATACTATACCTTGAATATAATATATTAGAAGGTCTAGGACTTTGTTTTCCATCCTAGGGGATGTGATGATCATGCATCAAAATTAGATCTCTCTAATTATTACAGTTCTATTTTTATTTAAATTCTTTAATGCACTTAAAAATAGTACAGAGGCGAGCTATAATGCCAGTAGGCATTCTTTACCAGCTAACCTTGGGGATCGAGTAAGGTGATAGGCAGTATGAAAAAAATAAGAAATTTTAATGATACAGTTAATAAGTTACTTAACTAATTCTAATATACTACACATTATACCTAAACACATAAACTTACATAAACCATACAAACATTATACATACAAGTACATTATATACATTATAACTTAAATAAATACACGGTTATTTAAATAGTGTTTTATTCTGTTTCTCCAGGAACGATGTGGTTATTAAACGTTTAAAGACTTCTAGTTGAAAATGGCGTTAAAATGTACCAGTTTTGTTTTAAAGGTCAACCGTCACCTGGTTCATTCGACGACATTTTTAAATCGTTTTTTATTTAAACTTAATGTACTAGTTATAATTATTTTAGGCAGGATATGAGAAAAAACGTTTGGCAGATTATTGCAAAGTGGCTTACAAAAAAACCAAAGTGACCAGAACTGAAGTTAGGACCACTACTATTTGTCAAAAAGAAAACTCATTCTACGTCGACACTGTACGAGCTTTCAGGTAATTGTTATTATTAATTTAGAAGTAAAGTAAAGTATCATCACGACCGTTTCCCTTTCGGGGTGGTCAGAAACCACGCTTATAAAGAAGCAGATTCACATTTAGCCAACTTTAGTATAGGCCAATCATGACAAGTGGCAAGCTCGTCGATGTCTCCAGCGTACCAAACTCCAGAAATATCACAAATAAATTAAATATTAATTAAATGTAGGTAGGTAACTGCCTCCGTGGCCTAGCGGTTAAGTCCGTGGATTTAGACTCGGAGGTACCGGGTTCGATTCCCGGTCGGGACGCAAAAATATTTAATAATAATAATAAATACAGCCAGATCCCTTGCGGGGTAGGCAGAGACAATTGAGCGCCACTTGACACGATCACGACATACCTCTTTCGTTCGCCCTTTTGTTACGAAGGCTTTTTAAAGCACCTTCAGCTAGTGTTTTATTTATTTGATCGTGATATGTTAGTCTCGGTCTGCCAGGGCACCTTTTACCCACAACTTTCGCATTATCTACCTAGTTCGTCAATCTTTCTTTGTTCATCCTTTCAACATGCCGGAACCACCTTTTTCCGCCCTCACTCCGACTTATGCTTTATAAAGCACAAATAAGGTCATGCGTGGAATACTGTTCTCACCTCTGGGATGGTTCCGCTAAGTACCTTACAGATGCTCTCAATGTCCTACAGAGGCGGGCTATTCGAATAGTGGGCGATACTACAGTGTCTAAAACTCTTGAATCGCTGCAGCTTCGCCGAGATGTGGCCTCCCTGAGCGTGTTCTACTAGCTATACTACGGTGAATGTTCTGAAGAGCTCCACAACCTTATCCCTTCTTCTCTATTCCGCAACTGAACCACCAAAATATGCATCCACATACCGTAGCCACTATCCCTACGCGTACATACAAATTTGGAGACTCTTACATCTGTCGCACGCTCAAGATATGGAATGCTCTCCCAGCCAGTGTGTTTCCCCATTCCTATAACCTGGAGTCCTTCAAACGAAGTGTGAAAAAGCATATTTATAGGCCGGCATAATGGTAGGGATTGATGTCGGTCGTCGTCAGTTGCTCCCATTCTTGGACCTCGCGTACCGCTTACCCTCAGGTTGGCACGGTGCCACATGTCGTGCTCAGTATAATAAAAAAAAAACCATCGTAGCATGCCTTTCCTTTTATCTGGATCATTTATGATATTAAAGATATTATCTTTAGGATGTGATTGCTATTCATAATTTAAAAAAAATGGATTGGATCCTTTTTCGTGTATTTTTATCAATATCTAGTTTGACTAAGTATAACCTAAGAAACAAGAATGAAATCTATATAAGGCAAACCAGGTTGAGAAAAACGTTTAAACAAGGTTTGCCGTTGAAAATTACATTATACAATAAACTACCTGAGATTATAACTAGACTACTACCAAGTGAATTTAAAACAAAATTGAAACTCTTTTTCCAAAATAATGCTCTTTATAAACTGTCAGAATTTATTGACATGCCTTTGACGGAAAATTCGTTTAAATAGTTGTAAAGTTTTGTGGTCTTATGCCTTCTGCTGTATTGTGTTCCTAATGCTCCTTTGTCTACGATGCATGGTATTAATAGCATTATTATTATTATTTTAAAATTTGTTAACTGACATACCAAAATATAACGATTGTTATATAGGTGAAATATACAAAATATACAATAAAATTATCGTACAAGCTTGCCACTTGTCATGATTGGCTTATCGTAAAGTTAGCTAAATGTGAATCCGCTTCTTTATAAGCGTGGTTTCTGACCACCCTAAAAAGGAAACGGTCGTGATGATACAAAAAAAAAATCGTAATTACTATTTACAATTTTTTATATTATTTCTGTGCACAAGTAGTACAATAATAGCCCAAAATTAAAGTCATTAAAGTCTTTCTATACTAGCAGTCTGTGGACCAACTTTACGCAGGCATCGATCAGCGCCCTTCGTGTACAGTACAATAATAGCTTCAGGATATTGTTGGGGCTGCCACGCTACTGTAGTGCGTCCGCAATGTTTGTGCAGGCTCATACAGATGACTTCTTTGCTATAAGACGCCAAACCACTGCATCATTGCTTAACAGAGTGAGGACAAGCACAAACAGTATCCTGAAGATGATATCTGAAAGATATGATTCGCCGTGCATTGGCTGCTTCGTGCGGCTGCTGGTCTGGCGGGAGTGAGGTGCATCCTGTCAGACTGGTGGGGGGCGGAGTGGTTACTGCACGGTCATATTGTTTTAATATTGCCATATTTTATTTTCTTTTACTTTTATTTTCATTTTTATATTAACATTAGTTGTAAGGATTTTGTAACTAACAAGTGAGCCTAGTTGCTTTAAATAAACGTATATTATTATTATTTACAGAGATCGTCGTTACGAATACAAAGCATTGAATAAGCAGGCCAAAGCTATGGTTTCGGAGGCTGTGGCAAGCGGAGATGCGGCTGAAATCAAGTCTGCCAAAAGTCGAGAAGTACTCTATGATTCTCTACAATTGGCCCACAAATGTATCCTCAACTCCTTCTATGGATATGTCATGAGACGCGGGTAAGTCACAAATATTAAGGTAACGTAACTGCTACGATCAAGGATACAACTAGTCACATACAAAATTATTAATTATTAACTGCCTTCGTGGTCTAGCGGTTAAGTCCGTGGATTTAGACTCGACCGGGTCCGATTCATTTGATTTGATTTGATTTGATTGTCAATACATATATTTTTATACAATATAAGCTTGACTGGACCGAATCTAACAGCAATACAATTAATAATAAATAAAACATTGTTGCCATAAGCGAGGATTTTGTACTTATTTATAACTAGATACTTAAAATTTAATTCGTGGCTGTAAAAAGGCTGTGTCAGCTTATAATCTAATAACATTTATGTCCATAAATATAGATTCGTGGCTGTAAAATGGCCGTGTCAGCTTACAATCTAATAATAACAATATTTATGTCCATTAATTGATTTTTTTTTAAATAAAACAATAGCTGAAGGTGCATTAAAAAGCCATCAAAATAAAAGGGCATGTATGAAGAGGTTGATGAATGTCGAAGAAGCGAAAGAGGTATGTCGTGACCGTGACAAATGGCGCTCAATTGTCTCTGCCTACCCCGCAAGGGATTTGGCGTGAAGATATGTATGTATAAATAAAAAATCGTGCCTGTAAAAGGGCCGTGTCAGCTTATAATCTAAAACAAACAATTACAATTATTAATAATGTCAACAACACCCAATTCGTGGCTGTGGTCGGGACACAAAAATATTTATTAATGTAAATAAATACATTTAATTAATATTAAATTTATTTGTGATATTTCTCGAGTTTGGTACGCTGGAGACATCGACGAGCTTGCCACTTGTCAGGATGGGCATACATAAAGTTGACAAAATATGAATCTGCTTCTTTGACAGCGTGATTTATGATTAGGAAAGGACATGGTTGTGATGATACTTTACTATATACATTGTTTATATATTAGAATATATATATATATACTGTATTTTTCAGTGCACGTTGGCATAGTATGGAGATGGCTGGTATAGTATGTTACACGGGTGCCAACATAATAATGAAAGCGCGGGAAATCATAGAACAGATTGGTCGGCCATTGGAACTGGATACTGACGGAATTTGGTGCATCCTACCTTCAACTTTCCCAGAATCCGTGACAATACAATCAACACATAAGAAGAAGAAATCAATCAATATCTCCTATCCGAATGCAGTTCTGAATTCTATGGTTAAGGTATGTTTTTTTTAATAAACTAGCTGACTCGGCGAACTTCGTACCGCCTGACAGTCAATAAAATAATAAATAATAATAAATAATAAAAATCTTTATTGCAAATTAAAAATACACTACAATTCAGTTTTTACATAGGTTAGGGCATAAAATAAATCGTACATAGTAACAAAAACAGCTGTCATGTCATGTCATTGTAGGAATTAGTACTTACAACATTTAATTGTCAATGAATGTCATTATTAATAATACTCACACAAAACAAATCATAGACAATTTCGCGATGTAAAAATGAGACCAATCGATTTGGTTATTTGTCATTTATTCTACACACATCAAAAAAGTCTAGGGATCAAGCATGTTTATGCGGATTTCTTGTGATTGAGATGTGGCTTTGTAATAAATTTATGATTTTATAAATTTATATGGATCCTTTTTGGTGCATTTCATAATTTAAAACAGGAACTGTCAATCAAATTCGAGTAAAAGATGAAAATCAGCTGTCAATATTTTCCCTATAAAAACATAAGACGCATTGAAGACATTATTAGTGCTACTGTTTCCCTACTACTGATTAAAACCAACGTTATTATGGAGCGGCGACGTCATTTAAGCAGGGAAGAAATGATCAGAGCCGTGGGAATGATAGAAGCTGGTTCCCGGCAACGTACTGTGGCTTTAGCTCTGAATACAAGTCAGAGTGTTATCAGTCGACTTTGGACACGTTACCGAACCACTGGTACCGTGGCTGAGCGCCATGGAGGACGGTATCGCTGCACCACACGGAGACAAGACCGATACATTCAAATCACAGCTCGAAGAACTCCAACAATAACCGCCATGATGTTAGCCGTGAGCCTTCATCGCTCTTCAGGGAACTTAATTAGCGACCAAACAGTCAGAAACCGCTTGCATGAAGTGAACCTTCATTCCCGAAGACCGCTACGGGTACCACCTATAGCAATGCACAATCGTAGGACTCGATATCAATGGGCTCTTGAACACAGAAATTGGACAGAAGAACAATGGCGTTTCGTGTGCTTTTCTGATGAGTCTCGTTTTGGTATGAGGCCGGATACAAGACGTATACGACACTGGAGAACCCCTGGACGCCAACAGCGATTAAAATCCTGCCAGGAAGTCCATCCTTATAGTGGTGGAACCATAATGGTATGGGCGGGTATTTCGATCGGCGGAAGAACTGAGTTGATTTGGATCAGAGGCAACCTCAACGCTCAAATTTATGCTGAGACGGTTGTATCAGACGTCATCGTTCCTCTACAAGTGCATATCGGTCCCTTATTTCAGTTAATGCATGATAATGCACGACCGCACACCGCAAGAGTTGTAAGACAGACTCTCGCCGCAGCTAACATCAATGTCCTGCCCTGGCCTGCTCAGTCGCCAGACTTGAACCCGATTGAGCATGCATGGGATATTCTTCAGAGAAGAGCTCTGCCGAATATGGAGGGTATCCAGTCGCAAGAAGACCTTTTTTTGTTGTTGCAACGAACATGGGCGGCCATTCCACAGCGTGATTTGGATGAACTCATTTTGAGTATGCCAAACCGATGTTCTTGTGTTGTTAGTGTTCGCGGTAGAAACACGGATTATTAATTGTTTAAGTTACCCAATAAAATTAAAAAAAAAACTGTTATTTCAGTCTTTTTTTCGAACTTTAATGTTAGTGGTTCAAATGTCAAAAATCCCTTTATTAGGAAAATGGCAATTTTTTTTACTAATGCAAAGGTGACTTGGTTTATCGTTACTGTAGACAAACGAAAACATTTTATTTGATCAATCCTTAAAGAAAATTTTAATGAATATCAATCAGGAGAAAAGTTATTGCAAAAATATATGTTGATCCCTAGACACTTTTGATGTGTGTATATCACTCACACAAAACAATTTTTAAAACAAATCATAGACAATTTCGCGACATAAAAGTGAGACCAATCGATTTGGTTATTTGTCATTTATTCTATATCACTCACACAAAACAATTTTTAAAACAAATCATAGACAATTTCGCGACATAAAAGTGAGACCAATCGATTTGGTTATTTGTCATTTATTCTATATCACTCACACAACAATTTTTAAAACAAATCATAGACAATTTCGCGACATAAAAGTGAGACCAATCGATTTGGTTATTTGTCATTTATTCTATATCACTCACACAAAACAATTTTTAAAACAAATCATAGACAATTTCGCGACATAAAAGTGAGACCAATCGATTTGGTTATTTGTCATTTATTCTATATCACTCACACAACAATTTTTAAAACAAATCATAGACAATTTCGCGACATAAAAGTGAGACCAATCGATTTGGTTATTTGTTATTTATTCTATATCACTCACACAAAACAATTTTCAAAACAAATCATAGACAAGCGACGTAAAAGTGAGACCAATCGATTTGGTTATTCGTCATTTATTCTATATTATAAATTTCTGAACGCAAGCATAAATATTTGACAACCAACATTGTTTGACAGTTACGAAACCCACGAACATTTTGTATGGTATAATGTTTCTTTTATTTAATTTTTTCGTTTATTTTCCAATATTAGTTATTCTGTTATTTGTGACGGAGACAAATCTAACAAATCAAAAACCATGAAATTCGGTCCAGCCGTTCTCGAGTTATAAGTGTTCTAATAAACCCGACTTTGTTTTATATATTAAGATATTCCTACCCACAACATTTTATTTATTTATTTGTAACTGTCGTTGAATATGAAATTAAGTGTCTACACAACAAAGTATTTTTTTTTATGTAAACCTATTACAGGTATTACACGTCATTAATTAAATAATTTTAAATGATTCTACTCCTGTCAGTGGAAGGCTATAAGCTGCTAAATGGTCCAAAGAGTAAGCTGTTAGCAGAAGACTAGAAGCTAGCAGATTAATGTTTAATCTTACTGAGAACGGAATAAGGTCATTACGTCAGAAATGCGGCGTCACTTTTGCGCACCGTATCGTAATCGACAAAAGGCTAAGAACTATCAAAATGACAGATTTTACTCTTAAAAACTGTCACTGTGAGAGTTCTGAGCTATTGCTCGTGCTAAGCACTGGCGGAGCAACGACGATTAATCCGGACCTGAGAGTTCTGAGCAATGGCTCGTGCTAAGCACTGGCGGAGCAACGACGATTAATCCGGACCTGAGAGTTCTGAGCAATGGCTCGTGCTAAGCACTGGCGGAGCAACGACGATTAATCCGGACCTGAGAGTTCTGAGCAATGGCTTGTGCTAAGCACTGGCGGAGCAACGACGATTAATCCGGACCTGAGAGTTCTGAGCAATGGCTCGTGCTAAGCACTGGCGGAGCAACGACGATTAATCCGGACCTGAGAGTTCTGTAATAATGTCATAATTACTTAAGTAAACACTATTAAGTGAAAGTGAAGAGGCGTCCACTATACTTAACTGCAATTTATTTGTAAAAAAATTACAGGATCATTTCACAAACGACCAATATTTCGAATTAAAAGACCCGGCAGAAAAGAAATATGAACAAAGAGCTGAAAACTCCATTTTTTTCGAAGTGGACGGACCATACTTAGCCATGGTGTTGCCATCGTCTAAAGAAGAGGGAAAAAGATTAAAAAAACGTTATGCTGTGTTCAATTTTGATGGTTCTCTAGCTGAATTAAAAGGTAATTTTAAATTAATTTTATTTATTTTAAGTATACCAATTTATTTTCATAGATTTTTCAAGTGTTCAAAATTCGGCATAGGATATTTTTTTTAATACTAGCACTCCCACTTGATTGTATGTGGCGCGCAATATAATCAGACACTCATGACTGACATCAGTCCCTAACACTATGCGGACTTGACTAGATACTTTTTTACACTTGAAGGATTTCAGGTTATAGGAAAGTAGAAAGGCTGTGGAAGAGCATTTCACATCTTTATTGTGCGACAGATGTATGAATCCCCAAATTTATACGCACGCGAAGGGATGGTGACTACGGTATGTGGGTGCATATTTTGACCTGTGCGTGTGGTTCGGTTGCGGAATGGAGAGAAAGGGATTAGGTTATTCAGAGAACTCATCGTAGTATAGTTAGACGCTCAGATAAGCTACATCTCGGCGAAGCTGCAGGGATTCGAAAGTTCCAGATATAGTGGCATCGTCCACAATTCTAAGAGCTCATCTCTGTAGGACATTGAGAGCATCTGTGAGGTACTTGACAAAACCACCCCGAGAACAGTATTCCACGCATGATCTGATCTATGCTTTGTACAGCAACAGTCTGATTGTAGGCGGGAAAAACCGCTTCATCTTGTTCAGCATTCCGAGCTTTTTTGGTGATGCTCTCAATGTAGTTCCGGTGGTTAAGTTCTGAAAAATGTATGTGTGAGTCAATGCGTAATAAAAAGGGGCCCCAACCTGTGTTAGTCCCAAGCCCAAAAACCCTATTATTCTCTCTCCCCAACACACCCCCTCCTTAGTCGGTACCC
This sequence comes from Tinea semifulvella, assembly GCA_910589645.1. Taxonomy (NCBI): domain Eukaryota; kingdom Metazoa; phylum Arthropoda; class Insecta; order Lepidoptera; family Tineidae; genus Tinea; species Tinea semifulvella. The sequence goes on from OU342620.1 coordinate 5,178,721, forward strand.
CACTGATGGGGATCATGACTCCGTCGCAATCGCAGCCCATCCACCAGCCGTCTCCAACTGTTTCGGTCCTCGGCGTAGTGGATGGCCTGGTGTACAGGGATGTTCAGGTGGTCAGTCACCTGACTAGACCATCGCTTGGGGCTTCTTCCTCTTGTTCTTTTACCGTCTACCTTGCCCGTGATTAGAAGTTTTTCTAGATTATCGTCTTCTCTTCTTGCAATGTGGCTAAAGTATTGCAGAATTCGGGCAAAGCAGACGGTAGAGAGTCTTTGCTCAGCTTAAGCTCTTCGAGCACAGAAATGTAATTTACCATTAATGAAGAAATTGTGAATATAGAATTGTACGAGTATGCAGGTATACAGTGAGCGGTGGTGCCTCGGTTAGAAGAACACTTTCCTTAACATCCAAAAAAAGGTGGGTTTGAACCCCAGCATGTACCAATGAGAAATACTCTTTTCTTACGTACATAGATTTACAAAACCACTGTTCCCTTGCCTCGGAGAGCATGTTAAGCCGTTCGGTTCTGGTTTAACTAATACCAACTTGTGGTATCGTTAATTAATTGCCAATAAAAATTGACATCAGATCCTCGCCAACCTGTCTGGCCAGCGAGTGTAGGCCAAATTCTCCAGATATTATATATGTTCTGAAAGGCCCATCTTCAACAGTAGACGTCTAGGATGCTGTGTTTTAGGGGCTGTAATGAAAAAAGCCTATTTGGTGAATAAACGAATTTGAATGTTAATCTTTTTCCTTTACAGGTTTCGAAGTAAAAAGGCGCGGAGAGCTTCAACTCATAAAGATATTCCAATCATCAGTATTCGAGGCATTTCTCAAAGGAAATGATCTTAAAACATGCTACAATGCCGTGGCTAAAGTAGCAGATTATTGGCTCGACGTACTGTTTAGCAAGGGCTCAAATATGCCTGACACGGAACTGTTCGAATTAATTTCGGAAAATAGATCTATGTCAAAGAAACTGGAAGATTATGGTGGTCAGAAATCTACTTCAATTTCTACTGCTAAGAGATTGGCTGAGTTTTTGGGAGATCAAATGGTCAAAGACGCTGGCTTAGCTTGTAGGTTCATCATTTCGAGGAAACCTGAAGGCGCGCCTGTCACTGAAAGGTAATGCTATTGTAACTTGAAGAAGCTTTTTTTAAGAAAAACAGACTGACATCTCTAACACCGGCTTGATTGGGCCTTCCTGGCGCACTTATGTAGGGAGTGATCCATTGCTGCTTTAACCTGATCAGTCCACCTCATCGAAGACCTACCACGCATTCTCTTGCCATCGACTTTTCTCTGAACTACCAGGCACTCCGAAGGACGAAGTTCCGAACCAACAGATCTATACTGGAGGAACTGGGGATTAGACAACGCCTTATGACACCTTATGACACGTGACGCGGCGTGGAAAAGCATCCGTATAGGAAAGGTAGGTAGGGGAAAGTCGATGGCAAAAGAATGCGTGGTAGGTCTCCGATGAGATGAACCGATCAGGTGAAGGTTGCTATGGATCATCCCCTATATGAGTGTACCAGGAAAGCTGCGGTCCGCGAGGAATGGCGACGGCTTGTTAAGCGTGCCACTAGCACTCAAATGGCGACCATGACCACTCTGCCAAGAGTATAGTGACTAAGAAGAAGAAGCTGCTCAATGGATGTATTTCCACACCAAGACACGTGTCTGAAAAAAGTAAGAATGCGTGATTGTACGATTGAGGAAAGCGCTGTCTTATTTCCAGCATAGCTGGGCATTAACTCGTTAATCCGTTAATCGTTAATTAACGAAGTTAACATTTTGATTAACGGGTTAACTTTTAAGTTAACTTTTAAAAATGTTAACGGACACGTTAACTTCCGTTAATATGCAGAAGTCCGTTAATCGTTAATCCAATGCCACTATTTACCGCACGGCACCGCGGTGTGGCGCGAAAAACAGGTAAGTATGAAACGACAAGTGACGGGCGCGGCGGCGCGTGAGACAAAAACAAATCTAGATATATTTTGCCGGCGCGTGCGAGTAAGAAAACTACGAAGTACTAGCGCCAGTGCTTAGAGTGACGAGTGTTGTGTTTGTTGTTATTATAAATTACTGTCAGTGATAATTTGCGTGTTAATAAAGAAGAGTGCAGTGTAATTAGTTAGATAGAAAAGTGTACTGTGCAGTGTAGTAATTAAAACTATATCATGGAAGACATGGAATCGGATTTCAGCGGTCCTGTTGAGAATCCTTGGCCACATTTGACTGAGTATGTGGAATTTGTATCCAGATCGGGCCAGCAAATACTTTTTGCTTGTAAGCGTTGCTTGCCGAAAGACACCAATATAAAAGTTCATGTATCAAGCCTGAATAATTTGAAACAACATGTAAGAAGGGTACATGAGTCACAATACGTACAGTTTGAAGAGATTGTTAAGGCGGGCTCTAACCGAGGCAAGACAAAAAAGAGAACTCATTCTGACAATATTATATATTAACCTGTTAACTTCCAGAACCTAAACCAACAGGTTTTATAAGTTCACTAACGCAACGATATGAAAATGCAATTTTACACATATTAACGGATTAACGATTAACATTAACTTCCGTTAATTTTTCCGAAATGTAACGCTTTAACGTTTAACGAAGCTAACTTTTTTTGTAACGGATTAACGATTAACGAAGTTAACTATTTGATTAACGGTGCCCAGCTATGATTTCCAGTTCCTCCAGGATGGATTTGTTGGTTCGGAACTCCGTCCATGATATACCTAACATTCTCCAACTAGGTCCACGTCTCTGTAGCATACAGGAAAATAGGGAACACAAGAGCTCGGACCAACCGGATTTTTTTTTATTTTTATTTATTCAGGAAACATACAGATCTTAAAACATAATTACAACAATTCTAAAAGTTACACAATCCAGTTTCCACTTAAATATAAAAAAACAAAAAAAAAAAAATAGTAATCATAAAATAAATAAATAAAAAGTTCTCCAAGCATTTCAATTATGATCCTTTTAGATAATTTTATATTAATTTCTTTTTTTAACCTAGCAACACTAGTAGCTTTCGTAATGTTTCGGTTCATCTATCTAGTTGTCCCAGTCTACAGCTATTTCCTTTAATTCCAGGGCAGTACCTCTCGCTATATTCCAATCGCCTGCCTCAGTGAAGCGCCACCACTTACGTCGTTGGCTTAAAGATAACTCCATCACAGAAGACATAGATATCCGAGATGTACTGGACTGGGCTTATTACATAGAAAGACTCAGCGGGGCCATACAAAAGATTATCACTATACCTGCCGCTATGCAAGGGGTAAGTGTTGATTGTTTTTTCATTACAGCTATTTAACGCTTTTTCATACCTTTCGCTTGCACATTCCATTATTTTTAAAGTGGAAGTTGGTTCGAGAGGAGTTCCAGAAAAATCTTTGCGCCATTTACTGAAAGAATTGGGCCTAAGCAAGTCTGCTGTCAATACATTTATTTTATTTATGGAAAGAGTTTCCAAGATGGCATTTATGGAGTCATACAGCATTTGGTTGGGTAAGGAGAGGAGTGGAATGGTGGATGGTGAGCGTCTTGTTGCGCAATAAAATAAAAAAGAGGCCTCCTTTGTATACCAGCATATTGTCGGTCGCAAACCCAAGACACCAGGCTTGACCGCCTCCGTGGTCTAGTGGTAACAAACATTGCCGTGAACTTGGGAGGTCGTGGGTTCAATTCCCACCGGGGGCAAGTTGTACATTGTATAATTTGTCTCGGTCTGGGTGTTTATATTATTATATTTACAAAAAAAAAAGTATAATATGTAGTTTATCAACCATCTAGTTTCCGTAACACAAGCCTCGTAGCTTACCACGGAAATTAGATAGCGCTGTGTGACCTGTCTGGAAATAATAATTATTTATTTATTTATTACCATTCTTCTCATCTCTTGCCCATGATGGACCCGGCATCCGCACGGCGAATCCATGGAATGCTTAGAAATTTGTCTCTCTGTTATATAGGTACCAAATTTTAGACTAGATTATTTTAATGGAGGTTTGTTAACGCTTTCACAAATTGGTATAAGTGGAACCGGGATCGACGTCTTAACGTGCTTTCTGTTGCACGGGAGTGGTACAATGTAAATATACGTAAGAAAAGTGTATTTTTCATTGGTGCATGCCCGGGTTCGAACCCACCTTATTAGGATACCGCTCTCAATATAGTTTGTCGACTTTGTTTTGGTTTATTTTTACAATATGGCGTCTGGTTTTCGCCTTACTGAAATTTGATGAAAATCATATCTTCAGTGACATTCGCACGATGAAGACAAATCGAATGACGTGAGAATCATCAAAACTGGATTACGCGTTTGGTCTCCTGTGTGTCACAAAGGAACAAATAACCCTTTGCGTCGCGCAACCGGGTAAAAAAAATGGCGGCGGTTTTATGTTTAAAATACAATTGATACATTTGACGCCATTTGTCACCTTCAATAACAGATATGTACTTCATTTTGGTGCAACTTAGCCTAAACTATAACTTATTTCCCATTCACTTTTACAGCTAGATAATCCTGTCCCACGTGTACAATACCCAGACTGGCTTCACAAGAAAATGTTGGCCAAAACAGACAAATTCAAAACGAGAAAGATCACAGACATGTTTGGTGCTGCGCCAAAAGAACTTAAACAGAGAGAAAAAACGGAAGAAGAAGATTCTGAAATTATTGAAGTAAGTTATTTCAACACAAGATTTAAAAGAATCCTTTTTTGGGCCAAATGTTATACCGCGAAAGTAATTATTGATTTATTATAGGGAAAAATAGACAAATCCATAAAAAAAAGTATTTTGAATACATTTGTACCACATTAACCACCGTTTGCAGGAAAGATGATTAAAATAATCTATGATCAAAATTTTGTTATTCGACACGTAATTGCGTGATTGGTAGTTACCGTTGGTTATTTCGGCCAATGACGTGCCTCATAGGCATACGTCAAACATGTCAAAAGATAATAAGCCTTTCTACAACTAGCCGTGAATCTGTGAAGTTCGCCTTTGTACATACTTTTAAGTTAAAGTGCAATAAAGTATTTTAATAATAATAATAATTTTATGTTTTTTTTTTACTTTGGCAACACAAATGCTTTAGTTGCGTAATTTTTTCTTAAATATAAAGCACGAAATCAGAATAATAATAATAATAAATAAATATTTCCAGACAGGTCACACAGCGCCATCTAGTTTCCGTGGTAAGCTACGAGGCTTGTGTTACGGAAACTAGATGGTTGATAAACTACATATTATACTTTTTTTTTGTAAATATATACATATAAACACCCAGACCGAGACAAATTATACAATGTACAACTTGCCCCCGGTGGGAATCGAACCCACGATTAACTCAATATAAGTAATTACACAAGTAAGAACAGTGGCTGTCTTTTATTGTATACTAACTTAATAAAATACGCCATTTCATATGCGTGATATTTATAATCCATAATTTATTTTTGTACTTATTTGTTTGTTTTTTTGTGAAATGGAACGCATTTCCAATTTTCAAAGGAATTCAAAATAAAAGTATATAGTGTAAGTGGCAACATTTTTGTACAACTTACCGACCGAAATCGCAATCTGTCGTGACTGCCGGCCCTGTAAACGATCAAACATGTTTGACAAATCTTTTAAGACAAATCGTCAGCTGTCAACGGACGATACGATTGTGAAAACGTTTGTGCTCCGGCTCATCCCGCAGACGTTTTTTTATTGATATTTTTCTATATTCTATAAATTTTCAGAATACAGAACTGGATATGGAAGATATAGGTAATGATACCAACAAAAATATACCTATTAGACCAAAAATCCATGTTGTGAAGAGAAAACGTGAAGAATCTCCTCCTCAGGAAAATGTGGCTTCAACGTGGCAGGAGGCTTTGGGTACCCCGCCACCATTTGGCACTACTAAGGTAAATAATATTTAAGCGTGTTGTTACGCTTTGTATCCATCTCGCTCGCACACTCCAACATTTTTTGACCGTTTGACTGGGTAGTCAGAAAGCACGCTTATAAAGAAGCAGATTCACATTTAGCCAACTTTACTATAGGCCAATCATGACAAGTGGCAAGCTTGTCGATGTCTCCAGCGTACCAAACTCGAGAAATATCACAAATAAATTAAATATTAATTTAATTATTTATTTAAATTTATAAATATTATTGTGTCCTGACTAGGAATCGAACCCGGTACCTCCGAGTGTAAATCCACGGGCTTAACCGCTAGACTATGGAGGCAGTCTTTTTTATAGTATTTATATAGTATTTTTGTGTATTTATTTATTTAAACTTAATTGCACAAATGCCGCTAGACATTCTATGACGGTCTAACCTTCGGGGCAACGAGAGCAGTAAGTACATAAGGTAGGTGCAATACTAAATAAACTTGAAGAGTTTTAATGCAGATAACATATACATACTTATTAATAATTACATACTAATACATACATATAACCTACATAAATAAAATATTAACAATACAATATAATATATACACAATACTATACCTACTAATGATAAATCACAGTCTGATTAGGACTTAGCTAAAACAAAAGGAGGAACATGGAAAATTACGAACCTCGGTCTTGCATGTAGTGAGCATACACTAGTTTTTTAAAAATTCATCTATTCGGAGCTTGGCGAATTTTAACTGGCAGCTGATTCCAAAGGTTAGCAGCCACAACTGCAAACGATTTGGACACAAAGGTAGTTTGGTGAGGGGGTATAGAGAGCGTATCATTAGAAGAAATGCTTTCGTTAGTTGTATTGTGTATTTGTGAAATCAATTGGGAAAATAACTTCTTCATCATCATCATCAGCCTGTATCTCTCCACTGATGGATGTAGGCCTCCCCTAAGGCTCGCCACTTAACGCGATCTTTCGCTAACCTCATCCAACCCCCACCAGCGACCTTCTTTAGGTCATCTGTCCATCTGGCGGGGGGTCGTCCCACTCTGCGTCTTCCCGTACGTGGTCTCCACTCTAGAACCCGTTTGCCCCATCGATCGTCGGTTCTACGGCAGATGTGTCCGGCCCATTGCCACTTCAGCTTGCTAATTTTAAAAGCTATGTCAGTAACTTTCGTTTTCTGACGAATATCAACGTTTCGAATTCTATCCATCAGAGATACACCAAGCATAGCTCTCTCCATGGCTCGCTGAGCGACCTTGAATTTATGGACCAGACCCACTGTTAGTGTCCACGTCTCTGCTCCGTACGACATTACCGGGAGGACGCACTGGTTAAAGACCATCGTCTTTAAACATTGTGGTATAGACGATGAGAGTATGTGCCGGAGTTTCCCGAATGCCGCCCATCCTAGCTGAACGCGTCTGTCTGCTTCTTTGCTGAAGTAACTTATACCTTTCTATTCGGATATTTTCTTAGTTGTTTATTTTGCTTTTCAATGAAGTTTGTATATAAGATACTTTTATCATTTAACTCTGTAACTGTAAGTATTACTTTAAGTCATAGTTCTCATTATTTTTATTTTTTAAATATTGTTACTATTATTAATTAAATTTCTTAAACATATAATAATAATAATAATTAATAGACATAGCCGTACCTAACACTCATAACCTAATAACTACACACACAGAAAAAAATACTAAATACAGAGACCTTGCAATAGAGCTTAAATCCCAACTCAAATTAGAAAAAGTAACAACTATACCCATATTAGTATCCACGACCGGAGTAATACCCAAAACATTACATGACAGCCTCAAAACTATTAACGTAGACCAGCACATATACAGACAATTGCAAAAAGCTACAATCCAATACTTGCCGTATAGTCAGAAAGTTTGGAGTTAAAGAAGCATGATGCTCACTTGGCCGAGCCCCGTGAACGTCATTAGGTAAACCGGTTAAATACCGAGATTCTTTAAGAATACTCATTACATAATAATAATAAATATTACCAGACAAGTATCATAATTGAATGTAGTTTGACATGTTGTGGTCACCTGTTACTGGGGTACCATTGGGGGTGTATGTCTTAGTTTATAATATGACAATGCCTATTTACAGCAGCTATAATTTTAAGATTATAATTATGTATATTCGGGTTGTAATGTGCTGCTCCAAATACAAGCTATTTCCCAGAAAATAAGCTTTTCGTTATATTGATTAATTTTTTTGACATGTAAAAGCGCAGAATACATTATATTTATTATCCTATGCCTACTTACAAAATACTTAAAATAAAATAAATAAATAAAATTCACTTATGTTTTTTTACTGTTTGCTTCTATTGATAGAATTGGATTCAATGTGTACTCTGTTGGTGATCCTAATTAAATAAATACATAAAGAAGATCGAAAAATCTTCTCATGTGTGGCACCAAGATACGTAAAATAATCTTTCAAATAATTGGGTGTAGAAGGCTCGTAAGTATGGAATACAACATGCACAGAACTCGGCGGTTCCTTCGGGGACGAATAGGCAACCATTTTAATTATTAATTTATTACAGGAAGAACGCAGAGCTTGGATTGTGTTTCAAAAGAAGAAATGGACGTGGCAAATAAACAAACGTCAAGATGTTAGAGTGCAAAGTAAAAGAGGTAATATAAATAATCTAAAGTGACGAGAGCATTTCATTGTTTAATAATAATAAAGCCATTTATTCCTTAATTAATTTATAATACAGTATACAGTTTTTACATAGTCAAGCACAATTTCCATTAATAAATTCAAATCATCCGTCATCATTCATCATTACAGCCCCTAGGACACAGCGTCACAGACATCCACTGCCAGAACATAATATATCTGGAGAATTTGGCCTACACTCGCCACGCTGGCGCTGGGCAGATGGCTTGGCGAGGATATGATGTCGATTTATAATGATAATTTATTAACAATTCCACAAGTTGGTATTAGTGAAACTATTATTATTAGTTGTAAATCTATGACATATGTACTTAAGAAAAGTGTATTTCTCATTGGCCGGGGAGATTTGAACCGACCTTTGTAAGATTTAAGGAACGCGTTCTTACAACCGAGCCACCACCGCCTCTTAATTGAGACCATATTTGTAACCTTGTGTTCTATAATATTTAAACATAAATAAATATTTCATTTAATTTCTAGGTAAATTCGACAAAGCTCCGATGGGTCCACCAAAGAGTTTGGGTCCGGCTAATTCGTTAGGAGGTTTCTTAAGACGAGCTCAAAGAACTTTACTCAACACGCCATGGCAAATTATTCAGGTAAAATTAGTAGTAAATAATTTTAATTTTAAGTTATTTTTTTTGACATATAGTGTCAGGGCCGGATGGTTAATGGACCTGGGTTGGGGATGGGGATATTCCTTCGTTTTTTTTCAAGTCGAACATATCATTGGAATACGGGAACGCAATCTTCAATGTTGCCAGAAAAATAAAACTTGTCTTACCGGAAATATTTAAAATGGTAGAATTTATGCATTTCGAGATTTGAAGAGATAACTTTAAATTCTGATTTTCAGGATCCCTTAAGGCAGCTATACTCTAAGTGTGTTCCGCGGAACCCTAGGGTTATCGCGTTAGGTTTATACGCGTTATCCTAGTAGAATAATTATTCCAGCTCATAAAAGTACTCCATATAGCCGAAATTGTTATGCAATGGCAACAAAGATATTTAATGAGCTTCCAGTTACTATAAGGGAGCTGCTACTAAAACTGTTCAAATTAAGAGTCAAACAAATGCTGGTTAATAAATAAATAAATAAAATAAATAAATAAATAAATATTTCCAGACAGGTCACACAGCGCCATCTAGTTTCCGTGGTAAGCTTGTAGGCTTGTGTTACGGAAACTAGATGGTTGATAAACTACATATAATACTTTTTTTTTTTTTTTTTTTTGTAAATATATACATATTATACATATAAACACCCAGACCGAGACAAATTATACAATGTACAACTTACTCCCGGTGGGAATCGAACCCACGACCTCCCGAGTTCACGGCAACGTTTGTTACCACTAGACCACGGAGGCGGTCATGTTTTTATTCGACAAAAGAATACCTAGACACTAAGCTCGACAAAGTCATGTGACTAAATAAATATTTGTATACTAGAAATATCGAAGCATGTGATATAATTACATATAATAATTTACATCCCTGTACCTACCATGTTTCTGACAAATCAATTATTTCATTTCACGATACCCCTGTAGGGGTTCCGCAAGAATTTCTAAATAAAATCAATACACCTCTTTGGTCGAACGTTTTGACTCCGCCCGCCGCGCGTATACTTGTGAGCGCGCAGTCCCTTTGATAAAAGGCGCCTCTGAACTAGACGCTATAATTGTGAACAAGCGATTTTCGACTCTAACTTTAAAACATAAAGTAAAGAATACACTTTTAAAACTATTGTTTTATTGTAGTGTTCCATCAAGTATTTTGCTTTCCAAAAGGCTTCCGTCACCAAAAAAGTTTGAGAACCGCTGCCTTAAGGGACCGTTTGACAACTGAAAGTAATAGGTTAGAGTGAGGCATTATATCCCTTACAGCACGGACAATACCAAGCGTGAGTTAATACAAAAAAATATCTAGCTGGCGTCGCGTCGTCGCCTAAGTAGCGCCACAGTTTTTGAGGCGTTACAGTACATTACTGCCGCGGTCTATAATGACTACTTTGCTAGTCGCGCTGATGATGGCCGACAGCGCAGCTCCAGGCCGACACAGCTCGGTCAGCGTGCAGCACTTGATGGACGAGCTGAGATAAACACAAACACAACTTATTTTAAAATACAATTCATAGTAACTTAAGCAAAAAAAAAAAATGACATTTGTTTTGAACCTTATCTCCCGAAAAAGTAGTCTGTGTATCAGGAGATATGTACTTACAGCTGAACCTTATTAAGTTAATTAATAATATAATATATATATATAATAAAATAAAAATATTAATAATACAATAATTATCGTTTTCATATTGTATGTAACGTGTGAGTGTTGTGTATCGGTGTATGTTTCAATATGTGTATGTATGTGCGTTAATGTGTATGTGTAATTGCGTTAGTGTGTATGTTTTATTATTTTATGATACAGTTTTTAACAATTCCTCAGTGTTGTCATAATCCAATCCCAAGAGCCACTCATCAATAATTAATACGATTATACAGCAAGGGCTGCATTGATGGCCAAGCTGGAAGGCCTAGAGCGTAGCTAGGCTAGCTCGAGGCAATCATAGCGTGACCAGCGAAGCAGACATAGTGGGCCAAGGCTTGTATAGTGCTTTACTCAATAAATGCAAGTGCCTGATCTAAATAAAACCAGCAAGTAATTTAAATAATAGTACATTAAAACGTTGAAATGTCAAAATAGCGGCAAAACAAAACGGCAAGGTCGACTTTGCTCAAATAAGGTTGTCACAATAATGACCACATTACATGCATTTTTGAGTAAAGAACTATTATTCTTATCTCTTATTAAATTGTTAGAACTAGTAATGAAAAAAACATACATGTTTTTCTTTCCACTATGATACCAAACGCACGATGGTGCACATTAAAAGACGAACAAATATGTGGAGGGGGTTTTGTGGAATTCGCTAGGGAGGAATTTTTTCACTATTTATATGAGATGTTTTGGACCTCAAAGATCTTAAAGTTATCAATAGCCAAAATATTTTTTTGTGTGCTGAAAGGGATATAAATAAAATAAATAAATGTTTCCAGACAGGTCACACAGCGCCATCTAGTTTCCGTGGTAAGCTATGAGGCTTGTGTTACGGAAACTAGATGGTTGATAAACTACATATTATACTTTTTTTTTTGTAAATATATACATATTATACATATAAACACCCAGACCGAAACAAATTATACAATGTACAACTTGCCCCCGGTGGGAATCGAACCCACGACCTGCCGAGTTCACGGCAACGTTTGTTACCACTGGACCACGGAGGCGGTCGAAATATATAAAGTTTGACGTATTAAATTTATTTATTAGGTAGCAGAAACAGCTGAGCCAGGTCTTTTCAAGCTATGGGTGTTAGTTAATTCCGAATTGCATCAAATAAAGCTGAATGTGCCGCGAATTTTCTATGTGAACCAACGAGTATGTCGGTCTGAGGTTTCCGGACAGTATTGGAGGAAATGTAACCGGATCCTACCGAGAGGACATCCAGTCATACATCTGTACCAATACAGCGTGCCTGAACAACTTTATAGGGAACATCAGGAGTAAGTTACGCTTTGAATTTCTCACAAAAAATAGCTAAAGATTCCTTAATCATTCATCATTGCAGCCCCTGGAACAGAAAGTCCAAGACCTCTACTGCTGGAGATTGTGCTGGGCTCCTGACCAGGCAGGTTGGCGAGGATCTGATAATAAATATTAACGATTCCACTAGTTGGTATTAGTGGAACCGGTACGTGCTTAACGTGCTTTCCAAGGAAAACGGGGAATGGTGGTGTTGTAAAAAATATACGTAAGAAAAGTGTATTTCTCATAGGTACATGCCGGAGTTCGAATCGACCTTTTTGGGATTTGAAGTAATCATCATTACATCTCCACTGCTGAAGATGGGCCTTCCAGAACAGAATCTACATTCCATGAATCTAAATAAATTCCAGAACATATCTACAGAATTTGGCCTACTGCCATCGGCTTGGCGAGGATATGATGTCATTTTTTTATGACAATTAATTAACGATTTTACAAGTTAGTATTAGTGGAACCGGGCCCGACGGCTTAACGTGTTCTCCGAGGCACGGGAACGGTGGTGTTGTACATCTATGACAAATGTACGTAAGAAAAGTGTATTTCTCATTGGTATATGCCGGGTGGGTTTGAACCGACCTTTGTAGGATTTAGAGAACGCGTTGTTACAACCGAGCCACCACTGCTTTTATTTATTTATTTACGAATAAATAATGCAGTGTCAATAATTGGTAGGGTGTCAAGAATTGTATATTTAACCCTAATATTTGATATTTACACTGTATAGAGTCGGCCTTCTAACAGAAGTAAAATTCACTGCACGATATGGATAATAGCTAAATCTATAAAGGCTATGATCTTAAGGAGGATGATATGACTAATTTAAGATTAGAAATTATATCTTAAGGAGGATGATCTGACTAATTTAAGATTAGAAATTATATGTCCAGAGTTAATAATAATAATAAATTCTTTATTGTACAAAACCAAAACAAGTGCAGGTACATAGGCGAGCTTAATGCCTTTAACTGCATTTTCTACAAACTAACCTTTGTGACTGAGATGTGTAATAAACGAGTGCAAAAAGTTACGAAGAAAATAGATAGTTGAAATTATTTATTACTATATAAAACACAAATTAATTACATATAGTACTTATTATGCAATACAATAAACTTAGATAAACATCCTAAATAAACAAATTAATATATACCTAAATATAAAATACATACATATATACTCGTATATATACGAGTATATATGAAAAGTAAGTTATGGCGACTTATTATTTTTGTTAATATATATTTTTTTTCAGGGAACTTATGGGCGAATTGTCTGCACCGGAAATCGAAGGCATCTATGAAACACAAATGAGTCTAGAGTTCAGGGTACTAGTTAATTTGGGCTGTATTTGTGTTGTTGATCCGGATGAAGCTAGAAGGTATACTAATATACGTTAATATTTTTTTTTTTTTTTATTTATTAATAATAGGGTCGCCAACAGTGCCAACAGCTCCCATGCTAATATAAAAATTAATACTACGGATAGGGATATAAGTCCCGTCCGCGTGGAATGGTGACAAGAACGGAGGCTGCATTTCCCCGCTGAATTGCAATACTGATTCTTTGGGCGAAGAAAGAGCCAGCCCTCTTGTCACCGGAGGAGACGACAAGACGCGGTGTTATGTCTTTTTTTAAACTTTTTTGCACTTGGACTCCATGAGCCCAGAATTTCTACAGAACACGGCACAAATATGCGACGTGGACTAGAGCACGTACTCGTTCCCAGGGGACCAACGTCATACCATCGGGTCTCTTGCCATCATCTCGGATAACTCCAGCAGGCTTTAGAAGAGCTGGTGAACCTCGATGGTGGCTAGAGCCCTTGTAATAGTATTGTTAAGGGAGCCGTGGCGGGAAAATCTGCCTTCACTTTTGGAACGGGAAAGCCCATGAACTCCCAAGACAGTCGACCTCATTACCACACAGACATTGACACTTAATGGTGCCCCCAACCAAAGACCAACGGCGGTACGGAAACTTTTGTCGTTAACTCGTGTGCCGAGTTTCGCAGAATTCAGTGCGTGTATATATTTATTATTTGTAGAAAGGTTTATTCGTAATATTGCGTTTTAAATTTTTTAATATTAATTCTGCCATAAATGATACTTGCTTAAGCACTTGTGACAGCATTTAATTGACTCTTTTTTTGGAAAACCTAAAACGCTCGCCGCATTTCCTCGTTGAATTATAAGAGAAATATTCTGTTTTAGATAGTTATGGCATTTGGGGTCTCTTGAAAATTTCGTTTACCCAGCTCTTTTACAAATTTGTGGGTATTAAGAGACCCCATTAAATCAACCCTTTGTTTGATTTGTTTAATGCTATTATATTTTATGTGCTTTTTTAATTCGGCTATATGAGCAGCCGAACCGGCCTTTTTTGATGTTGAGGAAATGTGGCAAGCGGCAAAGGTATCCACATAGGTGGCATCCCAAACAAGACATCTGCCCTCACTCCATGGAACAAGAGACATATCATACGGCCTACTACACTATCGAGTATATTACACTATATTGAGTTTTCTTTGACAAGCCTTTGGCCCATCGTCTCGACCCCAAACGGCGCAAACTTATTATCTGTACCGAGGTTGGCGTATTTACGCAGCTTGAGTTTTCTTTGACAAGCCTTTGGCCCATCGTCTCGACCCCAAACGGCGCAAACTTATAACCTGTACCGGGGTTGGCGTATTTACCCAGCTTGAGTTTTTTTTGACAAGTCTAAGGCCCATCGTCTCGACTCCAAACGGCGCAAACTTATAACCTGTACCGAGATTGGCGTATTTACCCAGCTTGAGTTTTCTTTGACAAGTCTTTGGCCCATCGTCTCGACCCCAAACGGCGCAAACTTATAACCTGTACCGAGGTTGGCGTATTTACCCAGCTTGAGTTTTCTTTGACAAGTCTTTGGCCCATCGTCTCGACCCCAAACGGCGCAAACTTATAACCTGTACCGGGGTTGGCGTATTTACCCAGCTTGAGTTTTCTTTGACAAGTCTTTGGCCCATCGTCTCGACCCCAAACGGCGCAAACTTATAACCTGAAAAGTCAAAGTCAAATCATTTATTACAATTTGGCCTTCTCGGGCTCTTTTGTATTGTCACATCACATTGTTATAATTATTTAAATAAATTATATTAAATTTATTACAATACAATTGAATTGACCTAAATATAAACATACACCAACAGTAACAGGTGTCCAAAATATATTAATAATATACATTTGCACATCTACCAGGCATTTTTGTCACTAATAAAATCATTTATCTTATAATAGGCCTTGCCTATAAGTCGACGTTTGACATGAATTTTTAGTTTATCGAAACACAAGCTAGTTAGTTCCTTTGGGAGTGTGTTATAAAAACGAACACCAAGTCCCAAAAAAGACTTACTAGTTTTACTGAGGCGTAGGTGAGGCAAAGCTAATTTGTGATTATTGCGTGTGTTGCGAGAATGCAAGTCACAATTCCTTTTAAATTGTTTTATATTCTTGTGGACATACATAATATTCTCTAGAATATACTGAGATGCCACTGTAAGAATATCATACTCCTTAAACTTATCTCTTAGCGAAGTGCGAGCGGTCAAGTTATAAATATATCGAATAGCCCGCTTTTGTAAAATAAAGATAGTTTCAATGTCAGTAGCATTTCCCCACAGTAAAATTCCATAAGACATAATACTATGGAAATAGCTAAAATAAACTAATCTAGCAGTATCAACATCTGTCACACGCCTCACCTGTCTAATGGCATACGCCGCTGAGCTCAGCCTTTTGGATAGTGCTGCAATATGAGCACCCCACTGGAGTTTGGAATCTATTGTTATACCTAAGAATACTGTACTTTCCATGATCTCCAATTGCTCACCATTTAATATTATATTTGGAGAAATGTTTCTTACATTAGGAAGAGCAAATCTTAGACATTTAGTTTTTCTAGCATTAAGCAGCAAATTGTTAGCTGTAAACCAGTTGTAAACACGATCAAGCGCATTGTTTACTACGTCAAAATTATTAAGCTTCCTGTCTATTTTAAATATTAGAGAAGTATCATCAGCAAACAAAACAATATCGTGTAAGTTTTTAATACAATATGGTAGGTCGTTGATATAAACTAGAAACAAGAATGGACCAAGAATAGAGCCCTGTGGGACACCGATCCTTACTGGAGATCCAGAAGAAGTGATATTACCAATAGCCACCCTCTGCGTTCTATCAGAAAGATACGACATAACCAATTCTAGAGCTGAATCTTTTATGCCATAGTAACTTAGTTTAAGAAGCAGTGTACCATGATCTACACAATCAAAAGCCTTTGATAAGTCACAGAACACTCCAATAGCGTCCTGGGACTTCTCCCATGCTTCAAATATAACCTTAATTAACGACATACCCGCGTCAGTAGTCGACCTTCCCTTAGTGAAACCAAATTGTTTGTTGTGGAGAAGTTTATTAACATTAAAATGTAATAGTAGTTGATTTAAGATTATTTTTTCAAAAATTTTACTTAGTGCTGGAAGAACTGAGATAGGCCTAAAATTTGTAGGATCAGATTTACAACCAGACTTAAATAAAGGTATAATTTTACTATGCTTCATTAAATCTGGAAAAACTCCCGAGTCAATGCTACTATTAAAAATAACAGCTAGATAATGAGCCAACGAGTCAATGATTGAACTTAATACGTTGACTGATATTCCCCAAAGATCCTCGGTCTTCTTGATATTAAGAGACTTAAATGTCTTTACTATAGTATGTGCATTGACATGAAAAAAATTAAATGTAACTAAGCATTGATTCACATTAGCTTTCAAAAGTGTTTCCGATAGAACTGGTGATGAATTTAAGGACCTGGTGGTTTCAATAGGTATATTAGAGAAAAAACTCTCAAACTCCTTAGCCACCGGCCTGTATTAGCCTGTACCGGGGTTGGCGTATTTACCCAGCTTGAGTTTTCTTTGACAAGTCTAAGGCCCATCGTCTCAACCCCAAACGGCGCAAACTTATATTTATTTGTATATAGTTTATATTTAATATTGTTTTTGTCAATTTATTGGAATACAATGTTAATGTCAAAATTTGCATGCTGAAAATTATTTTATTGAGTAAAAACAGTTGTCAATAAGAATTCTCTTTAACTCAATAGTAAAACGTTTTATAGGTAACTCTCGTATCTCTCTAGGAATTTTATTATATACTCTAATGCACAGTATGTGGCAGTTTCTGCTGTAATATTTACTTACACATCTTGGGTAGATTAGTCGGGTATAATCTCTAGGTACAATTTTGTTACAAGTATTATATTTTTTAATTGACTTAATATTGTTTAAATTTTTAGATTAATTCAATTTGGCTCTAATCACATGGACACGTTTACACTCAATCAGTTGCAATTCAAAACCGTTGCGCTTCAGCCTTATTTCCAATTACAGGTTAGTTTTTTTTTTAAATAAATAACTGTATAGAATACTAGGGTAGCTAGTGCAGCTGGAGCCCAAGACACAAGACGAAAACTCCTTTTTTTTTGTTATAGTAGCACGACATATGACCTTGCGCCAACCTAATGTTAAGTGACGCGCGAGGTCCATGAATGTTTGCAACTGAAATTAGACACTAATGACTGACATCAGTTCCTAACACTATGCCGGCTTGACTGGGCATGACGGCAATTCGAGCCTGACCCGAAACGTGTGGATACACTTTACTGGGTTTATCGGCACGAACGGTGGATACTTCCCTGCCTCGGCAAATTGGGAAAATTACCACCATCAGTCTGCCTACCTGGTTTGGGCTCCAATGTGCAATACAATTGATCGAATCGACCGCCTCCGTGGTCTAGTGGTAACAAACGTTGCCGTGAACTCGGGAGGTCGTGGGTTCGATTCCCACCGGGGGCAAGTTGTACATTGTATAATTTGTTTCGGTCTGGGTGTTTATATGTATAAGATGTATATATTTACAAAAAAAAAAGTATAATATGTAGTTTATCAACCATCTAGTTTCCGTAACACAAGCCTCGGTGCTTACCACGGAAATTAGATGGCGCTGTGTGACCTGTCTGGAAATATTTATTTATTTATTTACAATTGGAAATATGTAGTGTCAATTTTGTACACATCAAGTAATTTAATATCTAAATATTTCACTAAAGCATTTATAATTGTAACTAATTTCTACTGTATAAATAAATAATAATTATTATTATTACTTTATATCTAGTTTATCAATTCAATTTATAAATCATAGTTTTTACTCTCTTATTATTATTATTACTGGAATTAGCTTTTCTCTCGCTCGCACAATCCAATTAAATGTTTAAATCCAATTAATTTTGAATTTATTGCATTAACTGTATAGCTAAATAAATACTGCCTCCGTGGTCTAGCGGTTAAGTCCGTGGATTTAGACTCGGAGGTACCGGGTTCGATTCCTGGTCGGGACACAAAAATATTATATTAATGTAAATACACACATCAAAAGTGTCTAGGGATCAACATATATTTTTGCAATAACTTTTCTCCTGATTGATATTCATTAAAATTTTCTTTAAGGATTGATCAAATAAAATGTTTTCGTTTGTCTACAGTAACGATAAACCAAGTCACCTTTGCATTAGTAAAAAAAATTGCCATTTTCCTAATAAAGGGATTTTTGACATTTGAACCACTAACATTAAAGTTCGAAAAAAAGACTGAAATAACAGTTTTTTTTTAATTTTATTGGGTAACTTAAACAATTAATAATCCGTGTTTCTACCGCGAACACTAACAACACAAGAACATCGGTTTGGCATACTCAAAATGAGTTCATCCAAATCACGCTGTGGAATGGCCGCCCATGTTCGTTGCAACAACAAAAAAAGGTCTTCTTGCGACTGGATACCCTCCATATTCGGCAGAGCTCTTCTCTGAAGAATATCCCATGCATGCTCAATCGGGTTCAAGTCTGGCGACTGAGCAGGCCAGGGCAGGACATTGATGTTAGCTGCGGCGAGAGTCTGTCTTACAACTCTTGCGGTGTGCGGTCGTGCATTATCATGCATTAACTGAAATAAGGGACCGATATGCACTTGTAGAGGAACGATGACGTCTGATACAACCGTCTCAGCATAAATTTGAGCGTTGAGGTTGCCTCTGATCCAAATTAACTCAGTTCTTCCGCCGATCGAAATACCCGCCCATACCATGATGGTTCCACCACTATAAGGATGGACTTCCTGGCAGGATTTTAATCGCTGTTGGCGTCCAGGGGTTCTCCAGTGTCGTATACGTCTTGTATCCGGCCTCATACCAAAACGAGACTCATCAGAAAAGCACACGAAACGCCATTGTTCTTCTGTCCAATTTCTGTGTTCAAGAGCCCATTGATATCGAGTCCTACGATTGTGCATTGCTATAGGTGGTACCCGTAGCGGTCTTCGGGAATGAAGGTTCACTTCATGCAAGCGGTTTCTGACTGTTTGGTCGCTAATTAAGTTCCCTGAAGAGCGATGAAGGCTCACGGCTAACATCATGGCGGTTATTGTTGGAGTTCTTCGAGCTGTGATTTGAATGTATCGGTCTTGTCTCCGTGTGGTGCAGCGATACCGTCCTCCATGGCGCTCAGCCACGGTACCAGTGGTTCGGTAACGTGTCCAAAGTCGACTAATAACACTCTGACTTGTATTCAGAGCTAAAGCCACAGTACGTTGCCGGGAACCAGCTTCTATCATTCCCACGGCTCTGATCATTTCTTCCCTGCTTAAATGACGTCGCCGCTCCATAATAACGTTGGTTTTAATCAGTAGTAGGGAAACAGTAGCACTAATAATGTCTTCAATGCGTCTTATGTTTTTATAGGGAAAATATTGACAGCTGATTTTCATCTTTTACTCGAATTTGATTGACAGTTCCTGTTTTAAATTATGAAATGCACCAAAAAGGATCCATATAAATTTATAAAATCATAAATTTATTACAAAGCCACATCTCAATCACAAGAAATCCGCATAAACATGCTTGATCCCTAGACTTTTTTGATGTGTGTAAATACATTTAACTAATATTTAATTTATTTGTGATATTTCTCGAGTTTGTTGTTCTGCACTGGAGATATCGACGAGCTTGCCACTTGTCATGATTGGCCTGTAGTAAAGTTGGCTAAATATGAATCCGCTTATTTATAAGCGTGGTTTCTGACCACCCCGAAAGGGAAACGGTCGTGATGATACTTTTCTTTTTAAATTATTTATAATTTTTGAACGATTTTTTTTTTAAATGTGAATTAAATATTAATTAATAAAATAAGTAATTTAACAATATTAATTATAAAATAAAATAAGTTTTCGGAATATATAGTTAGCCGAAAATAACATAAACACTGTCACGGTGGTGGCTCGGTTGTAAGAACGCGTTCCCTAAATCCTACAAAGCTCGGTTCAAACCCCCCCGGCATGTACCAATGAGAAATTCACTTTTCTTACGTACATTTGTCATAGATTCACATCACCACCGTTCCCGTGCCTCGGAGAGCACGTTAAGCCGTCGGTCCCGGTTCCACTAATACCAACTTGTGGAATCGTTAATAAATTGTCATGAAAAATTGACATCATAACCTCGCCCAGCCGTCTGGCCAGAGCGTGGCGAGTGTAGGTCAAATTCTCCAGATACATGTTCTGGAAAGCCCATCTCCAACAGTGGAGGTCTAGGACGCTGTGTTCTAGGGGCTGTAATAATAATAATAACAAACTTAAACTATTTACATTTTTAAAATTATACGCGAAACTGCATAACAGTTTGTTGGCGAATAGTACTCTTTTATTAGTTTTTTTTTTTTACACTATATTTTTAAAACACAAAGTTATTAAGCATTAAATCACATTACTGTTGTATTTACTTAGCAAAAGCAACTTTAGTTTTCCTTTAAATTCTTTTTTTTGTCATTTTTACACAGTCATCAATGGGCATAATATTATTAAATATAATGGGAGTTACGAACTTTCTAGTTCTTTTACCATAATAGTTGTTATACCGGTATTCATTGTATCTTGTCTTTTGAGAGAATCTGGTATTATAACCACATCCAGTATATACATTTTTGTAGGCACTACCTTTAAATTGCTCCAGGGTTATTAAAAAGTTTACTTTATGATGCACCGGAAGTATCTTGCAAATTCCAAACAGCTTGTCATAGCTCTTATTACAAGCACTCTTGACCCTCGCATCCACCAATAACTTTATGATCCTTATTTGTAACTATTTGATTTGGTCTAAATACGAAGGAAATTTCAAAGTGGTTTCAAGGTACATCGCGATGTACCTTCAGTATCACAGTTCAATTCCACGAGCGTAGTGACCGAGGCCGAGAAGTCCCTCCGTTTAACAGATGGAAGGAATAATTGAGTGGACGAGCCGTCGAAATAGACTTAAGTAATCTTCGCAAATATTTAATTGCGCGAGCTAGAGGTATGCAAAAGCATTCAACCCATTTATGATTTTTTCATTGTTAAATATTTGTTGTTGACGTGTAAAAGTGCTTGTTACTATTCCTATTAGAAAAAAAAAGGAATAACTAATTGAGTTTTGAATTTTCAGGACGACATTCCACCGGTAAAGCACATATACCTTTATCAACATAACGGTATAAACACTAGTCGTGGTATGTGGGCCCTTATTTGTGGACCCACTAACAAGGGATACATTTACGTCTTGGACACAGTGAAATCTAACCAGATGCCAAATATGAACACGCTGTATACAGCTGAAAAAGCTGCCAAGTATGTATATTATTTTAGTGACTGTAATATTATTATTTTTGTTGGAAATGCAGAAATTTCTAGAGAATTTGTCCTATATTTGGCCAGACGGGTTGGCCAGGGTCTTATTCTTCTGATTTTAAAATAACAATTTATTAACGATTCCACAAATTGGTATTAGTGGAACCAGGACCGACGGCTTAACGTGCTCTCCGAGATACCGGTGGTGTGGTAAATCTTTGACAAAGGTACGTAAGAGAAATGTTTTTTACGGCACAATACAATGCTCGTGGTGGCTCGGATCTCTATAAGAACCGTTCAATTAAATCTAAAAATTCAAAAAGGGTAGGTGTCCCCCAAAAAAAATTTTACGTACAATTATTGTAGATTACCAACACTACCATTTCCTTGCCCCGGAGAGCACGTTAAGCCGTCGGTCCTGGTTCCACTAACACCAACTTTTTGAAATCGTTAATAAATTGTCATTAAATTGACATCAGACCTCTCTGGCCATGTATGCGTGGCGAATGTAGGTCAAATTTTCTAGAAATGTGTTCTGAAAGGCCCCATCTCTATTAGTGGAGGTCTAGGAATCTGTGTTCTAGGGGTTATGATGATGTGGTACGTGGGTATTAATAACATAATTAAAGTTCTTGACTCCCAAACCAAGTAAAAGAAGGTACTCAATTATTGACATTTTAAGGGTTATAAGTTTAAATTGTAATTTTAAAGTTTAATTTTAATCATACAAAATTTCTACAGTCTGAAGTTACCAGCGAAAATATATGTTTTTGACCACATTAAATTCTTTAGAAGCGTGGTTTCTAACCACCCTGAAAGAAAAACGGTCATGATGATGTTCATACATTTTAAAATTTCGAATTTTCTATGAACGAAAAAAAAAACAATACAAATACACAAAACTAATAGTGGTGGGAATAAATCAAACAATAACTTTACAGAATAAAAATGGGTACAGAAGAGAATTCTTTACCAAGTGGCGACATTACATGGGAAATTCGAGTGGAGACAGATTTGAGACAAGTGTATCGCCTAGTACAGCGAGCGTTACAGACATATCGCGAAGAGCATCGCGGACCCACTCTAGTAGCTATACAGGCTGTATTATCTACACCAGCATTGGTTGCTCTCATGCCAGGTAACTACTATAACGCACTCTACAACACACAGTTCTACATCTCCACTACAGAAGTGAGACAAGTGTATCGCCTAGTACATCGAACGTTACCGACATATCGCGAGGAGCATCGCGGACCCACTCTAGTAGCTATACAGGCTGTACTATCTACACCAGCATTGGTTGCTCTCATGCCAGGCAACTACTATAACAGACTCTAGAATATACAGTCCTAGATCTCCACTACAGAAGTGAGACAAGTGTATCGACTAGTACAACGAACATTACAGACGTGTCGCAAGGAGCATCGGAAACCCATTCTAGTAGCTATTCAGGCTCTACTATCTACACTAGCATTGGTTGCTCTCATGCCAGGTAACTACTATAACGCACTCTAGAACACACAGTTCTAGATTTCCACTACAGAAGTGACAAGTGTATCGCCTAGTACAATGAACGTTACAGACATGTCGCAAGGAGCGTCGCGGACCCACTCTAGTTGCTATACCGGTTGTACTATCTACACCAGCATTGGATGCTGTCATGCCAGGCAACTACTATAACAGACTAGAACACACAGTCCTAGATTTCCACTACAGAAGTAAGACAAGTGTATCGCCTAGTACAATGAACGTTACAGACATGTCGCAAGGAGCATCGCGGACCCACTCTGGTTGCTATACAGGCTGTACTATCTACACCAGCATTGGTTGCTCTCATGCCAGGTAACCACTATAAGAGATTATAGAATACACAGTATATTTAATTATTAATAAATAATTGTTTGTAACATGTGAAATTTCAGTTCTATCCGACTTTCCCTTGGTACCGCTTCACGTGCGAGATGTGGACACCTTATACAGCACACTCGAATGGCAGAGAATTGGTTCTCGAGCTATCATTAGACATTATCTCAATCTAGAAACTACGCTTAATTTCACCATAGAACAGTGCAGGTAAGTCCTATACTATAATCATTTTGACTTTCTCATACTGACAGACAGACAGCGGAGTCATCTAGGCCCGGATGTTCAATAGGCATGTGTACACGCTGGTGATTTAAGGCACCTTTGGTGCTGGGCATTGTTCTTAGTTAACAGCGCCAGTGTGGCTTACGAATCTAGTCTCCTAGGATCGTCTACGTTAGTTCTTCTCCTTAAGAGAGGCCGTGCGAAAGCAGGAGCCATATCCTGAAGATGCTTGTAGTAGGATCCGTTGTCAGCCCGGTAACACATATTTTTAGATAGGCCGACAACAAATGCCTTGATAGTACGCATCTCCAGATCGCTTGCAATTATTGAATTTTGCACGAACCACGGCGTGATTCTGGCTCTTGACCCTGTTGGTTTTGGCCAGAAGGGATGCCAAGCTGGCACAGCATAAGTAAGTCGGGAACGGATGGACATCTTGTAGATCCGCACCTTCAACCCGAGCGTCAAACCAGGACGTAACATTTTGCCTTCCGCTGATTAATGGTATGGCAGACCAGCTCACCTATCGTTAACGTCCTGTTGATCATGGAGCCCAGGTATTTGATGATGGGAGTCCACTCGATGTCCTGTCTCCGATGTAGTGGTGGAGGTAGCCTTCTTATATTGAGCACATTAACTCGAGGTTCAAGAATGGGAGCAACTGACGCCAGCCACTGACGACTGACATCAGTCTCCACCACTATGCCGGCCTATCAAGATGTATTTTTACACTTTGCTTCAAGGACTCCAGGTTATAGGAATAGGGAAACAGACTAGCAGAGCATTCCATATCTTCCGCGTGCGACAGATATATGTCTCCAAATTTATATGTAGATATGGTGGCAGCGGTAAGGGGTGCATTTTTAAGCCTGAATAGAGAAGACGGGATAAAGTTGTGGGGCTATTCCATACATTCACTGTATACCTTTTATACATTTGGCTGCAAACTGCAGCGATTCTAGAGTTTTAGATTAGTGTCGTCCATTGTTTTTTAGTAATGTCATGAGTATGTAATTTTCTTTTTAGATATTTCCACGTGCCAATAGGAAATATTCCAGCAGACCCAACATTGTTTGGAGCAGATTTGTTTTACGCTAGACATTTGGTTCGACATAACTTTGTTCTGTGGTGTTCTAACCTGGAGAGACCTGATCTTGGCGGACGAGAAACAGACGATAATAGGTATTTTATTTAATATAAATAAATATCCATATCTAAGATTTATGAATATTGTATTCTAAATAATTTATAAGAAATAAAGCAACAATATGTACATATTACAGTATTTAGTTAAAAGAGATTGCCCAAAAGCAGGCCCCAACTTTTTTGCTGCGTGCCTCAACTAAATACAATTCAATAATCATAACAATTAATTGTGTTTTTTTTTAAGTTTAATTACTACATCTCTTATACCCCAGTATTAGAATATAATTAAATTAAATAGTAAATTGGTTATATTTTGTATGAAATAGTTACAAAACACTATTTATACGATTAGGTTCTTTATTATGACCAGGTACTTTATTATAGATAAAACACTGGATTTCAAATCGGCGGGATCGAAACTATGTAATTATTAACGTAAAAAAAAGTTTTTGACAATTGTCGCTAGGGTAAAATAAATAAAATTAATTACAGATTATGAAAACACAATATATTAACTATCAAATAAAAAAGAAATCATTATGGTACGAGAACATTTTATTGGGCCCATTTCTTTAAGACAAATGGGCATTCTCTTTTATTTAGAGTCCAATATAATTAGAACTACTTATCCTCGTTCCGAATCATGGTCAGAGCGCTTAGAATGAATATGATACTGACAGTCGTTCCGAATCATGCTCAGAGCGCTTAGAATGAATATGATACTGTCGTTCCGAATCATGCTCAGAGCGCTTATAATGAATATGATACTGACAGTCGTTCCGAATCTTACTCAGAGCGCTTATAATGAATATGATACTGACAGTCGTTCCGAATCATGCTCAGAGCGCTTGTAATGAATATGATACTGACAGTCGTTCCGAATCATGCTCAGAGCGCTTATAATGAATATGATACTGACAGTCGTTCCGGATCAAATATCACGATTTGGATGCTCAGAGCGTATTTTTATTCATAACATAATAGTTTTTTAACTCACTTAAACCTATATAATCATTAAACATGTTGTATTGTGCGAGCAAGAGGGAGTCGTAATAAATAACACACAAGTAATGATACTGACAGTCGTACCGAATCATGCTCAGAGCGCTTAGAATGAATATGATACAGTCAGTTCCGAATCAAATATCACGATTTGGAGAGCGTTATTTCAATTCGAAACGGTCTAAATCACATTTTTATTCATAACCTAATAGTTTTTTCAACTCACTCAAACTTATATAATCATTAAAAATGTTGTATTGTGTGAGCAAGAGGGAGCCTCGTAATAAATAACACACAAGTAAATAATAATAATAATAAATTATTTATTGTACAAAATCAAAACAAGTGCAGGTACATAGGCGAGCTTAATGCCGTAAATGCATTTTCTACCAACTAACCTTTGTGACTGAGATATGTAATAAACGGGTGCAGCAGAAGAAAAATTATAGTTGAAATTATTTATTACTATATAAAACACACATTAATTACAAACATACAGTACTTATACATAAATAAATGTCCTACATAAACAAATAAATATATACCTAAATATAAAATACATATATATAATAAGTGAGTTATGGCGAATTATTCTGTTTATGAAGTAAGTATTTGTATAACTTATCTTTAAATATTTTAAGAGATGGTGCCTGTCTGATAATTAAAGGAAGTCTGTTCCACTGGCGAGCTGCAGAGGAATCTGAATATCTGCTGAAAGAGTGGGGAGGGATTTTAAGTAGGTTATTATGTGAAGAACGAAGTGAAATAATAATATTAATGAATTATGAATTATTAGATTAGTTAGCGAAGTAGAAGAGCTAAGTGCATGCAGCCATAGCGCAGCCGGAGCGTTTAACAGTGTATGCGTGGAACTTGAGACCGACGCCGTGGCGGTTTGTGCTCTTCTCCAGGCACACTCCATACTGCAGCTCGAGGGAACCAGTGTGGCCACAGCATTCTCCAACACACACAACACCATACAAGACGTCATGAATAACACAGGTCAGTTGTTATTATTGTGTTTATATTGTTCTAATTTCTATTTCTATTCTAATTAAATAACTATTTTCTTTTTTATAGTTATTATTATGATTTTTATTTTATGATTATAAGTTGACACGGCCTTTTTACAGCCACGAATTTATATTTAGTTGACTCGGCCTCTTTACAGCCACGAATATAAATTATTGTTAATGGTATTTAGAATATAAGATGACACGGCACTTTTACAGCTACGAATATATGTTTAATTGACATATTATTATTTACATTGTAAGGTGACTCGGCCCTTTTACAGCCACGAATTTATATTTAGTTGACACGGCCTATTTACAGCCACGATCTTATATTAAGTAGTAATTAAGTTACAATTACCCTGCTTATGACAATAATACTATTATAACCCACATAAATCTGGATTGTTTACCTGTTACGGTCTAACCATGATTACCTAACTTATGTTTGTTTATATATTTTGTATGTTTTTGTTTTATATTATTTTAGTGTTGACAATATTCAAGTTGTTACAAGATAACCTATGGAAATAAATATTTTGATTGATTGATATTAAAACGGCGTCCGTTTGGATGTTAGTCATAAACATGTCGGAATCGTATTGAATACATCTGTCATATTGGCTATTTTTGCAAACTATTTAGGCCGCGTTCGTTTTAAGAAATGTTAGCATGGAAATACAACTTTTTTTAGCACAAGTCGTTCGTTTAATGAAAATTCTAATATTTGATGCTAATTACGTATGTCAGTACCGTGTTGAAAGGAGGGTTATTGATGTTACTTTTTGACAGATGTCATTTAACATAAGAAATGGTTTGTTTACATTGTTGTATACTTTATAGTTTATATTGTATTTGTTTAAAATGTATTTTAAACGATTTTGTGTAATAAATTCAAAGACCCATAATACATTGTCAATTGATTTGTTACTTGTCTCACCGCTCGTTTTTATTAAGAAATGTTAGCATTGTTAAAAAAAGTGGTATATCTTAACAAAAACGACTTTTCACGCTGGTTTATGAAGTTGCTACGAAATGTTGGAAATGCTATAAAACGAACGCGGCCTTAGCGACGGAATTTGACAATTGATGTTACATATCTTATTAACATCTTTAAATTGTTTAGGACTTATGTATTCTGTATTATGTCCTTAAATAAATAAATATAAAAAAAATCATTTTTAGTGGGCGGGTGAATTCTCCCGTACTCCTAGGTAAAATTTGTCTTAAAACTACCGGCCTACGAACTAGGAGCACATCCGTTTTGCATGCCGCTATGTGCTTTACTAATTATAGCCAAACTTTACTATAGGCCAATCATGACAACTGGCAAGCTCGTCGATGTATCCAGCGTACCAAACTCGGAGAAATATCACAAATAAATTAATTAAATGTGTTAATATACATTAGTTAATATTTTTGTGTCCCGACCAGGAATCGAACCCGCTACCTCCGAGTCTAAATCCACGGACTTAACCGCTAGACCGCGGAGGCAGTAATAAATAAATAAAAGTTATCGAATGGTGTCTCGGGTTTGCGACCGACAATAGGCTGGTTTAAGAAAAGGAGGCCTCCCTTTTTATTTTATTGCGCGATAATACGCTCACCATCCACCATTCTACTTATCTCCCTACCCAACCAAATGCTGTATGATTCCGTTAATGCCGTCTTGGAAGCTCGTTCCATAAATGTGTCTCCGGCAGACCTGCTTAGGCCCAATTCTTTTAGTAAGTGATGCAAAGATTTAGCTGGAACTCCTCTCGCAAAGCTGAGTCTTGAACCCGTTCCTGATCATTTCTTCTGTGAGATCATAATATTTATTCGACTTCATGTTGTGGTCTTTTGGAATATTTGATTCTCACGGAACGGTAAGATCAATAAGAATAACTTTTTATACTTTTTGATAATTTACTTAATTTTTTTTTTTTTTTTATTAAATGTATTTATTTACATTAATAAATATTTTTGTGTCCCGACCAGGAATCGAACCCGGTACCTCCGAGTCTAAATCCACGGACTTAAACGTTAGACCACGGAGGCATTTTATTAAAATAATTAAATTATTATTACCAGGTGCCTCAGCGACAGTAAACTATGATGAAACAGCTCAATGTGGTGCAGCATTCAAGATCTTACGAACTATGGTCGCCTCGTGGCTTCGTGACGTCACTCAGTACAAAAATGGATATGCCGATTTTCAAATATCACACTTTTATAGGTAAAGTAACAATAGGGTAGTTGACTATTTAATATATATATATATATATATGGGTTTTTTGTGTTATTATAATCTTTATTTTATTCTTTATCATGATGGATGCGTGGTAGATCTCCGATGAGATGGACTGAACTGACCAGGTGAAGGCTGCAATGGATCATCAATATTTGAGTAGCTTATAATTTATTTAACAAGTGTTTTGTTTTCGTTTTTTTAAGGTACCAAATTTGTGCAATTTTTATGTTTCCTTAATAGTTCTATTAAAAAAGAGAAAAATGTATAATTTTATTTTAGAAGTCATATTTTTAATTTGTAAATTTGATAGTTTTTGTTAAATATTTTTTTTTTGTTTTAACAGTAATAAGTTTTTAATTTCTTCTTCTTTTTATATTGGTGAATGCTGTGACACCTAATTGGTACATATATTAGATAAGCTATAATTATACTATGTTATGTGTGTGATAATATAGGTACTGCTGTGTGTAGTATATAAATAAATAAATAAATCCCCTACATGAGTGCACCAGAAAAACTGTGGTCCGAGAGGAGTGGCGACGGTTTGTTAGCCACTAGAATTTAAACGTCGACAATGACCACTCTGCCAAGAGTGTAGAGACTAAGACGAAGATAAAAAGAGTATCATTACGACCGTATCCCTTACGAAGTAGTCAGACGTCACGCTTTTCTTTTACGAAGCGGATTCGCATTATAAAATCTAAAATGTATTTATTTTTACTGCCTCCGTGGTCTAGCGGTCAAGTCCGTGGATTTAAACTCGGAGGTACCGGATTCAATTCCTGGTCGGGACACAGAAATATGTATTAATGTAAATAAATACATTTAATTTATTTGTGATATATTTCTTGAGTTTGGTACGCTGGAGACATCGACGAGCTTGCGACTTGTCATGATTGGCCTATAGTAAAGTTTGGCTAAATGTGAATCAGCTTCTTTATAAGCGTGGTTTCTGACCACAACGAAAGGAAAACGGTCGTGATGATACTTTACTTAAACCTAAGAAAAGTGTATTTCTCATTGGTACATGCTGAAGGTTTGAACCAACCTCTGTAGGATGTTAAGCGTTCTTACAACCGAGCCTGAGATTTACTGAGAGAAATTTGCTTCGACCCCTTATAAAAACGAAAGAGAATCAATGGATGGATTTATATTTTTATTTACATTTTTATTTTTATAATTGTGTCTGTCTTAGCTTATAGTATGACAATGCCTATATACAGCAGCTATTATCTTAACTGACATTGACATTTATATTCTTATAATTGTGTCTGTCTTAGCTTATAGTATGACAATGCCTATATACAGCAGCTATTATCTTAACTGACATTGACATTTATATTCTTATAATTGTGTCTGTCTTAGCTTATAGTATGACAATGCCTATATACAGCAGCTATTATCTTAACTGACATTGACATTTATATTCTTATAATTGTGTCTGTCTTAGCTTATAATATGACAATGCCTATATACAGCAGCTATTATCTTAACTGACATTGACATTTATATTCTTATAATTGTGTCTGTCTTAGCTTATAATATGACAATGCCTATATACAGCAGCTATTATCTTAACTGACATTGACATTTATATTCTTATAATTGTGTCTCTCATAGCTTATAGTACAGGCTGCGCCAGAGAAACTTACTTATTTGAAAGGACATTAATAACAAAAGTACTTCAGTTATTGTTTTAATTTTTATTTTATTTTAGAATACAATATCCCAATTTTTTTTAAAACAGACTTGTAAATGACATCAGTTAAATGGCGACCCCCATTGCGCATACACTGATTAAGTCGATTTCTGAAGTTAAATGTCCACTCTTTGCAGCATATCAATCGCTATGTTGGCAATGGCGTCGCAAATGTTGTTTTTGAGTTGAGCTATTGTCCGTGGCCGATCGACATAAACCAGGGATTTCAAATAACCCCATAAAAAGAAATCGCATGGAGCCAAATCTGGAGAGCGAGCCGGCCATGTGAGATCGCCTCTGAGAGAGATAAGCCGGTCGGGGAAATGTTGTCGCAACAAATTCATTGAGCCTCGTGCTGTGTGTGCTTTGGCTCCATCTTGCTGAAAACACACATCCTTAGCGTTTATTTCTTCGAGGCTTGGAAGAAAAAAAGAAGAATTTTAAACCGAGCGCGGAAGGCTCGTTGCGTAGCAACAAGTGAGCGACCGATGGAAAAGAACCTCTCGACGGCGTATGCCCGCTGTTCTCTAGGCCAGAGCATGATAGCAACTGACTAGAGGAAGAAACAAACTTTGGGACTTCCCCCTCCAATAGCGCCCCCCCTCACCCCTCTACCCACCCAACTCACCGCCCGGGAGTTTTTTCAAATAAGTAAGTTTCTCTGGCGCACCCTGTATGACAATGCCTATATACAGCAGCTATTATCTTAACTTACATTTACATTTACATTCTTATAATTGTGTCTGTCTTAGCTTATAGTATGACAATGCCTATATACAGCAGCTATTATCTTAACTGACATTGACATTTATATTCTTATTGTGTCTGTCTTAGCTTATAGTGTGACAATGCCTATCTACAGCAGCTGTAATGTTAAGCGTTATTCTGTATTTATAATTTTGTTATTTTATTGTTTCTCTTTCCAAATTATGGTTACCATGTACTGCTCCAGATTCACCAATATGTACTATAAAATTATATCGTTTTATATCAATATTGTAAAAATTGACGTGTAAAAGTGCAGAATACATATCTTTTTGTCCTATGCCTACTTGCAAAATAAACGAATTGAATTGGATTACGACTAGTTGAATAATATAACTAAAATTATTTCAGATGGTTAAAAACCCCGACATCTTTGCTTTACGACCCGGCTTTGAGACGGACCTTGTACAATTTGATGAAGAAATTGTTTTTAATGTTGGTAGCAGAGTTCAAACGTCTCGGTTCTCTTATTGTGTTCGCTAACTTCAACAAAATCATATTGTGTACTAAGAAAAACAGTGTTATGGATGGAATTGGTAAGATATTATTTTCTTTTAGTTTTACAGGACATAGGTTAAATCAAATCATTTATTTGTTTCAACACAGGTAATCTAGTTTATACCGCAATTCCTCATTGAATTATAATTTCCATTATGTTTTAGGTAGTTATAGCATTTGGGATCGACACACTGTTGAAAAATTCGTTTACCCAGCATTTTTCCTTTTATGAATATACCCCCATTGTTTCAACCCCAAATGCCACAAAGTTATAACTTTGTTTAATGAATAATAATAGAGGAAATGTGGCAAGTGGCAAAGGTATCCACACAGGTGGCATCCCAAACAAGACATCTTCCCTCACTCTATGGTACATGACATACGGTACATACCATCCGGCCTTTTACCATGATTTTAACGGACCATAAACTTCTCTTTATAAAATCATTTAGGGCTCGGTGTCTAGAGAATCTTTTGACAACTAAGTCCGTGTAGACCCATTTCATTAACTTGAGAACCACAATTAATTTAAATACATTTTCTCTAATTACAATTTACATATTTTTTAGGTTACGTGGAATTTGTCGTGCAAAGTATAAGAAACAAGGAACTATTTCATGGCATAGATATATCTTATAAGCAGTGTTGGGCATATTTGTTGTGGCTGGACGAAGCCAACCATGCTGGCATATTGGTAAGGAATTTCAACTTAAGGAATGTGTTGTGTGTTCATGGGAGAAATAAGTGGGAGTGATGAACTTGGAACTATAACGTAGTTATGAATAAATATTGTTTTTTTTTTTTTAATAATAAATAAATAAATATTTCCAGACAGGTCACACAGCGCCATCTAGTTTCCATGGTAAGCTACGAGGCTTGTGTTACGGAAACTAGATGGTTGATAAACTACATATTATACTTTTTTTTTGTAAATATATACATATTATACATATAAACACTCAGACCGAGACAAATTATACAATGTACAACTTGCCCCCGGTGGGAACTTGTTCTATATATCCTATATATCATTTAAATTACTTAAAAATAAACTAATATGGAATAAGCAAACACTATGTTACTGGTGGTGGCACGGTTGAAAGAACGCGTACCTTAAATCCTAAAATGGTCGGTTCAAACCGGCATGTACCAATGAGAAATACACTTTTCTTACGTACATTTGTCATAGATTTACAACACCACCGTTCCCGTGAGGAGGAGAGCACATTAAGCCGTCGGTCCCGGATCCACTAATGCCAACTTGTGGAATCGTTAATAAATAGTCATAAAAAATTGACATCATATCCTCGCCAGGCCGTCTGGCCAGCGTGGCGAGTGTAGGCCAAATTCTCCAAAGATATGTTCTGGAAGGCCCATCTCTAGGTCATCATCTAGTGGAGGTCTAGGACGCTGTGTTCTAGGGGCTGTAATGAAAAATGAATGTTACTGACCCCTATGGATATTATTCTATAAAAGCATGTGTCATATACTGCGTGTAATTTATTAAACAGAAAATATTTTTATATTATAATCTAGAATAAATATAAAGAACTACGCATTTTTTTGTTTTAATTATTCTGTAATAATATCTTAATTTACGGTGCAGAGAAATTATCCTAAAAATATTGTCACTCATACTGACCCTAATCAAGTAGGTAGCGAAAGGTCGATGATCGCGTGAACGTTTACTTACGTATTGTTTCTTTCTCTATTTCGTCTCAGCTGTGACCGAGTTCAATTAACTTAAACACTTACGGCCGGTTTCAGAAAGCATGTATAAAATAATCTATGATCAACATTTTGATATATTCCACGTGATTGGTAGTTTGTCACTTTGGGTATTTAAGGCATAGGCAAACGTTAATTATGTCAAAAGAAAACCATCATTTCTGCAACCGGCCGTATAACTACCCCTTAAGTATTTATCACAATAGACAGTAGTGTTATGTTTTTTGGATAAAGTTCTTTAAAATGTCACCAATAACACCTGAAGCCTAATTAAATATTTGCTCTAATTTTTTTATCAATTTTTTTCGGGTCGCAACCCTGGTGTTAACTCAGGGTTCCTGGCAAAGTCATAAGTACCATAAGCTACGCGGGGTTACAAAAACGAACGCAGTTCGGTATAATATAATTTTAAATTTTATTTCTAGGGAAAACTTCCGGAAGGATTAGTAGAAGTGGGGTGTTCACAGCTACCCACCATCACTGAAGATTCACAAACACAGGTAATAATATAAAACATTGGATTATTTTTAAAATTAATAAATTGAGATTTAGATTAGTTATGTATGTCTTGATTCAAGCGGTCTTATTTTTACATAATTATCACCATGGTAAACTTACAAAATTTGTATTTGACATCATTGCAAATGGCACATACCTTCAACGAGAACAACAAATAGGTGGTAGGCAGACTGACTGGTAATTTGCAATGTAACAAATCGTAACAAAAGGGCATGTATGAAGAGGTTAATAAACGTCGACGAAGCGAAAGAGGTATGTCGTGATCGTGTCAAGTGGCGCTCAATTGTCTGCCTACCCCGCAAGGGATCTGGCGTGAAGATATGTATGTACACTCAAACTACAAATTACACACACATCCACACTGTCACTACTACACATACATTTTACACACACACACACCAATACTTAGCCTTAGCACACAGAAGAACAGGTGAGGGATATTTTTTATTAGGTTGATTAAAAAGTAAAACTTAAGTATCATCACGACCGTTTCCCTTTCGAGGTGGTCAGAAACCACGCTTATAAAGCGGATTCACATTTAGCCAACTTTACTATAGGCCAATCATGACAACTGGCAAGCTCGTCGATGCCTCCAGCGTACTAAACTCGAGACATATATTTTTTTTAAATTAAATGTATTTACAATAATAATTATTTTTGTGTCCCGACCAGAAATCGAACCCGGTACCTCCGAATCCACGGACTTAACCGCTAGACCACCGAGGCAGTTAGGTTGATTATTTCCCATTTTTAATTTTTTGTTTAACTTTTAATTTGTATCGCTCGCTATTTATTCTTATTATTGTTATTGAGTTATTAATTGGATTTAGTTAAGAATTTTTGTAGACTAAGTATAGTTTTAAGCACTGTTAATCTGTAAATAAATATTTTTTTGATGAAAATATTGTTTTTTTTTTATCATGCAGGATGAATCAATAACAATGCATTGGAACCTGTCATCATTTCTTCCTGGAAACATTAAGGATAACTTCACTACCGCCATAGCCGGCTTTATAAGCGCCGCCTACTCTGCACCAGAACAACTATCTGCACTTATCAAGGGAGAAATCACACAGAAACTTTTTCAGTATGTATTTAACACATCTCAATAATTAACAGGGCATTGGCATCTGATAAGCTGATGGTCTTCTGTTAACAGCTTACTCATTGGACCGATTTGCTGTTTAGTCTTTCACTAACAGGAGTAGAATCATTCAAAATAATCTAAAAAATGATAAATAAAATTTAGACTCGGAGGTACCGGGTTTGATTCCTGGTCGGGACACAAAAATATTTATTAATGTAAATAAATACATTTTATTAATATGTAATTTATTTGTGATATTTCTCGAATTTGGTACGCTGGAGACATCGACGAGCTTGCCACTTGCCATGATTGGCCTATAGTAAAGTTGACTAAATGTGGATCCGCTTGTTTATAAGTTTCTGACCACCCCGTAAGGGAAACGATTGTGATGATACTTTTAAATAATGATATTTTGACTTTGATCATTAGCCTGTTTCTCGACTGCTGGATATAGGCCTTCCCCAAGGCTCGTCACTGCAAGCGGTCTTCAACCCTTTTTTAAGTTTTGAGTGTACTTTTGCACACAGTAGGGTTTTAAAAAGAATACATTAAGCAAAATTCAGTAAAAAAAAAGCGCACTCAAGTCGAACACTGTCTTCGTATTATTAAGTGACGTCACTCACGCTGACTAGTGTTTTTAAAGTAACGTTCTAAACTGCCTCTGTGGTCTAGCGGTTCAGTCTGTGAATTTAGACTCGGAGGTAACGGGTTCGATTCCTGGTCGGGTCACAATAATAGTTATTAATAAATTTAATTATTATTTATTTTTATATTCTAGAGTTTGGCACTCTAGAGACATCGACTTGTAGTAAAGTTCACTAAATGTGTATCCGCTTTTTTATAAGCGTGGTTTCTGACCACCCCGGAAGGGAAACGGTCGTACTTTCATAGTCGTCATACTTTAACTTTGATAAATATTCGCTTAACTTTTGACCTTCCAAAGTGCGTTGTCGAGACGGAGCACATCATGTTATGAAATTTTTTACAAAGTCATGTTCAACAATCATGACATTTCGAGACCAATCTGCGTGGGTAACAAAAATACGTCTACCTTGGCAAGACTATCCTACTAGGCTTAGCCAACTTTACCAAGGAAGCTGACACAGACTAGAATGAACTGCAATGGGAAAGTTACGCCATATCCTGTTATCAAACAGAAACTTGAAAAAAGTTATCCTTATTGAACTTACTGTTCCGTGGGAATCAAATATTCCAAAAGACCACAACATGAAGTCGAATAAATATTATGATCTCACAGAAGAAATGATCAGGAACGGGTTCAAGACTCAGCTTTACGCAGTGGAAGTTGGTGCAAGAGGAGTTCCAGCAAAATCTTTGCATCACTTACTGAAAGAATTGGGCCTAAGCAGGTCTGCCGTCAATACATTTATGGAACGAGCTTCCAAGACGGCATTAACGGAATCATACAGTATTTGGTTGGGTAGGGAGAGAAGTAGAATGGTGGATGGTGAGCGTATTATCGCGCAATAGAAAAAAAAGGAGGCCTCCTTTTCTTAAACCAGCCAATTGTCGGTCGCAAGCCCGAGACACCATTCTTCTCATCTCTTACCCACACACGATGGACCCGGCACCCGCACGGTGAATCCATGGAATGCTTAGAAATTTGTCTTCTTCCACAGTGTTTGAAAACAAACGTTTTAACCAGTATTGTACTACAGAGCAGAAACGTGGACAGTGGATCTGGTCCACAAGTTTAAGGTCACTCAGCAAGCTATGGAGAGAGCTATACCCGGTATTCCTCTGATAGTTAGAGTCCGGAACGTAGACATCCGTCAGAAAACCAAAGTTACCGACACCTTCAACCACCGTCTGTCGCAGAACCAGTGTAGTAGACGGGTTCTGGAGTGGAGACCACGTACAGGAAAACGCAGAGTGGGAAGACCCCCGCCAGATGGACGGATGACCTGAAAAAGGTCGCTGGTGGGGGCTGGCTAACAGTGTCACAAGATCGTGTGAAATGGCGAGCCTTGGGGGACGCCTGCATTCAGCAGTGAAAAGACAGGCTGATGACCTACGTTAAATAAGTGGTCCTCTATAATGATTTTAACTATATTAATTTTACAGAATTACAGAAAAGATTAAGACGAAAATGCCATCTCTAAGTCATTCCGACTTAACTCTTCAGCCCGGACTTAAAGAAGAAGTATTCTCAGCCCAGTCCACTCCAGCCCTGCTCTTTGTGAATGCTGTCTGTAAAGTTATCTCATTGGATGCCTCGCTTGATGAAGAGGTAAGATTGAGAATGTGTATTTAGCTTTAAGTCAAACAGTGTCCGCCAAGCGACCTGCAGCCCTATTTGTTACTAATAAATGTTATATAATGGAATCCATTAGCTATAAATATGTATATTTATCACGCTATTAATGTTCATATTTGCACGGCCGCTATCTAGGTCACAAAAAAAATGACAATGTTTAGTTCATGCAAGTATAAATATGTTTTTATGTGGTGTGTATTGCATGATCTAAAGTATCTTATTATTGTTAACTCATTAAAATCTGTGCAATAAACACTATAGGTGACTCTACTCCGTCGCAATCTCCTCCGCTTGCTGGGCGTGGGGGAATTCAGTCCTCTCGCCGAATGGCGTGACCCGTGCAGCTCCTGTGTGCTCTCTGAGGTCATCTGCAAGGTGTGCAACTTGTGCAGAGATCTTGACCTCTGTCGGGACACCAATAGAACAATTACTGATGATGGGTATGTACAAAATATGTTTTGTTTACACTTTTGTGGCAAGCATGTTGTTCACGCTTGCGTCGGATGGCTTGTACACACTTTTGTGGCTCATGTGTTGTTTACAATTTTGCGTTGGACGGCTTGTACACAATTTTATGCCACATGTTTACACTTTTCTGTGTGTTGTTCACACTTTCGTGCCACGTGTGTTGTTTACACTTTCGTGCCACGTGTGTTGTTCACACTTCGGCGACGGATGGCATGTTGGATTACATTTTTGTGTTGGAGCGCTTGTTACACCCCAGACGATATTTCTAGATATTATCCAGCTGCTAAGTCAATCCCAGCTAGGATACAAAAATATGTCAATACAGCGGACATACGTTAGAGTATTGTTAATAATTGTCAGTGCTCATAATGGTGTCGTTTCTAGTGTTCTAGTGCCTTAGTTCGCAATCTCAACAGGATTTGGGCTAAATTGTATTCACAGTCATATATGCATTTTTAGATATATTATTCCCACAAGATTACAATTTAAGAAGAAAAAATCTTATATTAAATAGTTTAGGTGTGCAAAATGGTTAATTAAACATCATGACAGCTCTAGTACTAAAGGATTTAAGTGAAAACTACATATTTTATTTTCAAAATAACTAAATTGCACAGTAATATATAGTAAAAATGGCATTAATCTTATTATTTTTTTTTATAAATATTTTCTTTTGTTCCAGGCCTGTCTGCGTTTGTCCTACGTGTGGTTCTGCTTATGACAACCTGGAGCTAGAGTGGAGACTGATAGAAAATGTCAACCGGAGAGCTATGACATACACTCTGCAGGACCTTATCTGTGCTAGGTGCCATCAGGTAAAAACTTATACAGTATTCATCAAGTTACCGACAAGTCTTGACATTTGATAATGATTGATATCTTAGCGATTTCAGTCGTTAAGAGATTTTAAAAAAGTTGCCACTTAAAAAAAGCTGATTTGGTCAATATCATTACTTCCAAAGTTTTTCGCGCTCTTTTACACGGACATGTCAACTGCATTTTTTTGTTTTGTCACACAGCAAAAATAAACTGCAACTTGTGTTCCATGTTTAAAGTCCAATTTATCGTTTTCCATAATTATTCACATTGTAGCACATTATTAAACAAAACTAGTTTTGACTAACAATATCCACAGTAAAAAAAAAAAAATTTGAAAAAAGCATTTTGCACTTGACATGTCCGTGCAAAATGGCGCGAATGGTAATGGTAATGTTTTTTTTTTGCAGGTAAAAAGAGAGAATCTTTCAATAGTTTGCGACTGTGCTGGAGACTTCAATCTCATGGTTTCTGTGACTGACGTCAGTTCACAACTCAGTACATTTAAAACTATCGCCCGCTACTATAAGATGCCACTGTTATTGGAACTCATCGACTTTAATTTAAATAATATGTGATCTGTTTTGCTAATTGTATTTCTAATTTTAAGTTTAATAAATAATTAATTAATATTTTTAGTTTAATTAAAGGTCTTGTATTCTGTACCGTATATCATCACAACGTATCCCTTGGGTGGTCAGAACACAGTTTATAAAGAAGCGGATTTACACATTTTGCCAACTTTACTATAGGTCTATCACGACAAGTGGAAACCCCGTTGATGGCTCTAGCATACCCAACTCAAGAAAATCACAAATTAATTATTGTGTCCTGACCCAGGAATTGAACTTGGAACCACGGACTGCTAGACCATAAAGGCTGTGTACACTAGTTTTTTTATTATTGCATTTTATAATTTAAAACATGCCACTGGACGCCCTTTCGTTACGTCGCACTACACGGCAGTGTTTTAAAATCTTGATGTGTTTTTTTTATATATATGATAATAGAGTCTAGGCATGTTACAGTTATTTACAGTTAGCTAAAAATGGCTGTTGGTCTGCAAAGTTTGACTTCTTTTTTACCTTATCAATAACCAAACAAAAATAAGGCCAAAAGATACTATTTATCATTTTTATCACCATTCATCATAACTATAACACATAGGAGTGGACATTTTGTTTGGGCACTGATTACAAGTCAAGATAAATTGGGTGATAAGAAAAAAGTAAATAAAAATGAGAAGAAATATTATATTAACATAACTATTTATTACATAATTATTACAAATTAATATTAGGAATATCATAGAACTTAGAAAAGAGTAAAAACTTTTCATTTCTTTCATTATATCTCATTCATCAGACCCTAAGACTAAATGTAAACAAAGAAATGAGTGGTACCCAAAAGAAAGAAAATATACAGATATGCTCGGTCCAGGTTCGCTACTTATATACAAAAAATTACAACTGCAAATTTACTGTTTAAAAACATAAAACAAGAAACAACAATTTTCAATAACAAGATACTTGCAAAAAAAAATAGATTAAAACTTGTGTTCACTCAACAGGATCGAGATTGAGAGTATGTAAATATGGCGGAAATGATCCTGTTGTATGCAAAACATATCACACAACTAGATCAAAACTGGTTTAACTAAAAAATACATATCAAGTAAAATATATACCTGTAAGAAACGGTTATTTTATACTGACGTCTCATAACATTTCTGATAAAGTTTTCTTGCTATATAATATGTGTTTGAATCAGTTCAATTATAATTAATGTTGCAGCGGAACAAGCTCAGATCAGCAAGCGTCAAAAATATGAAACTATTTGCAATAGTTACTTTTTTTTTGACGTTTGCTGTAGAATTGATGGGCCCGTGGGGATCGGAACTTAAAGCCTTTTATAAAGAAATTGTTCCAAGGCTCATTGACATCTCTGGTGACAATAGGGCTGGCAGTTTTTTCTCCCAAAAATTAAGTATCATCATTCAAAGGGGAAATGCTGCTAGTGTATTGGGCACCATGCCACAAGACAGTGATTTGGAGGAGCTATTTTTTTTGTAAGTATTTATTTTTTATTTTCTATGTATTATTATTATTTTTTTAGGTTAGATTTTGTTGTAATATAGTTTATTTAATATTGTAATTCCTTTATATTGTTTGTATATTACTTCGAATAAAAAAATCTAAAGGTTTTCTTTAAAAGATTGTGTTGGATCAGTTTTGATCTAGGGGTGTGGATATGTTCCTTTCTTATTTGCAAACATTAAAATAACATAAATTAAAAATAGCATTATAAATTAAATTCAAAGTACAATATTTGAATATACTTCTGTTATTTGAAAACCATACCTTTTTTATATTTCCATAATTCCCTGTAAAATACCTTTTGGAGGTTTCTTTTTTATTTATCTCGGGGATTGATGAATGCTGTATAGTCAGCAATAAACCATCAAAGGAATATACAAAAATCAAATCTCACGGTCATGTACCATTGTGAAGATTTTAATCCTGTGGTTACAAATAAAACAAACACAATATCCTAAGAGTACCTCTTAGTGTTTAAATAGTGCATTTTATCAATTTGCAAATACAATAAATTTTAAAGAATTAAATTTATTGCCTATTTCTATTCCTCTCTAAGTTCTAGAACAAAAATTCAGCAGTTAGATTATAAAGTACGTTCTTCGCTGGGAGTTTGCCCAAGTCCTTTAGCCACCTCACTGATGCAGCACCATTGGCCTTCTGAGCCTTCTCTCCACAGACTAACTTTGTTATCCCCCCCAGAGACAGCTAGAATATTTCCAGTCAGCGACCAACTGACACTCCATACTACATCATCAAAGGTTTGAAGTAATGTTGGTGTCCAGGATATGTTATCATCGCTGGTCCATACCACAACTCTTTTGTCTTGAGAACAACTTGCAATCATGGATTTCTGTAAGCCAAGAGATGGAGCCCATGCCACGTCCCTCACCCAGTCCATGTGCATTTCTAAGCAGTTCTCCTCGAGCCATTGGTCGTCTTGTTCACGCCATATCTGCAATTAATACATTATAATAGTAAAGAGAGAGAAGACAAATTTCTCAGCATTCCATGGATTCACCGTCCGAGTCAATTGTGAGTGAGAAAGAAAGAGTAGAATAATGGTGTCTGAGGCTTGTGACCAACTATAGGCTGGTTTACAAATAAATAAAAGGTCTTTTTCTTATAGTGCAACAAAAAGCTTACAACCCACCATTCTGCTCTCTACCTACCAAGTATGATTCCATTAAAGCCCTCTTGGAAGTTTGTTCCAAAAATGGATTGAATGCAGAACTGCTTAGTCAAGGCTTTTTTTCATTAGGAATGTGGTACAAAAATTTTGCTAATTTAAAAAAAAAAATCCTCTCACACCAACTTCCACTGTAAAGCAGTCTTAAATCCGTTCCTGATCATTTCTTCTGTGATATCATAATATTTGTTTAACTTCATATTGTGGTCTTTTAGAATATTAAATTCCCATAGAACGGTAAGTTCAATAAGAACATAGTAATAACTTTTTCAAGTTCTGAGAAAACACTAAGAGGTCTGGCCTGTATATTTGTAATCACCAAAATTAAAAATAAATAATCAGCAAGCTGCATAATGTAATTAGTGAAGAACCACTTAAGCAAACTGACTTAGTGCATGAAATCTATGGACATTACAACCTCCCTATTGTTGGGACTACACCATGCTGGCTTGACAAGATTTAGCAATTGTAGTCTGAGGACCTAAGTCACATTAAGACTCAAAACACAACTATGAAATAAATAAACAAGTTACCTTGATTAGGTTATCACAACCACCAGAAACCAATCTCTTAGGTGCATCCTTATTGCTAAGTGGATCTAATGTGAGGTCGGCAGATATAGCCGGACACCAACTGATGGAGTTACAGCCAATTGCATGGGCGCCAGATATTTTCTTAGCATCCCAGTTTCCCCCCTCTTGGTTGTAAGATACTATTGAAATAGTACCATCAGAACTGCAGCACGCAAACACCAATCCATACTCTTCAGGCGCCCACGCCACGGAATTTACAGAACTTTCATGACCGGCGTATTCGTATAGTTTACTCCATTCTCCAGCCTCCTTCCAAATTATAACCTTCCTATCATAAGAACAAGAGGCTAATAGATTCCCAAACTTAGGATGGGCCCAGGCTACTTGCCACACCGGCCCAAAATGACCTTTTAGATCCGCGGCAAGAGTCTGCGTACCGCTTTTAATGTCGTAGATCTTTACAGAGTTATCTGAGGAACATGTAGCTAGCCTAAGCCCGTAATAGTCGAGCTCAGCATCATGTATCATATCTTCGTGTCCCGTATCTATTGTATTTAACACTGTAACCATTTTGATTATAAAACAAGAAACTAAACGAGAAAACCACAATATTTCCAAGTTGACGTGGAATTTGAAACATTACATCAATGTTGCTGCGTAAAATTACTGACTGATAACTACGTTCATTTAACCCTACTGGAACTTAAATGTAAAATCGTAGCCTTTATTGAAATTAGAAAAAGTAATTTGTCACTAATGTCAAAATTCGTAAAGTTTTCTGAAAACCGAAATATTTTTATATCGAAACTTGGTAATGTTTAGTACTCCTATAAAAGTGTAAAAATGTCTAAGGAAGAAGAAAGCGGTTTGTTTTACAGCATCAGTAATATTTTACAACAGGATTACCGTGGTGTTAATGTATGCATGCACTTTGTAAACATCTTAATTTGGAAATGACGTCGATTGACATTGAAAACTTATATTCCAGATTGCAGTTTATGCTTTAGCTACTGCTGGATTAGCAGTGGCTGTGAGGAAGATCAGACCGGTAAATAATAAACTACCGTGGCCTATATTTTGGTGTTTATTACATAACTAATATTTATTTATTTGTGTTAATTAGGTTAGCAAATTCTCAAAGGCAAGTAAGATTCCATCGCATTTCTTTCGGGATCATGAGCCGCTCCATGGTGTGTACGCTGGTGTACAACACTCGCCAGTTCGACTGCTAATTAATCACAAAGCTCCTATATACCTACCGCTATGGCATTCTGGGAAACCACCTCTTCCAGTCAAAGTAAGCACTTCAAAATATCCTACAAATATACAGAAAGTGCTAGTTTTTATTATGAGCACTTTTTCAAGTTTTGCGAATATGCTAAGATGCCTGGTCTATAAGGCTTGTAGCTGTAGTTCATCTGGAATACGATAAAGATGTTCAAATGAATCCAAGACAGTCTGATAAGGCACCAAGCCTTGAAGAAGACAAATTACTAAGGATTCCATGGATTCATTGTGCATGTCCATAATCCATGCCGGGTCCATAACGTGTAAGAAAGCGAGATTGAGAAGAAT
Source organism: Tinea semifulvella (assembly GCA_910589645.1). Classification (NCBI taxonomy): domain Eukaryota; kingdom Metazoa; phylum Arthropoda; class Insecta; order Lepidoptera; family Tineidae; genus Tinea; species Tinea semifulvella. Next base: position 5,223,477 of record OU342620.1, read on the forward strand.
GATGTCTCAAGCTTGTGACCAATAATAACCTGTTTTTTTGGTTATAGATTTCATACTGTGCCTAAATGTGGTTGTTTTGTGGCATAGTTCCATAAAACTATTTCTGTGAACTACACAAGTTAGTACAAGATTAAATACCAAGATTGCCAGCTTACTCATAGATAACCTACTTATAAATTGATTGGTTTATTACAATTGCATTTGCCGTGGTCACATTTGACACATGTCATGTTCGAATTAAGACGCTGTTTATCCACACTTTTCGGGATCAGGCTCAAATTGCATTGCATTGCATTAACGGAATCATACAGTATTTGGTTGGGTAGGGAAAGGAGTAGAATGGTGGATGGTGAGCGTATTATCGCACAATAAAATAAAAAAGGGAGGCCTCCTGTTTTTAAACCAGCCTACTGTCCGTCGCAAGCCCGCCACACCATTCTTCTCATCTCTTACCCACACACGATGGACCCGGCACCTGCACGGTGAATCCATAAAATGCTTAAAAATTTGGCTTCTTTTCTGCCCAGTCAAGCCGGCGTAGTGTTGGGGACTGATGTCAGTCACAAGTGTGATTCCAGTTGCTAACTGCGCCACTTACCATCAGGTGGGCGCAAGATCAGATGTCAGGCTAATAAAATAAAAAAAACCTAATAAAAAATATACTGTATGTAAATAAAAAATGTCCTCTAGAGTGTTGCCATCAGAGATAGTCCACAGGAGACTGGTAACATTTCCATTTGTGTTTATTTGTCTTCATTTGTATTGCAATCTGTATGTAATACTGACATTCAGCAATATGTATGTAATATTTGTATATGTTGTCAGAAATAATTGCCAGCCTTTCTGTCTCCAGATTCCTCTGTCATAAGTGATTGTTTTTTTTTCAGCTTTGGGGAGTTGATGTCATTAGTGGCAATGCTGTAGCATGGTTAGAATGTGTTGCAAAAGGAAAAAATGTAACTTTGAAACCAATCGCGAATGAAAAAGATGACCTTGTATCAACAGTTTTGCTTCATCTGCCAAGACCAGAGGTACTGTATTTTTTAAATTTCCAGAGTTTTTGTATAATTCAACCAGAAAACTGTGAGATTAGACTAGAAAAAAATGATTGACTGTTTTATTTTAGTTTAAATATCAGATGAAATTTCGAGCAGATAATGGCATTGTAGGAACGATTTTCTTCAAATCTTAAAAAGGTTTGTTTGAACCCAGGCATGTATTTGTCATAGATTAACAACACTGCCGTTCCACTTATTGATTCACAACTCGTGAAAATGTTTATAAATTTTCATAAAATATTGACAGCTGACCCTTGCCAATGTCTGGCCAGTGTGGAGAGGTGGGCAAATTTCTCTAAAAAAAATCAGAAGGTCCATCTCCAACAGTCCTAGGACTCTGTTCTAGGGGTTGTGATGATCATACAAGACATTATACACAACAAAATGTTTGAAGACGGTGCGTTCTTCCAGTAATGTCGTATGGAGCAGACGTGGGTCTGATGTATAAGGCGAGCTGTGGAAAAAGCTATTCTCAGAATTTCTGCAGGATAAAGTGAGAAACGTTGACATCCATCAAAGAACCAAAGTTATCGACATTAAAAAATTAGCAACTTCAAGTGGCAATGGGCTGGACACGTCTGTCTCAGAAGCGATGAACGATGGAGTTAAAGACGGCCCTGATTAAAGTTTAAGTTTGCATCCCTCTCACTTGCACAATTCAATATTATTAAAGATTTTTTAAATACAAGTGTACTTTAAAAAAATGTAGCAATTTACTAGGGGATAAAATTTCAAAAATATTGGAGATTTGTTTTAGTAATATAGAGGAAAATCGTTATAAATGTCCACCTGATGGTAAGTGGTGCGAAAGGTCCATTAATGTTAGCAACTGGAACCAGACACTCGCCGGCTTGACTGGGCATGATGGCAATTCGAGCTTGATCCCAGAATGTGTGGATACACTTTACTGGGATTATTATTATCGGCATGAACGGTGGATACTTTCCCGCCCCGGCAGACTGGGCAAATTACCAACATCAGTCTGCCCACCACTGTATATCAAATCATTTGGTTGTCACAACAACACTTGGATATTGTCAATACATTTTTTCTCAATATTTTATTATTATTTAGATTATAAAATAACCAGCAGCTACTATGGGTGGACCCATCATATCAGCTATACCATCATCTTCGACTAAAACACTGTTGCCATAACCAAGTTTTTGCTTAAAACTAGGTAGTTAAAATTAATTCGTGGCTGTAAAAAGGCCGTGTCAGCTTATAGACTAAAATTGATTACACATGTTAAGTTAATAAATTAATTCTTAGCTCTAAAGAGGTTGTGTCAGCTTACAATCTACAATATTTATGTCAATAAATGTAAATTCGTGGCTTACGATCGAAATATAAAATATTTTTTTCTATAAATATGTATATGGAAGAGAAAATTTGTCTAAAATGACAGTAATTTTATTTCCTCATAAGTTAATAGACTACATTTCTCAAAAGTACACTCACGACTTGATATATCTTACAAAATGTTGGATTGTGCGATATAACCCTCCTAAGTATAAATTATTTTCAGACAAAATCTGTAGAGACATTGGACGTCGGAAAGAAACTAATAGAACTCGGATTTGCTCAAGCCTCAGTTCCTAAGGTTATACCCAAGAAGACCATAGAGTCCCAGCTTGCACCAGCTCTGCTCTCCGCTGAAGCCCGTGCCAAGAGTATGAGAAATGGAGTTTGGCTAGAAAGACTGCCACCGATACCGTTATATGTAATTTATTGGAGAAAAGCCTCAGAAAAAGGCGAAAAAGTACTTATTATAACCTCAAAACAATTATTTAAACTTCTTGCATTTGTCACAAAACGCACCTTTACAGCAACTAAGAACTTAGTCTTCAAGTCTTCCAGTAAACCCATCCAAGCAACTTAGGAAAGTATGAAAAGATTTATAAAATTATACCTAGTTATTTTATGAAATGTTGCAAATGTTTTGTATATATTGTTGGAATTAAAACCTAATATTTTTATTAATTGTTGTTTAATTTATGATCTAAATTGGTTACAATCCAATGGGGGAGTATCAGGCAAAGCTTTTTGTAATGTCGCTAGCGGCAATGGTACCTTATTTTACACCTATATTGCATCATTTTTTAAATGTTTTCGTAGTTTATAACAGAAAAAAATATTTTAATGCGCACACCCCGTTCTTAAAAGAAAACAGGTTTTATTAAAATTTAAAAAAAAAATATTAGGTGTAAACAAGGTACCAGTGCCGCTAGCGACATCTACAAAAAGCTTTGCCTGATACACCCCATTGATTGAATGACAACTTTATTCCCTGTGTTTGACTCGTCGCTTTGAGTCGTTCCACTCATAGATTGTAGACATGGTTCAACTTGGCGTTGCTCTATGGTTTTCATTCTATTTAATCTAAATTTGCTTTCTAGTCGAACATAGCAATTATGTTCAAATCACAAACAATAACTTAGTTCTTCCTATCAACTACTAGGCCGCGCCATTTTCTATATAAACAAAATTTTACAATGAGGTGTATCTGCCTAAGCTTTTTGTAGATGTCGCTAGCGGCAATGGTACCTTATTTTGCATATTTTTTCAAATGTTTTCGTGGTTTTATATGTTTATAACAGAAAAATGTATTTTAAATTAACGTTACCTATCTTAAAAAGTCGAATTAAAAAGCGCACACACCGTCTTTAAAAAGAAAACAGGTTTTATTAATAGAACGGCAATTTCAAGATCACCATATCTTTGATTTCGATTGGAAATCTCGATTTGTACACTTAAAAGCTGCACAATTAACTGACTGTTATATTAGGTACCATCTATCATGCGCCATCTATCGTGATAAAACGTTAGTGATACACCCCATTGTTTGATCTAAGTTTCCACCCTGCCTTTGTTCCTGCCGGTACCTGTAGAGGGATAGAATTTCTGATAGGTAGGATGAACAATAAAAAAATGATTCATAAAAAAGCACTGTTTATTCAAATTAAATAAAATATATTACATATAATCTTAAATAGCAAAAAAAATCATCTAGAAAACTATTGAAATAATATCTCTTTATAATCATAGACATGACAGACAACACCAAGTAGACTTGCCCTAAGAAAAAACTAAATTTAAATAATACATTAAAAGGCCGTTCATTTTTCATACTAAATTATATTATTACTATTGTAAAAATTTTATTGTAATATAATATCACGACTGTATGCATCCGCTTTTTCATCAGAAGCGAATTCCCCAACTTTACTTTCTGTCTAGCGTACCGAACTTGAAAAATATCACAAATAAATATAATAAATGATTGTGTCCCCCCGACCAGGTATCGAACCTGCAAGATCACGGAGGCAGTTGACTTTAAATATGGGGCACAAATTACAGTTGACTTTTTGCGGTTTTCCCGCGCTGTGAACTCCCATATTATGGGATGTGTTTGGGCGATAATGCTGCGAGTGACTCCAAGAAGTGTCAACTTCTGCAACATATTGAATTTGATGATAACCTCATCAACTCATCAAGAAGGCAATATATATTAAATACAGTCAGTCAGACGTGGCTGTATAAGCTAGACCCATTTCCCTTCCTCCTTGATCGGGAGAATGGAACAAAAAAAAACCGAAAGTCCTTCGCGCCATTTTGCGCGGTGATGTCAAGTGCAACTTATTGTTTTGTAAATTCATTTACTGTGCATATTATTAGTCAAAAGTGGTGTTGTTTTGTTTAATAATGTACTACAATGTGAATAATTATGTAAAACGATAAATTGTACTTTAAATATGGGGCACAAGTTGCAGTTTATTTTTTGCGGTTTTCCCGCGCTGTCAACTTCCATATTTTACCCGACGTGTTTGTTTATTTATTTATTTAATTATTAAAGGATAACTAACGACTAATAACAAATTTGGAAAAAATAAATGGAAACATAAAGGGTCAATTAGAAGTTACCGCAAATGGACTACAAACATAAAATAAAATAAAGAAAACTTACAAAAAATAAACAACAACAATTAATAAAAGCAGTTGTGGGTACACAGCTAAGGCATATGGGTTGTACAATACAATCTGGTCAAGTAGCTGCGAGCAAACGTTGGCTTCGTATTAAACAAATCAAGTTCCGAACAGTTACAATTAAAATAGTTGCATGACCTGAGCTATAATGCCGCGAGTGTTCTGCAACATCTGGAATTTGATGATGACCTCATTAACTCATTAAAAAGAAAGATATATTACGTCAGACTTGGCTGTATGGGCTAGACCCTTTGCCTTCCCTATCACCTCATTCATCATCCACCGGGAGAAGAGAACACAACAACAAAAACCACGTTAATTGATGCTTCTGGTATCGCCCCTATCTAATGGTAAGCATTAAGAAACATAAATAATTTAATATGACCAAAGAACGGCTTCAAAATAAAAATACTGTGAACAAACTTTTGTATGTATTTCATGGATATAAAAATACAAAATGGAGTACATTTGACCCCTGTGTAAATTCTATATGCACCTGGGTTTCTTTATATTTAAATTTAGAAGTCATTCAATTGTGATGGGCCCATTTTTGTCACGCTCTTCACAACTCTGTGGTACTAAGGTAAAATCAGATATATAGTTGTAACAATTTTAAAATAACTGTCTAAGACTTGAGACGGTTGTTACACTTACCTCTTCTCGCTCGCACAATCCAACATTTGTGTTTTTTCAAGTCAGGATTGCTGTTTAGTCTTTCAATAACAGGTGTAGAATCATTCAAAATAATTTAAATAATGACGTGTCACACAAACACCTGTAATAGGTTTACGTGAAATATATTTTGACTTTGACTTTGAGTGGAATCAGACTTTTAATCAGCTTTCTAGGACATAAAATTTTGTACTTCATTGTCTAATTTTAGACAGATACAAATAGCAGAAATTGTTAAATATTAACGATTATTCTCTGGGCTTTTTTCGTTTTTGTCGATTATTATGGTCCTTCAAGGCGAAATCCTATACTACAAGGAATCATTCTCTAAGTAGTCTCGAGCAAAAATATATCATTTACTTTTTGAAATACAGTGTAAACTCCAAGTAACGTCACTCGATTTAACGACAAACTCTCTCAAAGCGTCGAAATCAATTGGCTTTGGTTGGTTTAGCTTGTCTTCCATATATGATTTTCCTTCTCTACATTTAACGACAACTCTCTATAACGCCATAAAATGCACAGTCCCTTCAATGTCGTTATATAGAGTGTAGACTGTATTTTTTTGTAAATTTACTAGCCGGAAAAAGAACAAATAAGAAATTTAATTAAAAAAAAAAAAAAAAAAAAAAAAAAAGGATATAATTTCTAACTAAAGGATATATGGATCTTGTACTTGAAAAATCTTTGTTAATAACTGTTGAAGTGTGAGCGAGAGAGATACAAAGCGTAACAACCCTCTTAAAACAATATTAAGTTTTTGGTCCATTTTTGCCAAATTTAAGTGTTAAGGTAGAATTCAATTGCCGGGTGTCTTATAGTTTTCAAAAGTGTACTCTCTGTTTTTTCTTACTTGCAATATTGTGTAAACAAACATGACGTCATGGTGACATTTTTATATATATATTTTTTATACTAGTTAGCAACTGGACTCATGACTGACATCAGTCCCTAACACTACGCCGGCTTGACTGGACATGACGGCAATTCGAGCCTGATCCCGAAATGTGTGGATACACTTTATTGGGTTTATCAGCACGAACGGTGGATACTTCCCCACCCCGGCAGACTGGACAAATTACCACTATCAGTCTTCCTACCACCTATTAGACCATAGACTATTAGTAGTGCTGCCCAATAGTAGAGTTAATTTTTCATTACATCTTCTGGAACACAGCGTCCTAGACCTCCACTGTTTGAGATGGGCCTTCTAGAATATTTATCTGGGGAATTTGGCCTACACTTGTAACGCCAGCCAGACGGGTTGGGGCGAGGTTCTGATGTCATTTCTTTTAATGACAATTTATTAATGATCCACAAGTTGATTAGCGACACTACGACAGCTTAACGTGCTCTCCGAGGCACGGTGTACTTTAGAAAAGTTTCTAATTGGTACATGCCGGGGTTCAAACCCATTTCTTTAGGATGTTAAGCGTTCTTATAACCGAGCCACCACCACCCTCATTTATTGAATTAAATTAGTAAAAACAGCGCATTACAATGGTGTTTTACAATTTATCACTTTTCAGAGTACTTTATATACGTAGGTCCCAAAAATAATTATGACAATAAAGTCATATTCACCTAACTACTTTTTTGTACTGTCTCCGTGGTCTAGCATTTTAAACTAAATTTAGATGCTAAGTTATATTCCTGTTTGGGGCACAATAATTTATTTGTAATATTTCTCTCATTAAGAAGCAAGTGGTTTGTTTATCGAATGTTGCAAGTAACAAAAAACAATGTGTAGGAAGTCAAATATTTTTTTGATTGTTAAATAACTTCTGATTTACGAATAGAGCTATTGCTGTATAAAATAATTGCGAACCAAATAATATGTATGTTCTTCCTCAGTACCATTGAAGTGATGTAATAGAGAGGGTTTTTCTGAAGGAGTGTGGTCAGAGTAGGGTGCAGCGGGAGAGCCAGGAGGTCGGCTTGCGTTGCTGCTCGTTGGCCTTCAGCTGGTGTGCTCCACTCCGAGATGGTGGATTGTTCGCTTCCTGTAAAAACAAAGTACAATAAAGACATGTATTAGGCAGGAGTAATGAGCGGTGTTGACTCGGTTGTAGGTATATATTCCTTAAAAATGCTGCTGCGGATATTATGTAATCCATAAGATTTTGATTAGTCCAGGGGCTCAAACCCCACTCGGAAAGTGGATATGCCACTCGGTTTTTTTTTTTTATGTTTTTATGTGCCATCCCAAAATAATCAGTCAATCCGACCGCCTCCGTGGTCTAGTGGTAACAAACGTTGCTGTGAACTCGGGAGGTCGTGGGTTCGATTCCCACCGGGGACAAGTTGTACATTGTATAATTTGTCTCGGTCTGGGTGTTTATATGTATAATATGTACATATTTACAAAAAAAAGTATGATATGTAGTTTATCAACCAGCTAGTTTCCGTAACACAGGCCTCGTAGCTTACCACGGAAATTAGATGGAGCTGTGTGACCTGTCTGGAAATATTTATTTATTTATCATTTTAGCACTAAAGACTGTCCGAAAATGAATTTCTATTATTTTAGGCACATAAAATAAAAAAAACTTCGAGGGTCATAAAGTATTTAGAACTGGCCACTTGTAAACAATATAATAAAATTTAAATTCTGAAAATGGAATTCTTTGCCTATATTATTGCGTATGTATTTCATTCAATTGTCATTTGTTTTACGATTTGGCGGCAAATTGAAAATTGTCAGTGTCACGTCACCATGAATTTAACGCGAGATTTATTTTTTGCAATGATGTCATTTAATCCAACAAGAAAGTTATAAAAGACTTCGGTTGGTCCTTCACGATGAAGCCTCATCTCATGCCACTGTTTACAACTGATTTAATGAGTTTAAACGTGGTCGCACTAACCTCACCGAAAATGTGCGTGAGGGACGGCCTTCTGCGGCGACGACTGAAGATAACAGCAGTGTTGTGCAGCGCATGATAGACTGACAAAAGAGTGTCCTATCAGCAAATTAGGACAAGCTTGGACATCGGTATGAGTCAAATGCACAAAATCCTCCATGAACATTCAGCGGTCAGGAAGCTTTGTGCCCGGTGAATATCTCATAATTTGACAGAGGCTCAAAAACTCCGTCGTGGTAATTGGTGCCGTGAAATCCTTGAAATGCTGTGACGGGTGACGAAAGCTGGATTTACTGTTATGATCCGGAAACTCCTTCCGAGGAGTTGCCATCTAAAGTGAAGAGAGGTCGAAGTGTGGCAAAAAAAGATGGTGGCACTTCTTCGGAATGTCATTACGCGACAATTGTTTTAGAGGATCAAAACACAGTTACTGCAGAGTGGTACACTAACAATTTATTCCTTGAAAAAGTTCGGGAGACAGTTCGACGGCACACCGCCCGGGCGAATGATCGACTATTTGGGGACGTCAGACGTGGAATTACTGGGTCACCCGCCGTATAGCCCCGGCCCAGCACATTCCGATTTTTATTTAATCCCGAAAATAAAGGAAAAAAACTTTGAAGAAAACGTTTTATGGACGCAGTGGAAGGTGGCGCAGCCAAAAGGCCGTCGAAGACGAGTGGGCAAAGTGCTTTTCTAAGTGGTTCCATCAGATGCAGCGATATATAAGAATAGACTTATAGAAGATCTAAAACTAATAAATTAAATATGCGTATTTTATTACGATAGTTGTTTGTATATATATATTTTTTATTTTTTATTCATTTTGGAAAACCAACAGTTGACAATATTATAGTAAATATTATACAGTAAATTCACTAAGAACTATTAAAGGTTTTCACATATAAATTTAAAGTTAAGTAATAAAGAGCAAGAGAACCATAAGTAAGTTGATAATGAAAAAACAAATCACTCATTAGGGATTGCTGCCGATGATCGATTCAACGCAATGAAGCGTCATTAGACGTCAAATATATGTTGCTTTGGAGTTAAACATGTCTATGTCCAAATCTTCCGCAAGAATATTGTCAAAGTCTTATATCTATCAAAATACATTTGCATATAAAATAATAATAATATAAAAATCAGCGTAGATAGGACGCTACAGACTCTATTTTGAAAAGATATAATAAAACTAATAACTTTCTAGTTTGCTCAGTTTTTGATTTTCTAAGAACTTTTAATTTGACCCTCGTTACGTAAGAGCTATCCAGACCCCCTCTCACCCCCTTGTAAGAAAAAAAATAAGACATAGTCGATCCCTTTCCCCCTTTCTTACATAACAATTGTTGACCCCTCACGAAGGTTAGCGTTGTTGAAAACATGCGATTAAAACACAATTTACTTGATGGTTAAAATTGTAGTGTTGCAATCCTATGAATCATTTAATTGCCAATAAAACTCAGTTATTAGTCATAATTCAAAGTACAGAAATACACGCCCGCATTCTTAGTTATAGTTTGTATAAAGAATAAGAGAAAAGTAATATTTCGTTTTGTCTGTATAACCTAAAAAAGAGTGCCATTTTTTTTTCAATTCTACTATTTTCCTTTCAAGGTCGTCAGAAACCACACTTTTAAAAAAAGAAATGGCTTTATATTAACTCAACTTTAATATAGCCCATCATGACAAGTGGCGAACTCGTCAATGCGCACCAAACTCAAGAAATATCACGAATAAATTATTATTATTTAATTTATAAATATTATTGTGTCCCGACCAGGAATCGAACCCGGTAACTCCGAGTCTAAATCCACAGACTTAACCGCTAGACCACAGAGGCAGAATAAAATAAAACTATTAATTGGACAGATGATCTAAGGTCGCTGATAGCGAGCCTTGGGGAGGCCTGTATCCAGCAGTAGAGATTTCGTAAGACAGGATCGTAATGATAAGACAATAAAGAGGATAAATTCTACTGATAAAGTAAATTGCTTCATATAAAATAAAATATATATATAAAGGTGAATGTCTGTGTATGTGTTCCTTATGCATAGCAAAACTACTTGACCGATCGGGATGAAACTGCGGGAATATGTTGTGTGAACATCGAGGAAGGTTTCTGACATAGTACTACTGTTGTCCGATAGACTCCCTAGCACTCTTATAATAATAATAATAATTAGTTTATTATCAGGCAACAGATGGCCCATAGATAAATACCTTACAACTAAAATACATATAAAAATAACATTAAAATTAATTAATCTAAAGCTTCCGTATCTTCATCTTCTTGTGGTCATAGAAGTACCCATCAGGTACTGTGACCACCTTCTGAGGAGTACTAGAAGCTTCAGTGGACGGTGCCGGCGTCCTTGCTGGGGGTGGTGCAGAGGGAGTAGGTGCTGCGCGGGGCCCAGGAACATCGTTGGTGCTGCGTGAAGCAAATCCACGAATGTATTTGCGGTACACAACACCGAGCGGCCAGAATTCCTTCTTCAGGAATATTTTGAGGTGCTCTGACCGCACACGAATCCTAAAGGCCTTGAATCCGGTGTCATCCCAATGGGAAAGTAACTCGTCGATAGCAGAGACAGAGTCGATCTCCCCTCTGTCCCGTATGTGTCCGAGAACATCTTGGGATGACATGTCCTTGCGCAGCGATACATAGACATAGGTTGTCGGTATCGCAGCTTTTAGAGCGCACTGTTCGGGAGGCGCAATTCCCCGATTATTACGTTTGGGCCTCCTTTTTTTCTTTTACAGTCACAAACCCTTCCGAATCAATTCTATTTCCGGTTGTGACACGAAGTTTTAGATTTTTATATATATAGTTACTCAGCCCACTCTGCGCTTGACTATCGTCTACAGAAATAACCCATTTACCGTTCAACGGTTAATCAACCTCTCCCAGCATAACCGAAACGCTAATCCTGAAAGAGTGGAGCTGGCCAGCCATCACATAGGCCTTCTATGTAGAGTTTATTGACAAGATCCAATCGGCAATTTCTACGTGCTAACTAAGGTTAACAAACATTCAATGACAGTTCGCCGAATCAGCTAGTTAGTTAATAAAAACGGTAGCGGGTAGCTGATATGGTGTGAGTCATAAAACAATACATAATCCTACTGCTTCCTAATATTTACTGATAGCATTATGTTACTAAATGTTACTAAAAACTCCAATAAATAGACATTCATTCATATCTCATATTACACCAGTTCCCTTGGGGGCTAGGCAGAACCAATTCAACATTATTTATCGTACCAAATCTTTTATTAGTCAACATTTATCAACTTTGGCATGCAGCTAATATTTAGCAATCATAATAAAGAAATGACTCCGTGGTCTATTGGTTAAATCCGTGGATTTAGACGAAAAGGTACTACTGGGTTAATGTATGGTAATTTAGAGACATCAACGAGCTTGTTAGTTGTCACGAATGGGCTATAGTATAGAGTTGGCTAGATGCGAATTCGCTTCTTAAAAAAAAACGCTGTTTCTGACCCCGCCAGGGATACAATATTAAAGTATTATACTTTACTATTTTATAAGGATTTTTTTTTTATACTAGCACGACATGTGACCTTGGGCCCACCTGATGGTAAGTGGCGCGCAAGGTCCATGAATGTTAGCAACTGAAGTCAGATACTCGTAACTGCCATCAGTCCCTAACACTATGTCGGCTTGACTAAATGCTTTTTCACACTTCGCTTGAAGGACTCCAAATTATAGGAAAGTGGAAACACAAAGGCTGAAAGAGCATTCCACATCTTTATCGTACGACAGATGTATGAGTCCCCAAATTTATATGTACGCGAAGGGATGGTGACTACGGTATGTGGGTGCATATTCTGACCTGTGCGTGTGGTTCGGTTGCGGAATGGAGAGGGAGGGATTAGGTTATAGATTAGGATTCAATATTAAAGTATTATACGTTACTATTAATTAAAGTATTAACTAAAAAACAGTTTAAGGTATACACGTAAAAACTTTTAAACAACCGTTAGTATTTGTCGGAAACCCCAATGCGAAAAAGTCTATTATGGGTTCCTGTAAGAAATATACTATTTAATGTTAAAACCTAGATAAGTGGATAAGTATATTAAACCATACTTACATTAGTTCAACCCAGATGAACTTTGACTTTCTCAAACCTAAAAACCTGTAATGGTGAGATAGACCCTACGTTCCGATACGCGCTTAAACTGTTTTGCCAAAGCTGTGTGACGTCATAAACGACATCATTTCTCACGCTTAGACTGCTTACGATATCGAGGTAGATCGCTCTGAGCGCTGTCAGTTTTTTGTCATTATGTCGAGCGCCATTTTCAAGTTTATTTAAATTAAGTTTTCTTTTAAATTATTTAATATTGTAATTCGTTTATACTGTTTGTATATTACTTCTAAAACAAATCTATAATTAATATTTAAGTAGGAAATGAAAAAAAAAATGTCTGTAACACGGCAAGTTATTTTAAAATACCAAAATAAGTTAATAATATTAAACTTTACACATATAAAGATGAATAAACCGAGATATGTATATTTGTTAGTGTTCATACTCAAAGATGTGGAATCCGCAATTTATCTTCCATACATTTAAAAAAAAAAAACTAACATTTTATGAATGAAAATGTTATTAAAAATGTACTATATAAACTTGTATTTAAAGAAATAAAATATTTTTGTTTTGTTTGTTTGTTTGATTTAGACCGTTCCGAATTGATATCACGCTCTGAGCATCCAAATCGCGATATTTGATTCGGAACGAGCGACGGTCAGTGTCATATTCGTTCTAAGCGCTCTGTATGCCTAGTGTGACGGTGAAGTTTCGTAAACGCAACTATAGTAGTAGAGTTTTTTTACTGAATTTTCGATGTTCATTGCCTGTTATTATAGCCAAACTTGCAATAACACGCAATGTAAAATGAAAAACGTAACTACAGCAGTTACGTTTTCCGAAACTTCACTGTCACACTAGGCATACTGAGCGCGATTCGGAATGAGAGGAGAGTCTTGCTCATAACATTTTTCACAGCAATATAATTTCTTATATTGGGCATGTATCGTAACGTAACTTACTATAATTACCTTTCTTGTAATTTAGTAAATATTATTTCCTTTGTTAACATTAAGTTTCGTATCATTGTTACCAACACAACTTGGCTTTAGTTAATCGTATCTTCATCCTTCCTAATTAGTACCAGTACCAATCCTTAAACCTTGTAGTTATTTTTATCTTATTATTCACGTTATTATACATAATTCGTACTCATATCTTAATTCAACTAACTTAAACATTCTTCTTCTTCATCTTGCCTTCCTCACATAGCATCTTTTATGCGTCCCACGCCATCTTATTTTCCCTCTCTCCCACCTTATTTTTTAGTATTGCCAACGGAAAAATTATTATATATTTAACGACGGTTTAACGTATGAAAGGGACGGGAATGGTAGTATGTTAAATGACAACTGTACGTAAGAAAAGTGTATTTCTTATTGGTGGCTGGGGTTGAACCAACCTTTTCAGGATTTTTGAGGAAAACAGTTCTTACTACTGACTTGCACTTGACTTAAAAAATGTGTTTTATAACAAAAAAAAGTCACATAGACACATACATATACTCATCAAAAATCTTCAAAAATATAATAATAATAATAAATAAATATTTCCAGACAGGTCACACAGCGCCATCTAATTTCCGTGGTAAGCTACGAGGCTTGTGTTACGGAAACTAGATGGTTGATAAACTACATATTATACTTTTTTTTTTGTAAATATATACATATTATACATATAAACACCCAGGCCGAGACAAATTATACAATGTACAACTTGCCCCCGGTGGGAATCGAACCCACGACCTCCCGAATTCACGGCAACGTTTGTTACCACTAGACCACGGAGGCGGATAGTACGAGGCTAAGAGCCAGAGGAATACAAAATAATTAAAAGTACCTACAAGAATCGATCGCAACTCTATTTATGGAAAATTACAAATTTTAAACAATGTAGTGATTATAAATATAAATAACTTCTTATCTATTCTATAGCTAAACGCGTAAAGTTTACACAACAATGACTATTTGATACGACAAAAGTGAGTCATAACAAATTTGGAGACTCCTACTGTAGGAGTCCTACATCTGTCGCACACTAACACTGTATTCGACGTTTCCTCAACTGCTGCTCCACTCAACCATTCATTTCAGCTGTCTAACGGGCTCCCTCAATCCTCTAAAACGGTTAGGACGTTAGTGACCTACACCCACCTGATGGTAAGTGGTGCGAAAGGTCCATGAATGTTAGCAACTGGAATCAGACACTCATGACTGACATCAATCCCTAACACTATGCCGGCTTGACTGGGCATGACGGCAATTCGAGCCTGATCCCGAAACGTGTAGATACACTTTACTGGGATTATCGGCACGAACGGTGGATACTTCCCCGCACCGGCAGACAGGGAAAATTACCACCATCAGACCACCTACCACCTTATAGTATGAGGGCAGGAAGGCCGCATTCCACCCGAGTGTCTAGTTCACTTCGTCGAGTAGTATTTAACAATAAAATATTTTTTTTTTTTTTTTTGATGAAGTAGAAAAAAGGTAGCTACTAAAATAATAAAGAAACTCAATACATGCAAAAACTAAAATAAACAATCATAAAGACAACTATTAAACATTCTTATAAATAATATAACATGCAGTCTCGCAGTGTTAAATTAAAAAAAAAACAACTCAAAAGATGTTTTCTAGATAATCAAAGCATAATTGCACTAAACACAAAACAACACAACACAAAACCATTTAATTACCTTCTGGACATTTAGCGAAGTCATGGAACAAAAGGAAATATAATTATAAATAAACATTTAAATCTAAAACTAAATTTTATCAGCTCCCTACAGCGTGTATAAGTGGATATTGTATGTAGTATAGTTATGTATATATGTATGTATGTAAGTACTATTCATTCATTACAGCCTTTAGAACACAGCATCCTAGACCTCCACTGCTGGAGATGGGCCTTCCAGAACTGGAGAATTTGGCATACACTCGCTACGCTGGCCAGACGGCTTAGCGAGGATATGATGTCATTTTTTTTTATGACAATATTAACGATTCCACAAGTTGGCATTAGTGAAACCGGGACCGACGGCTTAACGTGGTCTCCGAGACACGGGAACGGTGGTGTTGCAAATCTATGACAAATGTACGTAAGAAAAGTGTATTTCTCATTGGTACATGCCGGGTGGGTTTGAACCGACCTTCGTAGGATTTAAGGTACAATAAATAAATAAATAATTCCAGACAGGTCACACAGCGCCATCTAGTTTCCGTGGTAAGCTACGAGGCTTGTGTTACGGAAACTAGATGGTTGATAAACTACATAATATACTTTTTTTTTTATAAATATATACATATTATACATATAAACACCCAGACCGAGACAAATTATACAATGTACAACTTGCCCCCGGTGGGAATCGAACCCACGACCTCCCGAGTTCACGGCAACGTTTGTTACCACTAGACCACGGAGGCGGTCTACGCGTTCTTACAACCGAGCCACCACCACTCAATGTACTATTAGTATGTAATATATATATTATTAATAAATATAGTTATTATTTAATAATGATCAGTCTTAAATACGTCTTCGCACCTACTCCTCGATCTAAGTTAAACTTATTATTGTCCCAAACGTTGGCTGTCACAGAATGTCTAGCGGCATTAAGACGATTATTATTGAGTCATCGGTTTTGTTACTGATCAACACTTTGATATACACTGCGTGATTGGTACTTAGCTTATTCATTTGGTTATTTCAACCAATGATGTGCCTCGAAAAAAAAAAAAAAAACAGTTCCCGATTCCAGTCCGCTGAATTTCTTACCATGCAGAAAGAAAATTTTTTTTTTTTCATTATGCATGAGGGAGGGTGGATCGGTTGAAGTCAGCTAGACATATATTGATGCTAGGGTGGGGGCTTCGGCTCGGGTGGCAGTGCTGTGGCCCTGGCTACAGGAATCTGTGTACTTACAATGTAATCACACCCTAAATGTATGTGTTGTCTATATCCCAAGTACTAACAAATCAGTGTATTGTGTTGTGACATACTAACCACTTCATTTTCTGTTTTAGTGTTTGTGATTCATCGTGTCCAATCAAACCCTTTTAACCAGTACCTATACGCAATTTACTAATCAATACAAACGTGATGTTGGCACAAATGCCTTAGTGGCGATTGCCATTACTAGTTTAAAAAAAGAAGAAGAACATATCAAAAGTCGATGGGTTTACCATGCGGGTGCCGGGTCCATCTCGTGTGGGGAAGAGAGGAGAAGAATAGTGTCTCGGGCTTTGACCGATTATGGGCTAGTTTAAAAAGGAGACCCTTTCTTTTTCTTGCGGAATAACATTCTCACTATCCACTATTCTATTCCCCCCTCTACCCAATCAAAATTACTGCATTATTTAAAGTCAAGATCATTTCTAAGCCAAAAGGCACTTTGAGACTTATGTCACTATCCATTCTACTCCTTTCACTCCATACCCAACTAAATACTACATGATTTAACTTCTTTAATTGTTGGATAAAAATAACACACAATTAATATTATTTCTAAGCAAAAAAGGCACTTTGAGACTTATGACTATTACCACATCCGAGAAATATGTAATTTTTAAGCTATTGCATAGCTTTTATCGCGGGCTTTGAGCGCAGCGACCGAATCAAGAAATTCCGTAACGAAAATAAACCTAACACCCCCCTCCGACCGGCACAGCGGTGCGGCGTTGAAAGCCGTGCATCGTCTAACGTCGTTTCAGTTCGGCAGACTTCGGCACGGTGTTTGTGTGCGTGCGACTAGACGTATGCGTGTAGACTAGCTGCTAACTGCTCATAACTGATTCTATCTCTTTTAGACACAATGCTAGGTGAGACAGCGTGCTTTTTGGCCGCGACCACGTATATATAAAATATTATTGAATTAATATCAAAGAAAAAAAAACTGCATAAATAATTAATTATAATTGCATAAGTTGATAAAAAATGCTATGCAATAGTTTTACCGCGGCAGTTTCCGAATGCCACACGTATTTTTTTGTTAATATTAAAATGATTATGTCCCATAATGTGTGAAAGACGTTGTAAATACTGGCGAACTGATTATTTTTGGTGATAAGAAAATTATATCACTTATGTATTTGTGAATATTGCTTGTTGTTACTTAATTTAGATAGTGATGGATTACACAAATATAGCCATAAATTACGTTAGACCAGACATTGTAATTATAGATATAATTCAGTCAATATTAACATTATTTTAAAATCAACTTAGATTATTTTAGCGTTTAAAGGTTTTATCACACTACTGGTCAATTCTTCCTGAAGTGCAGGAAATAATTGTATAGGGAAGGGCTTGTTTCCGGTCCGTGTAAGGAGACAAATATGCCAGTGGAAGTACAATCTACATGGTCTTATTCACATTGGATCTGGGTTTTTTACTACTTTGAGAATTTGTCACTGCAAAGCTGTGTCTAAGTGCATGGACCGGGTGTAGTGTGACCAAGTGAACACTTCAACCCTTTGGATTTTATAAAAATATGTAAAAAGAAAATTATAAAAAAGATGAGACATTTGAAAGTAGTTAAATACTTTTAAAATTTCTTAGTTTTATATCAAATGTGTCTGCTGAAAATCTTTCTCGTAGAATGGTAAATATGTGATGTTTTTTTTAAATAACACAACGGCACGACAAATTTTGTCGTCCTCCGCCTAATATGAGTCTGAGACACTCGCACGTCCGGACGCAGTTTTCCAGTTCAACAGACTTATTGTTAACAATCAAGTACAAACGCCGTCTTTTGATTATAAAGACAATCTGTCATAGTGAGAACACACAAGTCCAGGCGCCGTCTTTTGATTATAAAGACAATCTGTCATAGTGAGAACACACAAGTCCAGGCGCCGTCTTTTGATTATAAAGACAATCTGTCATAGTGAGAACACACAAGTCCAGGCGCCGTCTTTTGATTATAAAGACAATCTGTCATAGTGAGAACACACAAGTCCAGGCGCCGTCTTTCGATTATAAAGACAATCTGTCATAGTGAGAACACACAAGTCCAGGCGCCGTCTTTTGATTATAAAGACAATCTGTCATAGTGAGAACACACAAGTCCAGGCGCCGTCTTTCGATTATAAAGACAATCTGTCATAGTGAGAACACACAAGTCCAGGCGCCGTCTTTCGATTATAAAGACAATCTGTCATAGTGAGAACACACAAGTCCAGGCGCCGTCTTTCGATTATAAAGACAATCTGTCATAGTGAGAACACACAAGTCCAGGCGCCGTCTTTCGATTATAAAGACAATCTGTCATAGTGAGAACACACAAGTCCAGGCGCCGTCTTTCGATTATAAAGACAATCTGTCATAGTGAGAACACACAAGTCAAGGCGCCGTCTTTCGATTATAAAGACAATCTGTCATAGTGAGAACACACAAGTCCAGGCGCCGTCTTTCGATTATAAAGACAATCTGTCATAGTGAGAACACACAAGTCCAGGCGCCGTCTTTCGATTATAAAGACAATCTGTCATAGTGAGAACACACAAGTCCAGGCGCCGTCTTTCGATTATAAAGACAATCTGTCATAGTGAGAACACACAAATCCATAATATTATATATATATATATAATTTACCTGTTTTTTGTCCATTTTAGCTTTGATATCTCTTGCCAAAGTGTAGAAGGCATCTTCAACATTGACGGAGTCCTTGGCCGAGGTTTCTACAAATTTTATTTGATACTCTACAGCTAATTGTTCACCCCTCTCTCTGGAAACCTTGAAACAAATTGGTTTTTTTATAGGATACAGAGCCAAAACCAACTACTATTAAAGCTGGTTGTCAACCAGAGATGTCCTAGGGAAATGAGTGGAGCACAAAGTACTTCTCCACTTCATTATGAATTCTTATCATCATGAATGTCATATCACTGGTGGAAGTTTTTTTTTTTTTTATCACAATTTTTTTATATCAAAGGTAAAAGTAAAGAAAGGAAAATAGTTTGGAGCAACTTAACAGAAGGCAATATTAACTGGTCAAAAACCTTTGCAAAACTAGGACTTGCAGAAAAAAAATACAGTTCACTGAATATAAAGAATATGCGATTGGCTTAACTATCAGAGTGACAAACTAACTAATCACTTGTATTAAAAAAAAAAAAAATGATTTCCAGGATTATTTTTTTGTACTTTTTAGATCATTAAAAGTACAAGTACAAAAGATGTCTAAGATCATCACCAATTGAGTATCCAAAAATAATATATGGAAGGATGCGATGGTAGCTCGGTTGTATGAATACTAACCTAAAAATCCTACAAAGGTCGGTTTGGAGAGCACGCTAAGCCGTCTGACCCGGATCCACTGATACCAACTTGTGGAATTGTTAATACATTGACATCAGACCCACGTCAGAAATATCTGGAAGGCCTGTCTCCAACAATGGAGGTCTAGGACTCTGTATTCTGTAATGATGATGATATGAAAGGAAATACGCTAACAAATGCGGCGGTGATGTGTTGCCGAACTAAAAATTATTAATTGTTATTTTTTTCAATTTAATTTTTACAAATTTCGTTAAGCAACATGTCACCATTGCTATTGTTAGTTTAGATTTATTTCATCAAACGTTGAATTTATTTGTATATGCAATTGGTTAAGGACACTTTTAGACATATCTCAGGGCTGGATTAATATGACACATCTGACATTCAATATGCATATGCTTATGCTTCGAGACAACTATTAATTAGGCAATTACATGTACATTTTGTTCATTTGTGCACATTTTTGAACACACTCTTAGATGTTCAGAGATCATAAAACAATTACAAGATCACACATTTAACCTTCACACTATCCTTATAATAATTACCATGAAGAACAATAGATATTACAAACTTAATTTCAAATAAAAAATATTTCCTTTTAGTCAACATTGCAACTTCTAGACAACCAGTATTATAGAAAACCTAGCTATGCCTGTGACTTTATCTGCATGAAATAGTGATTTTCAACCCCTTACAGCCCTTTTTTCTCATTAAAAAGTAGCCTAAGTGCTTTCTCAGGCTGTAGAATCTACAGTGTAACCTTCTTTATTCTATACCAAATTTAATAAATTGGTCAGTATTTCAGAAATATATTCTAGGTATTGTGACGTTAAAAAAATAATTGTCAAAATCAAATATATCAGATCCTTATAACCTAACCCATCTAGTAAATGTAGTAGGATGTTTATCAGCATTATAAACCTTTGTCTTCATGCAATAGAAATTTCAAAATTTTATAATTACTCTACCTGTCTTTTATCTGCTAGATCACATTTATTTCCGAGTATCATTTTTTCTACATCAGCACTGGCATTTTCTTCTATATTTCTGATCCAATTCTTAATATTTTCGAAGCTCTTCTCGTTAGTAACATCATAAACCATCATGATACCCATGGAACCACGGTAATAGGCCGTTGTTATTGTGCGGAACCTCTCCTGTCCTGCTGTGTCCCTTTAAAGCAAAATTTATTATTTCTTCTAATAAATAGTTTAACTTACAGTTAAACACATACATACAAACAATTTGATTCATACACAAAGTACAAGTACATTTTTTATATAGAGATGGTGGCCCGGTTTTTGCCACTACTGTCATTAATTTATTTATTTTTTTCCATTTATATTGCAATCTGTCTAGTCAAGACGAATATGTATGTAATGCTATAGGTCTTGAACGGTTTGCTTCCATTGATGCAACCATATTGATACATTAAATTTAAATTAAAAATTGACATCACATCCTCACCAACCATTCTAGACAGCTTGGCAAGTGTAAGGCAAATTCTTCAGAAATGTTCTGAAAGGCCTATCTCCAGCAGTGGAGGTCTAGGACATGTTAGTAGACAAATATCCTGTTACGTGGGCACATTAATTTTGATCTGAATCCAATACAAAATATTTTAACTGTTTTAATTTAGAAGCATATATACTAGGCAACTTTAACGTTTGAGAAATTTAAGACGTTTTTGTGCTGATTATAAATATGTATAAAGTACATGTACCTTGGTAATTATTGCCATTCAAGCTTTAATAGATACATACAAAACTAAAAAAATTAAGTCCTTTGTGGTCCTTACCATATTTGCAATTTAACTTTCTTCCCATCCAAGTCTATAGTACGAATTTTGAAGTCGATACCTAAAACATATGCTCAGTAAGATCACAGTCAATTAAAATTAAGAGTCTATGATGTCATAACTTTTTAATTCATAACTTAATTTGATAAGGGCTTCGCGGCGCACCCTTTATATGTTTATTATAGCTAACACAACAAAAACAAGCGCTCACACAAAAAATATTATACACAAAAAACTCTAGATGACGACAAATTATTAAGAGACAAAAAATACACAAATTCTGACAATAACCTTTGGTAGACGAGACCACTTACCAATAGTCGATATGAATGAGTTATTGAATGCATCTTCCGAAAATCTAAATAATATAGATGTTTTCCCGACGCCCGAATCACCTATCAATAGTAATTTAAATAAACAATCGTATGTTTTTGCCATATTTTAAAACAGTCTTGAGAATACAAAATCACATAAGCCATTCATTTATTTGGCATTTTTGAAAGTTCATCAAAAATGTTGCTATTTAAATATTACTTCTCAACAAAAAAATATTTATGCTGTGTCACAGACAAACTTATGTCAAAGACAAGTGCTAGAGCGAGTAGTAATTCTGACAGCACGAATATTATAAATATTGGAACGCAATCTTAAAAACAAACTGTGTTCAAGATTTTTAATTAATTGGTTGAAACATTTGCGTTCTATGCGTGAGACGTTAAATTTATTTAAAAAAAAACTCTTATTTTGACGTTTGTAGACGCCGCGTACTGAAAATATTTGTAATTTGGAAATATGAGTTTATAAATTACGTAGCTATAAATAGATGTATTTATTACATTACTAAACGTAAACATTGTTAGTATTAGAATAAAACTTTAAAATGTTTTATCATGTAAGTACTTTTAAAGTAAACTCTAGGTTTTATAACCTAAAAACCGACAAGCAGAATAAGTTTTCGTGTAGAATTTAAATACAAACCCTAATTTATTTAACAGATATCTCTTGAACATGAAATTTTACTACATCCTCGTTACTTTGGGCCTCAGTTATTGGATACAGTGAAGCAAAAACTATATTCTGAAGTTGAAGGCACTTGTTCTGGCAAGTAAGTTGTTTAAATACTTCTTAAATATGTCGGCGCATCATTGCTTTGAGTACAGTGAAGAGGATGTAAAAATTGTAAGTTCTATGAAAATAAAGGGGGCCTCTAAACCTATACATTACCATGGTCTAAGCTTTTGTAGTTTGCAAACTAGTTCAATGGAGGGCTTCCACAGAAGAACTATGCAAACTACTTACCACTCTCCCAGACATCGCGCTCCTTATTTCGTCCGCAGCGAGAGTTTTAAGTGGTGCTTTCATTGTCTACCATTTTTCCTTCTCACTATAATATATTGTACAAGGGCGAGATTAATGCCATAGGCACAGGTAACCTTTGTGATGGCAGTAATAGAGCAGATAATAAGAAAAAATATAAATATACAATAACCTATAATTATATATGATAATTACTCTCAAAGCGTGATTGAGACAATTTGCTTTTTAAAAAAGTTACTGAAGTCTAAGTTTCTAAAAATGAAAATAGAAGGAGCTTGTAGGATTACCAGTGTAAGTCTATTCCACTGGCGAGCTGCCGAAACAGTGAGAGAATCTGCTGGAAGGGTATATAGGGATATATAGTTGATTGTTTTGAAAAGAGTAAAGTGTACAACTGCAAATTGTGCTTAAATTGAAGACAATCCTTCAGGTAAGGAGAAGTTATAGGGTAATTAAGGATGCCATACAGAAAGGAAAGAAGGTGCTGATGTCACCTTCCTCGAGAACCACTCCATTTGTTAGTAAAAACAGCATGAAAATAAGGTTAAATTGCACCCACATATTATACTGTCTCACTCTCCCAGAAAGAAGACAAATTTCTAAGCATTCCATGGATTCACATGGGTGCCGGGTCCATTGTGTGTGGGTAGGAGATGAGAAGAATGGTGTCTCGGGCTTGCGACCGACAATAGGCTGGTTTAAGAAAAGGAAGCCTCCTTTTTTTTTATTGCGCGATAATACGCTCACCATCCACCATTCTACTTCTCTCCCTACCCAACCAAATACTGTATGATTCCATTAATGCCGTCTTGGTAGCTCGTTCCATAAATGTATTGACGGCAGACCTGCTTAGGCCCAATTCTTTCAGTAAGTGATGCAAAGATTTTGCTGGAACTCCTCTTGCACCAACTTCCACTGCGTAAAGCTGAGTCTTGAACCCGTTCCTGATCATTTCTTCTGTGAGATCATAATATTTATTCGACTTCATGTTGTGGTCTTTTGGAATATTTGATTCCCACGGAACGGTAAGTTCAATAAGGATAACTTTTTTCAAGTTCCGAGAAAACACTAAGATGTCTGGCCTATAGGCTGATACAGCTAGTTCATCTGGGATCCTATAATGGTGTTCAAATGTATCCATGAGAATTTTCCAGTCTGATGCGGCGCCAAGGATCGAGGTGGGTTAGCTGGTAGAAAAAGCTGAAATGGCATAATAAAGTATTTTAATAATAATAATAAAATTGGTGAAGTAGTTTTTGACTTTATCATGAATAGACAGACACAACGGAGGACTTTGTTTTATAATATCTAGTGATAGTGATGCTTGCTTGCTTGACTTTGTGTATTGTACAAAATATTTTGTATCTTTATTTATTTTATGCTTCAGTTAATAATTTGTTATTTTAATAATTTTAGATATGGATTTGTGATAGCTGTAACAACAATAGACAGTATAGGAGCAGGTCTAATACAGCCAGGCCAAGGTTTTGTGGTATACCCTGTTAAATATAAAGCTATAGTCTTCCGACCATTCAAGGGAGAAGTCCTAGATGCTATTGTCACACAAGTAAACAAGGTAAATCAAGCTTCGTATTTGTAATAAAACAATCAGATGTCACATTCATAAAAAAGGTACAATTTGTTTATTTCCCTGCATACTTTGTCACTCTATATGGATACAGGCTTCTGAGTTAGTAGTCTAGCGGTTTAGTCCGTGGATTTAGACTTGAAGCAACCGAGACCACACCTGTTTCGACTATCTTTGAAGAATCACACCTTATGCAAGCCACTGGAGATACTCGAGAATGGGAAAAAACAATGAAATAAAACATGAAGTCGAACAAATTCAAGACTTGGTTTTATGCAGTGGAAGTTGTTGCAAGAGGAAGTTCAGCAAAATATTCCAACCACTTACTGAATGAATTGGGCCTAAGCAGGTCTGCCATCAACATTTAAATTATACAACATTTTGTTGGGAAGGAAGAGGAGCAAAATGTTGAATGAATTGCTACGCAATAAAAAGAGAAGCCGTCTGGCCAGCGTGGCGAGTGTAGGCCAAAATTCTCCAGATATATAGTAATATGTACTGGAAGGCCCATCTCCAGCAGTGGAGGTCTAGGGCGCTGTGTTCTAGGGGCTGAAATGGAAAAGAGAAGGCGTCCTTTGTATACCAGCATAATAGTCAGTCACAAGCATGAGACACATTTTTCTCTTGTTTGTTTCACAATAAATCCATGGAATGCTAAGAACTAAGTCTTCATGATTCACCATCACAACCCTTAGAACACAGAGTCCTAGACTTCCACTGTTGGAGATGGGTCTTCCAGAAATTTCTGGAGAATTCGGTCTACACTCGCCAAGCTGGCTAGACGGATTGACAAGGGAGGAATACATATCCACAAATCTGTTATTTGTGTAGTAATAACCAACATTTACGTATTGCTAGATTTTCTTTCTGAATAAATATTATGATCTCACAGAAGAAATGATTAGGAACGGGTTCAAGACTCAGCTTTACGCAGTGGAAGTTAGTGCGAGAGGAGTTCCAGCAAAATCTTTGCACCACTTACTGAAATACACAATGGACACGGCACCCGCACAGTGAATCCATGGATAATGTTATTGTTTCAGGTTGGAATGTTTGCACAAATAGGCCCTCTCAGCTGTTTCATATCACATCATGTAAGTTATTACAAATTACCATTTTTTTTTACTGTAATCTTAAATATGATAGGTATGCTTTGACTGTGGTATTTCGGTTAAGATCATAGATTTAGATGTGAAATTACTGGGTTTAATTCATAATTTCATACTCTAGAGACATTGACGAGCTTGTATTGATGAAAATGTTGACAATATAGTAAAGTTGGCTAAATGTGCTATCAAATCTTTTAGCAAGGGGTCGTAATGACGATGATGATGCTTTGACTATTGTAACAAGAGAAGTATAGTTAATAAATTATTTTAAGCAAGCCCTCAGTCAGTTTCAAGCCCGAGACATCATTCTTCCATGATAGACCCAGAACTACTTATTACTTCTGTATACTTATTGAAAATGTTATAATATTGTTATTCAAATCAAATCAAAATAATTTATTTATTAACACTTGGATATTGTCAATACATACAAGCTAAGAAATAAATAAAAAACAAATGAAAATATTACCATTGACCATTGCTGGACCGAACCCAACATCAATACAATAATTATAACTAAAACATTGTTGCCATAAACGAGGAATTTGTTTTTACTTACAGCTAGATACTTAATATTAAATTCGTGGTTGTAAAAAGGCCATGTCAGCTTACAATCTAATAATAATTATGTCCATAAATTTAAATATAAATTCGTGGCTGTAAAAAGGCCATGTCAGCTTACAATCTAATAATAATTATGTCCATAAATTTAAATATAAATTCGTGGCTGTAAAAAGGCCATGTCAGCTTACAATCTAATAATAATTATGTCCATAAATTTAAATATAAATTCGTGGCTGTAAAAAGGCCATGTCGGCTTACAATCTAATAATAATTATGTCCATAAATTTAAATATAAATTCGTGGCTGTAAAAAGGCCATGTCAGCTTACAATCTAATAATAATTATGTCCATAAATTTAAATATAAATTCGTGGCTGTAAAAAGGCCATGTCAGCTTACAATCTAATAATAATTATGTCCATAAATTTAAATATAAATTCGTGGCTGTAAAAAGGCCATGTCAGCTTACAATCTAATAATAATTATGTCCATAAATTTAAATATAAATTCGTGGCTGTAAAAAGGCCATGTCAGCTTACAATCTAATAATAATTATGTCCATAAATTTAAATATAAATTTGTGGCTGTAAAAAGGCCATGTCAGCTTACAATCTAATAATAATTATGTCCATAAATTTAAATATAAATTCGTGGCTGTAAAAAGGCCATGTCAGCTTACAATCTAATAATAATTATGTCCATAAATTTAAATATAAATTCGTGGCTGTAAAAAGGCCATGTCAGCTTACAATCTAATAATAATTATGTCCATAAATTTAAATATAAATTCGTGGCTGTAAAAAGGCCATGTCAGCTTACAATCTAATAATAATTATGTCCATAAATTTAAATATAAATTCGTGGCTGTAAAAAGGCCATGTCAGCTTACAATCTAATAATAATTATGTCCATAAATTTAAATATAAATTCGTGGCTGTAAAAAGGCCATGTCGGCTTACAATCTAATAATATTTTTTATAGGCAATAAAGGCTACTGCAGTAATGTGGTGGTCGCCTATAATAGGTGCAACAACTAACTTCTGATTTAGTGTTAAGTACAAATAAGTGTGTGATGTTAGCTATCCTATTATAAATAAATCAATAATCTAGCACAGTGAATGCATTGAATACTAAAAAATGGTATTTAGCCAGATATCTACGAGTATGAAAAATTTGCCCCCATTTTTAATTGGTACTTCAGGGACCGTTTTGAAATTATTAGATACAAATTTTCCGATTTAACTGACAAGTTTTGAATTATTTTTTTTGTCTTTTACTAACATCCGTGAAGTCTATTCCAGCAGATATGGAATTTTGTCCGAATGTGAACCCTCCGTGTTATAAAAGCAAACAAGAAGACAATGTCATACAGGAGGAAGACGTCATCCGATTGAAAATTGTCGGCACCAGAGTTGATGCTACTGGCATTGTGAGTATAAAGATCATAGCAAAGAGTGTAACTAATTGGGACAAGAGTGGCAACTCTCGTGAAAGAAGTGGTGTTCACCCGAACCAGGTGGATAGTAGGATACTTATGCCATACATACCTATTATATGTATAGCTTCTATATCATCATTCATTACAGCCCCTAGAACACAGCGTCCTAGATCTCCACTGCTGGAGATGGGCCTTCCAGAACATACAAATATCTGGAGAATTTGGCCTACACTCGTCACGCTGGCCAGACGGCTTGGCGAGGATTTGATGTCAATATTTTATGACAGTTTATTAACGATTCCACAAGTTGGTATTAGTGGAACCGGGACCGACGGCTTAACGTACTCTCCGAGGCACAGGAATGGTGGTGTTGTAAATCTATGACAAATGTAAAATTTATTTGTGATTGTATGGTTACAAATGAAGGTGAACAATTAGAAAGTGTAGATGAGGTTTCTGAACGAAGATCTGGTAGACGCTTGCCTTATGTTTACAGGGAGATTGTTCCATAAATTTGTAGCAACAACTGTAAAAGAATATTGTTACTGTTAATACAACACATTTAAATTATTATTTTTGAAGACACAAGTTACAAAATGGTCTAACGATACGACCACAGCCTGCGAGGTAGTCGCATGCCCGAATCACCGTGGGGCCTCAGGACCTCAAGACACCTAAAGACTTAAATCATATAACCGTCTCTTTTTTACTGTTAGACCTGTGTGCCTTTACAGCTAAGTCTGAATCGTGGCTACGAGTGAACAAGGCATATATATTTATTTATTTATTAAAGTTATATGATTCGCTTGTTGACAACAATGGCATGTTGAATGAATTTAACTGATTAATAATAATAATAATCGTTTGAATGCGAGAAAAACCAAGGTACTAGTGTTTGAAAGAAGAAGGATGACAAACTTGGCGATAAAGATTGATGATGAAACTCTAGAACAAGTAAATGAAATTATATATCTGGGCAGTGTTTTCACTGCGGATGGGAAGTATGATAGGGATGTTGAAAGAAGAGTGAACGCGGGAAATAGCGTTAACGGTGCCCTGGGGTCACTGATCGGCAGTCGAAATGTCAGTGACAAAGCTCGGCTCGCCATACACAATGCAATGTTAGTACCAACACTGATGTAATTTAAAATACATTTTAAACGATTATAATATAAACTATAAAGTATACAACAATGTAAACAAACCATTTCTTATGTTAAATGATATCTGTCAAAAAGTAACATCAATAACCCTCCTTTCAACACGGTACTGACATACGAAATTAGCATCAAATGTTAGAATTTTCATTAATTCAAGCTAACATTTCTTAATACGAACGCGGCCATAAACTCATTTTGTTCGCCGCAGCAATTGGAACTATTTATTCACTTCCCTTTTTTTTTCAGTTCGCCATTGGAACATTGATGGATGACTACTTGGGATTGGTGACGCAATAATTTTAAGTTTAAATTTAAGTAAATGTCTTTAATAAGGAATATTGTTTTTTTTTATTTAAACCTAACCTACCTGAAAGTATTAGCTGCAGTGCAATGGAAGTGCTGACATCATTGCAAATGGCACATACCTACTTATCTCATATATCTATCTCATAACGAGAACAAATAGGCGGACTGAAGGTGGTCATTTTCCCAGTCTGCCGGGGAGGGAAAGTATCCATCATTGGTGCCGATAAACTCAGTAAAGTGTATCCACACGTTTCGGGATAAGGCTTTCAGTCAAGCCGGCATAGTGTTAGGGATTGTTGCCAGTCATGAGTCTCTGATTCAAGTTGCTGACATTCATTGACCTCGCGCGCCACTTACCATCAGGTGGGCGCAAGGTAGTATGAACAATATATCAGTAAACGCCTATTTTTTTTTTTAAATTCTTTATTGCACCAAAATTTAAAATTAGGGACATAGGCGAGTTTATTGCCTGTTAGGCATTCACTGACAACTAACCTTTGGGATGGTGAGAGATTATGGGCAGGGTGCAACAATCTAATAATAATAGTTCAATTTATAAATACACTAGCCAAGCAATTACATAAACTATATGCTAGTATTATGAACATATTGCATGCCAAATATTCAATGTGTACTGTAAAATTAAATATTAATATAATTTGTAGATGCAATACATTACATAGAAATTTTACATTTACATAAATATTGAAATAATTAGGTTCTAAATAAAATGATGAGTCCTTATGTATGAAATTGACGCTTTGACGAACTGGGCACTGGCCACTTTGATGTCAAATATCTGACAGTTGGCTAGGAATTCCAATTTCAAATTTAGGCTTATGCACGTAGACAGTCTATTCTTATGAATTTATTAGTGATTCATTTGTTTTCATGCTATTAGATTTTCCTTTGACATCGGTCTGTCCACAATATGAAAATTTTAAAAAATCGTATTAATTATGAATACAAGTGACCCAACGCTGCAGAAACAGCTTAAAGGATTTTGTTCTGGTAATTTTGACCTACACAACAAACCCCGTGGACGACCGAAGCCCCTAGTAGTCAATAAAGAATTAAAGGTGATCGTGAAAGCAGATCCATCGCAAACCACGTCAGAGTTAGCAGGCTTCGGTGTAAGTGACAATTAAATTTTGATTCACTTGAAACAAATTAGATAAGTGAGAAAGCTCGAGAAATGAGTATCGCATGGATTGAGTGAAGTATACCAACAAACACGCATTGAGTGCTGAATTACATTACTTAACCGTCACATTTTGATTTATTTAAAAACTTTATTGTAAATCTATACAAAAGGCGAACGTAATGCCGCAAGACATTCTCTTCCCGTTAACCTTTGGGTCATTGGGATATTTAAATATGAGTACCGTGCAAATATTAAAATTAAACATAAATAATATTAAAAATTAACATACATAGACAACTATAATATATATATATATATATACACATACTAATACTACATAAATATAATACAATAAAATTATATAATAATACATAAATACCTTAATGTTAATAATAACTACCTACAATGGATTAAAGTCAGTAAAAAGTTAAGCTAGTGACTTATAAAAATGACTGGTACACTCTTTTCTTGAATATTGGTCTGCTGGGTGCTTGTCTGACTTCAACAGGATCGTACTTGTGATTAAAAATGAATCCTGTACAATAATCGAAAACGCTCATCACAGTGGTTGAACCCAGGAGAACCGGCTAAATCCTGTCCAAAGCGAAAGTTGACTCAGAAAAAAGTAGGTACCTACGAGGGGCGTTCAAAATATTCTCGGTATTGATACGTTACAACCTCTTTTATATATATATTTGTTACTGGCCGCTAAGATTCATCCATTGACATTAAAAAAAAGTAAAATTGGAACCGAGATGTTCTTTTGTTTTTCTGCAATTGCCGAACAAACATGAACACCATGAGCGAATTAACAATTTTAACGAAATTAGAGCACCGATCCGTCATAAAATTCTTGACAAAACAGGGTAAAAATCAAAAAACCATAAAAGAGGAAATGGATTGTGTTTACCGTGAGTCTGCTCCTTTATCTACTATTCAAAAATGGTCAAGCGAATTTAAGCGTGGAAGGGAGAGTATTGAAGATGACCCTAGACCTGGCCGGCCTGTAGTGGCTACCTCACAAGAAAATATTGATAAAGTGGAAAAACTTATATTGGAAGACGGCCGAGTGAAGGTAAAATCTATAGCTCAAGTAACCAATCTCTCTATTGGTACCGTACATGACATTATACATGACCATCTTAATATGTCAAAAGTAAGTGCAAGATGGGTTCCGCGAATGCTGACGCTTCTTCAAAAGGATATGCGTGTGGCTTGCTGTTCAGATTTTATCGACCTGTGTGGTGAAAATCCCGATGAGGTGCTGCAAAAAATAGTTACTGGAGATGAAACCTGGGTTCATCATTATGACCCAGAGAGCAAACAGGAGTCCATGCAGTGGCACATTAAGGGTTCAGCTCATCCCAAGAAGTTCAAGGTAATCCCGTCAGCTGGCAAGGTCATGGCCACAATATTTTGGGATTGTGAAGGAGTTTTGCTTATCGATTATAAAGAAAAAGGTGTAAATATCACAGGGCAGTACTACGCTAACGTTATACGTCAATTAAGAGATGCGATCAAAGAAAAGAGGCGAGGAAAGTTAACCAAAGGTGTTCTGCTTCTGCATGACAACGCCCCTGTCCATACTGCTCATATTGCCAAGGCAGCTATTGTTGAATGTGGGTTTGAAACTGTTACTCATCCACCCTATAGTCCGGACTTAGCCCCAAGCGACTTCTTTTTGTTTCCCAATCTTAAAAAGGATCTGCGTGGAAATAAATTTTCTGACGATGAAGCGTTGAAGACGGCCGTGGAGGAGCATTTTTACACCAAAGATAAAAAATATTTTTATGAGGGATTAAAAAAAATAATTGATCGATCTTATAAGTGTATGAACATAGGGGGGGAGTATATTGAAAAATAAAAATATCAAACTTTTCGTACTTGTTTGTTTTTATCCACATACCGAGAATATTTTGAACGCCCCTCGTACTGGTGAATGTTTGGTTGACTTATGCTGGCGTCATTCATTACAGCTTCAACCGCTGGTCAATTTCTTTAGCCCACTGCTGCTTCAGGACAATGCTAGACTTTACACTTCTAACAGAAAAAACGTAAAGTATCATCACGACGTTTCCCTTTCGGGGTGGTCAGAAACCACGCTTATAAAGAAGCGGATTCACATTTAGCCAACTTTACTATAGGCCAATCATGACAAGTGGTAAGCTTGTCGATGTCTACAGCGTACCAACTCGAGAAATATCACAAATAAATTTAATGTATTTATGAAAATTAATAAATATTATTGTGTCCCAGGACCAGGAATCGAACCCGGTAGCTCCGAGTCTAAATCCACGGACTTAACTACTAAACCACGGAGGCAGTAACAGACTGTCGCTAAATTTGAGGAGCTGCGATCAGAATGTCTCCGACACCCACCATACTCCCCAGACCTTGGTCCAACAAACTTGGGTTTCGCAATTTGGATAGTTTCTTGAAAGGAAAAAATTCAACAATTTCAAAGGGGCAGTTAAACCGCCCCATAAAAGAAATATTGATGCTCACTCCCACATTTTTTTCAGCAATGGAATCTATGAACTACCTACCTATGAAATGGCGAAAGTGCATAGATAATAATGGTACATACTTTGATTAAGGCCGCGTTCGTTTTAAGAAATGTTAGCATGAAAATACCACTATATAAGTAGCACAAGTCGTTCGTTTAATGAAAATTATAACATTTGATGCTAATGGGGCGTATCAGGCAAAGCTTTTTGTAGATGTCGCTAGCGGCACTGGTACCTTATTTTACACCTATATCGCATTTTTTTTTTAATGTTTACGGATTTTTATATGTTTATAACAGAAAATTGTATTTAAAATTAATGTTAACTACCTTAAAAGACGAATTAAGAAAGCGACACCGTCTTTAAAAAGAAAAAAAGGTTTTATTAATAGAACGGCAATTTTGAGATCACCATATCTTTGATCTAGCTTAGAAATCTCTATTTGTACACTTAAAAGCTGCTCACTCCGGCAATATAACCAGAAAATAATAAATTTCTTAATAAAAATATAAGTTTTATATGCAACTGACAGTTCTATTGGGTACCGTCTATCATGCGCCATCTATCGTGATAAAAAGTTAGTAATACACCCCATTCGTATGTCAGTACCGTGTTGATGTTACTTTTTGACAGATGTCATTTACATATAAAATCGTTTGTAGTATAATACTTATAATAAATATATAATTAATAAAATACTTTATAGTTTTCTATTATATTTCTTAATCTATGGTTAAAAAAGTATTTTAAACGATTTTATGTAATAAATTTAAAGACCATAATATCATGTGTTTTGGATGCCATGGTATTATAAAACATGAACGAAAACGCTTGTCAAAAAGTAGCCTCACCGCTTGTTTTATTTAAGAAATGTTAGTTATTTAAAAAAGTCGTATTTCTTAACAAAATCGACATTTCACGCTGGTTTATGAAGTTGCTAAGAAATATTGGAAATGTTATAAAACGAACGCGGCCTAAATATTTTTTTCATATTTTTTTTTCCATACAAGAACCTAATATATGATTAATGTCCATAATTTTATTTCAAGGGTGTAATTTTTAGGGGGTGTTAATAAAAACAACAGTGCATAGTTTAATATTTATTTGGCATTCAAATAATTATATAGTTGGAATTCATACACACATTGTAACAAAAAACAAATCGTCAAAAACGGTTTAAATATTTGGACATTGTCAGTCTATCTGGGCAGTACTTTATAAGAGTTACTAAATAAAACATATTAACCGCCAGTTTCCATAACGATGATTAAATTAACGCACAGTAACATTTGCTTATAAGGCACATGATTGGCTGAAATTACAAGTGACACCAACCAATCATGTGGCATATGATGAAATGTTAAACGAATCTAACATAGGATCTATAAGCCAAAAGCTGTACTTCGGATATTAAAAAAAAAAACGTTTCACGACAAAACTAACAATAAATCAAATATGCTTTTTTTTTTTTTTTAATTGTCTTTAAAGGACATTGTACAGAATACATCAGTCCTAAACACGTAATTTATTTGCATAATATATGTTCATAACAGAGTTGGGGATCATCAAATTCCAGATGCTCCAGAATTTGATGCTTTACTTGGAGTCACTCGCGGCATTATAGCCCAAACACGACGGGTAAAATATGAGAGTTGACAGCGCGGGAAAAC
This sequence comes from Tinea semifulvella, assembly GCA_910589645.1. Classification (NCBI taxonomy): domain Eukaryota; kingdom Metazoa; phylum Arthropoda; class Insecta; order Lepidoptera; family Tineidae; genus Tinea; species Tinea semifulvella. The sequence continues at coordinate 5,258,072 of OU342620.1, forward strand.
CGCAAAAAATAAACTGCAACTTATGTCCCATATTTGAAGTCCAATTTATTGTTTTCCATGATTATTCACATTGCAGCACATTAGTAAACAAAACAACACCACTTTTGACCAATAATATCCTCAGCAAATTAATTTACAAAACAAAAACTTGCACTTGACATGTCCACGCAAAATGGCGCGAAAAACTCCAATCAAATATGCCGTGCTAAGACAGCTCGGTTCAAAATTATATTCGTTTGTAAAGCGAAATGCGTTCCATTTCGCGAGAAAACAATCAAAGAAGTAAATAATATATTGTAGATTATGAATATCAGTTAGTATATAATAAGAGATTGCCACTGTTCTTATTTGTGTAATTGAGTTTTCTCCCAACTCGTGCTCTACATTTATGAAAAAGAATCGCAACTAGAGCATTTGTGTTGAAATAAATTCTTATTTAAAAAAATATTGTATTAACTTATAATTACTATAAAGATTGATGTAAGTAGGTATTTTGTTTATTATTTTAATTATCCTTCTGGAAATTGGAGGTCCGAGCTATTCATAAAAGTTTCGCTAAACTTGTATATCATCAAATAGGTAATGGAATTGTTTCATTATCTTTATTCCAGTAAAGATTATTTTTCTTTTTGTTTATTGTATAACCTATATGGTTAATCTTTCAATAGTTTTTATTTTTATAAATGCTTGTTAAATTCTTATTAACGTCATCTACTTTGTTCTTCTTCCCTTATCGAAGAAGAACGTGGTTTGCACTTCAGAAGCACGCATGCATGTTATCAATGAAACAACATCAATTTAGAAGTTGACGTCAAACTCGACCCGAACCGGCAATGCACTGCCATAGACTAATTAATTTTCGGACGATTATCTTTAATTCCCATACCGTTTGTCTTCATGCCCTATCTTGCTAAATATTTTATGTTTTTGCTGTATAATTTTCATCAGACAGCTCTCCACTGCTGGATGTAGGCCTCCCCCAGCAGCGACCTTCTTCAGGTCATCCGTCCATCTGGAAGGTCGTCTCTACTCCAGAACCCGTTTGCACCATCTTTCGTCGGTTCTGCGGCAGATGTGACGAGCAACTTTTCAGTAACTTTATGAATTCTATCCATCAGAGAAATACCATAGCTCTCTCAAAGCTTCCGAATGGACGGGCGTCTAATCCTAATACACTGATAGGTGCGTGCATTCACCGTTCGTGAAGCCAGTTTCAACACGATTTTCAAAATGGATGATGTGTTTTCAAGAGCGTCGACATGTCGTAGTGCAGTGCATTATTATTAGCATTGACGATCAATTCAAAGACATAAAATAAAATTCCTCTTCAGAACAGATTTAGCGTGATTTTAGAACTAAAATAATATTTTTTGAGATAAACCTTTATCGGTCGAATATAGATTTTTAGCGATACTTTTATGACATTATTCGTTTTGAGACAACTTAATATTACAATCAACCTTAAAACTAAATAAACAGCGTGTGATTATACAATTGTACTATGAGATATATTTGAGATTTAAAAACATTATGATAATACAGTAGAATCCGAATATAACGACTATCCGCTTTTAGTGAACCAAATGTAAATTCAAGTTAGGATTCATAAAAACGCATTCGTATAGAACGACTTTGGTTTAACTACTTAGTAGCTAATAGCGACCAACTAATCATACTGACATATTTAAAAAAAAAAACATTCCGGTTTAGGCGTCTCGGCCGGTTGCAGAAAGGATGATTAAAATAATCTACGATCAATATGTTGATATACCCCACGAGATTAGTAGTAAGCCAATCAACTTTGGTTACTTTAGCCAATGACTTGTCTCATAGGCATATGTTAAATATGTCAAAAGATAAACAGCGGTTTTTCAACCGTAAATGTCGCTGATCCCTTGAGGATCATTATATCCAGATTCAACTGTATAAGTAAGGTAATTCATCACTTTCTTAATGTATTCCTTAATTCTAAGGTCACATTATAAATGAGAATGCCCATTTTTCTCAGAAAAATGTTCTCGTGCCACAATGATTTATTTTTCATTTGATAGTTAATTTATTGTGATTTCATAATCTGTAATAAATTTTGCATAATACAAACTTTTTTTACGTTAATAATTGCATAGCTTCGATCCTCAATTTGAAATCCAGGGTTTTATCTTTAATAAAGTACCTGGTCATAATAAAGAACCTAATCGTATAAATAGTTCTTTGTAACCATTTCATACATAAATTTTAACCAATTGACTATTTAATTAAATTATATTTTAATGCTGGGGTAAACGAGATATTGTAATCAAATTAAAAAAAAACACAATTAATTGTTATGATTATTGAATTGTATTTAGTTGGCACGCTGCAAAAAAGTTGGGGCTTGGTTTTGGGCAATCTCTTTTGCATAACAATATCTGCATACGTCACATTAAGTTCGCGATTTTAAGATCCTTCAAAGTTACTTGCACTGTGTTCTAATAGCTGCTCAAATCGCGCTTTTTTAAACTAAAAGTTAATGACTATAATGACTATTAAATTCTCCTTTATTTTATTTTTTTGTATGTTCAATTATTGTAGTTATTTTTAATTAATAGTAATTTATATGTTTTAAGGCTTTAGTTTATTTAATAATTTAGTAAAAGTAAGCATCATCACGACCGTTTTCCTTTCAGGGTGGTCAGAAACCACGCTTATAAATAAGCGGATTCACACTTAGCCAACTTTACTATAGGCCAATCATGACAAGTGGCAAGCTCGTCGATGTCTCCATCGTACCAAACTCGAGAAATATCACAAATAAATTAAATAATAATTTTACATTAATATTTTTGTGTCCCGACCAGGAATCGAACCCGGTACCTCCGAGTCTAAATCCACGGACTTAAACGCTAGACCACGGAGGCAGTTTAAAAAAAAATCTTAAGAAAGGATGAATTACCAGCTCTAAGATTTGAAATGGCAAAGCTATAACATATGTTTCTATAGAATGCCAAATGCTATAATTGTAATTTTACAATTTAATATAATATATAAGTTAATATTACATATATATTTATTTATAGTTAAACGGGTCGTTACGCTATTCACTTTCAGAATATATGTACTTCTCCTGACGATTCTAGGTTGAACGGTTAGTGGTGCGAGAGGTCTATGAATGTTGGCAACTGGAATCAGACATTCATGACTGACATCAGTCCCTAACACAATGCCGGCTTGACTGTTTAGATTACTGTAAATGACTTGTCTATATTAACGTTTTAGCCATGTTCTACTCTGATACATCTTACTAATCACCGGAGACAGTATCAAGACAACTCTTATCCCGGACTGACTTTGCAAATCCACTTCGCTTGCTAATATACGAATACTGCTATATATAGTATAATTTTGCTCCTGCCTCTCATTCATTCATTTTATTTTAAGTAAATAATCATTAACCTATTGGTTTTCACTTATTATTATTATTATTCTTTTACTTTTGCTCATCACAGTTCAATTGCACTATTAATTTAAATCTAATAACTATATTTTACTCTTATTTCTGTTTATATTTATTTATTAAATACTTTATTGCACTTAACTTAAAAGTATGTACAAATGTTTTAATTGTATTGTCTAAATAATATAAAAAGCTGTGATTAAAAAAATCCTAAAAAATAATAATTAGGCAATGCAATGGGGTGTATCAGGCAAAGCTTTCTGTAGATGTCGCTAGCGGCAATGGTACCTTGTTTTACACCTATGTCGCATCATTTTAAAAATGTTTTTGTAGTTTTTTTTTTATAACAGAAAAAATAATTTTAAATTAACGCTACCTACCTTAAAAGACGAATTGAGAAAGCAAACATAGTCTTTAAAAAGAAAACAAAAGGTTAAATTAATAGAACGGCTATTTTGAGATCACCATATCTTTTATTTCGCTTGGAAATCTCGATTTGTACACCTAAAAGCTGCTCACTTCGGCATAATATCCAGAAAATAATAAATTTCGTAATAAAGATACAAGTTTTCTATGCAACTGACAGTTATATTAGGTACCATCTATCATGCGCCATCTACCGTGATAAAAAGTTAGTGATACACCTCATTGGAGCCTGATCCCGAAATTAACTTCACTTTACTGGGTTTACCGGCACGAACGGTGGATACTTCCCCGCCTCGGCAGACTGGACAAATTACCACCAACAGTCCGCCTACCACTATTTGTTGTTCTCGTTGAAAGTATATGTCATTTGTATTGATGTCAAATCCAAATTTTACTTTCAAGGAGAGCTAATACTGTGAGCTTACCATGGTGATACTTATGTAAAAATAACACCGCTTGAAACAAGATTTACTATTATTCTTCTGAGCGCGTTCTACCGGCTATACTATGGCGAGTGCTCCGAAGAACTCTATAACCTAATCCCTCCCTCTCCATTCCGCAACCGAACCACACGCACAGGTCAGAATATGCACCCACATACCGTAGTCACCATCCCTTCGCGTACGTATAAATTTGACTCATACATCTGTCGCACAATATAGATGTGGAATGCTCTTCCAGCCTCTGTGTTTCCACTTTCCTATAACTTGGAGTCCTTTAAGCGAAGTGTGAAAAAGCATTTAGTCAAGGCGGCATAGTGTTAGGGACTGATGTCAGTTATGAGTGTCTGACTTCAGTTGCTAACATTTATGAGCCTTGCGCGTCACTTACCATCAGGGCCCAAGGTCACATGTCGTGCTAGTATAAAAAAAAAACTTGATCGACAAGTCGGAAGAGGTATATAGCTGAGGTTAATCGCGTAAGGACCCGTTTAATTAATAAAAATAATTTTATATCAATTTTAATTAATAACTAATTTATACAAAGTGTAAACCAAAAAAATCTAAATATAGATTTATTATTGGTAATCGTTACGCTTCAACTAGATGGCGCCGAGCCTGTCAAATATCACGGCGAAGGTGAATTACTTCAAATAACTTCACTCTGCACAAAATGGACAGTTATCAATGTTTATTAAAGGATCCTCCATCTTTGCTGGGTTTATTAGGGTATCAATTACATAAAATCCGCAAACTACTGGTCTGATCTACTTGAATTGGTTATTATAAAATAATACATAGCTGGGCATTAACTCGTTAATCCGTTAATCGTTAATTAACGAAGTTAACATTTTGATTAACGGGTTAACTTTTAAAAATGTTAACGGACACGTTAACTTCCGTTAATATGCAGAAGTCCGTTAATCGTTAATCCAATGCCACTATTTACCGCACGGAACCGCGGTGTGGCGCGAAAAACAGGTTCAGACAAGTATGAAACGACAAGTGCCGGGCGCGGCGGCGCGTGAGACAAAAACAAAACTAGATATATTTTGCCAGCGCGTGCGAGTAAGAAAACTTCGGAGTACTAGCGCCAGTGCTTAGAGTGACGAGTGTTGTGTTTGTTGTTATTATAAATTACTGACAGTGATAATTTGCGTGTTAATAAAGAAGAGTGCAGTGTAATTAGTTAGATAGAAAAGTGTTTTTGCTTTTGCCGAAAGACACCAAAATAAAAGTTCATGTATCAAGCTTGAATAATTTGAAACAACATGTAAGAAGGGTACATGAGTCACAATACGTACAGTTTGAAGAGATTGTTAAGGCGGGCTCTAACCGAGGCAAGACAAAAAGGAGAACTCATTCTGACAATATTATATATTAACCTGTTAACTTCCAGAACCTAAACTGACAGGTTTTATAAGTTCACTAACGCAACGATATAAAAATGAAATTTGACACATATTAACGGATTAACGATTAACATTAACTTCCGTTTATTCTTCCGAAAAGTAACGCTTTAACGTTTAACGAAGCTAACTTTTTTTGTAGCGGATTAACGATTAACGAAGTTAACTATTTGATTAACGGTGCCCAGCTATGTACATATATTTGGTTTCAATTGACCAATATGTATCCAGGTTGTTACAAAACTCTGTAGGTATACTATAACGCTTAATTTGATGGTTTGATTCGATATCGTATTGATCCACTTAAACACTCTAGTGAAGCGTCGCGAACAAATTATAAATCTATGATTGAATAAATAACTTAACCCAAAGGGACGATACAAAGGTCTTTGGTGTAGAATTTTCTATAATACAAAAAATAATAAATACATTGCTTTGAGAAAATCATAATTCATATGGCATCTAAAATATATAATACTCAATATGAGATCACTAAGCCAAGCAAAGCGTCAGCACCTTAACGATTTTCAAGGCTTAAAAAATGTATACATATTTTAGTTTTCTCAACCAGAAATCGAACACGGTACAAAAACATAAAATAAACCTTAAATTAAGGAGTCCAGCAGCCCTATACTGTTACTTAGACGCAAACGTTATTTGCGTCAGAGCTTGCGTCATAATTACAAAATATTATTCAATTCTCAACTCTATAAGCGCTCGACCTTGACAGCGGCCGTGCAAATATCAACTCTAATAGCGTGATATATATACGAGTATAGTTAACGGATTCCATTATATAACGTTTGCGCTTAAGTAACACAATAGAGCTGCAGAACTACATAATATTATATATAATTAATTATAAAATATTAATATTATAACATTGTGCGATATAATACTTTATTTAAAATTGAAATATACAGTAAAGCTGCGTTTCCGGCGAACTGTTCGCCGCCGACTCAGTGAATCGCAATTTTGTGGCGAACTAAAACCATTTTGCCGCCCGATTGGAACCGCATTTAAGCGTCTTTTTTTACTTTGTTTCGATTTGAAAGCTGTTCGACTTGGCGTTTGTCTAAGGTTTTCATACAAATTTCGGTAAAAAGCTAAGCTTTATTTTCTTTCAAGTCGAACATAGCTTGAGACAGTCGGCGCGCGTAACTATAACTGCGTAGATTAACACCCCGTTTCGAGACACGATAATAGTAACCTAAGCACGCTTAATGATGTTCCGAGACGTGTATAAACCGTTTTGCCAAAGCTATGTGACGTCACAAATGACATTATTCCTCGCGCTCACGATATCGAGGTAGATCGCTCTGGGCGCTGTCAGTTTTTTGTCATTATGTCGCGCGCCATTTTCAAATTAATTTAGTTTAAGTTTTCTTTTAAATTATTTAATATTGTAATTCGTTTATACTATTTGTATATTACTTCTAAAACAAATATGTAATGAATATTTAAGTAGGAAGTGAAAAAAAAGGCGGTAACACGACAAGCTATTTTAAAAGACCAAAATAAGTTAATAATATTAAACTTGACACATATAAAGATGAATAAACCGAGACATGTATGTTTGTTAGTATTCATACTCAAAAAGATGTGGAATCAGCAATTTATCTTCCATAGATTTAAAAAAAAAAATATTATGATATGAATGAAAATGTGATTTAGACCGTTCCGAATTGATATCACGCTCTGAGCACCCAAATCGCGACATTTGATTCGGAACGACTGTTAGTATCATATTCAATCTAAGCGCTCTGAGCTTGATTCGGAACGAGGGGTAAGCGAAACTATCAAACTGTGAACACATCATTTTAAATATATGGAAGGTCGTACTAAACCTATACGCCGCTTACTTAGTCCGTGGCGAACAGTTTGCCTACAAGGAACACAGCCTTAATATTTTCGAACATTAATGACAAAAGGCACAAATTACGAACTAAAATTTATACATTTGAAATAAACTGAGATAAAATTTTACAAGGAAACAACTCGACTTAATAATATGTTTCTTATACATTAAAATTATACATTGTAATATTTATATGTACTAAGATTATCATATTTTTTTTTTATTGGAAGCGTAATTGGATAACTAGGTAAGGAATAAGGGATTTTAAAAAAGGCCTTGTTGCCATTGCTTAGTTAACAACCAATGTCTATTTGACCAGTTTTTGTTTTTATAGCCCAATCATTGGCAGCAATCGACTAATCAGCTAAAGTTCTGTTAATGGCCGATGTGTGCTTATTGACCACAGTCTAGTAATCGAATAACGTGTACCATTCGGCAAATGGCCGAATGGTGCATGTTACTTTAACAGCTTAATAATCGGTTAACGTGCGCAATTGTCAATTGTTTAGTTAACAGCCGACAAGTATTTATTGGCAACAGGTTCTTACAAATGGGGTGTATCAGGCAAAGCTTCTTGTAGATGTCGCTAGCGGCAATGGTACCTTGTTTTACACCTAAACCGCATCATTTTAAAAATGTTTTTGCAGTTTTTTATTTTTATAACAGAAAAATGTATTTTAGATTAACGTTACCTAACTTAAAAGACTAATTGAGAAAGCGCACACTGTCTTTAAAAAAAAAAGGTTTTATTAATAGAACGGCAATTTTGAGATTACTATATCTTTGCTTTCGCTTGGAAATCTCGATTTGTACACTTAAATGCATAAAAACTGCAAGTTGTACATTGTATAATTTGTCTCGGTCTATATGTATAATATGTATATATTTACAAAAAAAGTATAATATGTAGTTTATCAACCATCTAGTTTCCGCAACACAAGCCTCGTAGCTTACCACGGAAACTAGATGGCGCTGTGTGACCTGTCTGGAAATACTTATTATTTATTTATTTATTAATATCCGGAAAATAATAAATTTAGTAATAAAAATACAACATTTCTATGCAACTGACAGTTATATTAGGTACCATCTATCATGCGCCATCTACCGTGATTAAAAGTTAGTGATACACCCCATTGCGGATCTTTATTTTTACCGATGCCGCTCGACCGCGCTTGACACCACTGCGTGCCTTGTACCACAGTACTCAGTACGCGAGGCGATAAACTACGTCCGTCATACAGTTTGCGATAATTAAGCGACAGTCGCTATTACGAAACATTTTCATAATAGTTAATAACTCTCGCAAGCCAATGAAATAAATATTGTGGTCGATATTAATAATGGGCTAGAATACTTATATAATAAGAGGGTTATATATATATATATATATGTAGTTTATTCGTCTATTTAGGATAATATTTACGAGGGAAAGACTAGAGACAAGATTAAATTGTATGATTATTCTATCTAATTTAACGACAAATATTTATTTAATTCTATAATCAGCAACAAGAATACATATTTAACTTACATCGATAACTCTTTACAATAAGATGGTTTGAAACTGACGACTGAGGCAAAAAATCAATGACTTTTATGTTATGATGACATACTATACTTAGAGCCGTAAATTTATCACGGATTCATACCTGGGCCTAGACGAATGACGGAAAAGTGTGTCGAAAAAAAATGGACGTAAAATATTACACTGTGACTGGAGTGGAATGCTCGTCTAGGCCTAGCTTAAGGCTGGGTTGTACCAAAACGAAGTATTCGTAAATGTGACGATTAAAGTTTAAAATTTGTTTCAATTCAAGTTAACGGCTGATCTTCCTGCAATACTCTCTTTCAAAAGGCGCCATGAAAATTAAATTATGCGCTGGAAATTGTTTTTCGGATTTGACTTTTTGGTGTCGCTCTACCCAAGTGCCGGCGCTGTCAGCGAAGAATTAACGGCTCTAACATATTTAAAAAAAATAGCTCTATACACATTATCCCGACATAAAGCTGCAGAGCATCGTTTCAGTTGCAAAAACCGTTTAGAACGCTAGTGAGTGTTCTTAGTTATTAATGATGGGAATGGAGTCGTTACGGGTTTTTAAAATAACAAAACCGTTTATCCGTTTTCAAATAACGTTGTGAAAACTATCGACTTTTAATAACTATCTACTTAAAAGTGCGTAGCGTGTTTAAAATATTAGTCTATTTTATTTCGTTATCTAACTTATGCATACTATAGCCGCGTTCGTTTTATAGCATTTCCAACATGTAGCAACTTCATAAACCAGCGTGTCGTTTTTGTTAAGAAATACCACTTTTTTTAACAATGCTAAGCGAGCGGTGAGGCTACTTTTTGACAAGTATGACAAGTAACAAATCAATTGACAATGTATTATGGTCTTTGAATTTATTACATAAAATCGTTTAAAATACATTTTAAACAAATATAATATAAACTATAAATTATACAACAATGTAAACAAACCATTTCTTATGTTAAATGATATCTGTCAAAAAGTAACATCAATAACCCTCCTTTCAACACGGTACTGACATAAGAAATTAGCATCAAATGTTAGAATTTTCATTAAACGTCGATGTTACTTATGTGCAACTTCCTTGTTGTTGTGCTTTTGGTTCCTGGATCACAAATACTCTTCGATGGGTTGCAGGGTTTACTAATAACAGTTCACGCCACCCTGTGATCCGCGTTATATATTCTATCTTATAAAATATAATCTTGAACTTTTAGATTTTAAATAAATTTATTTTATTTTATACTCTCTCGCAAGACGCAAAGACGCAACACAACGTCCGTTGCGAGATCGCTATCAATCAAGTAAAATGTTATGAAAAGTAGATAGTTTTATTTCGCTAGAAAATGAGCAATCGTTGTGAATCTCAGTAGATAGTTTAGTAACATAGCTCCCATCTCTAATGGACAACGAAGCTGTTATCATCTCGGTCTTAAATTTAATATTAATTATGAAAAAAAAAAAGGAATAGAAATGTCTGCTGGCTTACATGCCAACGGCCTAGTGTGCTAGGAGCTATAAGTCGTCAGCTCAAATATTATAACATTAAAATATGAATCGCACGCACAATTCAATATTTTCAATGATTTTTCAAGTTGAGTGAACTTATGAGAAATGTGGCATATAAACTTTATAGGAAATAAATTTACGGACATTTTGGACATATCTTCACTTTTATACTCGTATTTTAGCATACTACGATGGTTCGAGCATGTTGAAAGAATGAACAAACAAAGATTGACGAACCAGGTATATAATGCGAAAGTTGTGGGTAAAAGAGGCCCTGGTAGACCGAGACTCACATATCGCGATCAAATAAATAAAACACTGACTGAAGGTGCATTCAAAGCCTTCGTAACAAAAGGGCATGTATGAAGAGTTTATGAATGTCGACGAAGCGAAAGAGGTATGTCGTGATCGTGACAAGTGGCGCTCAATTGTCTCTGCCTACCCCGCAAGGGATCTGGCGTGAAGATGTGTATGTATGTGTGTTTACTAAAACAAATATATGATTAATATATTTTTTTATGATACCTTTTGAGCTGGCTATCTGAGGCTATAAGTATTAGTCAATATGGAACTGACTGACATCCTAGGACACAAGTTATCTTGGTTAGGAGTCAGGGACCATCTTAAAATTGCAATGTATGTAAATTCAGGGAATATTTTATATATTGTTTACTCAACTTTGTATATAGGTACCAATAAGAAAGCTCAATAAACGTTATTATTATTATAATATATCTCAAAAATGAGCTACGTGTATTTGATTTTTTTGTTGTGTTATGTTGGTACTCATATCCCTTACTTATACTGATAAGGTCAGCCATTTTGAATGTTTAGATTATTTTTGACAGCTGTTTTGGTTCGTCTTCGATTATTGCCTATTACAAAAAATGGGTCAGAGAATCTGTATCAAATTTTGTGCAAAAAACAAAATCAAATGCGCTGACGCATTCCGAATGTTGACTGTGGCATATGGTGAAGCTACCTTGGACAAAATGTTCTCAGAAGGCCGAGAAGATGTGAACGACGAAGAGCGTTGCCGGACGCCCGAGCTCACAGTTTCCCTTCAATTGCAAGGGCATCATGCATCATGAGTTTATGCCACAGGGTAGTACGGTCAATAAACGCCCGGATTTGTGGAAGAACAAAAATTGGATTTTGCACTATGATAACGTTCACACATCGTTGCTTGTGCGCGAATATTTGGCCAAAAACAACACAGTGATGGTGCCGCAGCCACAGTATTCCCCAGACCTGACCCCCTGTAACTTTTGTTCCCAAAATTGAAGAGGTATATGAAAGGAGAACGCTTCGCTACGATTGAGGAGATTAAGACTTTTTTTATGTGCTTTAAGGATTGGTAAATGGTAAGGGTAATTACTTTGAAGGCGACAAAATAGATATTCATAAACAAATAAACACTTTTTTAAGAAATATTAAATTTGCGATACTGTTTGAACAAACCTCGGACATACATATATAAATTATTATATAAACTACATATAATACATACATACATATACTACACTACATTAGAACATACAGTGTAAACTCCATGTAACGTCACTCGATTTAACGACAAACTCCCTAAAGCGTCGAAATCAATTGGCTTTGGTTGGTTTAGTTTGTCTTCAATAATTTTTATTCGAAGTAATATACAAACAATATAAAAGAATTACAATATAATAATTAACCTAAAAAATAAACTAAATCTAAATAACAAATTAAATATAATAAAAAAAAATTATACATACCTTATAATATAAAAATTTCCTCCAGGCCATTGTCCAGTGGCATGGTGCCCAAAACACTGGCAGCATTTCCTCGTTGAATTTCAATACTAATCTTTTCAGCGAGGAAGCTGCCAGCCCGTGGGTCACCAGAGACGTCGACTAGTTTTTTAGATATTTCTTTAAATAAAGTTTTTGCCTCGAGGCCCCACGGTCCCATGGTTTCGACGGCAAAGGCCACAAATATATAATCATTGCAAATGTTTATATATTTGCGGCGCTTGACGTTTTGAGCTTGTTCTGCCGCCGCACCAGCTCTGACAGTAGTTCCTTGAAGATGGGAAGTTGCTAGCGTGTCTACACATGTGACGTCCCACACTAGTGATTTTCCCAAACTCCAAGGAACTAAGGTCATACCGTCAGGTCTCTTGCCATCATCTCTAAATAAGCCCGTGGGTTCTAAAGTGGCTGGAATAGACATGGAGGCAAAAGATCTGCGGATCAAATTATTGATAGAGCTGTGGCGGTAGAAGCGGCCGGCACTTTTAAAACAAGATAGACCATGGCGCCCCAGGCAGTCGACGTCTTTGCCGCATGGACAATAGTGAGGTTCGCACACACTAAGCCCGAGTCTTAAACAAACGCATATGCGTAGCGTGTGGTTGTCTAATATAGTACCTATGTTTTTGGAGGGGAGCGCGTTTAACCAAAGACCTGACTCTTTTTCAGAGACAGCTAATAAACGGGCCTGTTCAGCACAATTATTAGAATGTAAAAGTTCATTATGTATAATTTTAATTAAAGGTATATCCCACAGTCTTTGCACTTTCGTATTTATTGGAATATTATCTGGGCATAGCGCAGACCAGGCGTCTTTAGCCTCGGATAAACCACTCACCTCAACGTTACAATCTAACGGGTTAAGAATTTTTCCAACGAGGTTGAGTGCTCCATATCCGGAAGAAAGAAAAGCTGGTAGGGCTAAACTTTCAATTCGCCTTATACCAAGGCCACCAAAATTAACAGGCAATGTTGCCTGAAGCCATGAATTTGAGTCAAATTTTAAATTTAATATTTTTTCTAAATTAATTTTGAGTGTAGTATCGATTTTTTGTATTTGTTCAGAAAATTTCCAAAGAGGAGTTGTTCGAAGAAAATACATATATTTTGGCGCAAACAAGCAAAATCTAAAAATAAATAAAGCAATGTGTGAGGAAATTTTAGAGAAACGATCCGAGATATTATTAAATTGTTCCAATTTTTCTTCGATTAAATTTGGGATACCTGAATCAAAAATAGGACTCCCTAAAAGAAAAAAGTTGTCCATGTTAATTTGTTTTATGTTAGGTGCAAGTCTGCTAAATTTATTTATGATATCAGTTTTTTCTATTGTTGAAAAAGTTTCTGACAGGAATATTTCGCATTTATTACTATTAATTTCGAGGCCTAATTCTGAAAATTTGTTTATTATTGTTGAAAAATCATTTAAAACCGAGTCTATTTCTCCTGCTAATGATCCATCATCTAGGTACCATATGTTAAACTGAGACTGTAAATTTTTAATTATTGGATGTATAGCCAAACTAAATAAAGCAGGGCCAAGAGGATCTCCTTGCTGGCAACCTACTGAGGAAGAAATTTCATTTTTATTATATATTAATTTTGAAGAATTTGAATAGCTTTGCCAAACGTAGTTGTATATAGATGGGATTTTTTCTTTCACTTCTTTTATAAAATATTCTCGGGAAATTGAGTTAAAAGCATTTTTGATGTCTAACTTTAAAAAAACCTTATTTTTGAAACTTGATAGAAAACTACGGGCTGCATGTATAGCAGCTTCACAGCCTCCTTTACTGCCCACCCCTAATTGTATTGGTTCGAAAATATTATTTAAAGACTCTTGAATAGATTTACAACATAATTTGGAAGCTAGACGTCTAAAAGTAAAACCAACTGCGATTGGGCGGATACCACCACATTTTTTTTCTAATGCAATCAAATTGGCTCCATATAGAATTGGGGCTATTTCTATATTGACTTTTCCAGATAACATTAAATTTATTAAAGAACAAATAGCAGAGATCAGTAAGCATCCGTTTTCACCTGTTTGTTTAGAGGTCAAGTCTTTAAGATGTTGGGGTGTGAGACTATCCAACCCACCAGCAGAACCACTAGGAAAAGAAGATATTGCATTTATAATATTTCCAATAGTAGCTTCTACTTGTTGTTGATTTGGGTTTAATGGTTCAAATGAAATTTCTGATGAAAAAGACTGTGGGTGTTTCATTTTAAGGGCATTTAATGTATCAGTATTTAAAGGAGCTGTTTTGTCATCACTGAATAAAAGTCTAGCAGCACCTCTGAGATCCCCATTTTTTTTTTTGTTTGTCTTCCATTTCTGATTTCTATTCTCTCCATTTAACGACAACTCTCTATGCACAGTCCCTTCAGTGTCGTTATATAGAGTTTAGACAGAAGAAAGCAGACAAGGACTTATTGTAAGTTTAAAAGGTAATAATAATAATAAATTCTTTATTGTACAAAACCAAAACAAGTGAGTACATCATCATTATCATCAGCCTCTGTCTCTTCACTGCTGGTAATAGGCCTCCCCCAAGGCTCGCCACGACCTTCCTCAGGTCATCCGTCCATCTAGCAGGGGGTCGACCCACGTCTTCCCTTACATGGTCTCCACTCTAGAACTCGTCTACTCCATCGTTTATCGGTTCTACGACAGACATGTCCAGCCCATTGCCACTTCAGCTTACTAATTTTGAAGGCTATATCAGTAACTTTGGTTCTCCGACGGATTTCCTCGTTTCGGACTTTATCCATCAGAGAAATACCGAGCATAGCTCTCTCCATAGCCCGCTGAGCGACCTTAAATTTGTGGACCAGACCCACTGATAGTGTCCACGTTTCTGCTCCGTACGACAGCACTGAAAGAACGCACTGGTTGAAAACTCTCGTCTTCAAACACTGGGGTATGTTTGATAGGAAGATGTGGCGCAGCAGTGAGTACATAGGCGAGCTTAATGCCGTAAATGCATTTTCTACCAACTAACCTTTGTGATTGAGAGCTGTAATAAGCGGGTGCAGAAGGTTACGAAGAAAATAGATAGTTGAAATTATTTATTACTATATAAAAGGTGATTGTAAACTAGTATTCTAAAGATGACGCTGCTTGGTGCTTGACGGATATCAAGGGGCACGCTGTTCCAAAGCAGAACAGCTAATATAAATAAATGTTCTCTTTTTACTGATCTATATTAGAAAACACTATGTTACTAACCCCTAGGGATATTTTTATTTTGTTATTTAAACCTAAACCGCAGAGATAGACAGTGTGTAATTTGTATACGGTATTCGTCGAGCCCTGAGACAAAATGTAAACAAACCACAACAAATAGGTATTTTTTAGAAGTCTCCATTAAATAAATAAATAAATATTTCCAGACAGGTCACACAGCGCCATCTAATTTCCGTGGTAAGCACCGAGGCTTGTGTTACGGAAACTAGATGGTTGATAAACTACATATTATACTTTTTTATTTTGTAAATATATACATATTATACATATAAACACCCAGACCGAGACAAATTATACAATGTACAACTTGCCCCCGGTGGGAATCGAACTCACGACCCCCGGAGTTCACGGCAACGTTTGTTACCACTAGACCACGGAGGCGGTCAAATAGTATAGAACTAGACCTCCACTGCTGGAGATGGGCCTTCCAAAACATATATCTGGAGAATTTGGCCTACACTCGCCACGCTGGCCAGACGACTTGGCGAGGATATGATGTCAATTTTTAATGACAATTTATTAACGATTCCACAAGTTGGTATTACTGGAACCGGGAACGAAAGCTTAAGCCTCTCCGAGAGACGGGACGTGTTGTAAATCTATGACAAATGTAAGAAAAGTGTATTTCTCATTGGTACATGCCGGGTGGGTTTGAACCGATCTTTGGTAAGATTTAAGGAACACGTTCTTACAACCGAGCCATCACCACATCATATATATATATACATATATTTTTCAGTTGAAAAAGTCTTTATATGATAATGGTTCTCAACTTTTGATTGCATTTTAATATTGACAAAAATGTCATTGTCTTGTATTTAGTAGGGTTATATCCCCCATCTTAACTTAATCTTGATCTTGAAATGAAATAAAATATTTATTTGCAGGAAACATGGTAACAAACAATATTAGGTCTTATTAATATTAAATGGGTCACATATTTCGCCATAATCATGCAAAAATTTACAACTGTTATAGAAGTAAAGTGACTAAAAACTCAGCGTTGCTTCTTTAGTATCATTTGTTCTTGTTATTTCCTCAGTTATTGTTGAGTTTTTTTTTAAATAGAAATGATCTAAGCAGGTGCCTGTACATTTTGACCTTTTTGTTTTTTTTTTTCTAGTTTGGGTTTTCTTGTTTACATAAAATCTCGAGGTCTGTAAACTGCCGTATACATGTTTTATTTTGTAAAATAAATAATAATAATTTAAACTAAATAAAATATCTAATATAAGGTCCTCAACCAGTTAACTGATTACTTTCATACTGTTAAGTAAATGTCTGATTTTTTTTAACCTGATATGCTTTATTTATATACATATTTTTATTATTAAAATATAAAATTTTCTATTCAACCATAAACATACAATACATTTGCCAATTAATTTTATATATTTTCCTTAGATTCTCAAAGGATGAATGAGACGTCGATTTTTTATCTTTTTGTTATTATGTCATATCAAATTGCCAATTGTGTCAACCCTAGTAACTAGAACCTCCCTTAAAACTATCACAGTGACGAATGACGTTAGTAAGCCCTTAGTAATTGTAATGTAATGAACGTAGTAGTGGTCAGCAAAAAAATAATAATTTTGACGTCAGCAAAAAAGAACTTAATTTTGTCGTCTCATAGGGTAGGTCTGTAAGACAAAAATAGGGAAAGGCATGTTCAGATGTTTCGGGCATGTCGAAAGGATGACTGAAGAGAGATTGACGATCCAGATATAAAATGCAAAAATTGTGGGTAAAAAACGGTGAGTCTTGGTCTGCCACTATCAAATAAATTAAACTATAGCTGAAGGAGCATTAAAAAGCCATCGAAACAAAAGGGCATGTTTGATTAAAGTTGATGAATGTCGAAGAAGCGAAAGAGGTATGTCGTGATCGTGTGTGGCGCTCAATTGTCTCTGCCTACCCCGCAATGGATTTGGCTTGAAGATATGTATGTATAAATACGGATAAAAATATACAGACATACCTATAGACAAAGCTTCTTTCGATTTATAATAATAGCAATGGCAATAGGAAGCCAAAAACGTTTCTCGGGTACGCGTGTTTCGGATGTCATAAGTTGTGTTCATGTTTGTCATGAATGGCGTGACATCGTTTTTAATGACAATTTATCCCACTAATACCAACTTGTGGGATCTTTAATAAGTTTCCATTAAAAAAAAATGACATCAGACCCTTGCCAACTCGTTTGGCCAGCGTGGCAAGTGTAGGCCAAATTCTCCAGATATATGTTCTGGAAGGCCCATCCCTAACAGTGAAGGTCTAGGACGCTGTGTTCTAGGGGCTGTAATGAGTATGGAGAATTAAAAAAAAAAAGTCAGTTCCGACAAATTGTTTTTTAGAAATAGTTCTTTGTTTCTATCAATAGAATAACATATTATCTAAAGTAAGAGCATACAAAATCACGCGGTATATTTAATGTCTATGATCTATGGACAAACATAAGGAAAGGCATGCTACGATGGTTCGGGCATGTTGAAAGAATGAGCAAAGAAAGATTGACGAATCAGATATATAATGCGAAAGTTGTGGGTGAAAGAGGCCCTGGCATACCGAGACTTACGTATCACGATCAAATAAATAAAACACTGACTGAAGGTGCATTAAAAAGCCTTCGTAACCAAAGGGCATGTATGAAGAGGTTAATGAACGTCGACGAAGCGAAAGAGGTATGTCGTGATCGTGTGGCGCTCAATTGTCTCTGTCTATCCCGCAAGGGATCTGGCGTGAAGATGTGTGCGTATGATCTATTAATAGTTGCCACTGCAGCACACAGTTGCTGGTTACAATAAAACAATGTTTGATGCGGATGGGAATGCACTGTATTATTGATTATAGTTTTATTGTGTCAAAAATAGGAAAACTACCTTCTGGAGCCCAGAATTTCTTTTCCAGAAGGCAGTGCTATAGACTAAAATTATGCTCGCGACGAAATCATGTTGAATGAACTAAGCAACGATTCCATACAGACAGCTATACATCGACTAGAAAGACAACACGAGGAATCTTCCTCGAAGAATCTTGCTTATCTAAGCAAGGTTCGTGATTCTATTAATCGATACATTTTTTATTTATCATCATTTCATCATTAAACCCATTAAACATAGCGTCCTAGACCTCCATTGCTGGAGATGGGGCTTCCAGAACATATATCTGGAGAATTTGGCCTACACTCACCACGCTGGCCAGACGGCTTGGCGAGGATATGATGTCAATTTTTATGATAATTTATTAACGATTCCACAAGTTGGTATTAGTGGAACTGGGACCGACGGCTTAACGTGCTCTCTGGATCTCGGGAACGTTGGTGTTGTAATTCTATGAAGAGTGTATTATAACTGAAATTATTTGATTATGATCCAATAAACGTTATTATTTATTTTATTTAGTTATTTATATATAGCTTGTCACTTTAATAGTTCAGACAATTTTTATGTAAAACAAAATAAATTTATAAATAAATGTTAAATTTTTCAGTCATCCTTTGAGAAACTAAAGTTTAGACATTTACCTACTACAGTTAAAGAATCCCAAACCACGCCATTTCCATCAGCGGTAACTTTAAAAATTCAAGAAACTATAACTGAGAATGCCCATTTTTCTTAGTGGAATGGAATAGTTAATATATTGTGTTTTCATAATCTGTAATTAATTTTATTTATTTTACCCTAGCATAACGACAATTGACAAAAATTTATTTCACGTTAATAATTACATAGTTTCGATTCCGCCGATTTGAAATCTAATGTTTTATCTATAATAAAGTACCTGGTCATAATAAAGAACCTAATCGTATAAATAGTGGTTTGCAAAGATTTCATACATAAATTTTAACCAATTGACTATTTATCTATAATAAAGTACCCGGTCATAATAAAGAACCTAATCGTATAAATAGTGGTTTGCAAAGATTTCATACATAAATTTTAACCAATTGACTATTTATCTATAATAAAGTACCCGGTCATAATAAAGAACCTAATCGTATAAATAGTGTTTTGCAAAGATTTCATACATGAATTTTAACCAATTGACTATTTATCTATAATAAAGTACCTGGTCATAATAAAGAACCTAATCGTATAAATAGTGGTTTGCAAAGATTTCATACATAAATTTTAACCAATTGACTATTTATCTATAATAAAGTACCTAATCGTCTGCTTTGTAACTATTTCATACATAAATTTTAACCAATTGACTATTTAATTAAATTATATTTTAATGCTAGGGTAAAAGACATGTTGTAATTAAATGAAAAAAAAAACACAATTAATTGTTATGATTATTGAATTATATTTAGTTGAGGCACGCTGCAAAAATGTTGGGGCCTGGTTTTGGGCAATCTCTTTTCTTGAATTTTTATGACACTCCTTTAGCACTCCTGATAATTCTACTAATAATATATGTAATTATCCTTAATATTGAGTGCTAAGGAATTACACTCAACTCACGATGTTCTATTTATTAAATAAAAAAACATAATTATTATAGATTTTTGACGTTTCATGTAAACCTAAAGCTTTCTATAAAGAAATTGTTCCAAGGCTCATTGACGTCTCTGGCGACAATAGGGCTGGCAGTTTTGTCTCTCAAAAAATTAAGTATATTAATTCAGAGGGGAAATGCTGCCAGTGTATTGGGGACCATGCCACAGTACAGCGATTTGTAGGAGCTATTTTTTTTGTAAGTATTATTTTTTTATTAAATTTGTATTTTGTTTTAATAAAAAAAAAAAAAATATTACTTTAAATGAGAATACCCATTTTTTATAAACATGTTCTCGTGCCATAATGATTTATTTGATAGTTAATATAATGTGTTTTCATAATCTGTAATTAATTTTATTTATTTTACTCTAGCCTAACGACAATTGACAAAAACTTTTTTTTACGATAATAATTAATTTATATAGTTTCGATCCCGCCAATTTGAAATCCTGTGTTTTATCTATAATAAAGTACCTGATCATAATAAAGAACCTAATCGTATAAATAGTACTTTGTAACTATTTCATACATAAATTTTAACCAATTGACTATTTAATTAAATTATATTTTAATGCTGGGGTATAAGAGATGTTATATTAAATGTAAAAAAAACACAGAAAATAATTATGATTATACGATTATATTTAGTTGAGGCACGCTGCAAAAAAATTGGGGCCTGGTTTTGGGCAATCTCTTATTTCAATATATATTTAAATCTGCAGAGAAATAGACACTTAATGTATTTTAAGTGATCAAAATCGATTATAATAAAATGTTTTTTTTTTGTCGTAATAAAGAGTTGATCGTGAGTTAAGCTAACCGCACATACCGGCTGTCGAGTTGAGTGTTTAGTGCGAGACGTGGAAGCACTGGCACTAGGTGGCTGCGGGTCACGTCACGTCCCGCACTCCGCACGGGTCGGCGGGCGCGGCCACGGCCGGGGACACGGGACCGCGCACCGCCTCGATGTAGTCCTTGATCAGGGTCGCGATCTGGTAAGCCTAGAGTGGAAAATTATAAAAAATCACGACCGATTCAGAAGATTTTATTTTGTAAATCTGATATAGCTGAGTTTTCCTTGCATATTCCTTTCTCAGTCAGATTATTACTATTTTTATACTAGCACGACATGTGACCTTGATCCAACCTGATGGTAAGTGGCGCGCAAGGTCCATGAATGTTAGCAACTGAAGTCAGACACTGCCATCAGTCCCCAATACTATGCCGGCTTGACTAGATGCTTTTTCACACTTCGCTTGAAGGACTCCAAGTTATAAACATTAACAGGTCACTGGAATCTCCTAAGCTGCTGGTCTTCTGCTAGTAGCTTACTAATTGGACCACTTTGCTGCTGAGTCTTAGAATTAAATTAATGACGTTTCATACATGCCTGTTTACGTGAATAAAGATATTTTGACTTTGACAACCGACAGACAGACTTATGTACAAGTATAGGGTTATACTTTGTAAAATTTAGCTTGGGTCCTATGACAGATGCCAAAATGACTTTACTAGGGATGTGCAGTGTAAAAGTTTAATATTATATCGAGAATAAGAATAGAATGAAAATGCCTGTATATTATAGTATAACAAAGAGTATTCATTTATTCTGAATCAGATAATAGAGGAGTACATCCCAAATCATCATCATCTTCCATATCAGAGTCGCTAGAACAATCGCGTAAATTATCAAGACGTAGATCACGTTCCCAGTCTTCAGTTATTCGATCACGAACGTTGTTTAAAGGCAAGAGTGGTCCGCCATTTTGTAATTCTCGTCCAAAGTAGTCTCGCAAATTAATCACAAATTCAAGCATTTCGCTCTCAATAACATTTTTTTTTGTCCTTTTCGGCATTATGCCACAAAAATAAAAAAGTCAACAAGCGAACAAACTTAACTATAACAATAAAACGTAACGATAACAAACAAAAACGGTAATAATAAATGACTATATAATGAAAAACAAAGAAAACACGTAACGCATACAAGGCTGAAGCACTCGTACTGACGCCGACCAAAGAGTATTAGTGTTGCCAGGCTAATACGAAATGTGCTGTACTGTCAAAAAAGGGCGTCTATATCTTGATCTTGGGTACGATGGGTACTAGTGACGTCTTAAAAAAATTACATGTGTATATTTTTATAATAAAGAGAAAAATGTATAATTTTATTTTAGAAGTCATATTTTTATTTTGTAAAGTTGATAGTTTTTGTAAATTTTTTTTTTTTGTTTTAACAGTAGTAAGTTTTTAATTGTTTTAACAGTAATAAGTTTTTAATTTCTTCTTCTTTTTATATTGGTGAATGCTGTGACACCTAATTGGTACATAAATTAGATAAGCTATAATTATACTATGTTATGTGTGTGATAATATATGTACTGCTGTGTGTACTAAATAAATAAATAAATAATACTACATACATTTATAAAGGATAAGAAACTTACCAAAATCTATTGCTTTTTTACATAACTGAATAAATTCAAAACGATAATAATTACCTATTATCATAGCTGGGCACCGTTAATCAAATAGTTAACTTCGTTAATCGTTAATCCGTTACAAAAAAAGTTAGCTTCGTTAAACGTTAAAGCGTTACATTTCGGAAGAATTAACGGAAGTTAATGTTAATGGTTAATCCGTTAATATGTGTAAAATTGCATTTTTATATCGTTGCGTTAGTGAACTTATAAAAACTGTTGGTTTAGGTTCTGGAAGTTAACAGGTTAATATATAATATTGTCAGAATGAGTTCTCTTTTTTGTCTTGCCTCGGTTAGAGCCCGCCTGTATGTACCCTTCTTACATGTTGTTTCAAATTACTCAGGCTTGATACATGAACTTTTATTTAGGTGTCTTTCGGCAAGCAACGCTTACAAACAAAAAGTATTTGCTGGCCCGATCTGGATACAAATTCCACACACTCAGTCAAATGTGGCCAAGGATTCTAATCAGGACCGCTGAAATCTGATTCCATGTCTTCCTTGATATAGTTCTAATTACTACACTGCACAGTACACTTTTCTATCTAACTAATTACACTGCACTCTTCTTTATTAACACGCAAATTATCACTGACAGTAATTTATAATAACAACAAACACAACACTCGTCACTCTAAGCACTGGCGCTAGTACTTCGCAGTTATCTTACTCGCACGCGCCGGCAAAATATATCTAGTTTTGTTTTTGTCTCACGCGCCGCCGCGCCCGGCACTTGTCGTTTCATACTTATCTGAACCTGTTTTTCGCGCCACACCGCGGTGCCGTGCGGTAAATAGTGGCATTGGATTAACGATTAACGGACTTCTGCATATTAACGGAAGTTAACATTCTTAAAAGTTAACTTAAAAGGTAACCCGTTAATCAAAATGTTAACTTCGTTAATTAACGATTAACGAGTTAATGCCCAGCTATGCCTATAATGTGTGTCGATTATGCCCCATACAGTCGATCGACCGATATGTTCCATCACTATTACTCATATTTTTGTTACGAGCTTGCCACTTGTCATGATTGGCCTATAGTAGAGTTGGCTAAATGTAAATCTGCTTATTTATAAGCGTGGTTTCTGACCACCCCGAAAGGGAAACGGTCGTGATGGTACTTACTTACTTTTAGATGTAACCTTGACGGAGCGGCAAGATTTATTTTTGTTACATGATTTATTTGATTTATTGTTGTTTGTTTTAAAAATTATTGTGTTATTATTGTATGATAAATATTATTGGTAAGCTATGGTTGTAACTATGAAAACAAATAACTTTGAAATGAACGATCGAAGAGAGACGCTGCTACAATGTTAAGTCGTCCGATAATTTCTCATGTGTCACAGGACCCAAGCTACATTTTACAAAGTACTGTTGTTTTTCATAATAAACTATACTGAATAAAATTATTATTATTCTTACCTGATCAGTAGAAAGCACAAGTTTGGCATGTTTTCTCTCGGCTCTAGTGACAAGTAACAATGCTCTGGGCGCCGGGGAAACGGCTAACAATTGGTCGTGGTCGTGGGATACTAAGGCTGCTCGTGAACCACGTCGGAGCAGAGTCAACCCACGAGCGTCCACGGCCAGCCACAGAGCACGCGGCCAGTTGGATGTAAACGATTGCTATACAACAAAAGTAACGTTACAATTCATTCATTCATTCATAAACTCTTTATTGCACACAAAAACTTTAAAGTAATGTACAAGGGCGAACTTAATGCTTTTCGGCATTGTATAACAGCTAACCTTTGGGAGTGTGGTAGAGGATTGCGGGGTTTATTATTATAAATATACAATTACATACACTACATAATAATCGTTACATAATATAACTTAAATTTAATTTAAATTTTAATTTCATAGGTATTTTTAGTTTTATTTATAATTAGTTTTTTAATCAATTTTATTTTATTATTTTTGTATCTTAGTACTTCAAGTAAAGAAATAAAATAAAAATATAATAATAACATATATATATATATATTAACCCTGGCACCGGCCTCGGCCTATCGGGGTTGTTACCGCTCACCGTCACTCTTATGGAACATCGTCTTGTTTGGGTCGCAAGTAGGTGATTTTTTTGTAAATAGGTACTTTTTGAACTAATAAATAAATTATATATATAAATATATGTTATTAAAGTAATAATATGTAACGTTGAAAATTGGTAAGTATAAAACTATTTACACACATTAAAAATAGTATAATAGATGTAGGTAGGTACTAAGAAGAGCTAAGTTGTTTGTTGAGAAAGTGAGCGATTAGGAGATATTTTAAATATCTAATAATATATTAATAGACGGCGCCAGTCTGATAATGACATTTAAATAATAGATAGATATATTTTTTATTGTAGAAAAAATAAAAACATTCAAACGTTCATAGGCGAGTTTAATGTCTAGGCAACCAACCATTGGGAGACTGAGAAAAGAGTGTAAGTGCATGTGTATATATATACATATATATTATATAACTATGATTTGAAAATTATTGAACAAAATCGTGCAGTCCGATGAGAATTTTGATGTGTTCGCATCAACGGATGTGGAAAGTAAAAATATTGTCCTAAAGTACTTGGAGCCATTCGCACATCTAGTCACTTGTATTTGAATTTTGTTATGAAATATGTATTGTTTAGACGTATAATCTGTTATGTACATTTTCATGGAAATAAATAAATAAAATAGAGGACTTCCAGGTCGAGAATGAAGACTCACCATAACGTCATAGATAGTGGCCCTAGCGAGTGGCCAGGAGGAGGCCAGTGTGAGAGCTCGCTGCATGGCGGCGGGCGGGCTGGTGCCTCGGAGAGCGAGGTGGTGCAGTCTCACGGCGGGAGCAGGGAGTGACACCCGTGCGGGGAGGACAGCCGCGGCGGCCGCAGCACACTCCTCTCCTCCCCCGCGACATTCCCCTCCCACAGCCTGAGCGTGGAGTGCTGCTAACATCACCTAAAAACGAAGCGCGAATACTTCACCGACGGCCAATTTTTCTTAAGAGAAATAGGTCGAAAAATGGTTTCGTTGAAATTAATTTCGTTGTGCATTATTTTGATTTTTCTATATCTCCTTTTTTTTTTCTTCATTTGTATTGCTATCTGTCTAGTCAAGACATAGATACATACATATCTTCACGCCAGATCCCTTGCGGGGTAGGCAGAGACAATTGAGCGCCATTTGACACGATCAAGACATACTTCTTTCGCTTCGTCGACATTCATTAACCTCTTCATACATGCCCTTTGGTTAGGAAGAATTTTTAATGCACCTTCAGTCAGTATTTTATTTATTTGATCGTGATATGTTAGTCTCGGTCCGCCAGGGCCTCTTTCACCCACAACTTTCGCATTATATATCTGGTTCGTCAATCTTTCATCGCTCATCCTTTCAACATGCCCGAACCATCGTAGCATGCCTTTCCTTATTTTTGTTCCTATGCTTTCCTTCATACCAATCCTTTTCCGTATTTCGACGTTACGTATGCGGTCCGCCAAAGTGACGCCACATATCCGCCGCAACGATCGCATTTCTATTGCACATTCGGCAATATGTATGGAATACTATGGGTCTTTGCTTCCATTGATGCATTAATATCTCCTAAGGTATATATTTAATTTGCATGGTGTAAAGGGAAAAAATAATCTTCATAAAATGCTTAAGCAAACTAACGTATTTAAAATGATAAGGATTAATACCGTATTTATGTACATAACTTTCCAATTAATTACAGCCCCTAGAACACAGCGTCCTAGACCTCCACTGCTGGAGATGGGCATTCCAGAACTGGAGAATTTGGCCTACACTCGCCACGCTGGGCAGACGACGGCGAGGATATGATGCCATTTTTTAAATGACATTTTTTTTAACGATTCCACAAGTTGGCATTAGTGGAACCGGGAACGACAGCTTAACGTGCTCTCCGAGGCACGGGAACGGTGGTGTTGTAAATCTATGACAAATGTACGTAAGAAAAGTATATTTCTCATTGGTACATGCCGGGTGGGTTTGAACAGACCTTTGTAGGATTTAAGGTACGCGTTCTTACAACCGAGCCACCACCGCGCCATATCAGCTTTCCAATTACCGCTTTATAATTGACCATTAGTATAGTATAGATTAGTATGGTATAGTATGTTATCCTTAAAAAGATAGACATATGCCATCGCTTTTCTGTGGCCCTATATAAGATACACAATTCCACCATACATTATTTTGTTATATCTTAAAGGGTTTAGGGAGCGTTTCCGTTGAAAGCTCGCAGACGGCTTATTTTTTCCGACACCTTCAATTAAATTTCGTGGTTGTAAAAAGGTCGTATCAGCTTACAATCTAATAATGAAAATTTGTAAGGCTTTAAAATTAGATATTTTTTGTATACATAATATTGTAAAGGCTGTAAATTTTCCCACGAATAAATATGTAAGTAAATAAATAATAATGATAATTATGTCTATAAATATATATATTATCTATTTTATTGTATTGTTTGTATATTCAATATCTTCAGAACATATATATTTAGATAAGCAATTATTAATTTGACTTTATTATAATATGTAATCTATAGCTAGTTATGTTGGCATATTATATAAATGAAATTATATATTAAAATACCATGATGTATCTATTTTTATTCTATTCTTTTCTGAGTAATTTATTTAATATATGATACTGGTCCCAACAGGCCTGGCAGGACTACTGACCTAGTGTGGGGGCTGCAAGATATTGTTCCTTATCTTTTCTTTTATCAATTGAAACTAATACGTTAACCTAACCAGTTGATACTTCTTTGCACGTTAATATTGTATAATTGTATGTAGAAATCAGACTAGACTTAAGGACACTCATGTATATTCTTATATGAAATAAATGATTATTATTATTATATATTAATGGGGTGTATCACTAACTTTTTATCACGGTAGATGGCGCATGATAGATGGTACCTAATATAAATGTCACTTGCATATAAAACTTGTAATTTTATTACGATATTTATTATTTTCTTATTATTATGCCGAAGTGAGCCCCTTTTAAGTGTACAAATCGATTTCTAAGCGAAATCAAAGATATGGTAATCTCAAAATTGCCGTTCTATTAATAAAACCTTTTTTCTTTTTAAAGACGGGTGTGCGCATTCTTAATTCGTCTTTTAAGGTAGGCAGCGTTAATTTAAAATACATTATTCTGTTATAAAAATTAAAACTACAAAAACATTTAAAAAAATTAGCGATATAGGTGCAAAATAAGGTACCAATGCCGCTAGCGACATCTACAAAAAGCCTTGCCTGATACACCCCATTCTTGGCTCTTTATTAATGTTAACATAAAAATACTCACAGCTTCGTCTGTTTCAATGGGCAACCTATCGTGTCGAACAGAATGTAACACCTGGTAGTACAGTAACTCCATTTCAGCTGCACAAGCCGTGCTCAGAGGTCGTTCGCCCAAAAATAGACGCTTCTTGAAAACAAGCCTGCAAATGAGAACAAGTTAATTGGTAATCTAAACTCCGTCATCATCATCATCATCATCAGCCTGTGCCTCTCCACTGCTGGATGTAGGCCTCCCCAAAGGCTTGCCACTTCACACAGTCCTTCGCAACTCTCATCCAACCTCCGCCAGCGACCTTCTTCAGGTCATCTGGCGAGGGGTCGTCGTCTCACTCTACGAATGTGTATTATTAGTATGTAGTATATTGATATTATGATATATATGAAGATATATGATGTAAGTATATATCAATCCTATTAAATTAACTTTTATAATTATAGTATTATTATTATTTCTATGATTGCACCTATAATTGTTCAAATTTGTCCCTAAGGTTTGGCTGTCAGAGAATGTCTTCGGGCATTAAGTCCGCCTTTGTACTTTGTGCAATAAAGTTTTTTAAATAAATAAATACGGTCGTGGTGATACTTTTTACGTAAATTTGCCACCTTAAAAACGGACAACAACAACGACAAGCGTGACGATAAAGATTGATGATGAAACTCTAGAACAAGTAAATAAAATTAGATATCTGGGCAGTGTATTTACTGCGGATGGGAAGTATGAAAAGTAAACGCGGGAAATAGTGTTAACGGTGCCCTGGGGTCACTGATCGCCAGTGGAAATGTCAGTGACAAAGCTCGACTCGCCATACACAATGCCATGCTGGTACCAACACTTATGTATGGAAGTAAGACGTGGATATGTCAGAATACGCATGAGAGTAGAGTTAATGCAGTAGAAATGAGGTCGTTGCGTCGGATATGCGGCGTCACCTTGACGGATCGCATACGTAATAACGAAATACGCAAAAGAGTAGGTATTAAAGAAAGCATAGGGACAAAAATAAAGAAAGGAATGCTCTGATGGTTCGGACATGTCGAGAAAATGAGTGAAGAGAGATTGACGAACCAGATATATAATGCGAAAGTTGTAGGTAAAAGATGCCCTGGCAGACCAAGACACACCTATCACGATCAAATAAATAAAACAATAGCCGAAGGTGCAATAAAAAGCCATCGAAACAACAGGACATGTATGAAGGGGGTGATGAGTGTCGAAGAAGCGAAAGAGGTATGTCAAGATCGTGACAAGTGGCGCTCAATTGTCTCTGCCTACCCCGCAAGGGATTTGGCGTGAAGATATGTATGTATGTAGAAACGAAAACATATACATTGTAACAGTCATGAAAGATGTCTATACTTATAAATATTGTCACAGTAGTTGAGTTTATATACTTCAATTCCTTTCTGCAGGCACCTAGTTTTGATGAATTTAATTGTAGTCAAACAAGGTAACTGCTATTTAGTTATTTCAATTGTGGGTAGATTGAGAAAGCGGTAGTTAGACTGGCATTTTTGTAGCCTTCTCGCTAATATTAATGGCATTTATAATGTAAACATTTTTATGACAATATAATGATTTTAAAACATTTTTAAAAATAATATTGAAATTTTAAATTCCTGAATCACGTCGAA
The DNA here is from genome assembly GCA_910589645.1 of Tinea semifulvella. Taxonomy (NCBI): domain Eukaryota; kingdom Metazoa; phylum Arthropoda; class Insecta; order Lepidoptera; family Tineidae; genus Tinea; species Tinea semifulvella. Next base: position 5,287,684 of record OU342620.1, read on the forward strand.
GAGAGCGACTCGGATAGTGGACGATACTAAAGTATCAAAAACTCTCGAATCGCTGCAGCTTCGCCTCATGTAGCCAAATTATACTAGGGTGAGTGTTCTGAAGAGCCTCACAACCTTATTCCTTCTTCTCCATTTCGCAACCTAACCACAAACTCAGACCAAAATATGCACCCCTATAGCCACTATCCCTACGCGTACATATAAATTTTGAGACTCTTAAATCTGTCGCACGCTGACAATGTGGAATGCTCTCCCAGCCAGTGTGTTTTTCGATTCCTAAAACCTGCAGCCCTTCAAAGTGTGAAAAAGCATATTGATAGGCCGGCATAGTGGATGTCGGTCGTCTGTGGTTGGCGTCAGTTGCCCTCATTTTTGAACCTCGTTTACCATTACCATCAGGCGCGGGCGATGTCACATGTCGTGCTCCAGGTCATGTAATGTTAACCTGTAATGAATAAATACCTGCAAGCTCCAGCAGTAGCTCCAGCTTTCTCCCACCTGGCGAGTACGTCACCAATTCGTTCATTTCCTGCCAAAGCTCTCTCCCCACTACCTGCTGGAGTGGGCGTTGCACAAACCTCGTACAACGCATATCCTACAAAAAAAAAGTATCATCACGACCGCTTCCCTTTCGGGGTGGTCAGAAACCACGCTTATAAATAATAATAATAATCTAATAACTAAGCTAATAATCACATTTAGCCAACACTTTACTATAAGCGAATCATGACAAGTGGCAAGCTCGTCGATGTCTCCAGCGTACCAAACTCGAGAAATATCACAAATAAATTAAATATTATGTAAATAAATACATTTACATAAATAAATATTTTTGTCTCCCGACCAGGAATCGAACCCGGTACCTCCGAGTCTAAATCCACGGACTTAACCGCTAAACCACGGAGGCAGTTATCCTACAATATGGAGTGCAATTAAATAATATAATAATTCTACCTCGAAGAACACAATTCCTATAATATCAACGATAGTGTATTTTTGATGGGATTTCAGTAGTTAGAAATCTTATTATTAAAGCACTTGACCTAAAAGTATGGACAAAGAGGCTGTCCATTAAACACGTCATGTTTTTTTTTAGCATTTTTAACACCACGCCTCGGTGATACGTGGTGAGGTTTAGGTTTAAGACTACCCCCATTTTTATTATTAAATATATATGTATATTAATTGATAGTCTATTAGTCTGTTCAGCACAATTTCACTTACCTGTAGCAGTTTCACTGAGGCCAATCTTCTCCCTAAGCATGGTCACCAGATGATCAGCCGTAGCCGCTGGTCCAAACACGAGTCCATGTTGTTTTCCATCCAATAATAACACCCTAATATGCATGGGACGTCTTGCTGCAGCGCATAGTAACTCTTCTTTGGACGGCGCTGATAGACGACGAGGGACTTGGGCTATGCTGAGAGCAACCTGGTTTGAAAAAAATAATGAAACAGAGATGGATTCAGACATATTATGCAAGAAACGATAAAAGTTATCCTGACGGCAGAATTAAGATTTCAAATGACATCAATTATTTTTCCTTCTCCTTGCATCGTTTTCCTCATTGCTGAAGGTCGTGACTCCCTCCACGGATTACACTGTCCCGGATTATGCTTCGCCATCAGGGTCTGCACACATGCAATGCATTGTTAACTGGCGTGTTGAGTGTGGTGCATATCTGGTCAGACCACGGTATCGGGCTTCTGCCTCTTGGCTTCAATTTTGCCCGTGAACATCAGCCTGTCAAGATTAGCCGAACTATTCCGTGCTATATGACCAACATACTCAAGGACTCGTTGTAGGCAGATAGAGAAGAGCCTGATAGTGACTTTGAGCTCCTTGAGAATTGATATGTTGGTTCTCCGATCTGTCCACGGAATGCGCAACATACACCGAGAGGACCACATCGACGCGGCTACGATCATTGTCTACGAGGATCCAGGTTTCGGCAGCATATAGGAATATGGAAAGTACGAGACTGCGGACAAGTCTTGTTTTAGTCCAGACAGTAATATTACGATCTCTCCATACCCCTTTCATCTGTCTCATAGCGTTATTGACTATTTTTACGACATGTGATCTTGCGCCCACCTGATGATAAGTGGCGCGCAAGGTCCATATATTTTAGCAACTGGAACCCGACACTCATGACTGACATAAGTCCCTAATACTATGCCTGCTTGACTAGGCATGACGGCAATTCGAGCCGTGTGGATACATTTTACTGGGTATATGGTGAACGGTGGATACTTCCCTGCCAGCAGACTGGGAAAATTAACACCACCTACCACCTATTTGTTGTTCTCGTTAAAATTATGTGCTACGTTGTCAAATGCAAATTTTGCTCTCAAGGATAACTAATATTGTAAGTTTTACATGATGATATTTACATAAAAATAACACCGCTCGAAACAAGACTTGCACATGCCTATCAGTAACGTGTTCTAGTTTAAGCGCCCCAGTGAGCTCCAGTTTCTGTATCGGCTTGGGCCCAATTCTTTCAGTAAGTAATGTAAATATTTTGCTGGACTTTCTCTCGCACTAACTTCCACTGCCTAAAGCCGAATCTTAAATCCGTTCCTGATCATTTCTTCTGTGATATCATAATATTTGTTTTGTCAATCCATGTTGTGGTCATTTGGAATATTTGATTCCACGGAACGGTAAGTTCAATAAGAACAACTTCTTTCAAGTTTTCAGAAAACACAGAAGAAAACAGAATCCTTTAATAATGTTCAAATGTATTACTATTATTTTTTTCAGTTATTTTATTATTTTACCTGTTCAGCTCGTCTAGCGAATTTTCCTTCTTCTCCCGTATGTAGCGCAGTACCTCGGTACCTCAGATGGGCCAGTAGAAGTCTTCTTAGAGATTTGACAGGAGGAAGTGCAGCTCCAATGGCCGCGCATAGTAACGACCAATGGCGAGCCGTGACGCGTGACGACGGGTCGGGGTAGTCTGTGGTCTGAGAAACAATTTATAGTCAGTTAAGAGGGTATGTGTGTTTTTTTTATATACTAGCACGATATGCCACCTTACCTGATGGTAAGTGGCGCGCAAGGTCCTTGAATGTTAGCAACTGAAATCAGACACTCATGACTGACATCAGTCACTAACACTGGTATGACGGCACTGATCCCGAAACGTGTGGATACACTTTACTAGGTTAATCGGCACGAACGGTGGATACTTCCCTGCCCCGGCAGACTGGTAAAATTATCCATTAAACTTATACAGCTATTTATTAAGCATACCATCTATTAAAAGTGGTTTGTTGTTTTGCATTCAAAATTAGCTAGCTGAAGTGGGAATGGGCCGGACACATCTGCCTCAGAACCAACGACAGATGGAACAAACGGGTTCCAGAGTAGAGAACAGCAGAGTGGGACGACCTCCCGTCACATGGACGGTTGGTAAGGGTTTTTTTTACTACCACGACATTTGACCTTGCCCCCACCTGATGGTAGGTGGCGCGCAAGGTCCTTGAATGTTAGCAACTGGAATCAGAGACTCATGACTGACATCAGCCCCTTACACTATGCCGGCTTGACTAGATGCTTTTTAACACTTTGCTTGAAGGACTCCAAGTTATAGGAAAGTGGAAACACAGAGGCTGGAAGAGCATTCCACATCTATATTGTGCGACAGATGTATGAGTCACCAAATTTATAGGTACGCGAAGGGATGGTGACTACGGTATGTGGGTGCATATTCTGACCTGTCTGTATGGTTCAGTTGCGGAAAGGAGCGGAAGGAATTAGGTTTGGGATTTTAGGGGTGGATGATGTAAGATCGGTGGTGGCTCGCTATCCTTAACATCCTAAACCCACCTTGGGTTTGAATTTCGGGATGTACCAATGAGAAATACACTGTTCTTAGGTTTTTTTTTATACTAGCACGACTTGTGACCTTGCGCCTATCTGATGGTAAGTGGGGAGCGAGATCCATGAATATTAGCAACTGTAATCAGACACTCATGACTGACATCAGTCCATAATACTATGCCGGCTTGACTAGACATGACGGCATTTTGAGCTTGATCCCGAAATGTGTGGATACACTTTACTGGGTTTATCGGCACAAACGGTGGATACTTCCCCGCCCCGGCAGACTGGACAAATTACCACTATCAGTCTGCCTACCACCTATTAAACGTACGTACATTTTGTCATAGATTAATAACACCATCGTTCCCGTTCCGTGTCGATCCCGGTTCCATTAATACCAACTTGTAGAATGGTTAATGTTTTTATTATTATTATTATTATATGAAGAACGATTTCAAGACATGAATTCTTATCATGAAAAATGCTTAAAATAAATATTAAATAAATTATAGCTCACCTGTTTAATAAGCTGCACATACAATTCGCACAGCAAAGTATCTTTCTGTAGACATCTTTGTAGCAGTGATTGTGCTAAGGCGACTCGGTCGTCATTATCACTGTCCTGGCTGCTCACACTGTTGTTATTGGCGAGGGAAGTGGTACTGCCATCATTGTTAGGTAAACCGGCGTGGCTCATTATGTCCTGGATAATTAATTGTTAGGTTACATCGATAAAAGGAAATCGATAATAGGCGTTAATTTATAATATTTGTTTTCTCAGAAACATCAACGTATGGGATTAAGTACTATTGAGTAAATTTATTAATTTATTTCTGCATTTGTCTTAAACTCTTTAGTGGTAGTTGCTACTAATTTATGAAACACTTTTTAAATAGCTCCTGACATTGTTAGGAAATAGTGTACTACTAGTTTCATTTCAAACTCGTTTGTCGTTGTCGCCACTAATTTGTGGAACAATTTGCCTCTTAGCATCAGGCAGGTAACCACCAGATCGGTATTTTAAAAAATATATTTACTTATGGAAGTACTATAGATTTTTATGGGGTCTGAATAGCCTAAAATCTATTTTTAAATATCGTATTTGAATTTTAGCTTGGTAACGCTGCAGTTGCAAATGGCTGCCGGATGACGTCACGTAATAGTATCTGCCGTGTTCGACTTGAAAGCAAAGCGCGCTTGTATTTACTTTAGTTCGCTTTGAAAGTACTTCTAGTACAGTTTTTATTCACTTTAAAGCAAAATTCAGTAGAAAAAAACTTTTTTTTTTTAAATATTTTATTGCACTAAAATTGTATATAGGCGGGCTTAATGGCCAGGCATTTTCTAACAACCGACCTTTGGGAGTGTGGAAAAACTATGTAAGGGTGCTGATAAACTACATACTAATAATACATATAAGAATAAATAAATACATACATATAACTATAAAATACTAAAAATAAGCCTACACACTAATCAACAGTAAATGACAAATCTTAAAAATAAAAATTAACACAAAAATAAAATATAATATTGATTTAAAAAACACTGTTTTGCTTGTTTATCGAAAGTAGGTGGTAAGTAAACGTTTAAAAATATGAACAGAGGGAGCCTGTCTGATCGTCAGACACAAACTTTGCTTTGCTTTCAAGTCTATCATGGCATAAGGACCGTCATTCACGCTGATTAATGTTTTTTACCTTAATATTCTAAAATAATATATTTATTTTATTAAAATAAAAAATATTTCCATGAAAGTCAGTGTGATTTTAGGTACTCTGATTGGTGGGGTGGGTTTAGTGGACTGTATCTAGATTCGGGGTTGCGGTGATCTTAAAATTAGATACATAGACGATACTATGATAATCGGTGCAATCAACAAACAAGAAAGGAAACTGGCAAAGGAACTCACCTGATGTTCTCTGCACCAGCACTTATAAATTGTTATTAACACCCATTTTGCGAATATGAGGGATAACAATGATCGCTGCAATTTCTTCAACGTCTTCTATGACGACTGTAGGACAACGACTATATTTCGATTCGACGACTTCTTCTAGCACAGTCCGCGGCCTTATATAGGCGCTGCCTCTTTTCAGTGCGCAAGCGCTGGCCTTTGGACTAGAGAGCAGGATGGGTAATGTAGAAAGGAAGCGGCGAGAAAGAGACAGGACATGGTATAGAGGTAACAAATTAGGAATGTATGTTTATGCACCGACGGATCACAATATCGCCTAACCATGCAAAACTGGTCGAATTACCGCGATCGTCGCGAACACTAATAAAATATTGATATTATATAAAACAAAAAAAAAAACATATTTTTTTACAACTACCCTATTTTGTAATAGTTTAGTGATAGTTTATCGTCTGAGGTCCTGGAGGGACAGAGAAGGACTCCCGCTGCCAAGAGCAATATGTTGGCTCGAAGGTTTGCGAATCTAGTTAAAATCACTCTGTTTGTTGCTTACTACCAGTCTACACTGCGTTCTACACCAATCATCTCTGGAGATCGTACACGAAGCGTGTTAAAAGCACTACTTAGATGCATACTAAAGTTGCCCTGGAGGTGTAGTGCGTCTGGTATGGTTGCTGAGAACAGAGTCTACGACCTTTTTTGCAGCACGCCTTTTATGTGGACCGACTGAGACAATTAGATAACGACATAAATAAAGCTATTTCTGACATAAGGTCGTTTAATTATAGTTCAGAGAAAAAATGAATTTTCTTCAATTTGTTTCTACCTTGAATATTTGCATGGCAGCTACTTCTTCAGCCTCGTTGAGTTTAGTGAGGCTGTGTGGTAGCGCACGAGACCAGCACCAGTACCCCGTGGAGAACCCCTTGTAGCACTCCCCCTGCGACTCTGTCGCCATGTCCAGGCGGACCTTCTCCAGTCTATGCTTGCTTAATCTGTCATAAAAATAGAGCACGTCAATTCCTCCGAACAAGAAATAACAGAATTCACGATTTTGATAATCTATCGTTTGTAAAGACAACAATAACCTTCTCAAAGTATTTCTTAGGAAATTCCCTGTGGACATTTCAGTGGGTCTTCTAAGCATGCCGCTGTCGACCAATGCCCGTCGGGCGCTTCGTAAGGCTCCGGCCAATCGGGAACGTTCTGAGGCCGGCGCAGCTCGTCTTGGTGGTTCATCAGCCAACCCATTGGCCAAAATAGCGCTATAAGACGCCATTAACCAAGCTGCTTCATGCTTTTGTGGTGACTCGAGGACTATGCATCTGTACAAAAACAATTGATATAGATATATAAGAGTAGTATTAAGATTGTGCATATACCACTGTTAATTTATTTACTAAAGTAAAGACGGGACAAGTGGCAAGCTTGCCGATGTCTCAAGCTTACCAAACTCGATATCACAAATAAATTATTGTGTCCCTAATAGGAATCGAACCCGTTACCTTCACGTCTAAATCCACGAACTTAACCGCTCGACCTCGTGGTCTAGCTGCAGGATTGGTAACCGCCATCTATTGTTATTTGTGAGAATTATTTACAAGGCTATCAGTGGATGTTGCATTTCATGCGCCCGTGTTGCGCTAGATGGGGCTGCGGTCGTCGATAAGCCGTGTTGCTCGCTTCGAATCAGTGTGCTTCTTATTACCGCTTAAAAACGTTGGTGGGCCTCGTGTCCTCGGAAAGACCACCACCTCCACCTCTCTGGAGTACGCTCAAACCGCGCCGTGCATTAGAATACCGTATTCGCGAATAATAAATGTTCTACTGCAAACCCCCACCCGTACCGCTGATATACCGCACCTGGATTGTCTCCCAACTGACCTGAAGACTAATGCGTGGCTATTGGAATCCTAGTCATTGCTAGTTCAAGTAAGTGGATTTTCTACAGATAATTCTAGACTTGGAGTAACTTTGTACTGCTGTGACCCGACCAGGTTTCCCACTGCCGGAGCTATCGAAGGCTGCGAACCAGCATTTACAAAATCCACAAACACCACGGATGCAGTAAACATGGATTGGAATTAAGTACGGATAAAAAATAAAAAAAGTAAACTTACCTATGACCATCGTGTTGTCCGTGGTGTGTTAGACTAATCGTCAATCCATTATCAACCGGATCCATTAATAACGCCGCAATATTGGTGTAGGCGTATTCAGCTAAAACCACCTTGTCTGTCGGTCTGACTAGAACAACGCCTTCTGAACCCACTCCCATTAAGACATTCGCACCTGATTAGGTAAAAAATTATAATAGTAATAATAATAAAATTCTTTATTGCACATTAAAATATACAAAATAAAATTAAGTACATAGGCGAGCTTAATAATAAATAAATAAATATTTCCAGACAGGTCACACAGCGCCATCTAATTTCCGTGGTAAGCTACGAGGCTTGTGTTACGGAAACTAGATGGTTGATAAACTACATATTATACTTTTTTTTTTGTAAATATATACATATAAACACCCGTAACGGTAACGTTCATTTAAAATAAATTTTTCTGTTATAAAAATAAAAAACTACATAAACATTTAAAAAATGATGCGACATAGGTGCCATTGCCGATAGCGACATCTACAAAAAGCTTTGCCTGATACCCCCATTCCACCAAAATCTTTGCAACACTTACCATGAGGCCAATATCCTTTGTAAGTTACAGGGAATAACGTGACACCATACAATGGGTATTGCATAACACATGATAGATACAACGCCTTAGCTGTTAACTCTGCACGACCGGCGCCATATTGTCGATGCGCTTGCGCAAGTATTGTTGCCTGGGAAATAAATATACATTAAAAACTGCGATGTATGTTTACTTTGTACCTGAAATAAATTATCTGCAATCCACATTCGAGAAAATGTTGGGCAATAAATGATTTATTTATTATTGTTCATTACGATCATGTCATGGGAACCGCAGACTATGCAGCCCCATTATACAATTGTTTTGTCACGTAATGCATATTCTGCATTTCCCTAGACTATCATCATCATCATCATTACAGCCCCTAGAACACAGCGTTCTAGACCTCCACTGCTGGAGATGGGCCTTCCAGAACATATATATGGAGAATTTAGCCTACACTCGCCACGCTGGTCAGACATCTTGGCGAGGATATCATGACAATTTATTAACGATTCCACAAGTTGGTATTAGTGGAACCGGGACCGACGGCTTAACGTGCTCTCCGGGGCTCGGGAGCGGTGGTGTTGTAAATCTTTGACAAATGTACTTAAGAAAAGTGTATTTCTCATTGGTACATACATTGTATGTCATTTCTTTTCTTACGTCGAAAGTTGACAACTTCCTATGTTAGATTAAGCACAGATTAAGTTTAGTTTAATAAACTATTAAAAGTCAATTGGTTTTTTTTTTCGATGCTCTGGCTGTCGCTCACTTAATTTGTATGTACCTCGTGTGTTCATAATAGGGCTTGAATATTGGACCATTTTTCAATTCCGGAATTGAGTTAGAAGAGTTCGGGACTTTCTTTAAAAATGTTGGGTGAATGCATTCAACAAATGCAACAAGCTGACGTCGTCGTCGTCACTGGCGACGCAGCGCAACGGAAAATAAACTGAACGTAGACGTAATCCAAGGCTGTCGTTTAAAGCGCGGCATTGACGGTCAGTTTTTCGCGTCAAACCAGACGTAAAACTGTGGCTTACATCCACAGTTTTATGCCAACTATATTTCCCCACTCACTGGCGTCAAACCGGCTCTTCAGTTTTCGACCGGCCGACTGTTTGAAGGACGTGTGATACCTATTTGTGTCGAGAAAACAAAATGGCGGGAAGGTTTAACTTCTTATTGGCGGGACATTTATATATATTTTTTACTTTTTACTAATTAGACGATTTTTAATAATTGATTAATTTATTAATTTCGATAGTAACTATGAAAACAATCCATTATAGGGAGCGCTGCGAGCGAACTGACGCGATTGGATTGCAGATCACACACTCACGGTCAGTTTGGATGTAGGTTTGGTTGGATGTGGGTGGGGATTACGGTAGTCACGGAAAAATTCGTGGCGCGTCGTCAGTTAAAACTCTGGAGTTGGGTTTCGACACTCACGATCAAATTTTGGATGTAATTTTACGTCTGGTTTGACGCCTAAACTGACCGTCATTGTCCTACTTAATAAAGAAGAGAAGACAAATTTCTAAGCATTCCATGGATTCACCGTGCGGGTGCCGGGTCCATCGTGTGTGGGTAAGAGATGAGAAGAATGGTGTCTCGGGCTTGCGACCGACAATTGGCTGGTTTAAGAAAAGGAGGCCTCCTTTTTTTTCTATTTCGCGATAATACGCTCACCATCCACCATTCTACTTCTCTCCCTACCCAACCAAATACTGTATGATTCCGTTAGTGCCGTCTTGGAAGCTCGCTCCATAAATGTATTGACGGCAGACCTGCTTAGGCCCAATTCTTTCAGTAAGTGATGCAAAGATTTTGCTGGAACTCCTCTTGCACCAACTTCCACTGCGTAAAGCTGAGTCTTGAACCCGTTCCTGATCATTTCTTCTGTGAGATCATAATATTTATTCGACTTCATGTTGTGGTCTTTTGGAATATTTGATTCCCACGGAACGGTAAGTTCAATAAGGATAACTTTTTTCAAGTTTCGAGAAAACACTAAGATGTCTGGCCTATAGGCTGATACAGCTAGTTCATCTGGGATCCTATAATGGTGTTCAAATGTATCCATGAGAATTTTCCAGTCTGATGCGGCGCCAAGGATCGAGGTGGGCTTGCATTTAGTTTTCGTGCTTTGCCCTTCCTTTACAAATGTGGTCAAAGTTTTATTTGTAGTCAGTCCCTTTCTGGCTCTTGCAATAGAAAGACTTACTGCTTCACGGATAACACCTAGGACTTTTTCGTAAATCATGAATAAATTTTGGAAGGTGACCACGCGATTTGGTCTGTTGGAAGGCTCGTCAATGGCCACCTTATATCGCAAAGTAACTTACCCATTGTGGTTGTGGTCTCGCCCGGGCCACTCGTTGCGGTAGAAACTGTTCAGGGTGCGAGTAGTATGCTCGAGTGTGAGGCGGTGGAGGAGTTGGTGGTGGTTCTCCTAAAGATACTTGAGCTTGGAGACCAGCTAACTGAAGAGCAACCTTCTCGCTAACTGGAAACTCATCCATCTGGCAAGAGAAAATTATAAGTTTTAGGTTATCTTTAGACTCATCATCATCAGCCTGTGTCTCCCCACTGCTAGATATAAGCATCCCCCAGGACTCGTCACTTCACACGATCTTCTGTCACCCTCATCCATCCCCCGCCAGCGACCTTCCTCAGGTCATCTGTCCATCTGGCGGGGGGTCGTCCCACTGCGTCTTCCAGTACGTGGTCTCCACTCCAGAACCCGTCTACTCAATCGTTCATCGGTTCTGCGGCCATGTGTCTAGCCCATTGCCACTTCAGCTTCCTAATTTTGAAAGCTATGTTGAAAACTTTAGTTCTCTGACGGAAGTCAACGTACCTACCGTCAGTGTCGACGTTTCTGCACCATACGACATTACTGGAAGAATGCACTGGTTGAAAACTTTTGTCTTCAAACACTGATATGTTCGATAGGAAGTTGTGACGTAGCTTCCCGAATGCTGCCCATTCTAGCTGAATGCGTCTATCGGCTAAAGTTGGCTACACCTCCGGGTCTAGTGGTAACAAACGTTGCCGTGAACTCCGGAGGTTGTGGGTTCGATTCCCACCGGGGGCAAGTTCTACATTGTATAATTTGTCTCGGTCTGGGTGTTTATATGTATAATATGTATATATTTACAAAAAAAAAAGTATAATATGTAGTTTATCAACCATCTAGTTTCCGTAACACAAGCCTCGTAGCTTACCACGGAAATTTGATGGCGCTGTGTGACCTGTCTGGAAATATTTATTTATTTATGTAGTTACTGTAACTTATAACTCCTAATTGGATGGTCTGTCCAAGGTAGACGTATTTATGCACAACTTCGAGATTGGCGTTTCTCACACAGATTGGTATCTTTGGACTATAGAGTTGAAATTAAAATTTCTTACAACAGTTTATAATAAAAATCAATACCTTAACGACGCTATGCACGGCTTGTGCATATAGCAATGCAACTTCCACAGGATCGTGAGGCAATTCTCTACCCCCACGGAATAATCTGCGCTTAAACACAAAGCGATTGTCGGCTGAACCACCGCCTGGACCTTGTTGCCTAAAAAAATGTTTACTTGTAAAATACACAAAAAGAGAAGACTAACACCAATATTGTAAAACTTTGCCTTCCAGCTGGCAAACAACATGGCATAACGGCAATTCCAGCCTGATCCCGAAACGTGTGGATACACTTTACGGGTTTTATCGGCGCGAACGGTGGATACTTCCCCGCTCCGGAGTTTTAAATTACCACCATCAATTGCTATCTTGTCCTTTTATTACAATGGCTTTTTAATGCACCTTCAGTCAGTGTTTTATTTATTTGATTGTGATATGCGAGTTTCGGTCTACCAGGGCCTCTTTTACCCACAATTTCGCATTATATATCTGGTTCGTCAATCTTTCTTCGCTCATATTTTCAACATGCCCGAACCATTATTCCATTGTTCGAAGCCTTTCCTTATTTTTGTTCCTATCCTTTTTTTGTGATTTAAAATCTCTACTTACATTTCCCAAGCTGCGATGACGTCATAGAGATATTGTGTTGCCCTGACATGCTCTTCTTTCCCGCCCTTTTGTTGATACACAGCCCAACCTGCTCTTGATTGTGGTGCTAATCCCAGTTTATCAGCCAACCTAGGTTTAACAAAACTTTATTATTCATATATACTAATAATACTAACATATTATTAGTACCAATCACAACTTCCTTGTACAGCGGCATCTATTAGTGTAGTATTTATTTATCTATTAGTAAAATAAATAATTTGTTATCTGACATAAGCCATTTATTATTTTTCATTATTAATGATGCGGATTTTTTTTTTCAACTTTAGTCAGCACATCATGACAAGCTCGTCGATGTCTCTAGCGTATCTGACTCGAGAAATATCACAAATAAATTATTTTGTCATGTATCATGTACATGAGTATTTTGGATTAATAATATTCACGGTGGTGGCTCAGTTGTAAGAACGCGTTCCTTTAATCCTACAAAGATCGGTTCAAACCCACCCGGCATGTACCAATGAGAAATACACTTTTCTTACGTGCATCTGTCTAAGATATACACCGCTGCTCCCGTGCCTTGAAGAGCATGTTAAGCCGTCAGCTCCGGCTCCACTAATACCAACTTGTGGAATCTTTAATAAATTGTCATAAAAAAAAGACATCATATCCTCGCCAAATGTAGGCTATATGTTCTGGAAGGCCCATCTCCAGCAGTGGAGGTCTAGGACGCTGTGTTCTAGGGGCTGTAATGATGATGATGTATTCACACATCTACCTCCGTGGTCTAGCGGTTAAGTCCGTCGATTTAGACTCGGAGGTACCGGGTTAGATTCCTGGTCGGGACACAATAATATTTATAAATTTAAATAAATACATTTAATTATTATTTAATTTATTTGTGATATTTTTGGAGTTTGGAGACGCTGGAGACATCGACGAGCTTGCCACTTGTCATGATTGGCCTATAATAAAGGTGGCTAAATGTGAATCCGCTTTTTTATAAGCGTGATTTCTGACCACGTCGGAAGGAAAACGGTCGTAATGATACTTTACATGTATTTGTAGATTAATTATTCTTACAAGATTACAATTTAAGTAGAAAAAAACTTTTATATTATATGGTTTAGGTGTGGAAAATGTTTAATATATTATCATGCCAGCTTCAACACTAAAGTACTTGTTTGATACAAAAACTACATATTTCATTTTGCAAATAACTTAATTAGTAATTATATTATATTAATACTTAAATATAAATAAAATAAAATCATATTTACATTGTTGACGTTATTTTATTGGAATAATAATAGAGTAAAGATCCCTCTTTTGATCCTGAATTTCAAGTTTATTTATATAAAATACACAAATTAATGAATATCGCTTCATTTAATGTTTACCTAGCTGCAGCAGCCGCGGCGGTATCTGCTGGATGTACATCGATTGCTTTAGTTCGGCCATCGAGGAAGAAAAATCGACAAACTATCGTGCCGAGACGACGCATTGCCTGTAACAAAAACATATTTTTAAGATATTAAACCTGTGTGTAAATAAAAAAAATGGCGACTAGAATAACGCCAGCCCCACATGGTCGATATGGCGCCACGTGGTCGATATAAGCGCTACCTGTTTGCTACTAGCGCCACCTGTTTGCTACTAGCGCCACCTAGTCGCTACTAGCGCCACCTGGTCGCTACTAGCGTCATTTGATCTCATACTGGCGCCACGTGGTCGATACAAGCGCCACCTCGTCATGCTTTTTTTTACTGTAATTTGCTTTAAAGCAAAATTCAGTAAAAAATAAAGAACGAATAACCTTAACAAATTTGCAGGTGGCGATTGTAAAGAGGCTGTATGTTGATATCATTTGTATGGGTTCTAAAGTGTACAGAAAAACGCAGAGTGTTCTAACGACAGATGGACGGATGACCTTGTAGCGTCCCATCTACGCTAATTATTTTTATTTGATAATTTTTAGACTTGAAATAAAGGGAAATTTTGTTAGAGTTTCGGCTGATCGTGTGAAACCAGCATACATGTTGTTGAAGCCCGACTCTAGCCCACAGTCCCCCCACTTCCAGGTACTAGACGACGCCTTTTTGCAACTCTGCCTGTACTGATGATGTCTATCACTGGAGGAGAAGTAATATAGCGTCCCATCTACGCTTATAATTTTTATAACAATTCTATATGGAAATTAATTATGTGAATTTCTTGGCTTTGACATTATACAAACAACTCATCATCATCATCAGCCTGTGTCTCTCCACTGCTGGCTATAGGCCTCCCCCAAGGCTCGCCACTGCACGCGGTCTTTTGCAACCCTCATCCAACCCCCACCAGCGTCTGCGTCGTCCCGTACGTGGTCTCCACTCCAGAACCCGTTTGCCCCATCGGTCGTCGGTTCTGCGGCAGATGTGTCCGGCCCATTGCCATTTCAGCTTGCTAAGTTTGAATGCTATGTCAGTAACTTTGGTTCTCTGACGAATTTCAACGTTTCGAATAATACAAACAACTAAATAAGTAAAATTCGTATGTATTTTATTTATACCATGATTTAAAATCTTAGATCTTCTAGTCTTGGGAAAGACCTATAAACTAATGATGATGAAGATATGAAACTTACAGCAATCTCCACAGTACTGGGTGGCAGTAACCTCGGTGTAGCACCTCGACAGTTGTCCAGACACCACTGGGCACAATGTGTGGCCCTGGCGGTAGGCCCGGCAGCTCTCCCCCGTGCTCGTAACCAAGCCATATAGTACCGAGTCAGACCTCGACTTGGTTGCCAGGCAACCGCACACAAGCATAAAATCAGCCAAACCCGTTCAGCCCATTCTTCTACTGGACATTCGGTTATCTGAAATTTTTATTACTTTTATTAAGGTAATAGAAAATATTTTAAACAATAGTATAAAACAAGACGAAGGTTTATTTAGGAACCAAAACTAATGTCAGCTGACGCGACTTCGGGGCTTTTGGGCGCTTTGAAGAAGCTGGTGGACAGCATATATTCAACCATTCGTTTTGCTGCCGTGCAACAAACCAGTGCGAACATCAATGTATATAGACCTACCTACCAACTTTGGGGGCCACCAGAACCAGAATTGTCTCAAGAAATGATAATGTCACATGCGATATTTATCGGAAATTATGTCACAATGCATACAAAAAGACTAGTTTCACTCTAGTTAGATTAGATGCTGGACCTGCAGAGGATATAAGCGACGCAAAACCAAAAGTAATTACAATCCAAAAACTTTTTTTTTTACAAAACGATATTTTATAATTATAACAGGATTTTTGATAACTGAGAAATTACTCCTGGGACAATTTCTGGTATTGTTCTTTATACATTTTAAGAAGCAGTAACCCCTATATTTTCATAAATAATAAATAATGAAGAGTTCAATAAGTAAAACTATAGTTACCTGTCGAACACACTGTACTAGTATTTCGTCTCTTAACTCCTCACGTTCAAGGCCTTTTGAGATTAGAGACTGGATGACTTGCGTCTCCTTTTCTGGAGTTAGCTCACCACGCATATATCGGCAGAGATCCTAAAACGAAATTGTTCTTAAACATCAAACTTCACACCTATTACAACAAATACAACGAACCAATAGAGATCAATAGTCGTTCTGCTTTTAACAATGAACTCAAAATTCCCTTCCACTCTTCATGGACATAATTATAGCTTTAAAATCACTAAGCATAAGGTTCATATTGGCTCCAATTATTGCTCGGTTGACAATTAGACAAAAAAGTACCTCTAATCGATCATAGATGGCGCTATACATCACAATTATAATCTTAAAAACACTACCCACAAGGTTTCCATGCATTGGCTTGGTAGACATTTCTTTTGAAACTGTTATCTATAAAGGTTCCAAGTTTTGCTAAGGCGTGCTCGAAGCCCACTCTATCTTATATTTGACCTTGTTGGTTTGAACACACAACGCTTTAAACAGCTGACAAAGTGTCGTAACGCTCAGAAAACTAATGTATAAGTAAGTAGAAGTTTTAAACTTACCCGGAATATATTAACAGCAGTGGTGACACTATCAGGATCGTGCAGCTGTATGTGAGAAGTGGGAATGTTGTTTCCTTTGTGATATATGATCATTTCTTCCTTTGTTAGAACCTCCATTGATTTGCTCTTGCGCGTTAGTGTTGCCATTATTGTACCTATAAAAATGGTTTAATTATGTAACCAAAAAGTGTATTTGCTTGCAAATGATTAAGGGTCAGTTATTGATTGCAGATATTTTTAAAAATATTACTTTGATTTACAAAAAAAAAAAAACACTTTTATGTATATTTTTTATATAAAAGCGAAGAGAAAGGGTCAAAGTCAAAGTATCTTTATTCACGTAAACCTATTACAGGCATTTATGAATTAAATAATTTTGAATGACTACTCTTGCTAGTAGAAGACTAAGTAACAAAATGGTCCAAAGAGTAAGCTGTTAGCAGAAGACCAGCAGCATAGGGTGTGGGGGGATATCGGCTATTTTATAATTAACAGTAACCTGGATGTCAGGTGAGGCTCTACACATGTCGTATCACACACCAGATAACTGGCAATTTTTTATGTATTGAATTGTATGTCTATTAAATATCAAAAAACTCACCTTCAGGCGACCTGGGATGATCGTTAAAGTATAGCTTAGCAAACTCAGCCAGATCGTTGGTGACGTCAGCTGGTGGCGTGGTGGGGGGCAATGCGGAGGCTGGGGGGGACGCCGCCACCTCCATCTGATGGAGACGTCTCTCCACACGCTCCTTGCGACGAGCATTACGGTCCGTGCACTGAGAAATACCAAATGATTTTAAGAATAGTTAATTGGCCGCCATCTTTTATAAAATAATTATATCCAGAAACCTAGAATAAGTGTCGTAGAACACCAAAGACACAGTTGTGTCCGGACACATGTGGCGAGCAATATATGTTAGACACAATTGTGTAGGGCACATGTGGAGAGCAATATGTGTCCGACAAAATTGTGACCGGACTCACCAAATTTAGTTTTCTATCACACTTAAGATCCAAAAATATTTCTTGGCGCTTATTGCAAAAATTTCGATGAATGCACGCACTTTGTACCGAAGGCGAACAGACACTTTTTGGCACGGAGTGCTAACCACTATTTTGGTGCGTAACTTTTGTTTGGCGCTGTCGAAAATTGGAAAGTTGCTGGATGTAGGCTCGCCATTTCACTCGATCTTCATCAACCATGATCCAGCCCCCACCAGCGACCTTTTTCAGGTCTTCAGTCCATCTGGCGGGGGGTTTTCCTGTACGTGGTCTCCACTCTAGAACCCGTCTACTCTAAAGGTCATCGGTTCTGTCACAGAACTGACATGCCTGGCCAATTGCCACTTCAGCTTACGAAATCATTAATAGGTAATAATAATATTTTAAATTTCCCACTTAAATTTAAAAAAATAGATATTTTTTTTAAATTCGTTTATGACCAATAGCTTAAACAAAGTTTAAGTTAAGATTAAAATTAAGTTTATAATTGTTATAATTACCGTAGAATCACCATTCATCATAGGCGTTGGACTTATGCACTGATCTAGCTGTAATGGCGGAGGTGGGGTCGGTGTTTTCTTTCTTTCGTGCACAATTTGATTCGGCAACGGCAAACATGGCGCCTCCGGTAGTTTCAATTCTGGTTCTTTCATTGTAAAGCTAGTTAAAACAAAACAATAATTATAAAAAAAGTGCAGGTGGGACCCGAAAAAATTGAGGACGAAAATTCCTGGTCCCGTGCAATACAATTGAAATATGTAGTGACAATTTTGTACGCATCAAGTAATTTTAAAATCTAAATGTTTAACTGTTGTATTTATTATTGTAACTAATTTCTACTGTGTAAATAAAGATTTAATATTATTATTATTTAACTTTTTAACTGCCTCCGTGGTCTAGCGGTTAAGTCCATGGATTTAGACTCGGAGGTACCGGGTTCGATTCCTCGTCGGGATACAAAAATATTTATTAATGTAAATAAATGCATGAATTTAATATTTAATTTATGTGATATTTCTCGAGTTTGGTACGCTGGAGACATCGACGAGCTTGCCACTTGTCATGATTGGCCTATAGTAAAGTTGGCTAATTGTGAATCCGCTTATTTATAAGCGTGGTTTCTGACTACCCCGAAAGGGAAACGGTCGTGATGATACTTTACTTTTTTATTATTATTATTATTATTATTATTTAGGTTTATATGACAAACTCTCGGCTTTTAGGCCGGATTTTAATAATGCTCGCGAACCTTAGCTAAGGGAGCATTATTTATGGAAGTGAGTGAATACTTTTAATGATGATCTGGTTCTGTTTGTAGGAATATCCTGACGATTCTACATGTGTTAAGTATTGTGGCTTTCTGTAATGAGATGTATGTGTGTGTGTGTGTGTGTGTGTGTGTGTGGGGATAAATCTAGTAATTGATTATTATTATTATTATTATAACTTTAAAAGAAACTATTGCTTGTTTTTATTTATCATTTTTCCTGGTGGTGGGTAAAGTATTTAAAAAATTATAAATGGGTTTCCTACAACAACAGAAAGGCTTTAAGATGACAATAGTTAAAATATATAATAACAAAATATCTATGCTGGTGTCGCTTTACAGGTGTGTTGTGTTGGAACCTCTTTTGTACTTTGATTTACGTTGTTTATTTTATTTTATGATACCTTTAGAGCTGGCTATCTGAGGCTATAAGTCAATATGGAACTGACTGACATCCTAGGACACAAGTTATCTTGGTTAGGAGTCTGGGACCATCTTAAAATTGCCTATCCTTGTGGTTTGCATTCAATCAAAAATGTATGTAAATGCAGGGAATATTTTATATATTGTTTACTTAACTTTGTATATAGGTACCAATAAGAAAGCTCAATAAACATTATTATTATTATTATAAAAATAACATACCCATTAGTCTCAGGTGGCAAGGGTGGCGGTGGAGGCGACTCGTCGGGGGGAGACGGCATTGCCGGCGGCTCCGTACGAGGAATCACCGACTCATAAATAGGTTCCTTGCCATTCACTATGGAGAGTTTGCCGTTTGGTATAATACCGTTAGTCAGCTCTGGTGGGGTGGAATCTGGAATAATAATATATATATTTAGTCATTTAAAAATATTATTGTTAACTAATTCAGGTGAAATAAATCATTGTAGAATACTAGTGTAGCTGGGGCCCGAAAAAAATGAGGACGAAAATTCCTGGTTACAGGAATATATAGTGTCAATTTTGTACGCATCAAGTAATTTTAATATCTAGTGGTGAACTGCCTGCTTTATGCAGATGATGTTGTTCTTATGGCATCGTCCGAACAACAACTGCAATGTTATGCGAGAAAAACCAAGGTACAAGTGTTAGAAAGAACCGTGACGATAAAGATTGATGATGAAACTCTAGAACAAGTAAATGAAATTATAAATCTGGGCAGTGTTTTCACTGCTGATGGGAAGTATGACAGTGATGTTGAAAGAAGAGTGAATGCAGGAAATAGTGTTAATGATAGTGTAAATGTCAGTGACAAAGCTCGGCTCGTCATACACAATGCCATGTTGGTACCAACACTGATGTATGGATGCGAGACGTGGATATGTCAGAAGACGCATGAAAGTAGGCTTTAATGCAGTAGAAATGAGATCGTTAAATGTTTCTCTGTTGTATTTATTATTGTAACTAATTTCTACTGTAAACAATTACTTATTATTATTATTTAACTTTTTAAAAGTTACACCATCATACACAATTATCATCAGCCTGTGTTTCTCCACTGTTCGGTTTCCCCCAAGGCTAGGCACGCGGTCTTTTGTAACCCTCATTCACCCCACACCAGCAACTGACACTTCAACTTCTAATTTTGAAAGTTTTATTTAATAATTTTTTTATTGAGTGTTTAAGTGGCGAGTCTTGGGGGTTGCTTACATCCAGCAGTGAAGAGATACAGGCTTATGATGATAATGAAAATTAAACATTAATTTCAGTATTGGGCAAAAATAATATATTACCTTTGGAAGGTGGTATTGGTGGTGGTGGTCCAGCAGGTTCAGGCAGACTGCAAGGTAACGGTGGCGGAGGGAGTGGGGGAGAATCATCCTCAGGAGCAGTTGTCGGTGGGGGAGGTGGAGGAAGAATCAGCGATGATGTCATGGAAGCATTCATCAAACTCGTAGCTCCATTAGTCAAAGGTAACGACATATCACTCGGCATCGTGCCACTGTTGGTAATTGATGTCGACATAAAATTAGATGTATTGCTATTGGTCATTGATGTCGTCATAATGTTTGACGCGTTGCCATTGGTCAAAGATGATGTCATACTGTTAACGTTGCAGTTGAGCGATGTTGTCATTATGTTTGGTGTGATGCTTATTGATGACGTCATGTTGGATGTGGGGAAGCCGTTGGTGGATGACGTCATTAGGGGTAAAGAGGTAGGTGGTGGAGGTGGGATGGACTCTGATGGAGCGCCGTCTGGTTTTCTTTGTGCATCAGTGTGAGCTTTACTCAGTTCATTCATTTCTGCTGCCAACACATGTTCCAACTGTGAATAAATTAAAGTAATAATATTAGGAAAGAGAAAGGATAAGAATGATATCTCAGGCTTGCGACTGACTATAGGCTGGTACATCTCGATCTAATGAAGAAATCTCATTTCTTCCAACGGCATTATGTTCGCCGATTGTAAATTATAATAAAGTTTTTAGAAGACAAACTAAGCATTCCATGGATACACCGTGCGGGTGCCGGGTCCATCGTGTGTGGGTAAGAGATGAGAAGAATGGTGTCTCGGGCTTGCGACCGACAATAGGCTGGTTTAAGAAAAGGAGGCCTCCTTTTTTTTTCTACTGCGCGATAATACGCAAATAAATCTCTAAACGTCCGTATTTTTTTAGGTAGCTAATTGACAAAATTTAAAAAGAATACTCAAATTTAAATAATCTTCCAAAAATGTTGGAGTGTGCGAGCGAGAGGGAGGCTAAGTCCAACAAACCATTTAAAATAACAACTTCTAAAAAAAAAAACATTTGAATACTTAATGTAGTAGTAAAAACAAGATTACCTCATGATGCAAATCATCAGCCAATCTTTCCATTGAATCTCCAATTTCAGCTATCGTAGGCTGATGGGGAGCCGGTTGTCCATCGGGAGCACCTCGTTGTTGTGGAACATCAGCCAGGAAGTCAAACAAGTTGTCTAGATTAACTGAATCAGCTCGGGTGCTCGGAGGACAACCAGCTAGACCTCGAAGCTGGTCGGCCATATTTTCTAATTCTGCGCGCTCTTGACATGCTTTTTCTGCTAAGCTGTGGGTTAAAAACTAGATTCTTAGCAATTAATAAACACATCAAGCAAGTGACTATAAAAAAATAATATTAGAAACAGTTTTTTTTTAAATACTAGCACATGTGACATTACGCCCACCTGATGGTTTTTGGCGCGCGAGGTCTATGAATATTAGCAACTGGAATAAGACACTCATGACTGACATCAGTCTCTAACACTATGCCGGCTTGACTGGGCATGACGGCAATTCGAGCCTAATCCCGAAACATTTTACCCGGTTTATCGGTACGAACGGTGGATACTTCCCCACCCCGGCAGACTGGGTAAATTACCATCATCAGTCCGCCTACCAGATATTTGTTGTTCTCGTTGAAAGTACATATGTGCCATTTGCAATGATGTCATGTGTATTGCAATGGCGATATTTATTTAAAAGCCGCTTGAAACAAGACTAACTGACAATTAGTGTACAAGTGCAGGCCAAATTCTTCCTCTAAACGTACTGGAAACGGCCCATCTTCAATAGTGGAGGTCTAGGATGTTTAGAGATGTTAATAATATTCGTGAAAAAACCCTTAACAATTTCTAGCCAACTCACATCTGACCGGAATGGATAGGCTTAAAACTCCAGAAATAGCATCTTTAGCAGTGAAGATCTACGATTGTGGTCTATAGGCTATAATGAATGAGAAGAAGACAAGTTTCTTAGCATTCCTTCACCGTACGGGTGCTGAGTCCATCGTGTGTGAGGGGAGAGGAAAGAAGAATAGTGTCTCGTACTTGCGAGCGACTATCATTCATCATTCATTCATCATTACAGCCCCGAGAACACAGCGTCCTAGCGTCCTAGACCTCCACTGCTGGAAATGGGCCTTCCAGAACATACATCTGGAGAATTTGGCTTGGCGAGAATTTCATGTCAATTTTTATGACAATTTATTAACGATTCCACAAGTTGGTATTAGTGAATTGTGGTGTTGTCAATCTATGACAAATGTACTTAAGAAAAGTGTATTTCTCATTGGTACATGCCGGGTGGGTTTGAACCGACCTTTGTAGGATTTAAGGAACGCGTTCTTCCAAGCGACTATAGGTTGGTTTAAGGCCCAACCAGATACTGTATGATTCCGTTATTGTCGATAGAACGAGCTTCCTACAAATGTATTGTAAGTGGTGCAAAGATCCACTGCGTAAAACCACTGATAACTTCTTCTGTCTGATCATAATACCTGTTTCTCTCTTCCCGTAACTTCATTTCCTGGTTAACCCTCTTCATTTCCCTAAGAGCAGCAGCTACTTCTCTTGCGAAGGCCCCTCGTAAATGCCGCTGTAAGGTCAATGCTGATCTTCGGAGTCGTAGGAAGGCGGCCCTTTCCTTCCAGCCGCGACAAGCCGCTTGAAGAACTATGACAGCGTTACGCCATTGGAGGAATTGACGGCGGGCGATGGAGCCTTTGTAGCACTGTTTGGGATAAATAAAATTAAATGGGGTGTATCACTCACTTTTTATCACTATAGATGGTACCAAATATAACTGTCAGTTGCATAGAAAAGTTGTATTTTTATTACGAAATTTATTATTTTCGGGATATTATGCCGAAGTGAGCATCATTTTAGTGTACAGGTCGATATTTCTAAGCGAAATCAAAGATGTGGCGATCTCAAAATTGCCGTTCTATTAATTCAACCTTTTTTCCTTTTAAAGACGGTGTGCGCTTTCTTAATTCGTCTTTTGAGGTAGTAAAAATAAAAAAACTACAAAAACTTAAAAATTGATGCGACATAGGTGTAAAACAAGGTACCATTGCCGCTAGCGACATCTACAAAAAGCTTTGCCTGATACACCCCATTAATGAGAGCTTTGATGGTAACAAAGTGATGACAAAACTCAACTCGCCATATATAATGCTATGCTGGTACCAACAATTAACTTTAACAGAAAAAAATAAGGAAAGGCATGCTCCGATGGTTCGGGCATGTTAAAAGGATGAGCGAAGAGAGATTGACGAACCAGATATATAATGCGAAAGTTGTGGGTAAGAGGGCCTGGCCGACCAAGACTCACATATCACGATCAGATACATAAAACAATAGATGAAGGTGCACTAAAAAGCCATCGAAACAAAAGGGTATGTATGAAGAGGTTGATGAATGTTTGAAGAAGAGAAAGAGGTATGTCGTGACGGGTCTCTGCCTACCTATATACCTTTTTGTACATTAATTATAGGTAAAAAAGTATGTTAGTACATGATCCGTAGAAGAGCCATCTGTAACTATTTATATATACGAACTTTTTATACGATACAAATAATAAAAGCGTCGTTGATGGGGTGTCTAATGAACATGATCAAGGCTATATTTTCATGTGGGCGTAGACGGCTACTGTCTAAATAAAGTATCCAAAACTGCTGAAAAAAGTTTCCGGGCTGATTTTGATAAATAATAAATAGGTGCTGAATGGGAATTGGACTCGAACATTTTGACAATAGCTGAAGAGGAGAGCCATAGATCTCTGTTCCATACGACATTACGGGAAGACCGGACTGGTTGAAGACTTTTGTCTTAAGACATTGAGTAGTAGAAGTATCAGTTGGAATGGACACTCATGTCTCCAACACTATGCGGGCTGACTGGGCATGACGGCAATTTGAGCCTGATCCGGAAAAGTGTGGATACATTTTCATGTGTTTATCGAGACGAACGGTGGATACTAGCCGCCCCAGCAGACTGGGCAAATTACCACCATCAGTCCGCCTACCACCTATTTGTTGTTCTCGTTGAAAGTATGAGCTAGTGGCAATGATGTCAAATGCAGATTAGTCTCGGCTTGTCTTGGTCGTTGAACATGACTTCCGTCTTAATCAAGTTCATTCCGAGACCAAAAAGTTGGGAAGCCACATTTAAGCTATTTAGCATTCCGTTAAGATCCTTGTTAAGTGGCGCGCATGGTCCATGAATGTTAGCAACTGGAATCAGACACTTATGTCCGACATCAGTCCCTCACACTATGCCGGCTTGACTAGATGCCTTTTCACACTTCGCTTGAAGGACTCCAGGTCATAGGAAGTGGAAACACAGAGGCTGGAAGAGGATTCTATTCTCGAATCGGAGGTATAATATGTATGTGACATTTATGTATATCCAACGCGTTCGTGAACAGTTTCGGAGATATGACACCCTCTATGTCGCACCATAGATACTTTGATAAATGGGGAAAGAAAATTGAGGCTAGCCAAGTTTTGTCAAAAATTGTAAATTTATATTTTTTGTCGACATCAAAAGTGGGATATAGGAAAGTGAAAACTTAAATAACTTACCTTTTGAATAAGTAACGCAGAGCACTGTATTAAAGCAGTTCGTCTTGCTTCTAGCGGAGAATGAACGGAACTTCTCATGAATACTTTGGAATGTCCAACCTGCCAGTCGTCAGCTGGCGCGTTTACTATTGCCATTATTTCGCTAAAAATATTAATTTCATTATTTTAGATTGTAAGCTGTCACAGTCCTTTTACAACCTCGATTATGTATTAGCTTCACATACCAATTGGACGCAGTTACGCAAAAAGGATCCAATCCACAATTATTCAGAAATTTAATTATGAATAATTCATCAATCAGTTTATTAGGATGATATATCTTATATCAAAAAAATATCGTTTTTGACATATTCAAACTGTAACGATTATAATCGACAATGGTCAAGGATGAACGTTTTCGGCTGCAATCGACATCCTTTGCCTCACAACATTTTTAAGAGAACAACTGTCTGATTGATTCACTTTTTTCTTTTCGCTACAACAGCTGCTACGCACCAGTGTTTATTTAGTAATTACTTTAGCTTTAGTATACAATCTTTAATCTGTATCATCATCATTACAGCCCCTAGAACACAGCGTTCTCTAGAACCTCTACCTCCACTGCCGAAGATGGGGCTTCCAGAACATATATCTGGAGAATTTGGCCTACACTCGCCACGCTGGCCAGACGGCTTGGCAAGGATCTTTATACTATAATCTGTATACTTTCACCTATTTCATCTGCCAGATATTATCACCCCCTGAGCTTGGTTAAGTATTGATTAAATAGAAAATTTTTGCCTTCCCTATCACCTCATTCATCATCCATCGGGATTTTAATTTCATCCATTTTATCATCATCCATTTTAATTTATTTAATTTATTTACCTAAGGTAGGTAAATATTTATATTTAATATAGGTACCTAGGTATATTTTTGGTTATTTTTTTGTTATTGTGTTGATGTTCCTATGACACTACCAGTTCTGCTCCTTGTCTTCACATTGCACTCTCCAGGCAAGACAGATATTTTAACGTTACATATATATTGTGTACAATTTTGTTTAAATTATATTGACTTAACCAAATTCCGGTGGGAATGTACGGTGATACACTAAGAATAAAGAATAAAGAAGAGAACAAATTATAAAAAAAATACCTAATTTCTGGATCCATAGTTCTAGGATGTGTAAGCAGACATCTGTATCTGTTTTTAAACTGCGGTGTAGGCAGATGTATGGGGAATCCGTCCCGTCTGATCCGGACTATTTCGTTCATGCCGAGGTACCTCAGTTGTTCCAGAACCAACGGATCGCTGTATTTACCAGCCTCCTTGTTGTCGTTGGGCTTTATGCAGCGAACGTACCTAAAATAACATTAAATTCTATATTCACACAATCAGATTACAATTAATACAATAATTTTTATAAGTTAAGTATCATAACGACCGTTTCCCTTCCGGTGTGGTCAGAAACCACGCTTGTAAAGAAGCAGATTCACATTTAGCCAACTTAACTATACTACAATCATGACAAGTGTCTCTCAAACTTGGGAAATATGTATCACAATTAAATTAAACAATAATTTTATTTATTTATTTAAGTTAATACATATAATTGTCTCCCAGGTACCTCCCGAAATCTACAGACTTAACCGCTGAGGCTGTCATTTTGTCACAGCGTTTTTTATATATTTTTAGCAAATAATCTTATTTTTGAAGTTTAAAATGTTTTTTTTTTTAAGAGGGTTTATTTAAGGCTTTTGCATCTCTCTCGCTCGTACAAACCAATATTTTTAATTATTTAATGACGGACATTTTTGACATATACCTACAACGAGTTACAATACCCCGTAAAGCCGAAAGGAGGTTAAATGGGGCCTTATAACGAGTCCATTGACAATATTTAAGAACCGTAGTAACGCTGTATAACATACCCAAAAAAAAATCAAAAATATTATATATATTATTACTTTGATTTACGTTGTTTATTTTATTTTATGATACCTTTTGAGCTGGCTATAAGTATTAGTCAATATGGAACTGACTGACATCCTAGGACACAAGTTATCTTCGTTAGGAGTCAGGGACCATCTTAAAATTGCCTATCCTTGTGGTTTGCATTCAATCAAAAATGTATGTAATTCAGGGAATATTTTATATATTGTTTACTCAACTTTGTATATAGGTACCAATAAGAAAGCTCAATAAACGTTATTATTATTATTATTTTCACTTTTGTGCAAACCCTATTTTAGTCAAATTAAATAGTAAACTAGGCAGACTGGTACGAAGACAGCCGTTAAAAAAACTGTTAGAAAAAAAACTCGATACAGTTGTAGGATATCGATAAGAAGATTCGAAATTGACAACTTTATTTTTTTTCCAATTTGTCATTGTTTGAAGTCAGTACTTGAGTATAATGACATCCTTGTATTGAGTTAGCAAATTATTTTTGAATGAAAAGTAGAAAAACTATTAAAGTAGACAATTATTAGGTAAAATAGGGACGTAGGCCTTTCTGTTAAATAATTTTGGTTCCCTGATATGACAGCTTACTAGGGTTGACAATATTTTTGGCTTACGATAATTAATTATATTTTTACGGGGTATTTTATAATAATTATGGTTGGGTAGGGAGAGGAGTAGAATGTATATTTTTGTATATTTGTATATTTGTATATTTCACCTATATAACAATCGTTATATTTTGGTATGTCAGTTAACAAATATTAAAATAATAACAGTAATGCTATTAACACCATGCATCGTAGACAAAGGAGCATAGGAACACAATACAGTAGAAGGCATAAGACCACAAAATTATACAACTATTTAAAAGAATTTTCCGTCAAAGGCATGTCAATAAATTCTGACAGGTTATAAAAAGCATTATTTTGGAAAAAGATTTTCAATTTTGTTTTAAATTCACTTGGTTGTAGTCTAGTTATAATCTCAGGTAGTTTATTGTATAATGTAATTTTCAACTGCAAACCTTGTTTAAACGTTTTTCTTAACCTGGTTTGCCTTATATAGATTTCATTCTTGTTTCTTAGGTTATACTTAGTCAAACTAGATATTTTTGGAAGTTCATTAGCTTTCCCATGAACCTCCTGTAAGCAACTATATACATACAGAGACGTGACTGTCATAATCTTGGCATCAACAAAATAATTTCGTACTGTGGTTCTGGCTTTTAAATTAAACAATATTCTAATTGATCTCTTTTGTTGTATGAACACTTTTCGAATATCTGCCGCGTTACCCCATATGGTTATAACGTAAGCAATTATCGAATGAACAAAGGCGTAGTAGGCTGTTTTTAAGGTGACAAAATCAACCAAATGTTTTAGCTTACTTAAGGCATAATTCGCAGATGCTAGTTTTTTACAGGTTTTTTCTATATGACCTTTATGACTTAATGTATTATCTATAGTATACCCTAGAAATGTATTTTTAACGATATTATTTAAATTATATCTATTTGTGGTAGTATATTTAACAATTACATTTTTTTCTATATTAAGTAGTATGCCATTTGCCTCAAACCATGTTTCTAAAACAGCTGTTGTATCTATTATATTGCTATTCAACTCCACTTCATTGGCACCATTTAATCCCACGTGAGTATCATCAGCAAATAAGCTGACAACTGCGGGTTCAGGTATATTACTAGGCAGGTCGTTAATGTAGATTAGAAATAATACTGGACCTAAAATTGAACCCTGTGGAATGCCAACGATATTGACAGCATCACTTGAAAGAACTTCATTCACTAACACCTTTTGACATCTATTTTTCAGGTATGTTTTCATTAAATCAAGATTATTGTTATCAAAACCATAGTATTGTAGTTTACTGATGAGAATGTCATGGCGCAAACAATCGAAAGCCTTGGATAAATCACAGAATATGCTCGCGCATTTCCGTGACTCATCCAAGGACCCCAACACAAAATCTGCTACATTTCTTACAGCCATTGCTGTGGTTTTTCCTGACCTAAAACCAAACTGTTTATTTGAGAATAGTTCATGTCGTTCAAAGTAATTAATAATATCATTCTTCATATGAGTCTCCAATATCTTTGATAATACAGGTAATATACATATTGGTCTGTAATTATTTAGTTTGTCCTTTTCACCTTTCTTAAACAATGGTATTACCTTGCCGATTTTAAAACTGTCGGGGAAAACTCCCTGTTTAATACACTTATTTAGAATGTCCAATAAAAGATTGCATAATTTATCATTAGTCATAATTAATTTTAGTATTCTGTAATCCATGTCATAAATGTCACAAGATTTTTTGTTATTAATTCTTTTAATTATTAAGGATAGTGTATTGAAAGAAATTTTTGAGAAATTAAATTTATCCAGCGGTTGTTTTATTTGCAATAAATAATTAAGACTGGAGTGCATGTTAATATTTAGTTTTTCTGTTAATTTAGTTGCTACGCCACAAAAATAATTATTAAACAGTTCAGAGATAAATTTAGGGTTATGTATAATATCACCATGATCACTTATTATACAGTCTATGTCATTTTTTATTCTATTATTGTTAACGTTACTATTTATTATTTTCCATGACGATTTTATTTTATTTGTAGATTTATTGATTATTTTAGAGTAGTGATTTTTCTTTGCGATTAACATTTGTTTTCTTAATTGTTTTTTTAATTTACGTATTTTTATTTTACTTTCATCTGTTGGTTGTATTTCTTGCATTACTTCTATATCTTTAATGGCTTCTTTTTGTTGTAATATTTCCATATTTATCCAGTTGCTTTTATTGGTATATTGTATACTTTTTTTTGGAAAAGCAATATTATAGTAATGTTTCAGACCTGATAAAAAAAAATTTGCTTTGTCATTAGCGTCCTGAATAGTCATAACATCGTTTATAAAGTTTTTGTCAGTACATACTAGGTAATGGAAATATGATATATTTGATTTTGTTAGAATTCTTCCCTTAAATTTAAAGTTTTTATTGACAACATCTTTTATGACCTGTCTACTCGTATTTGTATAATTTAATTCCAGTTGTATAACCTTGTGATCTGCTATGTTATAATTAAGCACATCTGCTTTTAAGCCTTTATCCTTAAAGTTGACAATAAAGTTGTCAATACAAGTAGCTGTATTGTTACATATTCTGGTTGGTTTTTTTAACAAACCAATGGTGGATAGTGAGTGTCTTGTTGCGCAATAAAGTTAGGAGGCCTCCTTTTCAACATGGCCTATTGTATCTATGTATATATAATTATTATTTATGTATAAATTTATATGTAGTTATAAAATAAAATTCATAATTTCTATTTTAATATGTGTACACCTATTTTTCATTTAAGTGTTTAAAGTTGTCCCAATGGTTGGCTATGATAGAATGTCTCGCGGCATTAAAGCCCGCCTTTGTCTTTGTACTTTAAAGTGTTAAATAAATAATAAAAAATAAATATTGTCGGTCGCAAACCCGAGATAATTGTTTCATCATTCGTCACACAGTATGGACAGCGAGAGAGATACGAAGTGTAACCTTATTACTTACCAAACATCAGTAACTTGCAGCATATCAACTAGAGACTGTAGTTGGGCTCGGAAAGTATCAACAACAGTCGGTCGACCTTTGGAAGTGCCTCTCTGAGTTGTTCCCATTGAATTAGGACTTGATAAAGTACAATCCTGAAAAAAAAATACAACTAATAACTTACTAGTTTGCTCAGTTTTTGATTTTCTAAGAAATTTCATGACCCCCGTATGACAATACGAGTTTTGGAAAGGTTTATAAATTTTAAGGCTATTTATTTTAAAAATTATTACAATAATATACCAGGTTCGATTTCTGTTCGAGACACAAAAATATGTATTAATGTAAATAATACATTTAATTTATATATGGTCCTTCGAACCGGATCACGATGGTGGGTTAGGCCATCAATAAAAGTCAGTCAAAGGATTGTGGACTTTATAATTTATTTGTTGGCGCTATTGTATCATCACGACCGTTTCCTATTCCTATTAAAAGCGTGGTTTCTGACCACCCTGAAAGGTATACGGTCGTGATGATGATGATGATATATTTTTATACGTTAAGTATCATCACAACCGTTTTCCTTCCGGTGTAGTCAGAAACCACGCTTATAAAGAAGCGGATTCACATTTAGCCAACTTTACTATAGGCCAATCATGGCAAGCTCGTCGATGTCTCCAGCGTACCAAACTCGAGAACTATCACAAATAAATTAAATTTTAATTAAATGTATTTATTTACATTAATAAATATTTTTGTGTCCCGACCAGGGATCGAACCCGGTACCTCCGAGTCTAAATCCACAGGCTTAACCGCTAGACCACGGAGGCAGTTTAGGCCTACGGACTACGGACCTTATAAACCGTCTCTATTTCACTGTTGGCCCTGCGTGCCTTAACAGCTAAGTCTGAGTCGTGGCTACGGAGTGAATGCACTCGTTATTATTGTGGCTAAAAACGGTACCCAACGGGTTTTTTAACACTATAATATCATCAATAGAGCCTTAGAACACAGCGTCCTAGACCTCCACTGCTGGAGATGGGCCTTCAAGAATATATATCTGGAGAATTTAGCCTACACTCGCCACGCTGGCCAGACGGCTTGGCAAGAATATGATGTAAATTTTTTAGACAATTTATTAACGATTCCATAAGTTGGTATTAGTGGAACCGGGACCGATGGCTTAACGTGCTCTCCGAGGCACAGGAACGGTGGTGTTGTAAATCTTTGACAAATGTATTTAATAAGTGTATTTCTCATTGGTACACGCCGGGTGGGTTTGAACCGACCTTTGTAGGATTTAAGTAACGAGTTCTTACAAAAAAAGACTCACATGTCCTGGAGGCGCTAAATCTTGTACATAATCAGCTAACTCCCTAACAAAGGGGTTCGCAGATCGACTCAAATGGTCGATAAAAGCGTCTTGCTGGGTATCTCTGTTTTTATCGACAAATCCTTGGACACTGTACGTCACTGCTCCAGCATAGTGTTGTACCCCAAACTCTTCTTCCCATTTCCTTCGAGATCCTTTAACAAAACTGTGGTGTTCGCCGAATTCGCCCTGTATGTTTGTTAGGTATGCGCCGTCTGAACCCTGTGGGAATTCAAATGATTTTACAAATACAAAAATTATACATACATTAAAATAATTAAATTACAAGTCAGGACAAGAAACGGTGTGCGAACGTTACTATCAAACATCTCTTATCCAAATACCAAGGTATAGGTTAGGCAAAGTTTCAGGAAGTTTTTTGTGTCTATGTGTGTATTATATATTAATGAATGTTCATTAATAATAATATATATATATATATATATAATAATTAACAAACTATCTGAAGACACAAAAAACCTAGACTATAACATGTACAAACTTAAAATTAAGACAATTTTAATTGACAAATCATACTAAAACCATAGATGATGCCTTAAAAGACGAACACATTATGTAAACACTTATTTTTCTTATTGTTTTTGACATTTAATGTGATTATTTATTTTGACATACACAATTTTGTAGTTTTTTTTTTTCATTAAAATAATAATTAATTTATTATATAATTTTAATATGGTTTTACTTCTAGATTTTAAGTGACAACGCTCTATGTAGGTATTGATTGTTTGTAGTGTTAAGTGTAAATGACGCTTGCTGTTCTTTGCTATTAATGGCAGACTTCTGCTATCCTGCCATGATTGGTAAACAATAATATGTATAACTGACAAAACTGAGTGTACTTATGTATCTTATGGTTAATAAATGAATTGAATTAAATTGAATTAAAGCTAGGACAACCATCTCATATATACAGGGTTACCGATTAAGTCGACCTAGATCCGTTAAGAGCGTGTATGAATACTACACGTTTCTGACTGATTTGACTATTAAATACCCTACCCTAAACCTAACTGTTTCCGATATACGATTTTTTTATTTTTTTACAAAAAAAAAAGCCGATTTTATTGCTATCAGATAAAATATTTTGAAATATGTAATCGGTAACTGACAGACTTTGCACGGACATGTCAAGTGCAATTTTTTTTGTGAGTCTCTTCCGATGGATGATGAATGAGGTGATAGTGAAGGCAATCGGTCTATACAGCCAAGTCTGACGTAATATATCTTTCTTTCTTATGACCTAATGAGGTTATCATTCCAGACGTTGCAGAATTGATGCTTTTCTTGGAGTCACTCGCGGCATTATAGCCCAAACACATTTGGTATAATATGGGATCCAATTTATCATTTTCCATAATTATACACATTGTAGCACATTATTAAACAAAACAACACCACTTTTGACTAATAAGTAATATCCAGAGTAAATTAATTTACAAAACAAAAACATGTCCGCGCAAAATGGCGCGAAAGTCTTATAGGACTCTTACAGTTTTTTTTTCTTCAGTAATGAGGCAATAGTAAAGTACCATACTAAACTACTTAAATAAAATAAAATAAACTAAACTATAAATAAATAAAACTTGTTCAGTATCATTCAACTTACTTTGGGCATATGGCATTGTTCGCTGAGTAGTTTTAGCAGACTTCTGGGTGGTTTTTCCAATAACTCGAGACATGATGCGTTGTCGGTGAACTGAATAGGATGGTACACTATACCTTCTTGTCGGTACTGTAAACAGAATATATTTATTATAACTAAGTAAATCCAACAAGGAAGCTGACAGGCGCATTCGACTAGGATGGATTGCATACCACAGTGTTTGAAAACGAAAGTTTTCAACAAATGCATTCTTCTAGTATTGTCGTACGGAGCAGAAACGTGGACACTGACAGTGGGTCTGGTCAACAAGTTTAAGGTCAGCGAGCTATGGAGAGAGCTATGCTCGGTATTTCTTTGATAGATAGAGTCCGAAACGGACGGGTTGTTCGCGAGGGGGGAGTGGTTCGCGCCCAGATGCGCTCTTTATTATTTATTTATTTATTTAATTAGGATCACCAACAGAGTACACATTGAATCCAATTCTATCAATAGAAGCAAACAGTAAAAAAAAAAACATTAGTGAATGGTACCCCAGTAACAGGTGACCACAACATGTCAAACTACATTCAATTATGATACATTATATGTTTAAGAAATTTAAATAATAATATTATGTACCTACTATAAATATTTATTATTAAGTTTCGAGAGTAATTGTCTCCGCCAACAAACTGTGGTTACAGTTTGGCGGGCTATTTATTAAGTTATATGTATTGGAAAGTAAATGATAATTTTTTTTTTTTTTAAACGTTGACATCTGTCAGAAAACCAAAGTTACCGACATAGCCTTCAAAATTTGTAAAACGTGGCTATGGGCCGCATATGTCTGTCGCAGAACCGATAACCAGTGTAGTAGACGGGTTCTGGATAGTGTTAGCTAAAACAAGACCAAGAATTAGCCAGTCTTGCATCATAATAGGTGGTCTTGGTCTCGGTCTTGGTCTTGGTCTTGCACTCCTAATCTTGGTCTTGGCCTTGCGCAAGAGTCTCGCAAGACTCTTACTCTGACTCAATATATATTTTATTTTCCAATTATACTAAGGAAATCTCTCTCCGCAAACTACTACGAGTATTTCGACAACAACTGGTCCGATTAACTTGAAATTTGAAATAGATATTTATTTAGTTACTACACGTGCCTCCGTGGTTAAGTCCGTGGATTAAGACTCGGAAGTACCGGGTTCGATTCCTGGTCGGTACACAATAATTAATTTAATTTATTTGTGATACCTCTCGAGTTTGGTACGCTAGAGACATCGACGATCTTGCCACTTGTCATGATGGCCCTATAGTAAAGTTGGTTAAATGTGAATCCGCTTATTTAAAGGCGTGGTACAACAATAAAATAAAAAAATTACGGACACGACGCAATTAAAATTGATTACAAACAAAAACCAAAGGAAACTTGCTTCAAGGCTCTTGCTCAAGACCAAGACCAAGATTGGGCAATGAAGACCACGTACAGGAAAATGCAGAATGGGAAGAAGAAGAAAAAATGCGTCCACCAGTTAATAATCGTAAGTTAGATAAGGAATTGAGAAACTTACTATCTCCTGCTCCAAAGCGAAGACATAGTTGTTGAAGAACATGTGCAGCTTCTCGTTGGCGTAGTTGATGCACAGTTGTTCGAGGGAGTTGGCGGCGAAGTTCTCGAAGCCAAATATGTCCAGCACTCCCAAAGCTCTGGGCGCCTCTCTTCCCGGAGCAGAGCAACTGTTCACGTGACGAACTAACCACGCGAATGTTCTGGCGTATAAAGCACGTGCCATTGCGTGGCGGTTTTCACGAGCCTGTGGAATTAATAAAAAAAAAAAGGCGATATACTTATTTGTACACGCACTTACATACAATAATAATAGTTTAATAAGGAATGTGGACCGCCTCCGTGGTCTAGTGGTAACAAACGTTGCTGTGAACTCGGGAGGTCGTGGCTTCGATTCCCACCGGGGGCAAGTTGTACGTTGTATAATTTGTCTCGGTCTGGGTGTTTATATGTATAATATGTATATATTTACAAAAAAAAAAGTATAATATGTAGTTTATCAACCATCTAGTTTCCGTAACACAAGCCTCGTAGCTTACTACGGAAATTAGATGGCGCTGTGTGACCTGTCTGGAAATATATTTATTAATTTATATTCTGACATATCCACGTCTCGCTTCCATACATAAGTGTTGGTACCAGTATGACATTGTGTATGGCGAGTCGAGCTTTGTCACTGACATTTCGACTGGCGATCAGTGACCCCAGGGCACCGTTGACACTATTTCCCGCGTTCACTCTTCTTTCAACATCCCTATCATACTTCCCATCCACAGTGAAAACACTGCCCAGACATATAATTTATTTAGGCTTAAGACTGTAGGACAAGTCTCCTAGGCTTTTACCGGGGTATAAGTCCACATAATTCTTACCTCAGGCAGCCGTAAAGGTATGTCAGTAACATTTCCTCGTACATTGATCTGCCTTTCCAACAGAACGCGTTGTGCCGTCGGATTGGGTAGACCAAGGAGACACGCGATAGCTTCCACTGCTTCAGAATCATCAGGAGACAAGTCACTCCTCTCGCCATCTACATCCTAAATCATAATATCAAAATTATATAATGGATAATCCTGTGATCGCAAAGGTAGGTTACAGTACCTATATGTACAAACTAAAATTTAAAAATGGTCCGTACTGGGTAACACGGGTCCAGCCATCGGTCAGGCGGTCTACTCTGCTACTTTGTCTAGAAAATGAGTCACTAAAGCAAATGGCAAGGATCTGCTAGAACCAACAAGTGGACAAGAAAAAAGGACATACCACGGGAAAAAAGCCAGGTTTTCACTGCGGGCACACTTTCTTCTCACATTTCACTTTCTCGGAACTGTTTTAGGCACGATTTAGAGTCGAACCCGGCTTGGGAGCTTTCACACTAAAATCGCGGTGATTTTCGAACCGCACGGGCCGAGCGTAGATTTTGTACTGGCGCCAACTTGGGCGCCTCTAGTGTTAGATCACGAAACTACTCGCGATCCATAGACGATTCTACCAGGCTTGGTGGTAGGAATTTTGGAATGAATGTGGATGGGATAAATTGGTGTAGGATCCTGTTGGATGTCTTAACAAAAAATCAAGTTTAATCACTTTAAGGGTCTTGACCTTAAAGGACAATCAACAAAATTATTGAAAGAAAGAAGAAGAAAAAAAAATATTGATACCTGTATGTTTATAAACAGTTCTTTTTGGAGTTGGTGATAGCAACATTCAACCTACCCAATTAATATATAAATAAGAAATCGAACGAAAGCTAATAATTGCAAAGACACACATCAAAGTTTTTATGCATTTAAACACCACCATCAACGTCGTCTACCTCATAGGGTAGACACTTAGAACAAGCAATTGTCAAATTTAGGTTCACACAGAAAGTGGCGCCATCTAGTAGCCGGTAGGAGGTACTAAATTTAATGTTTATTTATTAATTCAATCATTATATTCCTTAACAAATTTCAATTCTTTCAAAAACATGTCGGCCATTGTTGTAACAAGCATACAATACAACTTTAGTAAAAAAATGAAATTTAAATGTATTGCGTATTGTTATATAAATATTAATTAATATAAAAATAAAACTAAAAACAATAACATACATAGACAACTATTTAATTTTGTTTTTTATTTATTTTCATTTTATTTCTCTATTTGCACCGTAGTCAAATTTAAAAAAATTAAAATTAATTTTTTTTAAATTTAAAATTTAATTTATTTAAATGTCCCAAAGGTTAACGGGAAGAGAATGTCTCAAAGTCAAAAGTCAAAATCAAAATATCTTTATTCACGTAAACCTATTACAGGCATTTATGAAACGTCATTAATTTAATTATTTTGAATGATTCTACTCCTGCTAGTAGAAGACTAAGCAGCAAAGTGGTCCAATAAGTAAGCTGTTAGCAGAAGACCAGCAGCTTAGCAAATTCCAGTGACCTGTTAATGTTTAATCTGACTGAGAAAGGAATCTGCAAGGAAAACTCAGCTATATCAGATTTACAAAATAAAAAATATACAAAACTGCACCACAACGATCAATTAATAACCTTTTAAATCTCTTGCGGCATTACGTTCGCCTTTTGTATAGTTTCGCAATTAAGTTTTTAAATAAAAAATGAAATAAATTAATAAGTATCAATAAATTTGTTAATTGTCCTTTAAGGCTCTTGCTTTGAAGAGATTAGAATATTATTTTTTAGTTTAGGTTTTTAGGTAGAGTTTTGTAGTCCTTTTTTGATAAAAAAATATATAATTCTTAAAAAATAGAAGGAAATACGTGTATTTTTTTTTTCTTTCTTCATCAGAATCCTTATCACGACCGTTCCCCTTTCGGGGTGGTCAGACACCACGCTTGTAAAGTAGCGGATTCACATTTAACCAACTTTACTATAGGCCAATCATGACAAGTGGCAATCTCGTCGATGTCTCTAGCGAGACAAATTTGGGAAATATCGCAAATAAATTAAATATTAATGAA
This sequence comes from Tinea semifulvella, assembly GCA_910589645.1. Taxonomy (NCBI): domain Eukaryota; kingdom Metazoa; phylum Arthropoda; class Insecta; order Lepidoptera; family Tineidae; genus Tinea; species Tinea semifulvella. The sequence continues at coordinate 5,325,809 of OU342620.1, forward strand.
ATTTATTTATTAATATTTTTGTGTCCCGACCAGAAATCGAACCCGGTACCCCCGAGTCTAAATCCACGGACTTAACCGCTAGACCACGGAGGTATTTTAATGCAAAAAACAAGACAAAAATAACAAATAAAACATAAGGCTAAAATAGAAGATAAAAAAAAAATGCACGTACAGTTACGTTAGTTAGTCAAAATACCAGAAGACATATTAAAGCCCCCAACTGTAAACACTTTTAAAAACAAACTGGACAAGTGGCTAGTGACAATCGAAATAGACTATGGTGATAACTGACAATTTAATAAACTTTACACCAGTGCTTGATATAGGCATATCAGCAATGCGCTGCGAGCCTATTAATCAATAATAATATTACCAGTTGTAAAAATTAGTTACAAAGGTTTCATTGTCAGAAAATTGCTGTCTGAAAAGGTGTCTACGGGCATTAAGCCAGCATAAGGATATAAAATAAATATTTATTTATTCATATTATTTACAGCCTTTAGAACCAATGTCCTAGACCTCCACTGCTGGATGGGCCTTCCAGAACATATATCTGGAGAATTTGGCCTATTCATGCCACGCTGGCCAGACGGCTTGGCGGAAATGAATAGTTGAAATAAATACTTACTTGAAATTGAATATTCCCAAGCCACAGTATAGCTGCTAGTACTTTGAACAATCCCTCACACATATGAGGGGGTACTTGTAGTACTGTGAGGGCAAGTTGTAACGCTTCCAATTTTCCCTGCTCTCCCCCCTTTCCTTTCTGCCCCTCCTCGTCTTCAGGACGAAGGTATGTGAAGTGTACATCGTCGCGCAGACGAAGGGCAGTTCGTAATTCTGCGTTATGCTGTAAAAAAGTTTACTATATACTTCATAATTGGCTTGTCTAAAAATTATTATTATTTATTTATTTTTTATGCACAGTATATATTTACCTACATACCCATATATTTATTGATTTAACTTATTATATTTTGATCTTTTGGTGTTAATTTTTCTTACTCTGCACCTATAATATTCTTGTGTCACTCTCCCAAAGGTTAGCTGGTAGAGAATACCGTTATGGTATTATGCTCGCCTATGTACATGTTTTTATATTTTATATTTTGTGTGCAATAAAGAATTTGATTATTATTAAAATCAATGGCGATTTATCATCATCACGACCGTTTCCCTTTCGGGGTGGTCAGAAACCACACTTATAAATAAGCAGATTCATATTTAGCCAACTTTACTATAGGCCAATCATGCAAGTGGCAAGCTCGTCGATGTCTCCAGCGTACCAAATCCGAGAAATATCACAAATAAATTAAATGTATTTATTTACATTATTACATATTTTTGTGTCCCGACCAGGAATCGAACCCGGTACCTCCGAGTCTAAATCCACGGACTTAACCGCTAGACCACGGAGGCAGTTAATGGCCATTCAGTTATATCAGAACTAATTACCAAAGTTACGCTAAACCTTGGTAATATCTATTGTAAAGAAAGCACAAAGAATGTTGAACTTGAAGCAAATAATTATACAGTTTAACACTTTTAACGAATCTAATGAAAAATGGAACATTTCAACTTGCTTATTCAGACAGACAGTTGCCCGTGAACAGGTGATGACGTCATAATAGTCTATCACCCATATCAGACGTTTTCTCGACTCTCCTCCACTCAATTATTCCTTCCAGCTGTCAAACAGAGGGATGCCTCTGCACGTCACCATGCTCAAGGAACAGAACTGTTAAACCCAAGGTATAATACTATTTTTTTTTATTGCACATTAAAATATACAAAATAAAATTAAGTACATAGGCGAGCTTAATACCTCGTAGGTATTCTCTAACAGCTAACCTTTGGGAGAACGACATAAGAAATTGTGGGGTGCAGAGTTAGAAGGAGAGAATAAATATTAAACAATATTAAATTTAAATATTACATTTTAATTCTCTTTTCTCAAATAAAAAAAAACGCTGTGTCATAATTGCAACAAGGTTTTTTTTTTTTTTTTTTCAAAATCAAAAGTATTTTATTGTGGATCATAGGTATTTGAATAAGTACATTATTTATGATGGTCGCTATGTCCCGTCCATTGGACATACAATAATCATATACACAACATTAAAAAATAATTTTACAATGTTGGTGATGGGTGAGGGCATGCTAACTGTTCCTCTCAAGTTTCTGAAAGATAGTCTGCTACGCTGTAATAGTATTTTTTAGATAGAAAGCCATGAAGTTTTGACTTAAAGACGCTCATGTTTTCGACTTCACGGATGGATTTGGGAACTTTATTGTAAATTTGTGTCACCCATACTAATAACATTTTTGCTAAAAAATTTCGTTTTGGATACTTTTGTGCTTAGTAGGTCATTGTGACGCGCGCGAGTACGATATGAGAACATACTCAAATTATTTTTTACAAATATTGCACTTTCATAAATGTACAGTGATGGAAACGTTTCTGGGGTTAACAGCACGCAAAAACTATATTGAAGGTAGTTTGACAATCTAGGCGTGTTTATACAAATGAATATTGTTAATAGTTGCTACTGCAGCACACAGTTGCCGAGAGGCTGGTTACAGTAAAACAATGTTTAATGAGGATGGGAATTCACTGTATTAATAATTTATGTAAGTACTCGTGTAGTTTTATAGTGTCAAAAATAGGGAAACTGCCTTCTGGAACCCAGAATTTCTTTTCCAGAAGGCAGTGCTCACTAACTGAAATTATTTGATTATGATCCAATAAACGTTATTTTATTTTATTTTTATTTTTAACTAAATGCAAAGGTGTCATATTAAAAAGTAATAAAAATAAATAAATATATAAATTAACATGTCAGTTACATACACAAAATATACATTTATTAACATACATAAATATTTACATTTATGTAGTATTAGTATGTATGTTTACATTATATATTATAGTTATCTATGTATTTTTAATATTATTTATACATACATACATACATATCTTCACGCCAAATCCCTTGCGGGGTAGGCAGAGACAATTGAGCGCCACTTGTCACGGTCACGACATACCTCTTTCGCTTCTTCGACATTCTTCAACTTCTTCATACATGCCCTTTTGTTTCGATGGCTTTTCAACGCACCTTCAGCTATTGTTTTATTAATTTGGTCGTAATATGTGAGTCTATTATTATTTATGTTTAATTTTAATATTTTATTTCTCTATTTGCACAGTACTCATATTTAAATGTCCCAATGTCCCAAAGGTTAACGAGAAGAGAATGTGTTGCGGCATTACGTTCGCCTTTTGAATAGATTTACAATAAAGTTTTTAAATAAAATAAAATAAATAAATATAGAAATACTGCTTCCGTGGTCTCCGTGGATTTAGACCTGGAGGTACCGGGTTCGATACCTGGTCGGGAAACAATAATATTTATTAATTTAAATGAATAAATTAAATTAATAAGTATTTAATTTATTTGTGATATTTCCCGAGTTTGGTACGCTGGAGACATCGACGAGCTTGCCACTTGTCATAGATAATTGGCCCTATAGTAAAATTGGCTAACTGTGATTGGTTTCTGACCACCCCGAAAGGAATACAGTCGTGATGATGTACTTCCCTTACATCGAAGTTTTCTTTATTTTTTTAATTAACTTTTTTTAGTACTTAACTTACTTACCACACCATTTAAGGTGCCTCACACATTCAAAGGATCCGGATTACCGGAATGCAATTCCAATTTATAGTACATACCTTGGCACCTTCGACAAGTTGATAGAAGACATGGTAGTTGGTTTCCCTCGGCGCTGGACCTGTGATCCTAGCCCGCTCGAGCAAGAAGTCTCGCAGCACGGCACCTCGGATACCGCCTCTGTGGTCCAGTCGTACCTCAACAAACTTGCCGAATCGTGAAGAATTGTCATTGCGGACAGTCTTCGCATTGCCTGTAATGTTTAATTGGGATTTTATTTTTATTTCTTTGCAGCCCTGAGAACACTGCTAGAGCAGGATATGAGGTGCCTGGTAGGGTACCGCTGTACCAGGTATTGTAATCTCATAGGTACTCATAGCTAAATTTAAAAGGTTATTAGTTGATTGTTGTGGTGTAATTCTGTATATATTTTATTTTGTAAATCTGATTATAGCTGAGTTTTCCTTGTAGATTCCTCTCTCAGTAAGGTAAATAGGTCTTCTGCTAACATCTTACTCTTTGGACCACTTTGCTGATTATTCTTCCACTAATAATAATAAAGATATTTTGACTTTGACTTTAGGCCTTTCAGAACATTATAATCACAGCCCCTAGTTAGTACACAGAGTCGTGAAACTCCACGGATAGAGATGGGCCTTGAAAAACATATTTCTGGACAACTCCTTCTCATCGTTCTGAGACCTTCGAACAGCGAGTTAACAAAGAAATAACTCACCAAAAGCTTCCAGAACAGTGTTAGCTTCGAGGATCTGCTGCTCTGCCCAGGAGGCCTGTCCGCCAGCCGCACACAAGTACTGAAGAATCAACTTCGTGGTCTCCGTCTTCCCCGCACCACTCTCACCTGATATCACCACCGATTGGTTCTTCTCACCGTTCTGATACATTAAAAATAACTTGTTGAAATTTAATAAGAGTCATCCACTAGTAGTAGTAGTACTAAGTCATCTCAGACCCCCCCTTCCGAAGGAAGACGGGAATTTGTAACGAGGTGTTGGCCTCCTAACAAAAATAGCATTCGCTGCACGTAACTACGGACAGGGCGTGGGAACCTTTATTATAGGTTAAATTTAAAACGAGCGGGCGCGGCGGAGGCCGCGGAATGTCAATGTGATCAGGCTATCAAATCGCGCGCCATGCGCCGTGGAACCTCGGGAGGTCTAGCGTGCAGAGGGGCCAGATCTCTCACGAGTGGGAAATTACTATTTTTAGTTTCCGCATATTTATACGAGTTAGTTCAGTTTTTGGGATCCAATTGCGTACACAAATGCAAACGCATCTATGGTGTTTTAGACCGACAAATTTATATACCTACATTAGACTTAATATGTTTTTTTTTTTAAATAATCGAATCAAAATCGAATAAAAATATAAATAGAATCGTTTATTCGAGAAAAAATATTTCCATAATATAAAATTAAACACTGAATTATAAATAAAATAAACTACACTATAAATATAACAAAAAAAAACTATTTTATATTTATAACCGTCCGATGGGCGTAGTGTGCCGAGGACACTCGCTGCGTTCCCCCGTTGAACGGCGAGGCTGACCCTTTGAGCAAAATATTCTGTACTTAAAGGGTCACCCGTCGCCAAGCGAAGTTTTTCCCCAAGCTGACGAGAGAACGCCAGAGCCTCCTCGGACCACGGACCCATCGTTTTGACTGCAAATGGGATAAAGTGGTGATTTACGGATGATCTCCGCGTACTTGTTACGATTAATGCGCGCGGCTGACCTGCAGCGGCCCCGGGTTTCTTATGACTGGATGTCACATGTGACGGACTGAGTATATCAACACATGTGGCATTCTAAACCAGTGCACGGCCTCGTTTATATGGAATCAACGACATCCCATCCGGACGCCTACCATCAAACCTAACTATACCCGAAGGTACGAGGATGCAGGGGATATTAGCAGATGTAAGCGCTTTTGACAGGATGTCACAATAAAATAAATAAATTAAAATATTGTAATTTAATTAGGGCACAATCACAGCGAATAATTACGAATTAATTTGGGAAGCAACGATATGCTTCGACCGGCGACCGCGCTTCGCCCCTTTCCGACAGAGAGCGTTGTTTTCGGCGGAAACGTCATTAATATCAATATCATTTATTGCAGGCATTGCCCATACAAAATACAATTTACAATAAAATAAAAAATATGCTAAAACTGTTGCTACTGTTCCGCACGCGTTGGAAAAAAGAAGCTACTTTATTGTGAATAATCGCAGGAAAGCCATCGGTACGGGCTTCAGCGAACATTCCAGACGCGCTGCAGAATCTCGGCAGCCGCAACAGCATCCTGAACACGTTGTTATACTGCACGCGCAGCTTATTAAGAGGCACCAAGCATAGTCCGCTAGTCACTACTAAAGGGCGTCGAGACGATGGAACGTCATCGACGCGAAGGCACAAAGGCGTTACCGCGAATATTCAAATCAAACTACTCAACTAACGAAATATCGAACAGGGGCAATATTGTTACATTACAGTTGCAGGTCATTTTTGAAAAACAAATTAAATTCTGTAAACGGAAAGTGGGGAAGACGTTGTATCTTCTAAAATGAAGAACTTACCCTCAAAGAGCTGTATGCGGCTTCAGCTAAAGCGAATACATGCGGCGACTGGGATCCCAGGGGTTTGCCTCGGTAAAATTGCATATGATCCTGAAAAATATATAAACATATCTGTATCTACAACACCCTTTACCCGACTGCGCGATGCAAAGAAGGGTTATAAGTTTATCAGCCTATTTTTAAATCCTTTATTGCACTAAAATAGTACATAATCGGGCTTAAGGGTGACAAATCAACATCGAGCTATACTGCGCTGTACATCAGCAGCTCGTGTACTCGTTAATCTCTTACGTACTTTTAATACTGAGCTAAGCAAAGCGCAGCACAGCTTGATGTTGATTGTTAAAAAAACTTAGCTTAAGAAACACAGCACAGCACAGCGCAGTACAGCGCAGCATAGCTCGATGTTGATTTGTGACCCTAATGGCCAGGCATTTTCTAATAACCAACTTTAACAAAAACTATGTAGGTATGGGTGCAAATTTATTATGATAAACTGCATACTAATAATACATAAAAGAAGTAAAAGTCCGTGGATTTAGACGCGATTGTCAGAACGAATTCCTTAAAAAACAAAACAAAATCGATTCGAACCCTGGCATGTAGCAATGAGAAATACACTTTTCTTACGTTTGACATTTGTCATATAATTACTACACCACTGTCTCCCGGAGAGCACGTTAAGCCGTCGGTCCCGGTTCCACTAATACCAACTTATGGAAACGTTAATAAAGTGTCATAAAAAATGACATCAGAACCTCGCCAACCCGTCTGGCCAGCGTGGCGAGTGTAGGCCAAATTCTCCAGAATTTTCTGGAAGGCCTACCTCCGACAGTGGAGGTCAAGGACTTTGTGTTCTAGGGGATGTGATGATTCATCATATTGCAATCCACCTACGAGAACGCAAAACCTTGTATAAAGCTAATTGTAAAACAAAGTCATTCGAATAAGATACAATCTCTGTTAATCTTATCACAATGACTCAATTATGTACCAGAAAGTCAGACTAATGAAATATATCCCGTTATTAAGAATTTATTGTTAATTTTCCTCTCACTTAAAAAGATAATAATCTCGATTTATCATTAGGAACAACATCTATAAAACGGGTTTTGGATATTTATTAGGAGCGGTTAGTAGCGCGCGGTGGTGGCTTGGTTGTAAGAACGCGTACCTTAAATCCTAAAATGGTCGGTTCAAACCCACCCAGCATTTACCAATGAGAAATACACTTTTCTTACGTATATTTGTCATAGATTAGACGTTAAGCCGTCGGTCCTGGTTCCACTAATGCCAACTTGTGGAATCGTTAATACATTGTCATAAAAAAATTGACATCTTATCCTCGCCAAGCCGTCTGGCCAGCATGGCGAGTGTAGGCCAAATTCTCCAGTTCTGGAAGGCCCATCTCCAGCAATGGAGGTGTAGGACGCTGTGTTCTAGGGGCTGTAATGAAGGCTGAAGTTTCAGAAGATAAACGGAAGGGGATACTCGTAGATAAATAGGCAAAAAGTATAGGAGCGAAGACGATAAAAAGAAGACCGAAGAAGTAAGATGAGTTGAAAAAAGCGGGTAAAGCAACAGACAGTGGTTTCGTCCAGGCCAGGGTGGATAATGGGCCTAGGTTGGGGGTAGGGACGTTCCTCCGTTTTCTCCGGCACAATCTCAGCGAGAAAGCAATTCATGCAGTTTTAGTGCTGGGCGCTGTTACTGGTATAACACGTGGTTTGACTGCTTCAGCTCTTCTCTAGAAAGTGGTCTTTCGTTGAGAGGCCACGCGCAAGACAAAACGATATTCTGTCGATGCTTGAAGTGTCCGTTGTCGGCCCCATAGAACATAGTCGTACGTCTAGTCAAGTCTAGACAAACTCCTCAATAGTAAACATGTCCAGATCACGTTCTATGACGGTAGGCCCATTTCCAACAGTCTAGGACACTCTGTTTAGGTGTTTACTTAGTGGATACACTTTACTGGGTTTATCGGCACGAACGGTGGAGACTTCCCCGCCTTGACAGATTGGGCAATTTACCACCATCAGTCTGCCTACCACCTATTAAAAAGGTGTTTTTAAAGTGCTGTAATTATGTGAAGATGAGGTCTATAGATTTCACATAATCACATCGATGAAAAACGAAATAGCGATGAATTTAACTGTTTTGTTTAACACAATGATTCTTAACGCGATAAACCCCATATTATACTTTTCTTTGTATGACATAATAGATTTTCTAAACGGTTATTGTATTATGATTTATAAAAAAATCTGTATTGATACACTTTTTATTATTTTAAATAATCTATATTCTCATCATTAAACTTTACAAATTGGATTCTAGTTTTGAATTTAAAACATGCTCGGGATTGTATTCTTTAACTGGCCGTCATCTAGTCCCGATCTTAATCCACTTGATTATGAAGTATGGTCTCTTTTAGAGAGTATGGCATGCTCTATATTCGACAAAAATACCTAGACACTAAGCTCGACAAAGTCATGTGACTAAATAAATATTTGTATGCTAGAAATAGCGAAACATGTGATATAATTACATATAATAATTTACATTCCTGTACCTACCATGTTTTTGACAAATGAATTATTTCATTTCATTTCATTTATAACGCCATGATTAATTTGAGTCTCTAAAACATTCCATAAAATTAGCAGTGAAGAAATTTCCCATGGATAAAGTGCGTGTTTCAATCGATAACAGACCACGCTTAAGGGAGTGCATTGAGGCCAATATAGATCATATTTAATCCTCTTTTTTTTTTAATGCTTAATTTTTTTTAAATTTAATATAATAATAAATTATTAATGTTCATATATACTAACGCACACTGCAGTAATAAGTGAATTTACAAACCAAGTGAATTTAAACTTTTTTTTCAAATTATGCTTTTTATAATCTGTCAGAATTTATTGATAGAAATTTCATTTAAATAGTTGTATGAACCTATAGTTTTGTGGTCTTATGCCTTCTGTTGTATTGTGTTCCTAATACTCCTTTGTCTATGCTGTGATTTGCTTATTGTTATTAGGCATGTTAAAGTTTGTTAACTGACATAGAAAAATATAACGAGTGTTCTATAGGTGAAATATATAAATCGAATAATAATAATAAATCCTTTATAGTACAAAACCAAAACAAGTGCAGGTAACTCCTCCGTGGTCTAGCGGTTAAGTCCGTGGATTTAGACTCGTGGGTAACGGGTTCGATTCCTGGTCGGAACACGAAAATATTTATTAATGTAAATAAATACATTAATTTATTTGTGATATTTCTCGAGTTTGGTACGCTGCCGCGCTGGAGACATCCTATAGTAAAGTCGGCTAAATGTGAATCCGCTTATTTAAAAAGCGTGGTTTCTGACCCGAAAGGGAAACGGTCGTGATGAAGTGCAGGTACATAGGCGAGCTTAATGCCGTACATGCATTTTCTACCAATTAACCTTTGTGACTGAGATATGTAATAAGCTAAGATCTGCTATAATATTTTATGTAATAGAAAAAAAAAACATATTATTAAAAATGCTATCGGAAACTGTGAACTTAGCTTCCGTCATTGAAGTTTTCCGACGGAGATTGGAAAACAGATAGGTATTCTACGCTAGCATAGGGTTGATAACGATTTATTGAGAACTATAGAATAATAATCGGTCATTATTTTTTATATTTTATTCGAGTGTTACAAAGAAAGCTACTAACAATGTTACCTTCTATAATATAACATGTATTAATAAATCGGTCTACAGCGGTGGTGGCTCGGTTGTAACATCGCTTTCCAATCAAACAAAAAAAAAAACGGTTACCAATACTTTTCTTACGAACTATTACAGAAAATAACACTTTAATCTACAAATTATTGCTTTATGTCTTTATTTTAAATAAAAATAATAAATATTGTCTTTAATTTTCATTTATTGCGTCTTCATTTCGTTGTCATCGTCAGTGTTCTAAATTTAAAGTTATTCTGTCATAAAATAATGTCGTCTAAAGTTGTCATTCAGAAAAGAGGTCAAAGTCCGTCCAAAGAGGTTGCAAAACCCGCTTTGATCGATTATTAATATTCGATTTATTATTATAGGCTCTAGTGTTAAAAGGTAACATTACTTTTTAATTTTATAAATAATCAAAAAAAAAAATCTAATTTATAAACTTAATAATTAAAACGTCGCAAACAAATCCTAAAGGCAAGCCGGCACCTGGACAGGCGTAGTGGTATAGTGGTAAACCCATCTGGTTTTATATAACATGGAGTTCACGATTGCTCCGTTTCCGAAAAAAATGCGAAAAAATATATATTCATATCTCTCTAAAGAACGGCGCAATAAAAATGTTCGTTAAAATAGACTAAACTAGCTACTGAGCTTCACAACGATTGCTCGTTTTCTAGCGAAATGAAACTATCTACTTTTCATAGCACTCTACTTGAAATAGATTCGTACTGCGAAGCATTGCGTAGCGTACGAATAAAACGAATAAGTTAAGTTCGTTGAAATAGACAAAACTAGTTACTGAACTTCACAACGATTGCTCGTTTTCTAGCGAAATGAAACTATCTACTTTTCATAACACTCTACTTGAAATAGATTCGTACTGCGAAGCATTGCGTAGCGTACGAATAAGTTAAGTTCGTTGAAATAGACTAAACTAGCTACTGAGTTTCACAACGATTGCTCGTTTTCTAGCGAAATGAAACTATCTACTTTTCATAACACTCTACTTGAAATAGCTTCGTACTTCGAAGCATTGCGTAGCGTACGAATAAAACGAATAAGATAGGTCGCCCGAGTGCGAGTGAGAAAGTTGCACGTAAGTGACCTAGGGGTTTAGTTTAAAATAACAATCACCTTTTGTGTAGTATACATAAGTGTAACAACGAAACAAAATAGTCTAATATAAGTAGATAGTTTTTAAAACGTTGCAATCTGTTACGTTTTGTTATTTCAGAAACCACAATAAACAAAACTGCCTCCGTGGTCTAGCGGTTAAGTACGTGGATTTAGACTCGGAGGTACCGGTTTCGATTACCGTTTGGGACACAATAATATTTATTAATGTAGATAAATAGATTTAATTAATATTTAAATTTATTTGTGATATTTCTCGAGTTTCGTACACTGAAGACATCGACGAGCTTGCCACTTGTCATGACTGGCCTATAGTAAAGTTGGCTAAATGTGAATCCGCTTCCTTAGAAGCGTAGTTTCTGACCACCCCGAAAAGGAAACGGTCATGATGATACTTTACTTTTACTTTTACAATGACGACCCGGACGTATCTATTTATAGTGGCGACTATGCCCTTGTGGCAGATTTCTATGTTTAATAATATTAGTTATTTGACATATTTTAGTGTTGTATACTATATATATATATTTATATTAGATTATAGTAGTACCTTGTAGTACTTGACATTTTTATTTTAACATAGTTTGACATTATTAGTATTAAAATTTTATTTTCTGTAATTGATTATTTAGCATTCAATATGGCTCTTCCATAATTGTATTGATAGTTTGGGCTGTTTCTGGTCTTCGTCGCGTTGTTTCGTATTAAGCTGTCTGACCATGATTGTGTTATCTCGCTTACTGTAGGTAACTAATATTAGTTACAGAGTATTATAAATTGACTTAACCAAGTGTTCCAGACGGTCCCTACGGTGATAAATAAAGGAAATGAAAAAACTAATTAAATGAATTCTCGATTAGTTCTTAACTTATATAACCTAGCAACATGTTTACTTTTCATAGTCACCATAGTTTTGTTTTAAGTTTAATTTGGTATAAGAGCAACCCTATCAACAATAGGAATAAAGGAAAAAATCTCTCAGCAACTTACCGTTGTGTAAAATCCTAGTTCTTTGTAAGGATTCACTGCGACTAGAATTGATCCTGTGTAAGTCTGTGTTGTTGGTTAAGGAAATACACAACTAAGTATTTATTGCGATAATTTGTTTAAGTAGGTATTAACGGCGCGGTGGTGGCTCGGTTGTAAGAACGCGGTCCTTAAATCCTACAAAGGTCGGTTCAAACCCACCCGGCATGTACCAATAAGAAATACACTTTTCTTACGTACATTTGTCATAGACAAATCACCGGCTATACTATGGTGAGTGCTCTGAAGAGCTCTATAACCTAATTCCTTTCTCTCCATTCCGCAACCGAACCACACGCACAGGTCAGAATATGCACCCACATACCGTAGTCACTATCCCTTCGCGTACCTATAAATTTGGTGACTCATACATCTGTCGCACAATAAAGATGTGGAATGCTCTTCCAGCCTCTGTGTTTCCACTTTCCTATAACCTGGAGTCCTTCAAGCGAAGGAAGTGTGAAAAGGCATCAAGTCAAGCCGGCATAGTGTTAGGGACTGATGTCGGACATAAGGGTCTGATTCCAGTTGCTAGAATTCATGGACCCTGCGCGCCACTTACCATCAGGTGGGCGTAGGGTCAAATGTCGTGCTAGTATAAAAAAATAATAATAATTACAACATCACCGTTCCCGTGCCTCGGTGAGCACGTTAAGCCGTCGGTCCCGGTTCCACTAATACCAACTTGTGGAATCGTTAATAAATTGTCATTAAAAATTGACACGTCTGGCCAGGCGTGGCGAGTGTAGGCCAAATTCTCCAGATATATGTTCTGGAAGGCCTATCTCCAGCAGTGGAGGTCTAGGACACTGTGTTCTAGGGGCTGTACTGATACTGATTAACGGCCTTATAGCACACAAATTGCGTAGATATTTGATACTTTTGCAATAAAATTAATTACAGATTATGAAATCACAATAAACTTTAACTATTCTAACTATTAACTAGCAAATAAAAAACAAATCATTTCTCTAATAAAAATGGGCCCAAAATTTACAACTTTTTTCTACTATTGGTGATAGACTATCGATCGATATAGGATCACTACATTTGGATATTTGGTAAGCTTTCTATACCCATTTAGCTAAAGTTTTTACAAATTGGTAAAAGGATACATAAACGAGGTCATTTTGGTATCGTCTTTTGAGATTGTCGTTGATTGCGTCTTCAGTAATCTGCGGCATCACGGTCATGTCAGGGACGCCCGCCCCATCTTCTTCTCGTTCCTCCATCTTGGCTGAAAAGAAGACAAAATAACTATAAGTAAAAAATATAACAACACCGATCTGTGTCCAGTGTGTGCATCCACAATGGCTCTAAGCAGTAAGTTGTAACTGCTTCACCCAACTGAAGTTTGTAGTCAAATAGAAGTGTGACTTCAACACACATTGACACATTGTGCTAGGCAAGACGAAAGGAAATACCTGTTCCAACATTTAAAAATGAATCCATACACACCTCGTTCCGAATCAAGCTCAGAGCGCTTAGAATGAATATGGTACTAACAGTCGTTCCGAATCAAATATCACGATGGATGCTCAGAGCGTAATATCAATTCGGAACGGTCTAAATCACATTTTCATTCATAACATGATTATGATACTGTTCTAGACATAGAACAAGCTGTCTACGGTTGTGATGTAAATGTTAGATCTATTTGACATTTTTAAAATGACTTATTTAAAAAAAATAACAAATATAAAAATTGATTTTTATGTGCCTAAAGTTATGGGACTCATGAAAGGTTATTCGATGATGACCGTAAAGTTCACTGTTAATTTATTATTAAAAATCAAGCGGAATTAATTCGCCACCCCTCGTCTAATTAACCATGTCAGAAGATTTTATATTTTCAAAAACCCAATGTGTATTTATAGCCAGATCGAGGGTGACTGGATACAATGGTTTATTTTTAACTATAACACTACGATACTTAAACTTACTTAGGGCTAAGTCTTTCAATAATAAAATGTCAAAATATATTGAACAATAATACCATAAATAGTTATCACGATCTTCATCTGTCAAAAAATCCATGGACTAAAAAGTATCTCTAAGGCCGCGTTCGTTTTAAAAAATGTTAGCATGAAAATACCACTTTTTTAGCACAAGTCGTTCGTTTAATGAAAATTCTAACATTTGATGCTAATTTCGTATGTCAGTACCGTGTTGAAAGGAGGGTTATTGATGTTACTTTTTGACAGATGTCATTAACATATAAAATGGTTTGTTTTTATATACTTTATAGTTTTTTTTTTTTTTATACTAGCACGACATGTGACCCTGCGCCCACCTGATGGTAAGTGGCGCGCAGGGTCCATGAATGTTAGCAACTGAAATCAGACCCTTATATCCGACATCAGTCCCTAACACTATGCCGGCTTGACTAGATGCCTTTTCACACTTCGCTTGAAGGACTCCAGGTTATAGGAAAGTGGAAACACAGAGGCTGGAAGAGCATTCCACATCTTTATTGTGCGACAGATGTATGAGTCACCAAATTTATAGGTACGCGAAGGGATAGTGACTACGGTATGTGGGTGCATATTCTGACCTGTGCGTGTGGTTCGGTTGCGGAATGGGGAGGAAGGAATTAGGTTATAGAGCTCTTCAGAGCACTCACCATAGTATAGCCGGTAGAACACGCTCAGAGAAGCTACATCTCGGCGAAGCTGCAGGGATTCGAGAGTTCCAGATATAGTGGCATCGTCCACAATTCGAACAGCTCGCCTTTGTAGGACATTGAGAGCATCTGTGAGGTACTTGGCTGAACCATCCCATTTCTATTATATTTGTTAAAAAGGTATTTTAAACGATTTTATGTCATAAATTCAAAGACCATAATAATATCACGTGTATTGGATGCCATGGTATGATAAAACATGAACGAAAACACTTGTCAAAAAGTAGCCTCACCGCTCGTTTTATTTAAGAAATGTTAGCATTGCTAAAAAAAGTGATATTTCGCGCTGGTTTATAAAGTTGCTACGAAATGTTGGAAATGCTATAAAACGAACGCGGCCTTAATGAATCACCCGTAGTGTTTTTTTTAGGAGCTTGAAAACTTAAATAATAAAACAAGACATAAATATTGTTGAATGGATTTTTTATTATTATAATCTGGAAGATAATTGAAGACATTTATTTTTTAAATAATATTTCCGGCATTTGTTAAGTAATTCCTGTTTGGAACGATTTGCTTTTTAGTCTTACACAGGAGTAGAATCATTCAAAATAATTTAAACAATGACGTGTCACAAATGACTGTAATAGGTTTATGTGAATAAAGATAATGTATCTGCCTCCGTGGTCTAGCGGATAAGTTCGTGGATTTAGACTTATGACTGTTTAGACTTTAGATATACCGGGTTCGATTACTGGTCGGGACACAATAATATTGATTAATTAAAATAAATAAATTTAATTATTATTAAAATGTAATCATGATTTATTTGTAGGAAGTAAGTTACAATGAATTTGTTTTAAAAACTAAATTATTAACCATCAGCCATTAATAATTTAGTTTTTGTTTTAATCATTGTAACTTACTTCAAATTCAAAATCGTTTATTTGCTTTAAATGTGGCACATACAGTAATATGGTTAGTAAGTTGGCTCTGCACATTTAGCCATTGTTGTGGCATGCAAAATTGTTTAGTTTAAATATATTATTATCATTAAGTCATCATTATATAATTTAGGTCAATACATACATTAATTTTATGTTAATAATAACAAACAAAAAATAAAATAAAATATGTCATACAATTTTTTTTAGTTATTATTCTTTTCCTACAAATAAATAAATTAAACTAAAAACTTACATTTCAAAACATAAATTACTATTCATAAAAATAAATCTACTTAATAAATACAAATACAACTATAAGCCACAGTGTTTTAGTTAAAAATTTAAATTGATAATTGAATTTCTTATTAGTTTGAACTGACTGTAGGATTTTAAAGGAAAGCGTTCTTACAACCGCGCCACCACCGCGCTACTCATTTAACATACAAAAATACATAAACATACATACATTATTTCAATAAATAAACTTTTAAACAGTCTCTTTTTGAATGCGAGAAAAACCAAGGTACTAGTGTTTGAAAGAAGAAGGATGACAACCGTGACGATAAAGATTGATGATGAAACTCTAGAACAAGTAAATGAAATTATATATCTGGGCAGTGTTTTCACTGCTGATGGGAAGTATGTTAGGGATGTTGAAAGAAGAGTGAACGCGGGAAATAGTGTTAACGGTGCCCTGGGGTCACTGATCGCCAGTCGAAATGTAAGTGACAAAGCTCGGCTCGCCATACACAATGCCATGTTGGTACCAACACTTATGTATGGAAGCGAGACGTGGATATGTCAGAATATGCATGAGAGTAGGGTTAATGCAGTAGAAATGAGGTCGCTGCGTCGGTTATGCGGCGTCACTTTGGCGGACCACATACGTAACGTCGAAATACGAAAAATGGTAGGTATAAAAGAAAGCATAGGCACAAAAATAAGAAAAAGCATGCTACGATGGTTCGGGCATGTTGAAAGGATGAGCGAAGAAAGATTGACGAACCAGGTATATAATGCGAAAGTTGTGGGTAAAAGAGGCCCTGGCAGACCAAGAGACATGTATCACGATCAAATAAATAAAACACTAGCTGAAGGAGAATTAAAAAGCCTTCGTAACAAAAGGGCATGTATGAAGAGGTTGATGAATGTCGATGAAGCGAAAGAGGTATGTCGTGATCGTGTCAAGTGGCGCTCAATTGTCTCTGCCTACCCCGTAAGGGATCTGCGTGAAGATATGTATGTATGTCTTTTAAAAGCAGTTAATTTTGTTGTGCCACTTTCTATAACCGACGAAACATTAATGTCACTGTAAAATCCATTACAACAATAAAGCTTCATACTAAAGCATCAACACGAACATAAACACAATAAACACGTATTTATGTCGATCAGATATTAGGTAATAGCTACAGATGGGTCGCGGGGGATCCCCGCTGACGCCCTTCATCTCCCCCATGTTGTCATAATTAATCGCTTTTACGCCTGATAACTTTCTTATATTTTTTATCAAAGTTCAAGACAGAATTATTAATATATATAAATTAAGCATTCATAAGTAACTGCATTTTCTGCTGCTAACCTAACATTATATATTGTACAAACACAATATGTAAATATATATATATATTTTTTTAAGCACTTTTAGTATTTATATTAATTTATTAAATAATTAATATTATTTATTTATTATATTACCCACCTTAAATTAAGTTTTAATTAAAATACCTTTATTTATAGTAAATATTTTTATTGTTAACAGTTTTCACTACGTATTGTATCTTTTTTGTATAACTAATGAAAGTAACTGGGATCCTAAATGACAGGTCTAACTTAGTTAGACTTAGTTTAGGAGTCAGTGTGTAAATCAATTTGTTAATTGTACTTTTATGAACAATAAAATATTTTGTATTTGTATTTTCTGTATGTTCGTAGGATATTCAATGAAACACGTAGACACACCATTGCTTGTTTAATAATATTTTATCCACTACTCACTACACTATACTCTATTTAAAATAATAAATATAATAAATATTTCCAGACAGGTCACACAGCGCCATCTAATTTCCGTGGTAAGCTACGAGGCTTGTGTATTGCTGTGTGTAAAAACTACATATTATACTTTTTTTTTGTAAATATATACATATAAACACCCAGACCGAGACAAATTATACAATGTACAACTTGCCCCCGGTGGGAATCGAACCCACGACCTCTTGAGTTCACGGCAACGTTTGTTACCACTAGACCACGGCGGCGGTCAATTCGGAGAGGTTAAAATTCTATTTGAGAACCACTTGTTTATTTATTATTTATTTTATTTTATTATAGTAACAGTCACAATACAATTTATATAACAAACAATATACATATAATTCAACCTGGAGTACCAAAACTTCTAAAATAAACTTGTATTCTTGTTTTTTTTTTGCTATTTAGGATAAGGTTTAGTATAAACAACTTGTATAACCACTAATTGACATAATTGACTTAGCCAGTCTGGCCATATTCTCCTGAATATGGTGTAGAAGTCTCCAACTGAACAAAAAGTTTTTTTTAAAAATAATTTTACATTTTTTTTTACCCAATTATTATGTCATTATGAACGACCCGTTCTAAAGTCAGTTTTAAAAATATAAGAGAAATCATCCGTTGAAATTGCCATGACAAAACGAAGATCGGAAGTCGCACGATCATCAAAAAGGGAAAGCACAAAATTGCAAATTGGAACCAATGCAATGGTGACAGTGTTGAGGCAGGTCGTGGCAGTTAACGATCGGAAATGTCACTTGACTGCAATCACAAATCATCGCCTTCACGATGCATTAACCCTTGCAAATTCATCGACCACACACCATCCGGAATTCAAAATATAAATTATTTATTTATTTTATTTAATTAATTAATTGTTATATCAACAAAACATTGCTGTAAAGTCGTCAGTCCCTATTCTGTGCTGCTAACCAAGTAGGGATACTGCGAATAATATCAGTTAACCTTGATTTGATTCTGACAGCCAAACCTTAGGGACAAATTTGAACAAATATAGGTGCAATGAAAGTAACAGTAATATACAATTATAGGATAATTCAACAAATATTATATACCTACTTATATATTCTAATCCCTAATAATCCTAATACCATTGAAAAAAATAACGTGGTTTCTGAAGTCTTGGTGTTGGTCTTGCAACCATATTAGTAGTCTTGTTCTTGCAAAAAAGCAAGACCAAGATTGGGTAACAAAACGCAGAAGTCGTACGGATTATAGAGGCGTTCAGATTTCTTGGAGTTCAGAATATCGAGGGATTTGTTTAAATAATAAGATTAACATAATTATTTGTATAATTACTAGAAGTTGATTATTTAAACGAGGAAATAAGTTTTTTTTTAGTTATAACATTTTCGATCTAACGTTATTTACGTCCCTATTACATATCTTCACGCCAGATCCCTTGCGGGGTAGGCAGAGACAATTAAGCGCCATTTGACACGATCACGACATACTTCTTTCGCTTCGTCGACATTCATTAACCTCATACATGCCCTTTGGTTACGAAGACTTTTTAATGCACCTTCAGTCAGTGTTTTATTTATTTGATCGTGATATGTGAGTCTCGGTCTGCCAGGGCCTCTATTACCTACAACTCTTGCATTATATATCTGGTTCGTCAATCTTTCATCGCTCATCCTTTCAACATGCCCGAACCATCGTAGCATAGCCAAAGTGACGTCCCTAATACTCCCTATTATTGACTACGCAGATATCTGTTATCCCGATCTCACCGAGGAGCTACTGAATAAACTCGATCGTCTTCTCACCTTATGCATGCGCTGTGTATTTGGCTTGCGTAAGTTTGATCACGTTTCCCAATTTCGTATTCAATTAAAGTGATCTTTACACATTCTTTCCTTCTTGTTCACCTTCCTACTTGAGCGATCGTTTCGAATATCTGTGCGACTCTCACTCTCGTTCTCTTCGTTCTTCGCACAACAACCAACTCTCAATTCCTCTTCAATCCTCCAGCATATATTCAGATTCACTAACTGTTTCAGCAGCCCGTCAATGGAACCGGCTGCCTTTATTTATCCGACAGGCACCTTCTCTAAATATATTCAAAAAACTCTTAATCTTAAAAAACAAAACGCATCTTAATCTCCTTTCTTTGACATATAGGTATTATTATTTATGTATATTAAATATGCATGTATTTTATTTCTTATTTATACACAGCATATATTTATTATCATCTTAGATGTTTAAACCATATACACTTACCTACGTACTCATATATTTATTGATTTTACATATTATAATATTCTGATCTTTTTGTGTTAATTTTTCTTACTCTGCACCTATAATATTCTTCTGTCACTCTCCCAAAGGTTGGCTGGTAGAGAATACCTTTATGGTATTATGCTCGCCTATGTACATGATTTTATATTTTATATTTTGTGTGCAATAAATAATTTTATTATTATTATTAAGTTAGGTTAGCCAAATGATGTTCACGGGTCTCGGCCAAGTGAGCATCATGCTTCTTTAACTCCAAACTTTCTGACTATACGGCAAGTATTAAGGATAGTAGCTCTTTGCAATTGTCTGTATATGTGCTGGTCTACGTTAATAGTTTTGAGGCTGTCATGTAATGTTTTGGGTATTACTTCGGTCGTAGATACTAATATTGGTACAGTTGTTACTTTTTCTAATTTAAGTTGGGATTTAAGCTCTATTGCAAGGTCTCTGTATTTAGTATTTTTTTCTGTATGTGTAGTTATTAAGTTATGAGTGTTAGGTACGGCTATGTCTATTAGATATCCTGTTTTGTTTTCTTTGTTTATTAAAGAAATGTCAGGTCGGTTGTAGTGTACTGTTTTGTCAGTTATAATCGTTCTATCCCAGTAGAGTCGAATATTGTCATTTTGCAGAACAGTGCTTGTCTTGTATTTGTAGTATGGAACAATTTGATTTACTAATTTATATTTGCTTGCTAATATTTGGTGTACTATTGCAGCTACTCGGTCGTGTCTATGTTTATAATCTGATTGCACCAAAGATTTGCAAGCTACCGTTATATGTTGGATTGTTTCGGAAGCACTATTGCAGAGTCTACATAAGTATGTGGGTAGTTTAGGTTGTTTAATTATATATTTTAGGTAATTGCCGGTTAAAACTACTTGATCTTGTATTGCAAACATAAAAAAAAAAAAAAAAATCTAGGTGTGCGATATGTATTTGCCAAGTCACTTTCTAGGTTTTGAAATGTAACATCCGAACTAACCTATTTGATTTTATAGACAAGAGAAATATTATTGAAAAATTGCAGTTAAAGTTATAAAACAGCTGTGCAAACTGACACTGGTGACGACACATCCGTTTTAGACAATCAATGCGTTCACATAGGAAATGCTATCTCCACTGATATTCTTTGCTTATATCATATCATATCATCATATCATATCTTCACGCCAGATCCCTTGCGGGGTAGGCAGAGACAATTGAGCGCCATTTGACACGATCACGACATACTTCTTTCGCTTCGTCAACATTCATTAACCTCTTCATACATGCCCTTTGGTTACGAAGACTTTTTAATGCACCTTCAGTCAGTGTTTTATTTATTTGATCGTGATATGTGAGTCTCGGTCTGCCAGGGCCTCTTTTACCCACAACTTTCGCATTATATATCTGGTTCGTCAATCTTTCATCGCTCATCCTTTCAACATGCCCGAACCATCGTAGCATGCCTTTCCTTATTTTTGTCCCTATGCTTTCCTTCATACCAACCCTTTTCCGTATTTCGACGTTACGTATGCGGTCCGCCAAAGTGACGCCACATATCCGCCGCAACGACCGCATTTCTACTGCATTAACCCTACTCTCATGTGTATTCTGACGTATCCAAGTCTCGCTTCCATACATCAGTGTTGGTACCAACATGGCATTGTGTATGGCGAGCCGAGCTTTGTCACTGACATTTCGACTGCCGATCAGTGACCCCAGGGCACCGTTAACACTATTTCCCGCGTTCACTCTTCTTTCAACGTCCCTATCGTACTTCCCATCCGCAGTGAAAACACTGCCCAGATATATAATTTCATTTACTTGTTCTAGAGTTTCATCATCAATCTTTATCGTCACGGTTGTCATCCTTCTTCTTTCAAACACTAGTACCTTGGTTTTTCTCGCATTCAAACGGAGTCCTTTTTCTGCACATCCCTCCTTCATTCTTGTGACTAGTGATTGCAGTTGTTGTTCGGACGATGCCATAAGAACAGCATCATCTGCATAAAGCAGGCAGTTCACCACTAGATCACTCATCTTTATCCCACAGTCACTCTCTCTCACTCTTTTTAGGCATTTGTCGAGATATAGAGTGAATAATCTAGGAGAAAGCACACAACCCTGTTTGACGCCCATTTGGGATTCAAAGCAAGGCGACATACCTCCCTCCACCCGCACACAAGCTTTGCAGCCCTTGTACAGGGACTGTATAGCTTGTAGCAGTTTGTCATTCACTCCATACTCCGGCAATATGTCCCAAAGCTTCTTTCTTACAACTCTATCAAAAGCCTTTTCCAAATCCACAAAAGCACAGAAAACCTTGTTATTTTTTTATATTTTACAAACCTACTTAGTAGTTAACATGAAGGCATTCACAAATTCAAGGTCGTTCAGCGAGCTATGGAGACAGCTATGCTTGGTATTTCTTTGATGGATAGAATTCTAAACGTTGATATCCAAGTTACTGACATAGCTATCAAAATTAGACTACTAGAGCAAATGGGTTATTTTTTTTATACCAGCACGACCTTGCGCCTATCTGATGATAAGTGGCGCGCGAGGTCCATGAATGTTAGCAACTGGAATCAGTCCTTAACACTATGCCGGCTTGACTGGGCATGACGGCAATTCGAGCCTGATCCCGAAACGTGTGAATGCACTTTGCCGGGTGTATCGGCAAGAGCGGTGGATACTTCCACGCCCCAACAGACTGGGCAAATTATCACTATCAGTACCCTACCGCCTATTCGTTGTTCACGTTGAAAGTATGTGCCATTTGCAATGATGTCAAATGCCAATTTTTACTTTCAAGGAGAACTATTATTGTAAGCATCCCATGGCGATAATCCTACCTACATCTACTTACCTATAATCCGGATGTAATATAGTTCATATAATCACATAATAGATAGTATTGAATAATACATAAATATTTATAGGTATATAATTATTTCAATTGTGTTACGCGGTTATCAAATATATCCTTGGGCTTGTTTTTTTAGTTTTTATTTATTTCTTTTCACTTTTTAATTGAAGTAGTTTTTTTATACAGACGTGTTTTTTTATTTATATTATTAAAGTAAAGTGTCATCACGACCGTTTCCCTTCCGGGGTGGTCAGAAACCACGCTTATAAATAAGCGGATTCACATTTAGCCAACTTTACTGCCGGCCAATCATGACAAGTGGCAAGCTCGTCGATGTCTCCAGCGTACCAAAATATCACAAATAAATTAAATATTAATTAAATGTATTCATTTACATATGTCAATATTTTTGTATCCCGACCAGGAATCGAGACCGGTACCTCAGAGTCTAAATCCACGCTAGACCACTTCTTTATAAACCTAATTTTCTTTGGGAGTTGAAATTTTACCGAAAAAACTCGTTTATTCTAAAATTAGCTATCTCTTAGTCCTTGGGCCATTGTATTCCACATTAGGAAGAAGAATTTATACCGCGAACCACAAAGCTATCTTAAAAATGCTTTCTCATCTCCTTGGAACTGGCCCTATTCTGTTTTCTAACCGCAACCGTAAAATTGACAAAATAGTTCCTTCAATTTTAGATTCATCTTCATTTATTTAAAAAAAAAACACAGCTTATTATATTAAACATATAAACAAAGTAGCAATAGTGGAACACAAGCCAAAGAGATTTTATATTTTTATGAAATTGATAAACTATGAATAAATTTATTTCAACAAAATAACAATAATAACTACAAAATACAGAAAACTAAATATATAAAATCATCTAACATTCATTCACATTTAATCATTCTGTGGTGACACAGTACGGGCTACACCACCACAACAATTGACCTGGTGGAGTAGTGGGAGTACCCCTCAACACAGAGTGCGGGGCACATCCACAACTAACCCAACCAAACGGAACAAATATAACCGTGGACTAAATAAATATTTTTTAAGCAATTCCAAACTGGCTTTTTATTAAATAAATAAATATTTCCAGACAGGTCACACAGCGCCATCTAGTTTCCGTGGTAAGCTACGAGGCTTGTGTTACGGAAACTAGATGGTTGATAAACTACATATACTTTTTTTTTTTTTTGTAAATATATACATATTATACATATAAACACCCAGACCGAGACAAATTATACAATGTACAACTTGCCCCCGGTGGGAATCGAACCCACGACCTCCCGAGTTCACGGCAACGTTTGTTACCACTAGACCACGGAGGCGGTCATTATCGGTATTATAACCTTCTCCAAAATTCATTCGTTCCTTCAAACTCCATCCTCACATGCTATCCATCTCACTCGCTTTATTGTTCCTCTGATCCTTAAGCTAATTGCCCTTATTACAGAAATTTTAATTTTAATTTTTAGCCAGCCTGCAACTTGTGAGAATGGCTTCTGCCATTTTACAGAAAGCCGTGAAGCGGTCTTTTATATTATTTAGAGTTTAGACAATACAATTAAAACAGATATAAGAGTATTTAGATAGTAATTAGATTTAAATTAATAGTGCAAGTGAACTGTGACTAGCAAAAGTAAAAGAAAAATAATAATAATAAATAAGTGAAAACCAATAGGCTAATGATTATTTACCTAAAACAAAATGAATGAATGAGAGGCAGGAGCAAAATTATACTATATATACGAGAAAAATACAAAGAGAGGAGCTCAGTTGTCAGGGAAGCGTTCTCACAACTCCATCAAACTCATTTTATTGAACTTTTGGTATATTCATTTAGGATATTCCAGGTGGATGTAAGCTACACAAGTCTACCCTCTCTCCTAGGTATATAAATATGAATCAACAATGGGGTGTATCAGGCAAAGCTTTTTGTAGATGTCGCTAACGGCAATGGTACCTTGTTTTACTATCGCTAATTTTTTTAATGTTTTGGTAGTTTTTTTATTTTTATAACAGGAAAATGTATTTTAAATTAACGTTACCTACCTTAAAATACGAATTAAAAAAGCGCACAGCGTCATTAAAAAGAATAAACGTTTTATTAATAGAACGGCAATTTTGAGATCACCATATCTTTAATTTCGCTTAGAAATCTCGATTTGTACACTTAAAAGCTGCTCACTTCGGCATAATATACAGAAAATTATAAATTTCGTAATAAAAATACAAGTTTTCTATGCAACTGACAGTTATATTAGGTACCATCTATTATGCGCCATCTATCGTGATAAAAAGTTAGTGATTCATCCCATTTGAGAAGCTATTGTTAAACATTAATTAATATAAAATGAAAATTTCCTTCCATATTATTTTTAGCTTTCTATCTCATCAGGATTCTACGCATATCTTTTAAGTTTTTACATTCCTATACTTGTATTTAATATCATTAAAAACAAAACAAGTTTGTATTGTAAAACATCAATAAATCTCCAAGATCGCAAGCTATGGCGTTATCTCGAATCTTGCTAATAGTGGCCTATAATAATTCTAAATTACCTTGTTCAACACAGACCTGCTAAAATACATTTAATTCTGCACTCTATGTCGATTTCATACGAACTGTTATTACATAAAAAAAAGATAAAAATACTCAAGTTTAAGGGCTAGTATTTTATTAACAGGATATCGTAGTTTAGTAGACCTTAAACTCTAATAACAGAACCATTCGTGTTGTTACTGAACGTAGGAATTTTAATTTGAAAGAAGAAGACAAAATTCTAAGTATTCAAAATAGGTTTTTAAATATTAATTGAAACACTAATGACTGTGTTGTGAAGTTATATGGATGTAAAAAAAAACAGAACTATTAAAATTATTATCTAGATCTTGCATTTCTGTAGAATTTGACTTATCCTCGCAATGCTGGCCAGAAAGGTTGGCGAGTTTTTAAGCATGCCACAAGTTTTTTTTTATAAGTGAAAACGAGAGTTGTAAATCTATGACAAATTTTCAAGGTTCCGTAGATTTTATGTAATATTATTATTAAATAAAATTGCACCCATACATAATTTTCCACACTCCCAAAGTTGGTTTTCGGAAAATGCTTAGTCATGTAAATCATTAGTGCTATTAGGTGTTTTAAATTTAAATAAAATATATAATGAGTGATAGGAGCGGTGGTTGCTTAGTTGTAAGATCCAACTGTAAGAGGCCAACGTGTCGAGTGTAGGCCAAACTCTCCAGATATATGTTCTGGATGGCCCATCTCCAACAGTGGAGATATAGGACTTAGAGTTCTGGGGGCTGTGATGAAATAATGATAGTTGCTGATAACTTCGTTATACAATTAACTCTAGGCATACTCCTTAACCTAGGTTTACACGTCAATTACATAGCGGCCCTAAGATTGAAAGTTATGATTTAAATAATAGGTGCTGAGTTCTCAAGGGTTCAGCAGGCACGCTTCGATACGCTCGCCGATTCCCGTGAGACTAACCAAAGTATTTTTTTTACCATAGACATGTATTTTGTATCTTGACCGCCTCCGTGGTCTAGTGGTAACAAACGTTGCCGTGAACTCGGGAGGTCGTGGTTTCGATTCTCACCGGGGGCAAGTTGTACATTGTATAATTTATCTCGGTCTGGGTGTTTATATGTATAATATGTATATATTTACAAAAAAAAAAGTATAATATGTAGTTTATCAACCATCTAGTTTCCGTAACACAAGCCTCGTAGCTTACCACGGAAACTAGATGGCGCTGTGTGACCTGTCTGGAAATATTTATTATGTTTATTTATTTATTTGCAAACCCAACATCATTCTACTGTAGTTTTTAAGTTTATCGCGAACGGACGGACAGAGGCGGCGGAGGACATTGTTTTATAATATGCAGTGATAATACCAAATACCTAAAACTAATAAAAATAAACAAACGTCAAAACATTAAACCTAACCTAAGTATAAAATAAATAAAAAATACTATACATACCCGTACATTAAAACAAGTAAAAATTAAAAAAAAACATAATTACGGTCGAAATTATTACTACATATAAAAATACGTTATATATACACACATCAAAAGTGTCTAGGGATCAACATATATTTTTGCAATAACTTTTCTCCTGATTGATATTCATTAAAATTTTCTTTAAGGATTGATCAAATAAAATGTTTTCGTTTGTCTACAGTAACGATAAACCAAGTCACCTTTGCATTAGTAAAAAAATTGCCATTTTCCTAATAAAGGGATTTTTGACATTTGAACCACTAACATTAAAGTTCGAAAAAAAGACTGAAATAACAGTTTTTTTTTTAATTTTATTGGGTAACTTAAACAATTAATAATCCGTGTTTCTACCGCGAACACTAACAACACAAGAACATCGGTTTGGCATACTCAAAATGAGTTCATCCAAATCACGCTGTGGAATGGCCGCCCATGTTCGTTGCAACAACAAAAAAAGGTCTTCTTGCGACTGGATACCCTCCATATTCGGCAGAGCTCTTCTCTGAAGAATATCCCATGCATGCTCAATCGGGTTCAAGTCTGGCGACTGAGCAGGCCAGGGCAGGACATTGATGTTAGCTGCGGCGAGAGTCTGTCTTACAACTCTTGCGGTGTGCGGTCGTGCATTATCATGCATTAACTGAAATAAGGGACCGATATGCACTTGTAGAGGAACGATGACGTCTGATACAACCGTCTCAGCATAAATTTGAGCGTTGAGGTTGCCTCTGATCCAAATCAACTCAGTTCTTCCGCCGATCGAAATACCCGCCCATACCATGATGGTTCCACCACTATAAGGATGGACTTCCTGGCAGGATTTTAATCGCTGTTGGCGTCCAGGGGTTCTCCAGTGTCGTATACGTCTTGTATCCGGCCTCATACCAAAACGAGACTCATCAGAAAAGCACACGAAACGCCATTGTTCTTCTGTCCAATTTCTGTGTTCAAGAGCCCATTGATATCGAGTCCTACGATTGTGCATTGCTATAGGTGGTACCCGTAGCGGTCTTCGGGAATGAAGGTTCACTTCATGCAAGCGGTTTCTGACTGTTTGGTCGCTAATTAAGTTCCCTGAAGAGCGATGAAGGCTCACGGCTAACATCATGGCGGTTATTGTTGGAGTTCTTCGAGCTGTGATTTGAATGTATCGGTCTTGTCTCCGTGTGGTGCAGCGATACCGTCCTCCATGGCGCTCAGCCACGGTACCAGTGGTTCGGTAACGTGTCCAAAGTCGACTGATAACACTCTGACTTGTATTCAGAGCTAAAGCCACAGTACGTTGCCGGGAACCAGCTTCTATCATTCCCACGGCTCTGATCATTTCTTCCCTGCTTAAATGACGTCGCCGCTCCATAATAACGTTGGTTTTAATCAGTAGTAGGGAAACAGTAGCACTAATAATGTCTTCAATGCGTCTTATGTTTTTATAGGGAAAATATTGACAGCTGATTTTCATCTTTTACTCGAATTTGATTGACAGTTCCTGTTTTAAATTATGAAATGCACCAAAAAGGATCCATATAAATTTATAAAATCATAAATTTATTACAAAGCCACATCTCAATCACAAGAAATCCGCATAAACATGCTTGATCCCTAGACTTTTTTGATGTGTGTATTATAGATATGTACATATCTCAATTGCCTTTATTCGAAAAAAATATTTACAACATATACAATAAAATTAATATTAATGATAGGGATATAAGTAATGTCCGCGTGGAATGGTGGCAAGAACGCTGGCTGCATTTCCCCGCTGAATTGCAATTCTGATTGTCTGAGCGAAGAAAGAGCCAGCCCTCTTGTCACTGGAGGAGACGACAAGACGCGGTGATATGTCTTTTAAAAACTGTTTTGCGCTTGGACTCCATGCGCCCAGAGTTTCTACAGCAAACGGCACAAATATGTAATCTTTTAATATACTTACATATCTTATATAAATATATTTTACATATAAAATAAATCCACTCATGTAATGCGATAATAACAATGTAAAGTTTACACACCCTCTTACACACACTCACACACTTACATCATAAACAAAAAGAGGATCTCAACCACATAATTTTTATTTTATTTTTGTGTACATTTTGTTTCTTTTTTTATTTTGTAATTAAAAGTAATAATATATTTAAAAGGGTGTCTGGGCGTTGACTGCCGACGGACAGACCTATACAGCTTAGTTCGGCTACAAATGTCTGTTTTTTCTGTACCATAATGCATAATGAAATATGTTATTGTTTTCATATCTTGTAACTTTTTTACTTAATAAAGATATTTATTATTATTATTATATTATTATGTAATGAAGAAGTTAAGAAGATAAAAAGTCTGTTGGGCAAGAACAAGTATAATATGTCTGCGTGTGATGTTACGCATCAGAAACGTCCATTTTGTTGATTTTTACATACAAGTCACGGCTTTTAACTAAAATCTAAACTGGAATAAAATTAATGAGTGTTTATGTTAACTTTATACGCGAGTTTATTCATTTGTCTCGGACATAAATTACTTTTTTCGTGTTCGTTGATTCGGTATTTACTCTTGTACCTAATTGTTAAAACAAATCCTATGATATTTACCGTATTTTAATTTGATATCTTTTTTAAAGATTAAAGAGAAAATATTTATTTTATTTATTTATTTATTTAAAACTTTATTGCACTATGTACAAGGGGCGGGCTTAATGCCGCTAGACATTCTCTGACAGCCAACCTTAGGGACAGATAAAGCATTTAAAGTGACCGGTAGGTGCAAGTAAAAATCTAAGCTATAAACAATATGTAAATTATATACACACATACACACATAAACACATACATACATACGCACAATAATACATACAATACAATATATATATATATATATACGAATACAAATCGTTTATTACATACATACATATTTTCACGCCAGATCTCGTACGGGGTAGGCAGAGACAATTGAGCGCCACTTGACACGATCACGACATACCTTTTGCTTCGTCGACATTCATCAACCTCTTCATACATGCCAACAAAAGGACTTTTTAATGCTTCTTCAGCCAGTGTTTTATTTATTTGATCGTGATATGTAAGTCTTGGTCTGCCAGGGCACCTTTTCGATTATTAACACAATAAGAATTTTGATTCGTTATGGTGAACCCTGTCTCCTGCATGAGTTGAGCTGTATAAACAGGAGACAGTGTCTTCCAATAATGAACAACAACAATTTAGAAGAAAAATTAAATATTAAAGTTCCAAATTAGTATGTGAGTGTGGGTGCGATTTATATATATGTATGTGTGTTTGTTTGTGTATAGGGGAGGGAGTGGGGAAGGAAGGAAGGAGAGGGAGGGTAAGCTTGTGTATTTGGGACTTATAATTTTGCCTAGTGAGTTGATAATTGTGTATATTTTATTTATGAGCACATGCGTACACACACATTGAATATTTCCATCTGGAAAGGCTGATCATCACTTCTCACTCACACATACATACATATCTTCACGATAGATCCCTTGCGAGGTAGGCAGAGACAATTGAGCGCACACGATTAGGACATACCTTTTTCGATTCGTCGACATTCATCAACCTCTTCATACATACCCTTTTGTTACGAAGACTTTTTAATGCATCTTCAGCCAGTGTTTTATTTATTCGATCGTGATAGACTAATTAATTCTAAAACGATTGGGCAAGCTTTAATTCTCACACCAACCGTTTAGCTTCTTGCCCCGTCTTATCATATAATTAATGTCTCTGGCTGCGATCAATAAACCTCAAAAGTATGAGAAATAGCACAGCATCTTGTTGACATGTCATTAAAATTGATCTTCGTCAACGGTACATCGACAAAGCATACATGGTATAACTGCGTCAAAAATGACACTCATTCGTGATAGTTCAAGCATCTATTACACTGCCGACGATTAGCGAGGAGCTAGTTGAGCTGTTAATGTGGTGGCTATTGTGGCGGAGAAAATTGTGAATATTATGAAGGAACTGGGAATCAGACGACGCCTTTGCTCGACTATACAATCACGCATTCTCAGTTGCTTCGGACAAGTGGAGAAACATCCATTGAGCACCTAGTAGTCCAAGGGAAAGTCAATGGCAAGAGGATGCTTGGTAGCAAGCACACCAGCACTCAAATGGCGACCACGACCACTCTACCAAAACTACTAACTGGCCTTCTTCCACACTCCGCTTCTTACAGAGGTTACATTAGAGCAGTCTGTGGGTGAGATACTCTGGTCGGGCCTACAACGCTCTGCGCGTCCAATACAATAAAATCTTCAGAATGCTGGTGGCTGCCTCGACGCAGCAGTGCATCGGGCATTTTTGCGGAGGCGCGTGTGGATATTTCCGGCCATAATCCGCAAAAAGGCAGCGTCGATACTGCAGAGAGTGAGAGACAGTGACAACAGTATTCTAAGGATGATATCGTCGCGCTTTGACAGCGCTTTTGTTAAGAGCTGGATTGGAGTTGTAACTGGGAATGTGTAAATTAAATATGTACAGCATTTGCGTAGTATAAATCGCTACAAATATTTATGAATTTATATAAATTAAATTAATTTAACTTTTTAATTACTAACATAGTTCTAAGTTAAAATGTTACTAATAATTATGGAATTAATACTGAAATAAATAGGAAAAAATAAAAGAGGTCTACCACTAGCGGACGCTAAATTCTTATTTACTCGTAAAGCTTGTGTAGTCGTCTATTTTTGTCAGTGCAGTATGTGAATTCGTGATTTATTATTATTAATAATATATTTAGTTTAATTTTAAGATTTTTTTATTGTTTTGCTAGAATTGTAGTCATTTTATTTTTATTTTGACAATATTGTTTAAAAGGTATATTTTTTTTGTTGTAATATACATACTCGTATGTATATTGTAGAAAATTTTAATTGGCATCTAGTTTTTTTTTATAGAAGTAATCACTTGTTGGAGGAGCACACTGTAAGTTTTCCTTAAAGAAAAATAAAATAGTAATGATATGAGTTTTTTTAACGACATTGTATTCGTAAGAATGTCAGCGTAAATTTGTCCATTTGTTTTTTTTTTATATATTTATTTTTTATAATTCTGTGTGAGGTCTCAAAGTTAAACAACCTTATGCTTAAAAATAGTGACCATTAATTTCTGTCTATAAGGGTGTTTACACACGGTGCAAGTAGCATGCGCATGTGTGTAGTACTTACTAACAGTTATGTTAGCTTGTTCCAGCTTACTGTTTTATAAATTAAATATTTCCTAGTTTGTAAATAGAATGTAAAAAATAATTTCAAAACAATATTTTTTTAAATTTGAGGCTCCTATTATTAATATTAAATTATTTATTACACAAAGTGTACAAAGGCGAAGATTAATGCAATGCAATACAATACTTTTCTAACATCTAACCTTGGGGGAGTGTGAGATTAAGGGTAGTGCCGATATCAAGTTTAACATTATTTAATACACTACACACGCTCATGCTAATAGATACTTACACTGTTACATAAATTACACATATACATATAAATAAACGCATATATACATAGATATTATGCCAAATATATATTTTTAGCCTGATGACGACTCCCGTTTGTCTAGAAATAGAGCAGTGTCCAAACGCTTAAAAACGTGGACAGACGGCGCGTGTCTAATAGCGAGTGGTAGCTTGTTCCACTGGCGGGCTGCAGACACAGTATACAAATCTGAATATCCCACTGATGGGATTTTAAGTTGGTTGTTATGTGAAGAACGAAGTGGAAGGTTGTAAGTATCACACATGTATTCAAAACGGGATTTAAGGTATGCAGGCGCATGGGGATCTTACGCAAATTACTAGCATCATCGTTTATTATACCGCGTACTGAAGTTTGTTGATTTGAAAATAAAATAGATAATAACTTTTTATAAATGGAATAAGTTTTTTTTCTTAGGTAATTATAAGTACTACTTAAAAGTAAAAAATAAAATAAATATAAACGAAACCTAATAAAAAATAAACTATAAGTAAAAATTGTCCTCTAGAGACGACCGTTCAGTGATAGCCCCAAGAAGACTGGCAACATTTTCCCTCTGTATAGCTATGCTAATAAATTGTTGTTTATAGATTTTTATTTATATATATATATATATTTATCTGTCAATTACTTTTTGAGTTAAGCCACAAAATATATATATATATTTATACTTGGTAAAATATATAAATTGAAGCTTAAAAATTTTATTGCCAAATATTTCGCCTCTCTTTGGAGCGGCGTCATCAGTGACAGTGACTGAAGGTCTTTGTCATAAATTTTGAAAAAAGTAATTTTATTTCTTTTAGCAAATATTTATAAATATTTTTATTAAAATAGTTTTTATTTTTTCGAGTGTCATTACAAAAAGCAATTTGATTTAGGCACAGACATTTTGAGAATATCATGAAAGGACAGAGTAAGCTAACTATCTGCTAAGCTAACTATCTCTAACACTATCTGCTCAGTCAAGCCGGGACTGAGCATGACGGCAATTCGGGATCCCGAAACTTGTGGATACACTTTACTGGGTTTATCGGCGCGAACTAATTACAATAATATTAATAAATTACACAAAATAGATAAACTTAGCTGTAAAT
This sequence comes from Tinea semifulvella, assembly GCA_910589645.1. Taxonomy (NCBI): domain Eukaryota; kingdom Metazoa; phylum Arthropoda; class Insecta; order Lepidoptera; family Tineidae; genus Tinea; species Tinea semifulvella. Next base: position 5,359,313 of record OU342620.1, read on the forward strand.
TATTAAAAATAAAAATAACGAACCCGTTTTTCACCTTCAACTATGATCAAACAGAAAACCTAATAAACACTTGTAATACAAACTTTATATAATAAATAAATAATTCAATAGAATAATAATAAAACATTCCTTATACAAACCCTTTAAGTACTTGGATAATATTTTTCCGTATCTATTTTTTTTTACAAGTATATATTTATTAATGTTTATATATCTATAATTATTAATTATAAAAGGTATATGTATGTATCCTAATATATTATATTTATCTATCTATTTATTATTCCACACAACACTGATACAATTCGTATAAAAAGAGCGGGGTACCCTGAGACACAGGCATCACGCTAAGTTTAGGGGCCTTCGGAAAATGTAAAAATGTACTTCGAAAAATAAACGTTTTTTTTTATAACTCTTGGACACTTCGCCCCGCCCCGACAGACTGAGCAAATTACCAGCTTCAGTCCGCCCACCACCTATAAATACTATAACCGTGTGCAAGCACCCTAAGCTAAGAAAGAGTGGACAACTTTTTCTTACTTTATTTATTCCCTACGATCCCAGCATGCACTACATAAAACATCCCACGCATCCAAATCAGGTTTCTCGGTTAAATTTACTTTTCTAGACTTATTCAAACTACGTTATAGTGGGCGTATAGCAATGGTGGGTTTCGACCAAAATAACGCTCGCTCTATCTGTTTTTTTATTAAAATATTTTTGTTATTGATTGCTGTGGTTTTCGAAACAAACTGAAATCAATACTCATTGCTTCTTACTATGCAAGGCTACGAAGTTATTATGTGCATATATGTGTGTATGTGTTAAATGGGATGTATTTAGTAGATCTGTGTCCGTGACTTTCCATCCGTAAGGCGGCGTGCGGCTGAAAATCGGCGCTATAGCCTTTGCCCTAGGTTTTAGCGGACGCCGAGCTGATCGCCTTTCCATCGCTATACATCCTGGTAGGCTTAGTATTTTAGGTATACATTTTTTTATATTTAGTTTTTAATTTGTATTATGCTATGTCTATGGTTTGGCGACAAATAAATATATTTCTTTATTTCTGTGTTAAACATATAGTAGGGAGGCCCTTCCCAAACCTGACAAGCGCCTTACGCGACGTCTCCTAGGCCTTAACAGTGCTAAACTCGCATAATGGTGTGGGTATTGACGGGACACTATGCTTTGGACAAACACTTATACACTCTGAACATTACAGATAGCCCACTGTGTGTGTACATATTAGTATGTATTTGTCTATATACATACATACAATGTTTAGATTATCCCATGGCGACCGTCAGCGAGGCGCTTGGCCAAGGAGTTGTCAAAGCGGCTGACAGAAAGGTCTGGAGACAGGAAGGCTGGCAATTATTTCTGCCAACGTATTAGCCTCGCTATACAGAGGGGAAATGTTGCCAGTATCCTTGGGACTATCTCGGATGGGACGTCTCTAGAGGACATTTTTTATTTATAGTTTAATTTATTTTTTATTTATTATTTAGGTAGCTTTTAATTTATATTCAATGTACTAATTACCTTCGAATAAATATACAATATTTAGATTTAATTTGAATTACGTATTAATCTATTTAATGGTAGCACCTATCTTACAACACAAATGGTTTCATTGTCCCAAAGGTTGGTTGCTAGAGAATGCCGCCGCATTAAGCCCGCCTCTTGTACATAGTATGCATCATGGCGGAGAAGAAGACGGCCGCGCATGTAGTCTTGGAGTGCTACAGTGTGGCTGCGCTTAGACTGAGGTTCCTCCAGACTGCAAGGACCCTTCCGGAGGTCTGCAGGAACGTAACGGTTCTCCTGGCCTTCCTGGGGGGATTATTGACGTAATTTATTATTTTCTGGATATTATGTTGAAGTGAGCAGCTTTTAAGTATAGGTGGAGATGTCCAAACGAAATCAAAGATATGGTGATCTCAAAATTGCCGTTCTATTAATTTAACCTTTTTCTTTCAAATACGGTGTTCGCTTTCTGAATTGGTCTTTTAACGTAGGTAATGTTAATTTAAAATATATTCTTCTGTAATTAAATTAAAAAACTACAAAAACATTTTAAAAAATATGCGTCATAGGTGTAAACAAGGTACCATTGCCGCTAGCGACATATACAAAAAGCTTTGCCTGATACACCCCATTGAGAGGTGCCTGAAACTGTGGTTTGATCAATCTATAATACATGTACGTACATTAACTAGTTATATAAAAGTTGACGTAATCCGTCGTAAGGGCAAATGTATGTCAAATGTTATGATTACATTGAATATTGGATTTCGAAGCTCCCCGGCTAAATGACGAATTGTTGATCGTCGTGGAAAATGAACGTTTCTATCGTTGGCCCAATTTCCAGACATCCAATCACAACCCGACGATGTAGATGGTAAAATTACATATTCAAAATTTAAATATTTCCAAATTTCGAAAAAGATGTAATAATGTAAATAAGATGCCACGAAGTTAGACCCTTGTTACATTACGATATTCGTAAGAAACGATACTTCAGTCGAATACTAATGGAATTATTTTCATATAAATATCACCATGGCAAGCTTACAATATTAGTTCTCCTTGAAAGTTAAAAATTATTGCAAATGGCATACTTTCAACGAGAACAACATATAGATGGTAGGCGGACTGATGGTAGTAAATTGCCCAGTCTGCCGGGGCGGGGAAGTATCCACCGTTCGTGCCGATAAACCCAGTAAAGTGTTTCTGGATCAGGCTCGAATTGCCGTCATGACCAGACAAGCCGGCATAGTGTTAGGGACTGACGTCCTGAGTATTTGATTCCAGTTGCTAACATTCATGGACCTCGAGCGCCACTTACCATTAGGTGGGCGAAAGGTCACATATGGAGGTGTGAAAAAATAATAATAATAACATTGTTGGGAGCTATTTAAAAGGTGTAGATAGATGAGTTTTTCAACGAAGATCTGGTAGACGTTTGTCTTTTATTAACAGGGAGATTGTTACATAAATTTATCTATTTTTTTCAACAGAATTTATATTGAATTTATGCTCCGCCGCCATTTTGCCAAGATTCGTAGGAGAGGCTCATCGCGAATGACTGACACGCGGCGACGCGACGGGTATCGCGGGTGGGCAGGATACCGGTAGCGAAGTGTGCGATTCACTATACAAATGTATGTGAGATACTCCGCGGCGACTCGTCTTCGAGACTCGTGTAGGATAGTAGTCGACTGTAAGTATCGTCATGTAAGAAGTGCAAACGGGCAAACGAAGTAGAGACTGAGATTTGTTTTTTTTTAAATAAATCAGTTCGATTACCGGTTAATGGAATCTAATTATGCATTTTATGCAGTTTTTTTTATCAAAATCGGCTCGGAGACTCCTTTAAGAATTTTTAAATTTTTCGCTATTACTCACCCAGTATAGCTTCATAGTTCGGGATTCCGCGGGATTGAACAATCCAGCACAACAATCCAGCGTAATTAAAAAAGCTGCGATATTACTATCCTCAAAATTTTAGTATCATGTAGAGTTACGTACTAAGTCTACGGAATAATTCCCTAGTGGCGTTGAAAATAGGTTATTGGTTTTTGATTAGTGTTAAATAACAATTTGTTGACGACAAATAACATCATTTAGAAACGGTACTGGGTACTTAATAAATATTTATTTAAGAGGGTTTATCGCTATTGCACCCCTCTCCCTCGCACAATTCAATATTATCAAAGATTTTTCAAGTTTAAGTGTGGGTACTTTTTTACCCGACTGCGCGACGATGCAAAGAAGGGTTATGTGTTTATCAGCCTATGTATGTATGTTTGTTCCTTTGTGACACACGAGAGACCAAACGCGTGAGCCGATTTTGATGATTCTCATGTCAATCGATTCGTATTAATCATCACTGAACAAATTACACTTATTTAAATAAATTTAAATAAATTACCTTATTTATTTATTAAAAACTTTATTGTTTAATCTTCTTCTTACGGTGCCATCTCCTATCGGAGGTCGGCTATCATTAAGGCGATTTTGATTTTGTTGGCCGCTGTCCGGAACAAGGATCTGGTGCTCATCCCGAACCACTCCCTGAGGTTCTTGAGCCAGGAAGTGCGTCTTCTCCCCGGTCTTCTGGAGCCTTGTATCTTGCCTTGCATGACGAGCTGCAGCAAGCTATACTTTTTATTGCGCATAATGTGTCCCAAATACTCCAACTTCCTTCGCTTTACCATTTTCAATAGTTCAACGCCTTTGTTCATTCTCTGCAAGACAGTTTCGTTTCTTACTCTGTCCTTCCATGATATCTTCAACATTCTCCTGTATATCCACATTTCAAAAGCTTCTAACTTCTTCGACATTGTGTTTGTCAGGGTCCATGATTCGACACCATACAGGAGAATGGAAAATATGTAGCATCGGACGAGTCGGCATCTTGTAGGAAGTTTAAGATTGCGATTGCAGTGAAGGTGGCTCATTTTAACAAAGGCGTTTCTAGCTTGTTCTATGCGGCATTTTATTTCGGTACTGTGATCTGCTTCTTCATTCACAATGGAGCCTAGATATTTGTATGATTTAACTCTATCGAGCGGTTGGTCTTTAATGTAAAGCGCAGCAGTATTGTCGACATTTGTCCGTCCGACGACCATGAACTTAGTTTTCTTTATGTTCATGTTTAAACCATAGTTGGCGCTTACATTATCCACTCTATTTAGCAGAATCTGTAAATCGCTTAAGGTATCTGCCTGTTTAATACAAAAGGCGAAATATAGAAAAATAGGCAAATAATTAAAAATATAACATTATACGAGTAATAAATAGTTTAAGTAATGCTTATTGCAATTTTAAAAAGTGGGCGTATACTTGTCTTTTAAATATGACTCTGTTTGGCGCTTGCCGAATATTTAAAGGTAGGTCACTCCATAGTGACACAGCTACCACTGAAAAAGAGTTGGAAACAGAATTAGTGCGGTGCGAAGGAATAGCCAGTAAAGAGTTATGTGCAGAGCGAAGAATCCTATCATGAAATGAACTTAGAAATGAAAAGTTATCTTTTAAATATTTAGGTGAGAAAGGTTCATAAAGAACAGAGAAAAGAAGAGAGAGAATTCGGAGATTACGCCTTTCCACAAAATAAAAAAAAATGTAGACTCATGGTGGTAATTTGCCCAGTCTGCCGGGGCGGGGAAGTATTCACCGATTGTGCCGATAAACCCAGTAAAGTGTCTCCACACGTTTCGGGAACAGACTCGAATTGCCATAATGCCCAAACAGGTTAGCATAGTGTAGGGACTGATGTCAATCATGAGTGTTTGATTCCATTCATGGGCTTACCCTGCCACTTACCATCAATTGGGCGCGCACACATGTCGTGCTAGTTTTTTTTTTAATGAGCATCAACTGAGCTTCTACTCTATTTCCTGTTAATTCTATAACACCACGCTTTGCTAGGTTCAAATTATGTCACACCCTAGATACTATAGGTATGTTATCGATGCATTATGATATTGGATCATGCTCCAATAAGTCTAATTGTATGGTCAAACCTTTATTCATTGTAACGTGTTAATTGAATGGAATAATGTACCTTTATGGTTGCATAGTGTTAGTAAAAGTAAAGTATTATCACGACCGCATCCCTTGGGGGTGGTCAGACACCACGAGTTCATAATAGACCTCATTTGTCGCAGAACCGATGACCGTTGGAGTAGATGGGATCTGGAATGGAGACCACGTACGGGAAGACGCAGAGTGGGACGACCCCCCGCCAGGTGGACGGATGACCTGAAAAAGGTCGCTTGTGGGGGCTGGATAAGGGTGGCGGATGATCGTGTGTAATGGCGAGCCTTGGGGGAGGCCTATATCCAGCAGTGGAGAGACACAGGCTGATGATGATGATGATAGGACCACCATGACTAGTGGCAAGGTCGTCGATATATTTAGCGTACTAGGTTCTCGAAATGTCATGCTCTCGGCGAGGAATCGAACCCAGCACTGTCAAGTGTTAGTTGCCTGCAGATAAAAAGAGCGCTGGCCAAAAATTAGACAGAAACCAGCAGACTGTATCTCTCCACTGCTTGCATATCCTCCCCCAAGGTTCGCCACTTTACACAATCTTCTGCCACCCTTATCTATCCCAGCAAACTTTCTCAAGTCGTCTGTCCATTGGGCGGGGGCTCATATCACTCTGCGTCTTCCAATACGTGGCCGACACTCCAGAACCCATTTACTACATCGTTCATCGGTTTTGCGACAGGCGTGTCCAGCTTATTGCCACTTTAGCTTGCTAATTTTTAAAGCTATCAGTAAATATCCTTCTGATAAATCCCTAGCATAGTTTTTTTCATAGCTTGCTAAGGGACCTTGTTCTTGTGCATCAGATCCACTTGTGTCCATGTCTCTGCTCCATACGACATTATTGGTCGAAAACTTAACTTTTACTTAAAAAGTACAGTCGAGGACAATGGTTTTTGGCCTTTTGTATTAACACCTGTTTGTAGAAAACATTATTTTAGATATTACTTTAAATATAATTATTTTCAATGAAGAAGCGAGCTGAGATGGATCTTTTACATTTTACCCACAACTTTTCCATTATATACCTGGTTCGTCAATCTCAAATTTCATCAATTCATGAAATACCTTCACGTGTAAAAAAACCACCATGTTTTAAAGCATAGATCAAGAATCAACTAGATTATAGGCGAGAGCTCTGAAAACGTTGAAAGAAATATCAGCATAAAATAATCGTGTGCTGATTTTGACGTGTGAAAATACAAAGGGCTGTCGCGCGAGGCAATTTATAACTTATATTAAAATGAATTAGGTTGATTTTGTGATAACATTATGTGTTATTTTATTTCTGACCGATCGCTACGACTAACAATATTATTAATAGAAAGAGATAGCATTTACGTAGAGGTCCGCTTGCTAGTTTTTCGCAGTTATGTTGTATGTGACTATTAATCTAGTTGAATCCTTGAACGTAGTTTTAAAGTATTAAAATAACATCAAAGATTCAAAAAAGCCAGCTTAATGTTGTTAATATGACATCCGCAGCAGGGATATATATTTGGTGTCCGCTTCCGTTACGGTATTAAATTATAACCTGTCCTAATTATAAGCGTGCCTATTTTATTTTAAACTCGTTGTTTGACCCGGCTTCGCCTGTGTTGTAAGCTTTTCAATACAAAAAAAAACAACTGTGTTATGCGCGAACTAACATACGCGCGAAGTTAGGTAATAGTAACAATTTTTTTAAAACATATTAAACTTGATTAGGGTCAGTATGAGTGGTGACATTTTTAGGAAAACTTCTCTGCACCGTAACTTAAGATTTTATTACTGAATAATTAAAATAAATAATAAGTAGTCCTTTATTTTTATTCTAGATTATAATATAAAATTATTTGCTTTGTAATAAACTCCACGTTGTATATAAAACTTTAGTAAGTAAAAACACAAAACCTTTTAAGGTAATTTTTACTATTGAGATTTTTTTGGTCCACTTTTTTTGTTAAAAGGCCTTTCCTGTACCTATGATAGTTCGTGGGAGTTGCGCACGCGCCGCTCATAAATCTCATGTTATCTAATTGTAGATAGGGTTGCCACTTAACTAGATGCTTTCCTTTTTTATTATTCTGATGGCTAGTTGCAAAAATACATACATACTTTGTTAAAATAATCTCTTATCAATATTTTCATATACGCCACGTGATTGGCATTAAGCTTATCGCTTTGGTTATTTCAGCCAATGACGTGCCTCATAAGCAGACGTTGAACATGTCAAAAGATAATCAACCTATCTGCAACTGACTGTGAGAAGTATAGTTTTTTTCATTTTATACATCGTGTGGTGGCGGCGCAAGATTATAATTGGTCTTACCCAATGACAGATACATTTATTTAATTCAATATTGTTATTTAAATATTATTTACTTTTAATCCACGATGCCTCTACGGAGGATTTCTAGGTTAAGTAATATTAGTTATTTTACATATATTATATTATTTTTGTGGAAAGTGCAAGAATTATTTGAATATTTATTTATAACAGTTAAGTTTTTGGTAGAACTTTAAACCCCCCGGCATGTCCCAATGATAAATACACTTTTCTTACGTAAATTTGTCATAGATTTACAACACCACCGTTCCTGTGTCTCGGAGAGCACGTTAAGCCGTCGGTCCCGGTTTCATTAATACTAACTTGTGGAATCGTTAATAAATTGTCATAAAAAATATGAGATCCTCGCCAACATGTCTGGCCAGCGTGGCGAGTGTAGGCCAAATTCTCCAGATATATGTTTTGGAAGGCCCTTCCCCTGTAATGTAATGGCTGTAATGAATGAAATGATAATAATAATTGCCCCTAACTAGTGCACAAGTCCATTCTTCTTAACTCTAGCAACAAAACACAGTGATCTGATATCTATACAGTGTAAAAGACAGCAAAATCAGATAGGCAATAATGAAGTCAGTCAGGACAAATTATAAAGATGCACAATAATAGCCGTATACACAACCCTAACGTATACAACGTGAAAGCGTGCGGCTCCTGACAGCCGGTGTCGGATTAAGGATTATACGGTATAACGAGATAGTTTCGTCCAGCACTCTAGAGCACGGGTGGCCGACTTGACTAGACCCAAGATCTACTGTTTACTGACAAAACCCTGTGCGATCTATCAATTACACACTTATTGAAATCTCAAATGATACAACACATAGTTCAGTACACAATTATGTAGTTAATTAGTACATTAAATATGAATTTATTCAAATTAAATAAGCTAAAATCGTTTAAAATACATTTTAAACAAATTAATAAACCTAATTAATATAAAAACTAAATACTTACAAATATATTGTTTATAATCTCTACATGTCATCGAATCCAGGAGAAGATGAACCCAATGTTCCGAGGACTCCGGCGAGGTTACCTCGTTGGATGGCAACACTGATCCTCTGAATAGGATATTCCCGACTCAAAGGATCACCTGTTGACGCTCAGATGGCAACGCTTATGTCGCGTATTAACGATTTAGCGTCCTCAGACCAAGGACTCATCGTCTCTACGGCAAACGGCACAAAATGGTATTGATTTGCTAACTCTATGTAGTATTGTACAATTTTTTATTCTATTATGTGGGAAAACACATAATTGAAAATTATTCTTAGTAACTAGTTATTTATATTGGTGTGAGCATTGAGTTTGTTTTGTTTGTTTACGTTTCGAAACGTTGATATTCGTCAGAGAACGAAAGTTACTGACATAGCTTTTGAAATTAGCAAGCTGAAGTGGCAATGGGCCGGACACATCTGCCGCAGAACCGACGAACGATGGGGCAAACGGGTTCTAGAGTGGAGACCACGTACGGGAAGACGCAGAGTGGGACGACCCCCCGCCAGATGGACAGATGACCTAAAGAAGGTCGTTGGTGGGGGTTGGATGAGGTTAGCGAAAGATCGCGTTAAGTGGCGAGCCTTGGGGGAGGCCTACATCCAGCAGTGGAGATACAGGCTGATGATTTCTCAATTTCGTATTCATTCTCAATTTCGTATTCAATTAAAGTGGCTTAATATCCGTTTTCGCAGATCTTTACACATCCTTACCTTCTTGTTCGGCATTCTAAATAATCCTAATACACCTTCCTACTTGAGCGATCGTTTCAAATATCTGTGCGACTCTCACTCTCGTTCTCTTCGTTCTTCGCACAACAACCAACTCTTAATTTCTCACCTTAAAACAAAATGCATCTTAATCTCCTTTCTTTAACATATAGGTATTATTATTTATTTATTTTAAATATGCACGTATTTTATTTATTATTTATACACAGTATATATTTATTATCCTCTTAGATGTTTAAACCATATACTTACCTACGTACCCATATATATATTTATTGATTTTACTTATTATAATATTTTGATCTTTTTGCTAAATTTTTCTTACTCTGCACCCATGATATTCTTCTCTCACTCTCCCAAAGGTTGGCTGGTAGAGAATACCTTTATGGTATTATGCTCGCCTATGTACATGTTTTTATATTTTATATTTTGTGTGCAATAAAGAATTTTATTATTATTATTATTATGATGATGATGATGATGAGCATTGCGTATGAGCATCTTCCGCTAGATTAGCAAAATCAGGTTTGTGGTTGGAAATTGCCAACTTTAAATAATCCTATGTATGAGCGGTGTTTATTTTTTGTTTATTTTTAACTAGAAAAATGCTAACTCACATAAATATGTTGAACCAAAATACGAATGCAGTTGTTCAACACATTTCTTAAAATTTGGATATTTCTCGTTGGAAACCAATGACCAGAAATGATACAAGATTATGCGTGCAGCAGTTGGTGATAACGTTGCGCAGTCTGTTTTACGTATTTATATTTTTGGACTAATAGTCGTGAACGACCCACCTGTTGACAGCTTGATTGAAATTGTCGGTTTAGTTCGATTAAATATGTACCTAGTTAACGTAGGTGCATTAGTTTATTCTGTAACCATAAAGTCGGTCGTTTCCCCAACTTAATTTCTTCAAGTCCAATTCTATTACTTAGACGCAAACGTTATATAATTAAATCCTCGCTATATATAACGCTATTAAGGTTGATATTTGCTCGGACGCAGTCAGAGTCGAGCGCTTATAGAGTTGAGAATTGAATAAAATTTTGTAATTATGACGCAATCTCTGACGTTAATAACGAAATCCACACAACAAAAATAAAGCTACAGTAGCCCTATTCTCATATTCTGTTACTTAGTCGAAAACGTTATTCCATTATATAGCGTTTGCGCTTAAGTAGGGCTGCAGCTGTCAAAAGGGGGATTAACAAAATTATATTAATATCAATTCTGAACCCTATGACAAAACCTCTTTACGGCTGAATTTATCATTGATATATTATTTAAATTGGGCATTCATATATATATATATATATATTTGCTCACCAAGCACTTACATGAAAAGCAAAACAAGACAATATGTATGATGTACGAGTATCTTATATATACAGTGTAAACTCCATGTAACGTCACTCGATTTAACGACAAACTCCTTAATTGGCTTTGGTTGGTTTAGGCTTGTCTTCCATACAATGATTCCATCTCCATTTAACGACAACTCTCTATAACGCCATAAAATGCACAGTCCCTTCAGTGTCTTCTTATATAGAGTTTACACTGTATATATATATTGTGTATGTATATTATATGTTTATTATTATTTGTTACATATAATATACACTATATATATATATATATATATTGCTTATTTAGTTGATAAGTTGGTTATTTTAGTTAGTTATTATAAAACCATAGTTTCTAAATGTACTTACAACACTCTCTTCTCAATCTTTCAAAGGTTAGCTGTTAGAAAATGCCTAGACATTAAGCTCGCAATAAAGAATTTATCTATCTATCTAAACATCACAAACGTTTCCCGTTCGGGGTGGTCGAAAGCTCGTCGATGTCTCCAGCGTACCAAACTCGAGAAATATCACAAATAAATTAAATAATAGATATTTACATTAATAAATATGTTTGTGTCCCGACCAGGAATCGAACCCGGTACCTCCGAGTCTAAATCCACGAACTTAACCGCTGGACTACGAAGGCAGCTTCACGGTCGTGAAGCTAATATACTTTGTCTATCTATAATGACTACAAACAGAGCTGGATCACGAACCGCCACTAAATCATAAGTTTAAGCGTGGTCTATTTTGGTTAAAACCTTTTAAAATATGAGCTAAAAGCTAATGCAAGACAATCATTAATGTCCGTTTTAATAGTTTAAAAGTATACTGGTATTTTAATATCGCCATCTGTCAAAGTCAATTATGAACCAGTTTAGGCGATAATTAAAGGTAAAGATGCATTGACTTATATGTAGAGACTGGTCTGTTGACTCGGAGGTACCGGGTCGATTTCTGGTCGGGTCGCAATAATATTTAATAATTTAAATAAGGTGTTTGACTTGTCGCTTTAAAATATATAAAATATTTAAGCGCTTTTAAAATATATATATATATAATTTAAATGCAAATCAATTTATTTGTAACAGACTAAAAAATATAAATAATTAAAAATACTTAAAAGTACAAAAATATTTATTAATATATTAATATTTCGACCGCCTCCGTGGTCTAGTGGTAACAAACGTTGCCGTAAACTCGGGAGGTCGTGGGTTCGATTCCCACCGGGGGCAAGTTGTACATTGTATGATTTGTCTCGGTCTGTGTGTTTATATGTATAATATGTATATATTTACGAAAAAAAAGTATAATATGTAGTTTATCAACCATCTAGTTTCCGTAACACAAGCCTCGTAGCTTACCACGGAAATTAGATGGTGCTGTGTGACCTGTCTGGAAATATTTATGTATTTATTATTTATTTATTTTAATAAATCCATTTAATATTGAATTTATTTGTGATATTTCGAGAGTTAGGTACGCTGGAGACATCGACGAGCTTGCCACTTGTCATGTTTGGCCTATAGTAAAGTTGGCTAAATGTGAATCCGCTACTTTATAAGCGTGGTTTCTGACCAATACTTTTTTTTTGGTCTTTTGAATCAATAATGATGAATAAGTTTAATTTTATTTTAGAAACAAACAGACACACAAAAAATATACATACATAAAATAAGTTAACCCAAACTAGACCTAGAGTTTCAGTTGTCGCCATTTGTGCGTGGTGCTTAACAAGTAGTCACCAATCCTCTAGGACCGCAGCTTTCCTGGTGCACTCATGTAGGGGATGATCTTTTGCAATGAACTAATACAGTCCGCTAAATCCGCTTTAATTTAGCTATCGAATACCCGCAGCAGAATCTAACCACGTAAGTTAGCAGCACAAAATAGGGCCTGCCGACTTTACGCTGGTCCTTCGAATCGGATCGGACTGTATTGGTTTATTGCAGAAGAACAATTATCGCGACTACCCGGTTACGGTCCATGTTAAAAACGTAAGTCAATGTTAAGTAAATGTAAGTTTTTGTATGAAGCAGAAACAGGTTGAAATTAATGGCCCTTTTTCTTAAAACACTGATCACAAAAAGGTAGCGATTACAAGTGAACGTAAAAGCTTACAGAAGCTTTATCTGATATTATCTTGATGTCATTATCATACATTTATATTTTTATTTTAACTGAACATTTCATTCATTACAGCCCCTAGAACATTAGCGTCGCAGACCTTCACTGTTGGAGATAGGCTTTCCAGAACATATATCTGGAAAATTTGGACTACACGGGGCGCCAGGGGTTAGTCTGATTTCAATTGTTTAATGACAATTTATAAACGATTCCACAAGTTGGTATTAGTATTACTGGGACCAACGGCTTAACGTGCTGAGGCACGGAAACGGTGGTGTTGGAAAGAAAATCTAGGACAAATGAATCAAAATCATGACCGTATCCCTTTCGAGGTTGACAGGAACCACGCTTTTTTGAAAGGAGCGAATTCACATTTAGCCAACTTCACTATAGGCCCATCATGACAAGTGGCAAGCTCGTCGATGTATAGCATACCAAACTCGAGAAATACCACAAATAAATAATTGTAAAACTTAACCAAACTTATGTAAAGTTGTAACCACGCTAGTCATGCGTGTTTGAGTATGTAAAAAATAACCATGAAATAAATATTGTAAACACTCCACTTCCCGATGACCATATTGGTTAAAAATAAAGGTTACAAGGTTCATACATGATTCCATACTTGTACAGGCTTCTGTATTATTGGCATACAATAGTGCATAGCGATGCAAATTAAGCCAGATAAATTGACTAACATAAATGACCGGTCATTCAATGAAACAATTCTTACAGATGTGGTCGTGAATGTATTAGATATCAAGGTTATATTTTTATTAGTCAAAACTTAAGTACAAAGTGCGGTGGTGGCTCGGTTGTAAGAACGTGTTCCTTAAATCCTACAAAGCTTTTCTTACGTACATTCGTTATAGATTTACAACACAACAGTTCCCATGCCTCGGAGAGCACGTTAAGCCGTCGGTCCCGGTTCCACTAATACCAGTTTGTGGAATTGTAAATAAATTGTCATTAAAAATTTACATCATATCCTCGCTAGTGTAGCCCAAATTCTCCAGATTTATGTTCTGGAAGGGCCCATCTCCAGCAGTGGAGGTCTAGGACGCTGTGTTCTAGGGGCTGTAATAAATAACGATAATGAAAGTATAAAGTATCATCACGACCGTTTCCCTTTCGGGATGGTAATAAATCCTGTTTTTTTTATTATATATTAGGGAGGCCTATATGCGGCAGTGTAGAGACACAGGCTGATGATTATGATTAATTTAATTTATTTATTAAAATTAATTATAATTATTGTGTCCGAGCAGGAATCGAACCCGGTACCTCCGAGTCTAAAATCCATGGACTTAACCGCTAGACCACGAAGGCAGTTTATATTTTATATTATATATTAGGGAGGCCTATATCCGGCAGTGTAGAGACACAGGCTGATGATTATGATTAATTTAATTTATTTATTAAAATTAATTATAATTATTGTGTCCGAGCAGGAATCGAACCCGGTACCTCCGAGTCTAAAATCCATGGAATTAACCGCTAGACCACGAAGGCAGTTTATATTTTATATTATATATTAGGAAGGCCTATATCCGGCAGTGAAGAGACACAGGCTGATGATTATGATTAATTTAATTTATTTATTAAAAATATATATAATTATTGTGTCCGACCAGGAATAAGACCCGGTAACTCCGTAAATCCACTGACTTAACCGCTAGAACACGTTGGCAGTTGTTAGTTTTACTTCGGGTGATAATGGGTTTTAAAATTCCACGTGGGTGTCCACCTCGTCACATCCCGTCCTATTTATCTAATAAGCTAATGGAAACAATTGTACGAACGTCCGCGGATTCTATAAACCATTTAACCCGTCACTTAGTACTGCAGATAAAAGCGGCACAAACTAGTTCGGGATCAAATTAGCGCTCGCGAACACCGAACTAATTGTGCAATTTAAACTTTGTTTTGATAAAAATTCTATTAATATTATTGCTAAACATGTTGAAAGAAAGAGGATGAAGACATAATGCGAAAGTTGTGGGTAAAAGAGGCCCTGGCAGACCGAGATTCACATATCACGATCAAATAAATAAAACACTGGCAAAAGGTGCATTAAAAAGCCTTCGTAACAAAAGGGCATGTATGAAGAGGTTGATGAATGTCGAAGAAGCGAAAGAGGTATGTCATGATTGAGTCAAGTGGCGCTCAATTGTCTCTGCCTACCCCTCAAGGGTTCAAGGGCGTGATGATATATACACATATTTGGTGGCGCGGGTTTAGTGGACCGTATCTGGGCGTGGGGTTGCGCTAATCTTTAAAATAAATACATATAGACGATACTATGATAATCTGTGCAATCAACAAACAAAGCTACAAAAAGGAAGCAGGTAAAGGAACTCATCTGATGTCCTCGGTACCAGCACTTCTAAATTCTTTTATATCACAAATTTTGCGGGTATTGAGAATGCGGGTGATAACAACGCGGCGATTTCTTCAGCGACTTCTATGACGACTGTAAGACAACGACTATTTTTCGACTCGGGGACTGCGCCTATATATCCGCTGCTTCTCTTCAGTGCAAAAGTGCCGGCCTTTGGAATAGTGTGAGCAGGATGGGTAATATAGAAAGGAAAATGCGGAAAAGAGACAGGACAGGTATAGGCGTAAGAAATTAGGAATGTATGTTAGGATATGATTATGTATGTATACTACATTATATATTATTTTGTGTATGTATTAGTAATAAATTATTACTTAATTATCAAATGTCTTCGTAACCTGTCTGCACCCGCTTATAACAGATCTCAATCACAAAGGTGAGTTGGTAGAAAATGAATTTACGGCATTAAGCTCGCCTATGTACTTACTTGTTTTGGTTTTGTACAATAAATAATTTATTAATTATTATTATGTTTAGGCACCGACGGATCACAATATCGCCAAACCATCCAAAATTGGTCAATATACCGCGAACGGCGCAAACAGTATTATAATCATTATCAGTCATGTTGAAAATAAATTATTTATTAATTATTTGCGATGGCAAGTCAAGTCAAAAGTCAAAATATCTTTATTCACGTAAACCTATTACAGGCATTTATGAAACGTCATTAATTTAATTATTTTGAATGATTCTACTCCTGCTAGTAGAAGACTAAGCAGCAAAGTGGTCCGATAAGTAAGCTGTTAGTAGAAGACCAGCAGCTTAGCAAATTCCAGTGACCTGTTAATGTTTAATATGACTGAGAAAGGAATCTGCAAGGAAAACTCAGCAAGAGACCCGACGGAATGACTGTTGGGCTGTGGAAATTTAGAAGGTCTCTGGTGTGGGATGCGACGTGTGAAGACACATTAGCTATATTTCACATACAGAATAAAATAAATAAAAAATCCAGCACACCATTATAACTGCTGTGTCGTGCTGTGATTAAAAAATGCTCTAGACATCACCCGACCAACCGATTTAAGTCATGTACTTAACATGTGAATATTCATGTGCTCAACACAATATTACTACATATTATAAAACAGAGTCCTCCGCTGCGTCTGACTGTTCGCGAAAACTAAAAAATACTGCACCGATTTTCATGCTGTTTTCACTAATAGATAAAGTGTTTCTCGAGGAAGGTTTTAGTTTTGTAATATTATTTTAATAAATGATCTAAAGAAAATCTTTACTCATAAACCTGTATACATAGGAACGTCAGTTCTACTCATTGTACTTCCATGTTTCTCGTACATAATAATAGCTCAGACTATAACGAGTCGCTGCGAAATTATAGACTGAAATGAAAGCAAGGAATGAATGCATAGCGAAGAGAGAAAAAGTCGCGCGTGAGACTTGAATAGACCTACGATTGGAGGACAAAGGGTTGGTTCCGCAGACTGCGCAAAAATATTGCTAGCACTAAGATTATATACCTACGGGTACGACAGACCGAGACGTCTGGTAATGGTTAACTCGCGAATAAGGTGCAATAGTATCGTTTAAAGCGAC
Organism: Tinea semifulvella; assembly: GCA_910589645.1. Lineage (NCBI taxonomy): Eukaryota > Metazoa > Arthropoda > Insecta > Lepidoptera > Tineidae > Tinea > Tinea semifulvella. The sequence continues at coordinate 5,376,365 of OU342620.1, forward strand.
GACGGGTGCGTTTAAGTCTAAAATTCGATATTTTATTTCTTTATTTATTATTTCTTTTTAGTAGGTTTAGTTGATATTTATTTTAATTTTTACGTTTACGTAGTTTTATTTATATTTAATAAACGTTAAGATGTGTTATTTTATATTATAAAGATTTGGAAAGTCTTGTTTTAAAAATTAAAAATTGGCATTTGACATCATTGCAAATGGCACATACTTTTAACTGTGCATACACTTAAACTAAATTATAAATGCGAAAGAAGCTTTGTCTGCCGTTTGGCTGTTTACCTTGCCTTCACTCCCAAACTACTCGTCTGCTTTTGACTTAGTATTTTTTAAGATGCTGTTACGTCTTGGTATCCTATCCAGATTTCTTAAGCTACTTCTTCCTTCCCTACACCAAAAATTGCAGTGACATCGACTAACGCCACTGTTGTAGATCGAGCTAGTCGTGTCTTTCATAAACTGACAACGTTTTGTAGCTTGCTTGACGAAAATCAGTGAATCAAAAGGCTATATAATAATTGGACTTTTGTGTTAAGTGCAGTGCTTGGCCAAGCTCAAAATAATGTGCTTCGAGATCTGTGAGTACCTATTTTTGTACCCCCAAGTCATAACCCTTTGTCTACTGATTTCAGCAGGTTTGTCATCTCCTAGCTTAGATGTGAATCAGGAATTGCCCTAAACATAGACAACTTAAAATAATAAACCACAGAGCTATAAAAATTCTTCATCCAAAAATATACAGTTCACTCCTAGTAGCTCTACCTGATGTTCCGCGGCAAACGAGTGCCTTCACTCATAGCCACGACTCAGACTTAGCTGTAAAGGCACACAGGGCCAACAGTGAAAAAGATACGAGTTTTAGCCCGTAGGCGCATAAGGTCTCTTTATGAGGCCCAACAATGGTTCAGGCATGCGACCACCTCGGTGGCCCTTCAGGCTGTGGTCGTCCCGTTATGTTTTGCAATTTTGTTTAAGAAAAAATACCAGATGCAGAAGCATAATTGTTTCACATCATCATCATCAATACAGTCCCTAGAACGCAGCGTCCTAGACCTCCACTGCTGGAGATGAGCCTTCTCGAACATATATCTGGAGAATTTGGCCTAAACTCGCCACGCTCGCGCTGGCAAGCGCTCGCGCAAGGATATGATGTCTATTTTAATGACACTTTATTAACGATTCCGTTGTTGGATTGGTTGGATTTAGTTGGTGTTAGTGGAACCGGGACCAACACGGCTTAACGTGCTCTCCGAGGCACGCGAACGGTGGTGAAGACAAATTTCTAAGCATTCCATGGATTCACCGTACGGGTGCCGGGTCCATCGTGTGTGGGTAAGAGATGTGAAGAATGGTGTCTCGGGCTTGCGACCGACAATTGGCTGGTTTAAGAAAAGGAGGCCGCCTTTTTTTTTCTATTGCGCGATAATACGCTCACCATCCACCATTCTACTTCTCTCCCTACCCAACCAAATACTGTATGATTCCGTTAATGCCGTCTTGGAAGCTCAGCTTAAATCCTTGACAAATGTACGTAGAAAAGTGTATTATTCATTGTTACATGCCGGGGTGGGTTTGAACCGACCTTTGTAGGATTTAATAAAACGCGTTCTTACAACCGAGCCACCACCGCGCCATGTTTTATCACATACGTAATCATTATTCAATCGAGAAGTAGGCAAAGTTATGTATCCATTCGGATTATGGAAACGATAGAATTGCAGATTCCCTTATAATGACTATGTATGTTTTTTTTTTCTCAGACAATTAACATAACGAGCATGCGGTGAATAAAGCAGTTTCTTTGTTTGCAGTTTTGATGGTGATACTCGCAATATATTTTTTTATTTTTTTTACAGCTTGAAGTTTTGTTTTAGAGAGCATTGTCTTTTAAAGAAACGTAGACAAAGTCGAGTTGTATTATGTACTCGTACTATTTTTTTATTTATTTTTTGTTCTCTTCTCCCGATGGATGATGAATGAGATGATAGGGAAGGCGAAGGGTCTAGCCCATACAGCCAAGTCTGACGTAATATATCTTTCTTTTTTATGAGTTAATGACGTCATCATCAAATTCCAGATGCTTTACTTGGAGTCACTCGCGGCACCATAGCTCAAACACGTAGGGTAAAATATGGGAGTTGACAGCGCGGGAAAACCGCAAAAAATAAACTGCAACTTGTACCCCATATTTAAAGTACAATTTATCGTTTTCCATAATTATTCACATTGTAGCACATTATTAAACAAAACAACACCACTTTTGACCAATAATATCCACAGCAAATTAATTTACAAAACAAAAACTTGCACTTGACATGTCCACGCAAAATGGCGCGAAGAACTCTCTGTTTTTTTTTTTATAACTGAGAATAAAACATGACCAAGACTAACCCTAGTCTTGGTGTTGCACAAAAGTCTCGAAGACTCTTGATGATTGTAAAGTAAAGTATCATTACGACCGTTGCCCTTTCTAGGTAGTCAAAACCACGCTTATTTTGGTCCCCCCAGTCACATACCGTTTCGCTTCTTGCCCCATCTTGTTACATATTTAAGACTAACAGCATACTGTCACTTTCAGGTTTAAAACTACGAGTATTTATGTCAACGAAAAACCTAGACGCTTTTACCCGAGTAAGAGAAGCAGACAGCTTCCGTCGTCGCTTCCTGCAAAGTTTATTCTACAAATGGGTCACAACAAAATAGGAAGCTCTAGGCAACGCCCCAAAAACCTACTGACCTTTACTTTAGCCATATTATGACTCACATTATAACATGTAGGTACAGGATGTATTAAGATATCTAACTCCTTTCTTAAACTTTAGAATATTATAAAAAAATATAAACGGTCCGGGTTTTCTCGCAGTGGTGGTAAAAGACCCAATCTATGGATTAATTTTCGTGCCCTGTTCCATGGGTCGAGCATTGGTTAATTTATTTATAATTTATTTATTTATTTCCATGAAAATGTACACAGATTATACGTCTAAACAATACATATTTCATAACAACATTAAAACACAAGTGACTAGATGTGCGAATTAATATGGCTCCAAGTACTTTAGGACAATGTTTTTACTTTTCACATCCGTTGATGCGAACACATCATAATTCTCATAGGACTGCACGAATTTGTTCAATAAAACGATTGCACGGGGAACGGGGGCACTCTGGAGTGTGTACGAGCACACTCCTCAGCAAATAGTCGATGGCCGCGCGCGCGTAGATACTTATTAGGTACAAACAATGAAATTAAATTGTGAAACTAAATTTAATGCGACGCTACTTACCTTGTACCTTGCTCCACATAGAAAGATTTGGCAAAAGGCTCTAAAAAGAGTGACTTTTACCTCCCCCGCACAACAAGCAAACTTTAGCAACTCTATTTAAAGGAGTCCCGCAAAGTGTGACTTGTGGCAAGTCTGTAAACCACTAACTCGCTCTTATTTGCATTGTATCTAAACCCATGGGATCCATAAAGGATTGGATTGTGGAAGGTGGGACGACCCCCTATTAGTGGAAGGATCAGGATCAAGGATCATCTACAGGTACTGATAGGGGCAAAAAAAATCATGTGCGATATAGAGCATAGGTGAAAAATAAATTTAAAAACTTCAAAAAAGGACAATGTCAGAAATTGACCCAGCACGCCAAGAAATTTCCCAGAAAATTTCGCTGTATAAAACCGTTTCCACCCTTTATATGAATACAATTTTATCACGGTAAGCTAGATGAGCTCATAATTTTATAGTGAACATTTTAGGAATAGCTGTCTTAACCCGTTGCGATAAGGTGCAACATTGTTACATTTTAAACTGGTTAAAAGATAAAATACCGCATCGTCATAAAACACGATTTAGGCTGGAAAGGACAAATAATATTTCGTAAATAATGTGACCAAGCCCAAATAACACACGCACTGACGAAATATAAAATGAAACGCCAAACCCTCGGGAAAACAAAGTCGGCTTTCTCGAAACTTGGGCTCATTTATTTTTCACCAAAGTAAGCAAAGGAACCTTTAAAAGAGAATAACCTTTCTGTGAAAAAATTCTAGCTAAGTGTTGAAATGTTTTATTAAAAAAAGGTATGGAATTCTTGTGAAAAAGTGCCTTGGTAGAATGGAAAATGTTATAAAAATCAAATTTGTGTAAAAAAGGCGTACAAAATATCATACTCGATTTTCTGTTAAACACAGACACGTGCTAGGTTGAAGTGGCTACCAATTCGTTGTCGCAGAAATCTGAGAGTTCTCTGGCTCCTGTTCTTGGTTTTGAATGAGCCTGCGACACCGAAATACCTTAAGGACAATTTCGCCTATCCCTCTTCTTTCTATGACAAATCTCTTCGATCTTCTAACAACTCCCTTCTATCTCTTCCTTCACATCATACTGCATTTGTCTCTAACTCTTTCGTAGTAGTTGCTACTAATTTATGGAACGATCTTCCTGTCATCATACGGCAAGCAACTACCAGGTCATCTTTTAAAAAACTGGTGTATTCACATTTCTTAAATAGCTCCTGACAGCGTTAGTAGTAGTATATATGTATGTTTATGTATTATAATGTGTATTATTAGTATGTAGTATATTGATATTACGAGTATGATATATATGATGTAAGTATATATCAATCCTATTAAATTAACCTTTATAATTACAGTATTATTATTATTTCTATGATTGCACCTATTGTTCAAATTTGTCTCTGAGATTTGGCTGTCAGAGAATGTCTTCGGGCATTAAGTCCGCCTTTGTACTTTGTGCAATAAAGTTTTTTAAATAAAGTCAAAGTCAAAAGTCAAAGTCAAAATATCTTTATTCACGTAAACCTATTACAGGCATTTATGAAACGTCATTAATTTAATTATTTTGAATGATTCTACTCCTGCTAGTAGAAGACTAAGCAGCAAAGTGGTCCAATAAGTAAGCTGTTAGCAGAAGACCAGCAGCTTAGCAAATTCCAGTGACCTGTTAATGTTTAATCTGACTGAGAAAGGAATCTGCAAGGAAAACTCAGCTATATCAGATTTACAAAATAAAACATATACAGAACTGCACCACAACGATCAATTAATAACCTTTTAAATTTAGTTATCAGTACCTATGAGAAAACAATACCTGGTACAGCAGTAACCCACCAGGCAAGTCAGAATTAAGGTAGACTACATGCCTATGTGCAACCCGAAAGTCGACAAAACGCAAAAACCTCTGTTAATTTAAGAACAATAAATTGAACGTGTCCGGCAGAGGTCCCAGGCCCCCACAGCAGCACCCGATCACGGACATAACGCATGTGCCAGCCATCCCCCCGCTCAACCAGGCCCTTAGGGTGCGGACCGGGACCCGACACACGTGCCACCACTGCAATGACCTTCTAAGGAAGGGGCGACCACCGGACACGCCACACCATGAGAACCTGAACACTAAGAATGACCTTCGAGACACACACAAGCTAAACATAACAATTACTTCCTAAGTATCCAAATGTTGCCGTGCAATTCCGTTAACAAACTTATATATTAGTTAATAAAATAATAAATACATAATAGTAACTAAATGTTACATAAAAAATAATTATATTATAATAATAAGGTAATAAAAAATATTACTGTATCACAATAAACAGTACTTACTAATTAGTCAATAATGTATTAGTAACTAATTGTTACATTCAAAATATTTCTACATAACTGTAAAATAAATCAAAAATAAAAACAGTTTATTAAAAAAGAACCTAATGTGCTATTAACTAATTCTCTAATCTTTGCAGAGCGGCAATATTCCAATATAAATAAATAAAATATAAATATTAGTTCTCACGAGGAACTGTAGAGGGCAGTTTAGTACCCAGCCGCAACGTGTAGTGACGCCACTGTTATGCATACCAGCTTCCCGCTCAGGTTGAAGATATTGATCTATAAAATATTCATCCCTTCACGTCTCACTTATGCTGCGCCAGTCTGGCACCACCTGTTAGCTAATATCAACAGGGATCCATAGTCAGCAGGACATATCGTTCAGAGTGGTCTCCCGAGCGCCGTGGTTCGTGCGTAGTTCGTGGCTCGAGATCTGGAGATGCCTAGCATTGAGGAATTTATTGACGGCCTGACCAGACGTATGTTCTATAGAGCTGACAATGGACACTTCATGCACCTCTAGAACATCGATCCGTCTCGTTCAGGGCTCCTCAACAGGAGACCAATTCCTACAGACCTAAACCTCCTAGGTTCGTGAGCCACATAGGCACTGTTACCCTAGTAACGGACTGCATCAATGTGTGTATTGAGTTACTGGAAAACGGGGGAATATCCCCATACCCAACCCATGCATCATCCGGGCCAGACTATATAGTTATGTTATGTATATTTGGACACATTCAAAGAAACTCTGTCAACTGTAGTTAAGTTAAATAGACTTGAAACAGTCGACCAGTTTATTAAATTCATTAGTTGCACGGCAGGAAAACTAATTACCTTTATACCTAGTAATGCGGGCAAATATCTGATTAATAATAATAATAACAAAGCCGTTTATTCCTTAATTAATTAACACATACAGTTTGTTTATATAATCGACACAATTAATAATTTTAAATTAAAATATAAGCCAAATAATAATAATAATACTTACTCTAATAAAATTTATACTAAAGCTATGTCTAAATTATAATTATTATTATTTTTAAATGGTAATGTCAAATCTACATTCTAATAATATCTATAATAATGTTTTTCTTTCTAATTAAGGACACCTCGTCGGGTAAAGCTCTCCTCCTTTTCTATCCGACATCTGAATAATAGTGCTCAAAGTAGTCCCAACGATAGAATGTCTAGCGACACTATAAGCCTGTCTTTGTTATTATAAAGCTTTAAATCAATAAATGTATGTGATTGTTGTCGCCAAGTCTCTTCGCGATAGACAATAAACAATAGAATATAATTATAACTGGTTTTAGATATAGTGTATTAAATTTACGCGTCACATCTGCATGATTCAGTTTAAAATAGGTCAGGAATTGCATAACGAGTCGAAGTGGTTGTGGCTTACACCACGTATTGCCGAGTCAGCGTGCAGCGGGTAAATTGGGTCGCTGACGTTCGAGTGGTCTCGGAGACCCGCTTCGAGCGAAAGGGTTAATGGATTACTACAAGCACTCTCAAACGAAACCTCAGACTGTAAACGATGCCTGCTGTGTTTTAATAATTTGACTTACAATAGTTAATTACAAAAGCTTTTTTTGGATATTGAGAGATATTGTTTCTTAGGAGTTATCTTGCATTATATTACACTTTATAACCCATATGCGCCCCATTACCTGAAAAATCGTTTCCAATTTTTATGCGACACATACAGTTGTGCGCTTCGTTCCTCTTCCAACCATCAATTAAAAATTCAGACACATTCTTCCAGCAGATGTTCAGATTCTTTTACAGTATTAGCCCCAACGAGGTAAAATCCTCTTAATCAACAGCTACGAGTTATAAAGTTTATCTAGTAACAATTAAATTATTAAGTTATAATTACATTATACCTAGTTCTCTTAATAACAGATGACATCTTGACTGCTCCTAAGAAATCTTAATGCGACTAATTTCCAATGTAACACCAAGGGAGTTGCATTGACTTAATATATTCGTTGTAAATTGGTCATTCTTTCTAACAATAATTATCATTAACAAGTATAAGAGGCATTTACAGCTACTGTTACCCTTAGAAATAAGGTCGTTGCGTCGGATATAATCGTCCCTTTGACGGAATAAAAAAATACGTAAAATGGTAGGTATGAAAGTAAGGATAGAGACACAAATAAGGAAAGGCATGCTCCGATAGTTCGGGCATGTCGAAAGAATGAGTGAAGAGATAGTGACGAACCATAATGCGAAAGTTGTGGGTAAAAGAGGCCCTGGCAGACCAAGACTCACCTACCACGATCAAATAAATTAAACATTAGCTGAAGGTGCATTAAAAAGCCATGGAAACAAAAGGGCATGTATGAAGAGGGTGATGAGTGTCGATGAAGCGAAAGAAGTATGTCGTGATCGTGACAAGTGTAAAGATATGAATGTATGGTATAAAATAGCACACTCAAACCAAAAAAAAAGATAATCAATACAATAAAGAAATAAACCTAAAAAGAAACATATAAATGGGCATTTCTCTGTAAACTGGGCAACTCATTGTCCCAGGCTAATTTTGTTAAAAAAAATAAAAGATCGCAAATATTTCGTAGATAATTCCAAAAATCAATACCTTAATCTAGCGCTCCTCAACATTAAAAATCAATTAAAATAAACTTTATCATATTAAAAACGTTTCTATAGTTCTTAAAAACCAGTCCCCTGGTATGTCACCAAAGCAGTATAGTTACTTCAGACTAAATTTATTGAGACAGTATCTATTGGAATTTATCGAATTGTTGTATTATTAAATCAATATTGTTTGATTGTTAATGAGACCTATTTATTTTACATAAATATTATTTTACAATTTAAATAAAGGCAATGAAACTTTGTCTTCGCATTTAGTGAACAGTCCCCCTGTCTATATTTTAAATTACGTGTCACGTAGCCGAAAGGTTAAACAACGCCTTTTATGCGTGTAACGAAACGCAACAAGTCTGAAGTTTGCGTGGTTGCCGCCATGACGACCCGCACGCCATCTAATTTAGCAGTATGCGAGCGTTCTTGTACTGTTCAGTATGGAAGCCGCGTTGTAACCTGACAGCCAACAGTCCTCTGGTAAGGATTATTTTTCTTCTATTCATGTATTTTAATGATTCCTTTAAAAATTAAAATTGTTACAATAGATACATATGTCCTATGTGCAGCAAAATAGCATAAATCAATTGCACTTTGTACTACTCATCAATGCAATCAAATTAAACAGTCCCATGGCACCAGTCCCCTGTCTATCTATGGGACAGGTCTATCCAGGGGATTGTGTAAATTATATTTGTTATTGTTTTAGATTTGTTTTGAGAATGGCGCCAAAGAAAAAAAGCCACTAAAGAAGAGATTCCACAAAAAAAAGGATAAGAAGAGCGAAAGAGATATGAGAAGATTAAAAACTACCCTCAGAAAAGGGAAGAACTTAGAAAAAAGAACGCCCTAAGTACCTTAAGAAAAAAGAAAAGGGAGCTAGAAAGTTTTTGAGAATATGACTCCACGAGAACACCGGGATGCCAAAAAGTGGAAAGAGCATTGCACCAAGTATCCCAATAAGAAAAAGTATTAGTAAATAAGTAATATTAAATAATATAAACTTATTTATTAAAGAAAATATTCCATATTTTGATGTATCTACTTTATGTCAAATATGTCTGAAGTTGCTGAAGTAATTAATAAAAATAAAGAAAAGATGCTTAGATATATAAAATATAGAAAATAAATCATGAAGAAATTCAAGAACTGCAGAAGAAAGTAATAAAGTACAAAATCGTTTATCGCGACTAAAAAAGAGCATAAATCTGAAGCTCAATGATACCTCAAATACAAAGTTTCTAAAAGTCGCAGATATAGAATATCTGAAAATATTAATATTAATATAAAATTAATTAATATTAATATAAAAGAGTGAGAGAGAGTAACTGTGGGATAAAGATGAGTGATTTAGTGGTGAACTGCCTGCTTTATGCAGATGATGCTGTTCTCATGGCATCGTCCGAACAACAACTGCAATCACTAGTCACAGAAATGAAAGAGGGATGTGCAGAAAAAGGACTTCGTTTGAATGCGAGAAAAACCAAGGTACTAGTGTTTGAAAGAAGAAGGATGACAACCGTGACATACGCACCGGACAATACGCATGAGAGTAGAGTTAATGCAGTAGAAATGAGATCGTTGCGTCGGATATGCGGCGTCACTTTAACGGACCGCATACGTAATGACGAAATACGAAAAAGGGTAGGTATGAAAGAAAGCTTTGTAAGAAAAGTTTGTAATTGTAAGAAAGAAGCTTTGGGACATATTGCCGGAGTATGGAGTGAATGACAAACTGCTACAAGCTATACAGTCCCTGTACAAGGGCTGCAAAGCTTGTGTGCGGGTGGAGGGGGGTATGTCGCCTTGCTTTGAATCCCAAATGGGCGTCAAACAGGGTTGTGTGCTTTCTCCTAGATTATTCACTCTATATCTCGACAAATGCCTAAAAAGAGTGAGAGAGAGTGACTGTGGGATAAAGATGAGTGATCTAGTGGTGAACTGCCTGCTTTATGCAGATGATGCTGTTCTTATGGCATCGTCCGAACAACAACTGCAATCACTAGTCACAAGAATGAAGGAGGGATGTGCAGAAAAGGACTCCGTTTGAATGCGAGAAAAACCAAGGTACTAGTGTTTGAAAGAAGAAGGATGACAACCGTGACGATAAAGATTGATGATGAAACTCTAGAACAAGTAAATAAAATTATATATCTGGGCAGTGTTTTCACTGCGGATGGGAAGTACGATAGGGACGTTGAAAGAAGAGTGAACGCGGGAAATAGTGTTAACGGTGCCCTGGGGTCACTGATCGGCAGTCGAAATGTCAGTGACAAAGCTCGGCTCGCCATACACAATGCCATGTTGGTACCAACACTGATGTATGGAAGCGAAACGTGGATATGTCAGAATACGCATGAGAGTAGGGTTAATGCAGTAGAAATGCGGTCGTTGCGGCGGATATGTGGCGTCACTTTGGCGGACCGCATACGTAACGTCGAAATACGGAAAAGGGTTGGTATGAAGGAAAGCATAGGGACAAAAATAAGGAAAAGCATGCTACGATGGTTCGGGCATGTTGAAAGGATGAGCGATGAAAGATTGACAAACCAGATATATAATGCGAAAGTTGTGGGTAAAAGAGGCCCTGGCAGACCGAGACTCACATATCACGATCAAATAAATAAAACACTGACTGAAGGTGCATTAAAAAGTCTTCGTAACCAAAGGGCATGTATGAAGAGGTTAATGAATGTCGACGAAGCGAAAGAGGTATGTCGTGATCGTGTCAAATGGCGCTCAATTGTCTCTGCCTACCCCGCAAGGGATCTGGCGTGAAGATATGTATGTATGTATGAAAGAAAGCATAGGGACAAAAATAAGGAAAGGCATGCTACGATGGTTCGGGCATGTTGAAAGGATGAATGAAGAGAGATTGACGAACCAGATATATATATAGACCGAGACTCACATATTACGACCAAATTAATAAAACAATAGCTGAAGGTGCGTTGAAAAGCCATCGAAACAAAAGGGCATGTATGAAGAGGTTGATGAATGTCGAAGAAGCGAAAGAGGTATGTCGTGACCGTGACAAGTGGCGCTCAATTGTCTCTGCCTACCCCGCAAGGGATTTGGCGTGAAGATATGTATGTATGAAAATATTAATAGTCAAAAAACACTTTTCAGTGAAGTACAACAAATACAAGATAAATTTTAGAGATGAATATCGTAAAATAAAAAAGACTTAACAAAAATAGTTACTGGAAAGATAGTTGATAAATATAAGTTATGGCGAATGAACAACACCGATGTGATAAGCTACATAAGAATGAAAAAGTAAAAAACGGGTCATCGACTGGAAAGAAGAAACAAAATTTCGATGAATGTGTAGAAGCAGTTGTTAATTTCTATGAAGATGATTCTAATAGTAGGCTAGTACGGGAAAGAAAGAATTTATAACAAGAAAATCAGAACGAAAACAAAAGCGATACATGCTTGACGAAAAATTGACAAGGGCTGTGCGAAAAATTCAAACAAGAGAAGGGAAATTTCACACTAAGTTATTAAACTTTTTGCAGACTGCGATCTTTATGGATTATTAAGTATATTATGAATAATAAAGATAGTTGATTTTTTTTTTTTAATTGTTCAGTTACTTAATTTTTAAGCTCCAAAGCTAATAATAATAAAAAACATTTTATTTCGGTACTAAAATTGTATTTTTTATTTAAGTTCACAGTCCTATGGCTTTGGCAACAGTCCCCTGTATATTTTTTTCAGAAAATGCTTAATATTTTCTAAAGTAATGGGAATATTTGTGGTTCATCTGCCGTATATTAATAAATAGACGGATACTTGTTCTCTAAATAAAATTTATTATAATATGAGCAAAAAAGTAGCCTAGACAGTTTCCTAGGCAAAGTTGCCCAGTTTACAGAGAAACACCCAAATAATAAATCACAATAATATCGAAAATAAAAATAAGTAGTTAACTAAATCTATAAATCAGATAAATGTACGAGTAAATCCATTACAATACGTGTGCTGTGTCATACTGTAAAATACATACTTCGCCTGACCAAACTGATTTAGGCGATGTACACAACATGTCAATATCCATTTTGAGATGACAACAAAATTATTTTCGTTCTTTTATCTAATTAGATTGTTCACTCTCAACTGTAGTTTCCCAATTTTAAGGGAAACCTTTATACCTGGCAACACTTTTAACTGTGTGTCAGTGCCATTATATTTGACAGTTGTTATTCTGAAGTCGTCGAGGAGAGTTCAACTTTGAACGCTGTAGTCTGTAGATGTCATTGTCTTCTGTATTGTATTGTTTTATGCAAAACTGTAGCTCTTCAAGCCCCCTATTGTAGCAAGGTGAAGTGTACTAGTGTCCTTCCTATTCCTGGTGTTGTGCAAAGTGTGTTCACATCAAGAAAGAAGAAGCGGCGCCGCTCTAGTCTTTGGGATAGGAAGTAAGAGGAGTCCGAACCACCCTGCACGTGAGTCTTTCACCATCCTGTATACCTTCCACCCCGCGTCAAACCAATCAATTTAGGACCTGGATGCACTCAACCATTCCTTACAGCTGGCAAATAGGTTCCCTCGAGAGATCATTAATTCATATGCCTAGTCCTTCCATAAGTCAATAGACTTATGTCAGCGTGTCGCGGGAATCTGGGGCGTGGTGCTTAAGTATCTGCACCACACTCGTGTCTCTAAAACCGACGTCATCCGAGAAGGGTTAACGAACTTCGTATAAAGAAAATAAACTTTTTTTTTGTTATTTTTAACGCTTTTCTTAAAATCGTACAAAGGCGGATCAAATCCAAAAATGTTTTAAAGAGAAATACACTTTTCTTACGTACATGTGTAACGGAATCATACAGTATTTGGTTGGGTAGGGAGAGAAGTAGAATGCTTAGAAATTTGTCTTCTTCTATATTTACAATACCACCGAACAACATGCGCATTTCATGGATTCACCGTGCGGGTGCCGGGTCCATCGTGTGTGGGTAAGGGATGAGGTGAATGGTGTCTCGGGCTTGCGACCGACAATAGGCTAGTTTAAGAAAAGGAGGCCTCCCTTTTTTTATTTTATTGCGCGATAATACGCTCACCATCCACCATTCTACTCCTCTCGCTACCGAACCAAATACTGTATGATTCCGTTAATGCCGTCTTGGAAGCTCGTTCCATAAATGTATGGAACAAATGTAGTAAGTGATGCAAAGATTTTGCTGGAACTCCTCTCGCACCAACTTTCACTGCGTAAAGCTGAGTCTTGAACCCGTTCCTGATCGTTTCTTCTGTGAGATCATAATATTTATTCGACTTCATGTTGTGGTCTTTTGGAATATTTGATTCCCACGGAACGGTAAGTTCAATAAGGATAACTTTTTTCAAGTTCCGTGACAACACTAAGATGTCTGGCCTATAGGCTGATACAGCTAGTTGAGAAAAGAAAAAAGGCTTAGGAAATTATTTTAGTAAACATATAACATAAAGTGGCTCAGTTCTAAGAACGTGTTCCTTAAATCCTACAAATGTAGGTTCAAACCCACCCGGCATGTACCAATGAGAAATACACTTTTCGTAGATAAATTCGTCATAGATTTACAGCACCACCGTTCCCGTGCCTCGGAGAGCACGTTAAGCCGTCAGTCCCGGTTCCACTAATACCAACTCGTGGAATCGTAAATAAATTGTCATTAAAATTTGACATCATATCCTCGCCAAGCCGTCTGGCCAGCGTGGCGAGTGTAGCCCAAATTCTCCAGATATATGTTCTGAAAGGCCCATCTCCAGCAGTGGAGTTCTAGAACGCTGTGTTCTAGGGGCTGTAGTGATGAAAATAAAGGAAACTTGTTATAAATGCTTAAAAGATACAAATAAACAATTCAAAGGGAAGTACTTAGTTATACAGATAATATTTAATTTTACGTGCGTAGGGTCCAATAGACCAAACGTGGGTTGACACGGGTTCGGCGCCGAACAAGGCACAACTTCCTAAACCTATTGTTTGCGACTCAAGCTCAAGAATAATAAACACTTGACAGCTGATACGAATCGATATTGAATTTAGAGACATTTACATGTGTCCTTCCAGCTGATATTCAGATTCCTTTACAGTATCTGCAGCTCGCCAGTGGAACAGACTTCCTTTAATTATCAGACAGTCACCATCTCTTAAAATTCTATAGATATATTCGGAGTACAAAGGTTATGAAATAAATTAAAAAATTAAAGAATAAAATAAATTAAGAACTAAATTATAAAAACTAAATAAATATAAATAAAATTACGACTATTCGACGGGCGTAGCGTGCCGAGGACACTCGCTGCTTTCCCCCATTGAACAGCGAGGCTGACCCTTTGAACAAGATATTCTCTACTCAAAGGGTCACCCGTCGCCAAGTCTCTTAAAATATAAATACACAAGCAAAATAAGTCGCCATAACTCACTTAATATATATGCGTATATGTATGTATTTTATATTTAGTTATATATTTATTTGTTTATGTAGGACATTTATTTATGTATAAGTACTATATGTTTGTAATTAATGTGTATTTTATATAGTAATAAATAATTTCAATTATCATTTTTTCTTCTGCTGCACCCGCTTATTACATATCTCAGTCACAAAGGTTAGTTGGTAGAAAATGCATTTACTCGCCTCGCCTATGTACCTGCACTTGTTTTGGTTTTGTACAATAAATAATTTATTATTATTATTATGTGTCGCGTGTTTTTGTGATTTTTAAAGTCTACGAGTGCTAGACCTTCACTACCTTTCAAAATATATTTCTGGACACTTTGGCCTACACTCGCTACGCTTTGTGTTTTATATACTATACATACCTTCTGTTGATTGATGGGTCACGTAGGCTAAATCACGGCATTTTCAGTTAAAACTATAACAAAAAAAAAACTATATTAATATCTTTATGCTAAGCTACATATTTGGCTTGCGTGTGTATAATCATGTCTCCTAATTTCGTATTCAGCTAAAATATCTCATTATCCAGGGCTGGGCAATCTCATGAACATATTTTAAAAGTGCAAGTGGCATTTTTTTTTTCTTTTAAATAAATATATAAATATTTCCAGACAGGTCACACAGCGCCATCTAATTTCCGTGGTAAGCTACGAGGCTTATGTTACGTACAAATTATACGATGTACAACTTGCCCCCGGTGGGAATCGAACCCACGACCTCCCGAGTTCACGGCAACGTTTGTGCCACGGAGGCGGTCGAATTTTCCCACCACGGCTCCCTTAACGATACTATTAAAAGTTTGCGTTCTTGCCAGCATTACACGCGGACGCGGATGAATCTGTGTGTATGTTCCCTATGCATTTCAAAACTACTTGACCGATCGGGATGAAACTTTGGGAATATGTTGTGTGAACATCGGGAAAGGTTTCTGACATATAAGATAACATAATAAGTAAATCTTAATATGTAAAACAAAGTCGGGTTTGTTAGAACACTTTTTGGAAAATTTAAGAAAAGAATAAAATAAAAGAAAAACATTTTACCATACAAAAAGTTTGTGGGTTACGTAGCTGTCAAACAATGTTGGTTGTCAAATATATATGGGTGCGTTCAGAAATTTATATCAAGCTCCTTTTTTATATATTTTTTTTGTGTTCCTATCTAAACATAATATTTATTTTATATTCATTGTATTATACTTATATATTATAAAAAGTATCATCACGACCGTTTGTTTCCTTTTTGGGGTCGTCAGAAACCACGCTTATGAATAAGCGGATTCACATTTAGCCAACCTTACTATAGGCCAATCATGACAAGTGGCAAGCTCGTCGATGTCTCCAGCGTACCAAACTCGAGAAATATCACAAATAAATATTAACTAAATGCATTTATTTACATTAATAAATATTTTTGTGTCCCGACCAGGAATCGAACCCGGTACCTCCGAGTCTAAATCCACGGACTTAACCGCTAGACCACGGAGGCAGTCAGTTATATATTATACTTCCATAAAATCATAAATTTAGTTCAGCTAATAGGTAACACGATATTTATTGACTGTCATGCGGTACGAAGTTCCCCGTGTCAGCTAGTATTTTATATTTTGTAAATATTATTTCGTATTAATGATATATTGTTTTAGGCAACTTCCTATGTGTAGTCCATCGACTTGTTCAACGGAAGCTAACAGTAAACGTGTGAATAATATCATCTCTAAAAACTGCCAAAACATGTTTTGAATAAATAATGAGAATAAGAATAACACTTGTAATTAATGTAAGATTTAGACTCGGAAGTACCGGGTTCGATTCCTGGTCGAGACACAAAAATATTTATTAATGTAAATAAATACTTTTAATTAATATTTAATTTATTTGTGATATTTCTCGAGTTTGGTACGCTGGAGACATCGACGAGCTTGCCACTTGTCATGGTCACGACCTACCTCGTTTGCTTCTTCAACATTCATCAACCTCTTCATACATGCCCTTTTGTTTTGATGACTTTTTAATGCACCTTCAGCTATTGTTTTATTTATCTGATCGTGATGAGTGGTGGTTGCTCGGTTGTAAGAACGCGTACATTGAATCCTGTAAAGGTCGGTTCAAACCCACCCGGCATGTACCAATGAAAATACACTTTCCTTACGTACATTTGTCATAGAATTACAACACCACCGTTCCCGTGCCTCGGAGAGCACGTTAAGCCGTCGGTCCCGGTTCCACTAATACCAACTTGTGGAATCGTTAATAAAATGTCATAAAAAATAATTTTAAAAAATAAATTACATAAAATCCTCTCCAAGCCGTCTGGCCAGCGTGGCGAGTGTAGGCCAAATTCTCCAGTTCTGGAAGGCCCATCTCCAGCAGTGGAGGTCTAGGACGCTGTGTTTTAGGGGCTGTAATGAATGAAATGTAATGATAGGTGAGTCTTGGTCTGCCAGGGCCACTTTTACCTACAACTTTCGCATTATATATCGGGTTCCTCAATCTCTCTTCGCTCATCCTTTCAACATGCCTGAACCATCGGAACATGCCTTTTCTTATTTTTGTTCCTATGCTTTCTTTCATATGGGAGAATGTCCCCATCCCTACCTGTTATCCAGATCGAACCTATTGTTGTTAATATTAGGCAAGCGTTCCGGTTCATCCGGTGTATCCAGTATTTGACCATGGCGACAGGTGCGACAATTGTCAAGATAAAAAAACACTGATCACTATCGTCACTACTACTTTCACGGAGAGCCATTTTAAAAATACGCGTAGGTTACCACGAAACACTACAATGACACAGCTTTAATCACGTGTCAAGAATTTGCGACAAATCTACAAATGTCGACTAGGAAAGATAATTCTTATTTCGGAAAATAATTGTCATTAAATTTAGAAACATACAATTATTGTAACTAAATTCTGTCATGTTTATAAGAATTTCTATAGATAATAATTTAGTATATAAGGGCTGGCAGTTTTTTTCTCCCAAAAATTAAGTATCCTAATTCAAAGGGGAAATGCTGAAATAGAAAAAATAGTGTACAGCCACAAGACAGCGATTTGGAGGAGCTATTTTTTTTGTAAGTATGTATTTTTATTTTTTATGTATAATTATTTTTAGGTTAAATTTAAATTTTGATTTAATATAGTTTATATTGTAAGTCTTTTATATTGTTTGTATATTACTTCAAATATATTCATAACAAACAAAAAAAAAGATAATAATTTTCAAAAATTAACATATATCACCTGTCGCTTGACAACTGTCACTCGACATATGTCACTGACAATTGTTGACGTGGTGAAATGGGGCCACTGTACTAAACATTATTTTAAATTGTTTTAGCGAAATTCACATGCGTTAATCTTTAAAGCATAACAAATACACATAAAATCTACAAGAATACTAATTAAAAACTGTAAAATTATCATGCGAAAGTTTAAAATAATGGATGTAAAAATTATGGCAGAAATTGCAATAAAGAAAAAACGCATCGTGAGTCAAATTAAGTTATGATAGTCATAAAGCATTGTTCGTAGAGCGAAAAAAAAAACAAAATGGCGGCCGTACGCTTCACGAGACTTCGTAATTGATTTAATAACAATGGGATGTGTATAGTTTATCGATATCTATTATCAAACTTTTAGATCTCGTCTCGTATTTAAATAATAACGTCGACTTTTTAGATCTCTAGGAAATATCTAAAAACACAATACGCAATAAAATATGGAAGACTAGCTGTTTAACACGGTTTTACACATGTTATTACATTATAGTTTCATCAGGAACGGGTTCAAGACTCAGCTTTACGCATCGCGCAGTGGAAGTTGGTGCGAGAGGAGTTCCAGCAAAATCTTTGCATCACTTACTGAAAGAATTGGGCCTAAGCAGGTCTGCCGTCAATACATTTATGGAACGAGCTTCCAAGACGGCATTAACGGAGAAGTAGAATGGTGGATGGTGAGCGTATTATCGCGCAATAAAAAAGAAAAAAGGAGGCCTCCTTTTCTTAAATCAGCCTATTGTCGGTCGCAAGCCCGAGACACCATTCTTCTCATCTCTACCCACACACGATGGACCCGGCACCCGCACGGTGAATCTATGGAATGCTTAGAAATTTGTCTTCTTATATGTGTCGATAATGGTTAAAAGAAAAATTTAGGCAAACTGTCGCACCTAATATAAATTTATGTTATTGTAATTGTAAAATCAGCGCTGCAGCAGAAATGTTGCAGCCTATGCTGACCTGAGTGCCTGTTTGTCGCAGCAGCTCGCTCATTTATTTTTTATGTATTTATCTTGCCTATTTTTGTTTATTTGTTGGTAATTTTAAATATATTTTTTTACGTTTTGATTATTGTATTAGCTGTTGTGTGCAAATAAATATTTTCTTTCTTTCTTTCTAATAATACCTAAGTGTGGGCAAAATTATTTAGTTTATGTCACATTCATTACAGCCCCTAGAACACAGCGTCCTATACCTCCACTGCTGGAGATGGGCCTTCCAGGACATATATCTGGAGAATTTGGCCTACACTCGCCACGCTGGCCAGACGACTTGGCGAGGATATGATTTTAATTTTTTATGACAATTCATTAACAATTCCACAAGTTGATATTAGTGCAACCGGGACCGACGGCTTAACGTGCTCTTCGAGGCACTTGTAAATCTATGACAAATGTACTTATGAAAGTCGTAAGCGTTCCTTACGACGCGTTTTTACAACCAAGCCACCACCGCGCCTTATGTCACATGCCACTGTCAAATCATGACTTCATACATCCTTAAAGAAGCAACAATTAATATTCTTCGACGTCTTATTGTTAATAATACGAGGATATAGTGTATTAATGTATATATTGTATTATTTATGTAGTTAAAGTATGCTTTTTCTGTATTTATTTAATAAGCTTTATGTACTTAGTTTAAATAAATGTTAAAATTAATTTACAGTTTGTGTTTTTTTTTTTACTTACATTAACCATCGATATCCCGAAGTTTGATGGTAAGAGAAAGCTAATAGTCATTTGATTCGGAAGGGTTTGTGACTGTGGAAAAGAAAAAAAGGAGGCCCAAACGTAATAATCGGGGAATTGCGCCTCCCGAACAGTGCGCTCTAAAAGCTGCGATACCGACATCCTATGTCTATGTATCGCGGCTGCGCAAGGCCATGTCATCCCAAGATGTTCTCGGATACATACGGGACCGAGGGGAGATCAACTCTGTCGCTGCTATCGACAAGTTACCTTCCCATTGGGATGACACCGGATTCAAGGCCTTTAGGATTCGTGTGCGGTCAGAGCACCTCAAAATATTCCTGAAGAAGGAATTCTGGCTGCTCGGTGTTGTGTACCGCAAATACATTCGTGGATTTGCTTCACGCAGCACCAACGATGTTCCTGGGCCCCGCGCAGCACCTACTCCCACCACCACCCCCAGCAGGGACGCCGGCACCGTCCACTGAAGCTTCTCGTACTCCTCAGAAGGTGGTAAGTACCTGATGGGTACTTCTATGACCACAAGAAGATGAAGATACGGAAGCTTTAGATTAATTAATTTTATTATTCTTAAATTAATGATATTTTTAAATGTATTTTAGTTGTAAGGTATTTATCTATGAGCCATCTGTTGCCTGATAATAAACAATTTATTATTATTATTACAACGTCTGTTGTTATTAAAACAATGAAGTTTTAACATTAAAAAAAATAATTAAATAATAAATAATAAAATAAATACAAAACTTATATACATTCCTGTGTTCCAATGAATAAATCTATCAAAATCAGAGTAAGCAAGTAGTAGTATGAATCGTGTTATTAAAATAAAATTTCCGAAAGAACTGGGAATCAAATTTAATTTCTATTCCCGGTATTTTAGAGATCGGAATTTCTTCGTTCTAAACCCTAATCGAGACCTCCTCACACCCCTTGTAAGAAAAATAAGACGACGATGCCCCCCCTCCCTCCACAAATTGTCTTACGTAATAAATGATTTGCCCCTAATGCTACTTGGGTTGTTATTGATTTCTGACAACTATTATAGTACTTGAGTTTATACTAAACCAGTGGAACAAGCTGTCGGGAAATATACGACAAGCATCCAACCGAAGCATTTAAAAAAAAAAGTATATTCATATGTGTCTTCCCCGATACAAGACCTCAGCGTTCCGTGGGAGCTTTAGGTATGCTGCTACTAAAATATGAAACAACCTACCCCCACCACTGCACGATATGCAGTCGGCGGTTGCTTTTAAAAATAAATATAAAAACTCTCTTTTGACATACCAACAGATACTGTAGCAGCATACCTTCTTTATATTTTTTAAGTTTGTTTTTAAGAAATTTTTGTTATACATATTTTATTTAATGTATTAGTTATCTTTTTATGCGTACATACATACACCACACTATATATTTGTATATATTACCCACTAGCACCTCTCCTAACAAGGGATTAGCCGAAAATCAGCGCTGTGGCCCAGAGTCGCAGCTCCATGCTGAGCTGATTCCCTATTTGTCACCACACATCTTGTGTATACTACCAGGCTTTATTTGTTTAAATTGTGTTTATTGATATGTGGCAAATAAAATATTTTTCTTTCTTTCTTTCTTCTTTCATATTATTTACATAGCTCATAACAACTCATTTAGTTTATTTATTATATTATTATATGTATTAATGTTATGTAATGTATGTACCTAATGTATTAATAAAACGTTATGTGTATGTATTATTAGTATTTAGTTTATTATAGTATTTATTATAGTATTTATTATTGTAGTTTAGATAATATTGCATATTTATTACGTAATCATATTTCTTTAATTGCACCTACCTTACGTCTTTAATGTTCTACAGTGTTCTAAGGTTGGCAGTCAGAGAATGTCTAGCGACATTAAGTCCGCCCCTTGTATATATTGTGCAATAAAGTTTTAATAAATAAATAAAGTAATTCGTAAAGCATAGTTAAAGTCAATTACTATGTCCTTATTAACTAGCGTACCTATACGATACCAAGAACAAGACTAATGGGGATAAATGCCACAGACGGTGTAAATTACTATTAAAATTCTTTATAAACTGTAAAATTGCACTTACTGTTATGTGCGCATCGGTCGAGTGAAGAAATTGAATTAAAAAGCTGATAAAATCGAATCAAACGAATGTTAAATTAACCAAAATGCTTTGATATTAATAATAATAACTATTCCTGTGAATAAAAGTACCCAATCATTTTTTTCATTCATTGAAGATGGGCCTTCCAGAACATATATCTGAAGAATTTGGCCTAAACTCGCCACGCTTGCCCGACGGGTTGGCGAGGATCTCATGACAATTTATTAACGATTCCAGTTGGTATTAGTGGAACCGAGACCGACGGCTTAACATGCTTCCGAGGCACGGGAACGGTGGTGTTGTAAATCTATGACAAATGTACGTAAGAAAAGTGTATTTCTCATTGGTACATGCCGGGAAGGTTTGAACTGACCTTTGTAGGATTTTAAGGTACTTACAACCGAGCCAGCACCGCTCTTGAAAGTACCCCATATAGCCAAAATTTATAAGCAATGGCAAAAATATATATATATAAAATAAAAAATCTGACTCATTAAAAAAATAAATTTTAAAATCTTCTAAACAATGGGTTCAGACTGTTAAAGCCACTATGTTTCGCATTGGAGTTTATTATTTATTTCATTTTAGTTTTTGAAGAATTTTTTTTACGCAGTCGGGTTTTTTTAATTTTATTTTATAAATTAATTTATAAATATAATAACGACACACTCTGTCTGTCCTTTCTCTTTCGTGTGACTTGTACTAGGTCAAATAAAAAAGAACTCCAGACTTCTAGATAGCTCGCGGTATGTGACTGCGGACCGCAGATGTCAGGGATCAGCGGCGC
This sequence comes from Tinea semifulvella, assembly GCA_910589645.1. Classification (NCBI taxonomy): domain Eukaryota; kingdom Metazoa; phylum Arthropoda; class Insecta; order Lepidoptera; family Tineidae; genus Tinea; species Tinea semifulvella. Next base: position 5,398,984 of record OU342620.1, read on the forward strand.
CTAAATAAAATTTATTTATTTTCAAATGTTTACATTGTAACTCCCGGAAAAACACATTAATCACTTTACATACCTACATTGGTAATGTTTTTAATTAGAAATAACAATCTCGTTTATAAATTATACTTATTTTAAAGACCTAATAATAATATTCAAAATATAATTATGAAGCTAAACAAATATTCTTTGCCATTGTTGCCATAAACAACCACTTATTTCTTAGCCTAAGATTGTATAAATAGTAGCTGTAAATGGGCCGTGTCAACTTATTATCTAAATAACAATGTTATAAATGTCAAATAATATTCAATTTATTTTAATCCGTGGCTGTAAAGAGGCCGAGTCATCTTACAAATAAAACAAAGTCCTCTGCCGCGTCTGCCTGTCTGTCAGCGATAAACTCAAAAACTACTGCACCGATTTTTATACTGTTTTCACCAATGGATAGAGTGGTTCTCGAGGAAGGTTTTAGTATATAATTTGTTAAGTTTTTGTATTCATTAGGGGTATTTGTTCGATGTGTCGTAAAATAAATAAGCCGTCTTGGAGCTTTCAACGGAAACGCTCCCTAAACCCTTTGAGATATAACAAAATAATGTATAGTGGAATTATGTATCTTATATAGATCTAAAGAAAAGTCCGCGATGGCATATGTCTATCTCTTAAGAATAATACTATATCCATTTAAATACTTTAAAAAAATGTTAATTATAAAGCTGTAATTGGAAAGCTATTAACACAAATACGGTATTAATCCCTATCATTTTAAATACGTTGGTTGAGCATTTCATGAAGATTATTTTTTGTCCTTTAAACCATGCAAATTAACCGAATACCTTAGGAGATATAGCATAATCAAAATGTAGTGTCAAATAATATAAATCCACAAATTTTGATCGTAGCTGTAAGGTGGCCGTGTCAACATATAGCTCTATAATAAACAATCCGCAGGGCTAAGAGATAAAACAATAGTGACAAATCCCATTTGTTTCCTGCTTTAGGCTGAGCACAAATAAGCTGAATGTTTATAAATATCTATACAGGAAAAATCTGTTTTTTTTTGACAAGATATGTAGGTTAGAAATGGTAGCATTATTTAAACGATATATAATAATATAAAAAAACTATATTGCGATGAGCATAAGACTATTGGCACATGCAGCGCATCGGAGCTTTCAAAAGAATCAGTAAACCATAAATTTAAAAAAATAATGCAATGATTTAATTTGAGATAATTGACTCATATTAGAATGACCAGCTCATATTTTTTAAAAATAATGATACCTATATTAGGAGTACTGCTTAGTTTACAAAAGTAGTTTGTACAGCCGAGTTGTAGAGGAAAATCTATTTGTAGGTTTACGGCCGGTTGGCGAAAGGGTAAAAATATACAAAGACATTTCGCTTAAAGGAATTTAGCAGCCCTATTCTGTTGCTTAAGCGCAAACGTTATATAATGAAATCCGTTAACTATATATTCGTATATATCACGCTATTAAGGTTGATATTTGCACGAACGATTTCGATCATCGAGCGTTTATAGAGTTGAGAATCGAGTAATATTTTGTAATTATGCGGCGAAGCTGCAGGGATTCGAGAGTTTCAGATATAGTGGCATCGTCCACAATTCGAACAGTATTCCGCGCATGATCTGATCTGTGCTTTGTACAGCAACAGTCTGTTTGAAGGCAGGAAAAATCGCTTCACCTTGTTTAGTATTCTGAGCTGACTGCTGTATTGACGCTGTTTTGGTAATGCTCTCGATGTAATTCCAGTGGTTAAGGTCTGAGCGTATTTCCACCCCGAGAATGTTGAAGCTAGTAATTCCAGCGTGGTGCCCAGAAGAATGCCTGGGTCGTGTTGGCATTGAAAGGGGTCAGAAAGGGTGTATACAAAAATAATCCATGATCAAAATTTTAATATACGCTAGTCACTTTGGTTAGCCAATGAGCTGCATCATAAACATATCAAAAGATAATCAGCCTTTCTGCAACCGTCACCAATTCTAACTAATTTGTTAACATACATACATACATACATATCTTCACGCCAAGTCCCTTGCGGGGTAGGCAGAGACAATTGAGCGCCACTTGTCACGATCACGACATACCTCTTTCGCTTCTTCGACATTCATCAACCTCTTCATACATGCCCTCTTGTTTCGATGGCTTTTTAATTCACCTTCAGCTAATGTTTTATTTATTTGATCATGATAGGCAAGTCTTGGTCTGCCAGGGCCTCTTTTACCCACAACTTTCGCATTATATATCTGGTTCGTCAATCTCTCTTCGCTCATCCTTTCGACATGCCCGAACCATCGGAGCATGCCTTTCTTTATTTTTGTACCTATGCTTTCTTTTATACCTACCCTTTTGCGTATTTCGTTATTACGTATACGGTCCATCAAAGTTACTTTTAACTTTGTTAACAACATCAGTCAACTGTGGATGTGACTTTGCGTTCCATCGGTTACGCATTTTAAAATGATCAATATAGCGCGTGCCGTTTTTTAATTCCACTTTGACTTTAAATTCTAGAACAACGCGTTAGTGACCATAAAATCATAACAAAAGCCCAGTCCTATTACAGGTCTATTATTTTGTGATGAAGACTAAATAAAAAGAGAATAGTCTTCATAAACACGTAGTTCGAAACACGTGCATTACGACAATGGTATGCAACTTCTAACAACCCATTAAGCTTAATGTTTAGGAAACGGTCATTAAAACAGTCGGGACGAATAAACATTTCCGTTGCAATGCATACCATCCCCAGAAACAAAGTTATATGTACCTTGTGCACGCTATCATTACTTGATATAGGTATGCTTGTTATTAGCCTATGTTTTTCTACTGCAAGGCTTTTACGGATTTTATAATAAGCTCGAAACGGTTAATTGAACCTTGTAAAAGAATTCCAAAAATGCGCAAGATACAAGACGTTGGTTGCCTCTGCACGTGAACTTTTACTGTCCTCACCCAACACCTACCCGCGAGATTCATCAGGTTATCTATTCGTCAGCATATATTTGGAAAATTTGGCCTTCATTATCTACGCTGACTGGCCAGACGGTTTGGCGAGGATCTAATAAATAATTATATAAAGGATGTTTTTATAGCTGCTTGAGAAATTTCAAAATTTGTTGTCTATGGTTTGAAAGTTGAGTATGTCAAACTGTGTTGACATTTCTGTTTAGTAAGGTTTGGCAATTCGATCGTTTAACGCCAGAACAACTAATTGTGGAAATTTTACTTTACTTTATTGATCGTATTCGCACTAATTTTACTCTTCTCGATTCAAAACCATCAACAAAACAAAAAAATGTGCATACTGAAGAGAATATTGCTGCTGTAGCGGACGTGTTGAAGAAGGCGCCGAAATTCGTCGCAAAGTAGTGAAAAATTGAGCTTATCGAATGGACTATGTAAGTCGTAGCCGCGGAGGGCATATGCCGGAAATCATATTTAAAGAATAAATACTATGAAATTATCTACCAGATTATATTAATAAAATAATAATTTTAACAATATTTCTGTCTTAAACTGCCTACGTGGTCTAGCGGTTAAGTCCGTGGATTTAGACTCCGAGGCACCGGGTTCGATTCCTGGTCGGGACACAAAAATCTTGCGCAATACCAAAACCAAGATTTAGCCAGTCTATTTATTTATTTAAAATTTGGAATACAAACAAAGACCATGGCTAAAATTTGTATAGAAACAGTTAAAATAAACAATGTGTGAGCCAGACTCCATAAACAGTACTCACTAGGAACATTAATATATATAATATTTAAGGCGAGTAACGGTTACACAATTAATTTTGACACTAGTGAAAAAAAAAAGCTAAAGTTAAAAGAAAAATAAATAACTAACTAATAATAATGTTTTTTACACTTTGCGTTATTATAAAAAAATATATGGCGGTCGCCAAATTCTGAAATGGCCTTAAATTAAAAATAAATAAATAGTTTGTGCACTCACCTAGCTATGGAGAGAGCTATGCTCGGGATTTCTCTGGAGGATAAAGTCAGACACGTTGACATCCGTCAAAGAACCAAAGTTACCGACATAGCTTTCAAAATTGACCGCCTCCATGGTCTAGTGGTAACAAACGTTGCCGTGAACTCGGGAGGTCGTGGGTTCGATTCCCACCGGGGGCAAGTTGTACATTGTCTAATTTGTCTCGGTATTAGTGTTTATTTATTTATTTATTATTTATTTAAATCTTTATTGCACAAAGACAAAGGCGGGCTTATAATGCCGCTAGACATTCTATCCTAGCCAACCATTGGGACAACTTGAGTATTATATTGAAAGGTAGGTGCAAAATTGTATTAAATTCTACGGTTTAACTATATACTAATAAATATAGTAATACTAATACATATATATAAAAATACATATACTACATATACCCATACATATTATTACATACACTACATATTATATATCAATGACAACAATATACTAAATTCTAATAAATAAGTTATAGTAACTACATACACATACATAGATAATACTTACTTTTTTTGTGATAGAAAGTGTGAATAGACCATTTTTTTAAATAGAGATCTGGTGGTTACTTGCCTTATGCTAAGAGGCAAATTGTTCCACAGGTTCGTGGCAACAACTACAAATGAGTTCGAAACGAAACTAGAACTATGAGAGGGAATAGACAAAAGAGAATTATGAGAGGAACGGAGGGATTTATCGTGAAACGAAGACAAATAGGCGAACTTGTCCTTGAGGTATTTCGGTGTCGCAGGCTCATTCAGAACAGAAAAAAGCAAGCAAAGAATTCTAAGGTTCCTGCGACACCGAATTGGCAGCCACTTCAACTTAGCGCGATACTCGGAAATATGATCATATTTACGCAAACAATAGATGAACCGGATACATGCGTTAAGTAGCCGGTCCATCTTATTGAGCAATATCTCCGAGAGATCAACGCTGCACACGTCACCATAATCGAGAAGTGGAAGGAGAAGGCTTTGGACAAGGGTTATTTTAGCTTTAATAGGCAGAAAATGTTTAAGTTTATTAAGAAAGTGCAGAGAAGAAAAAAATTTACGGCTCGTGTTCGTAACCTGGACTGTCCAACTTAGATTGGAATCTAAGTGAATTCCCAAATTCTTTACCTCACTACTATATGGAATAGGAACGTTGTCAAACCGAACCAAGTCGATATCGTTAAGGTCAATTTTGCATAATTGTCGGGAGCTTCCTATTACAATTGCCTGACACTTGCTCGGATTGACAACGATCCCAAAACGTTCCGACCACGAACTTATATTAGAAAGATCAGAGTTAAGCCAAGCTATTGCACTATTGAGGGTATTGATATCCGTCTGCACATAAAGCTGCAAGTCGTCTGCATACAGGTGATAGTGACAGTGTAGAAGGGAGGTGATGGCATTGATAAACAACGAAAACAATAAAGGGGACAGAATACCACCTTGTGGAACGCCCGTAGCCAAATCGCGCCACTCCGACGACACCTGATCAACCTGTACCTGCTGCTGACGGCCATGAAGATATTGTGAAAACCATGACAGAGCCTCCGATGAAATTCCAAGACGAGACAACATAGCGATAAGCAAATCAGGATCAACTGTGTTAAAGGCATTTGTGAAATCAATCAGTACAAGTACTGTGACCTTAGTTTCATCCATGCCTCTTCTGATGTCTTCAGTTACCTTAAGTAATATCATAGCGATTCGTACATTCTCATTAATCCATGGTGCTGGGGCCCTCTTAACTTTTGTAGCTCGGAGTGGAGCATGCGAGTCATATAATTTAATCAGCTCATGATTGAATATATCAACCATGTCTTCTATATTGTTTGCTGTTAGTAAAGTACTCCAATCGATGCTAGCTGCATCACCACGTAGTTTATCGATATCCATACGGGAATAATGACGCATCACTATGGTAGGCGGGCGGTACCTTGGCGGTCTTACTTTATACGAGGCGAAAACGAGATCGTGGTGGGAGAAGGGAGCAAGGAGCTGGCCGTGACTGGCAACAACATCAGGGCGTGAAGTAAAAATAAGATCAAGAAGAGTGGACGTTGTCGCTAAATGATGAGTTGGGCCAGACGGCAGAAGAGACAAATTTACTGATGAAGTGACGTTAAGGAGTTTAGACGCCCTTGTTTTGCCAGCCCGACGTTCATCCAGGAGACAGGTGTTGAAATCGCCCATGATGACGTTGTGTGTATAAAGCGGTACCACTTCCTCAAGAACGCTTTCCAAATAAGAAAAATAGTTTATGGAGGGAGGACAATACACTACACCAACTAGCACTTGACACCCTAAAAATTGTACTTCTATAAATAGAAATTCAGCCGAAGCAGAGTAAGGGCTTGGTGAGGAACTGATTACTTTATATGGCAGATCAGCACGTAAGTATATTGCTACACCCCCCCCAGTTGCGCCTATACGGTCGTTTCTGATCAAGATATACCCGGCAAGAGAATAAGAGGTTGAGGATAAGGAAGGTTTAAGCCAGGACTCAGATATAAGAATGGCATCAATTACACTGGGAGAGGTGAAGGTAGAAAGAAGATCAGAGTAAGAAGAGGGCACGCTTTGTGCATTAATATGACATATGTTAAGATACTTTTTATACAGAGAAAATTCCTTATTTAGTAAGATATCTAAGCCTTCAGCATCATAAAAAGAATCACCAGAAGTGCTACTTGTAATAGAATAAAATGAATCATCTTCACTATTCAAATCCAGTTTTTTATTTGTAAGTACCTATATATAAAATATAATATAATATGTATATATGCAAATAGAATAATTAAATAATAAATTATTACTTAATAATAATAAAATCTTAACTATGCCTAACAATAATAATAATACTGCAATAATACTGCATTTCCTGCCGGTTAACGGATTTGTGACATAAAGTAATCAAAATAACATTAGAGGAGCATTGACTTGTATTTTATTAGTAGAAAACATATATACGAGTATCGTATATAACTGAATTAAATATAAAAAATATATGTAAAATCCATGTCAATGCACCAACAAATTTAAAAAATAAAAAGAAACACGTGACAGCTGGCTCAAGAACATTGTCTCAGCGACGTACATTACGTTTTAATTTTATAAAATATAATATGTTTAAATTTTATATTAGGTTTAGTTTATATTTAATTTCATAGAAATTACGTATCTTTTGATTATTTGTTCATTATTTGAAATTCTTTGTTCCTTCTTTATTTGTTATTAAAACACGCAATGTACACGCTTTAAAAATAACATAATATGCGAGCAATCAACAATGAACGCGAGCCCTCTGTTGGCGTTATTAATTAATTATTACATCTGTGATTGTTACATGATGATAAGGAGATAACAATATGATAACGCGATAAGAAGTGTGCTGTTATCATGGTTCTTGCTCATTTTGGTAGCTATATCAAGTGTGATTTACAGATAAATATTAGGCAATTGCCAATTAATCATGTGTGATGTGATACGATTGCCACCCCGAAGTCCACAGTGCCTGTGCCAACAATAGCCTTACATACAATGCTTGTGCAGAAACAAAAACAGCTTCATTGCTAAGCAAAGGCCCTCCATCCTGAAGTGTTAATAAAAACAAAAGAAAAAATCATCGCCAGTTTATTAGGGGGAAGCAATTCAACAATCAGCCACAATCAGATTTGGGTAGCAACAAAAATCAGCTGTTAAATTAGTTGGTCATCCAATAAAACTTGACTTACAATAAAAAATAAATAAACCTCTGGTCTGCAAACAATCTTAATAATATGTAAAGCAAAATAATTAAATGGTCAGATGAAAGAGTATGTCATGACTATAAACAGAGTAATAACTACTGTGCTAGGCACTTTTTATGAGTGACAAGTAGGTAATTATGTTGTAATCAGGCCACAACAAGTGGCAACGAACTCACCCGATGGGCTGAGCTATGTGGGCTCTAAGAATGAGAGCAACCGACACCAGCCACTGAAGGACAACAACAGTCCCACCACCGCTGGCCCAATAGTTTTGTTTTCTACACTTTAGGTATTTTCTGTACAAAATGTTTTCGCTAGTAGTATGCTTACTAAAATTTTATAAAACAGGGATCACTAAATGTCGCCTAAACATATAATTGGCTAACCAAAATAACTTGAGCAGTCAAGACATGACATTAATTGCTGATTGATTTAGAAATGTTTGCTTACCATAGGTTTCCTACCAAATATTTGGCTGACAAAATACCTACAATTTTCTGCCCATACAAGAAAAAAAAAAAAAAAAAAAAAAAAAAATTTTGCTGTTTAATTGATTCCCATTTTTATAGTATATTCCTATGGCAATTACTTTAATGTTCACATATTATTAGTACATTTGTCATTAAATAAAGCATTTTAGGTTCATCTCTTGCCATATACAGCCTGCCACATGTCCAACCAGTTGGATATATAATATTTTATTTGTGTAATACTAGATTAAGTCTCTTGTTGGCAGTCACAACAAATCAACAGTAATTAGGCCTATAAAACAATACCATGACAACAGTATTTAAACTAATGTGGTAATCCAAACACAAAAACACTCCCTAATGCACAAATAAAGAAAACAACACTGCATACTATACAACACTATCTTCTAGCTGTGACTCTCCGAACCCGCTCCTTGGGTACCTGCTGAGGTTGATCCTGCTGGGACGATGAAGGCGTTGGAGCGGTCTTGTTACAGGTGGACATCAAGATGCTAAGATCGGACTGATTTAAAACCTTGTGTCTTGCTCCATTAGGTAGTTTTACCACGATGCACCCATCTTGGGTCCAGCAATCACGGATGCCAAACATTCTGCGAGCCTCCACAAACAGCAGCTGCCTGGTTTTTATGAGAAATTCTGAACAGCTGTAAGGGGTACCCTTAAACTTAGTTTTACAGCTCCATACAAGTTGTCTGAGTCTATAATCACTAAACCTGATAAGTATAGCTCGGGTGGCAGTATCACTGACTCGCCCAAAACGATAGCAGGCACGAAATGACTGCTGATTTATGTCTGAAATATTGAGTCTATCATGCAGCAACTCAACCACTTTCTGTGAGACACACTCATCTTGCACCTCCGGAACGCCTTTTAACATCAAACAATTGCTCCGGTCCCTTGTCTCTAACCCATCCACAGAAGCCTGTAGCATCGATATTTGCTGCTTTAGCAACGAGAACATTTCCACAGTGAAAGTTTTAAAGTTCTGAAACTCCCGTGCCAGTTCTTCAATTTTAGTGCTTGCATTGTGAGGGTTCTCTTTGACCGTTGTCAGCTGTAGCTCAAACTCTGCCATCCTTTTAGACATTTGTTCCTCCAGAAGCTGTTGGGTCTGCTGAATCTTATCTGCCATTGTGTCACTTTAGAGAAAAATATATATACCGGCAGGATATGTGCAGATTTTATTATTTACGAGTATATGTCATGTAATTACGTTAAACAAAACAGTAACATAAACAAAACAGCACTTTTAATCTAATTTAAATAATTAAAGTCTGATAAAAACTATGTACGCTCTGCACACCTACCCTCCAAAAAAAAAAAATATGTATAATATGTATATATTTACAAAAAAAAGTATAATATGTAGTTTATCAACCATCTAGTTTCCGTAACACAAGCCTCGTAGCTTACCCACGGAAACTAGATGGCGCTGTGTGACCTGTCTGGAAATATTATTATTATTATGATTAGCAAGTCGAAGTGGCAATAAAAATAATAAAAGATCATATCAGGTTATATAAAAACTAAAAAGTGGTACTGGAACAACAGGGCCCGTGTGCTAAAATATACAATTGCACCCGTGAACGCTTTTTGATACTTTTCCCGTATTAAATAGACTTCCAAGTTGCGAGGTTAAATGAAGACTTTTTAATAGGTGGTAGGCAGACTGATAGTGGTAATTTGTCCAGTCTGCCGGGGCGCGGAAATATCCACCGTTCGTGCCGATAAACCCAGTAAAGTGTATCCACACCTTTCGGGATCAGGCTCGAATTGCCGTCATGTCCAGTCAAGCCGGCATAGTGTTAGGGACTGATGTCAGTCATGAGTGTCTGATTACAGTTGCTAACATTAATGGATCTCGCTCCCCACTTACCATCAGGTGGACGCAAGGTCAAATGTCGTGCTAGTATAAAAAAAAAAAAAAACAAAAAAAAAAAAAGACAGTCATAATATGGTGTTTATTTGCATTAATACTGCAGACAGATGGCGGTTTATTTTCGATAAATAACTGAGTGTCTGGACACTGTAATCTTGCAAATGCTAATAAAAGGTGCTTCCGAGAACAGGATATGGAAAGGTATGCCAGAATTGGTTGAAATTAAATAACCCGTTTTGATGTTAAACATATCGCATTTTTTTTTTATTTTAGTTTTTAAATCTGGATTTTACTCAAAATGGAGTCGCTGCAATTGTAACGATGAAAGTTAAAAATAACGTCAAATGTACCAGCTCAGACGACCTTGAAAATTAATCTGGTACATTCGAGCGAATTTTTAACATTAATAGTAACAATTACAAAGATAGATTTTATCTGACAAATATTTCCGCGCGCGTGCTCACAGATTGCTGGCCCCAGCTACCGACCGCACGGTGGCGCATCGCTACTCTCCGTTGCCTCGTGCACTTTATGCATTTAGAAATTTGCTCGAGTCAACACCACATCTTGACATCTTTGGTTGTAGCGATTGTTATCGACAAAAAAAAGTTTTTCCAGGTTATCCCCTCCTTTTCTGGCAATGTGTCCGAAGTACTGGAGTATCCGACGAAGGCATATGCTCAGTCCACGAGATCCTTAGCATTTTTCTTAAACACCACATCTCAAAAGCATCGATACGCTTTCGGTCAGCGCACTTTATAGTCCATGTCTCAGCGCCATAAAGGAATATGGAGAAAACCAGTGATCTAACTAGCCTGGATTTCGTTTTTATGGAGATCGTCCTGTCCGTCCATGTTTTGTTTGGCTGAGACATGGCGTTCTTGGCTATTCCGATGCGTCGTCGAATTTCAGCCTCGCACGATCCAATATTCCTGATGCTAGAACCCAGGTAAGTGAAGCTCTCTACAGTTTCCAGATTCAATGCACTGGTGAGTTCTAGCGTGTTGGACCGGTCTACCACTAGAAGTTTTGTTTTGCTTCTGTTGATAGAGAGGCCGAGCTCTTGACTGATGCGTTCCATCTTCTCGAGTTTAATTAGCGAAACGTTTACAAATGAAGTACCTTAGCACCTATTAGAGTTTATGGGCAAAAGACAATGGATTAGTTGACCCTATCGAAAGTTGTGTTACAAAATACTGTCACGGAATGACACTTGTAGATTATATTACTTGATACGAAATACATCCAAAGTTAATTCGTGTAATCCGACACTTATTGTTTTACCCTTCGAGTTGAACCGAAAGTCTCAAAGGTCATATCCACCTGTTTGTTTTGTCTACAGAGCAACCTTGTGTCACAAATGTATTGTTCAAATTAATTGAATTGTCGCTGAGTTGGGGTAAATCGATATGGATGATTATTAGGAATTAGATATGTCTACTTATATTCATTAAATATAAACGAAACGGTATAAGAATTAAAGCTAGACCAAAACTATTGAGGAATTACTGTCAATAGTAAAATAGGAATGCGATAATAACAAAGAATGTAAAGTTTACACACCCTCTTACACACACTCACACACTTACATCGTAAACAAAAAGAGGATCTCAACCACACAATTTTTAATGTTTATTTTATTTTTCTTTTTCGGTTTTTTTGTGTACATTTTGTTTCTTTTTTTATTTTGTAATTAAAAGTAATAATATATTTAAAAGGGTGTCTGGGCGTTGACTGCCGACGGACAGACCTATACATACTCGTATAGGCTTAGTTCGGCTGCAAATGTCTGTTTTTTCTGTACCATAATGCATAATGAAATATGTTATTGTTTTCATTACTTGTAACTTTTTTACTGAATAAAGATATTATTTATTTAATTTTTAATTGACATTTAATTCACAAGTATAGATACATAAATAGAAACAGAAAGTCATTTACAAGTTTTCACTAGTAGTGTTATAATAATACATATTATGAACGATGAAAGCATCTACAAACTATCACTTCATGCAATAAACTAATAACTGTACAATAACAAAAACTAATAGTTTAAAGAATCTAATTCATTTTATGTGTAGAATGAATTAGTGTATCACAGTCATCATCATCACGACCGTATTCCCTTTCGGGGTGGTCAGAAACCACGCCTAATAAATAAGCGGATTCACATTTAGCCAACTTTACTATAGGCCAATCATGACAAGTGGCAAGCTCGTCGATGTCTCTAGCGTACCAAACTCGAGAAATATCACAAATAAATTAAATATTAATTAAATGTATTTATTTACAATAATAAATATATTTTTTGTTATATCACAGTCATTGCCAGTTATAGTCGTTTTCAAAGGCGGCTGATACTTTTAGCGCTGTTCCCCTGAGGGGTGACAAAGCCAGAGTGTCGACACAAGTGGCATTAAACAGTAAGGCCCTTTCCCGCTTTCAGGGGCACAGCGTCATAGCCATCATCGCGGGCTAATCCAGTGGGTATCAGAATAGCTGGAACCTCAATGGTGGCAAGAGCCCGTTTTATGGTTTAATTTAGGGATCCATGACAGCCGGCCAGCGCTTTTTATACAAGAAAGCCCGTGGACTCCAAACTTCCCTAACACACGACCGCACGGACACTTGTGCTCAGTGCTCACCGTAATTAAGTTAGTGTTTTATAGGGTAGTTAAGGTATAGTTATGTTTTGCACCCGTCTCGCTCGCTCCCTATATACATATATTTTTTTAATTTCATATACCTACCTAATTATAAAATGATATACTCGTAAATCATTAAATATTTTTCCCTGTTATTTAAATAATTATATCTCTAAAATCTTCGTTATTTTATTTCCTAGAAAGCAAAATTTCTGTATCTAAGTGAGCAAATGTCACTAAGGCTGAGTTTCACCAAATAAAATGATTGACGATTAAAGTTAAAAGAGGCGTCAAATATACCAGTTTCATTTTTAACTTATGGACTGATATCAGTCGTCATCTAATTGCAGCTGCTAACATTTCTGGTCCTGCGCGCAGCTTACCATCAGGTTGACGAAAGTCATATTTAGTGCTAGTAATATTATTTTTTGACCGCCTCCGTAGTCCAGTGGTAACAAACGTTGCCGTGAACTCGGGAGGTCGTGGGTTCGATTCCCACCGGGGGCAAGTTGTACATTGTATAATTTGTCTCGGTCTGGGTGTTTATATGTATAATATGTATATATTTACAAAAAAAAAAGTATAATATGTAGTTTATCAACCATCTAGTTTCCGTAACACACGCCTCGTAGCTTACCACGGAAACTAGATGGCGCTGTGTGAGTGTCTGGAAATATATATAATATAATAAATAATGTGACATCTGGTCGAAGAATAGGAACAACTGACCCCAGCCACTAACGTGTATTAAAAGTGGAAAGCATTTAAAGGTGTCATTATAATTAAAGAAAGTATTCAATTGTTGATTGTGTGTTGTAAAGTTAATTTAAATGAGACGAAACGAATTTTTTTTTATCAAACTGCGAAATCTACACGTTCAAATCAACAAATAAATTAGCATTGTGTAATTCAAACAAATTCGTTCATTTGTCTAGTGTAACCATAGACATGTATATATTTTGGATTATTTGGTTGGTTGTAGTTGCCGGGAGATAATAAGAGCGCTGGCCGAAAATTTAGCATACATACACCGATTATTGGTTTGTGACGCGCAAATATGTCACTATGGCAAGTTTACAATATGAGTTCTCCTTAAAAGTAAAAATTGGCATTTGACATCATTGCAAATGGCACATACTTTCAACGAGAACAACAAATAGGTGGTATGTGGACTGATGATAGTAATTTGGCCAGTCTGCCGGGGCAGGGAAGTATCCACCGTTCGTGCCAATAAACCCAGTAAAGTGTATCCACACGTTTCGGGATTAGACTCGAATTGCCGTCATGCCCAGTTAAACCGGGATAGTGTTAGGGAAAGATGTCAGTCATGAGTGTCTGATTCCAGTTGCTAACATTAATGGACCTCGCGCGCCACTTACCAACAGGAGGGCGCAAGGTCCCATGTCGTGCTAGTATAAAAAAAAAAAATTCTCAATTATAAATAAATAATTGCCTTAAAGTTCAACTAAAACACAGTGCTAAGTGTGATTCTTATGATTTAGTAAATTTTCAGATATTTATTATCATTGTATGGGATCAAATGAAACCTTACATGTACAATGGCTTGATTTAATGATCTTAAGACTAACTTCTTATGATACCAATAATGACAGCACGCGGCTTGCTTGATAGCCTAACGTGGTTTAATGATGATGACGACACGTGGCACTCTTGATGGCCCAATGTGTCTACATTGTGATGATTAATGCAAGTGAGAACACCCGGCGCTCTTCATGGCCGGACGTGAGCTGATAAGAGCTGCCTGTGTCGCCAAATCGTAAGTTTGTCGACACAGCGATGTGCGGTAAAACCGTACACACATATGTATTCAAAAAACCCACACAATACTTCGTAACAACCAAACCACATTCATTCAGAACTATTAATTCTGTTTATAAATGTATGACAATTCCAGGCTGATATACTGACCCGTGTATCAGATGAAATGTTGGCCTGAAAAACAATGTTTGTTTTTGCTCCGGTCTAAATATGTATCAATATGTATACGTCTACGTACGAGACCACTTCGGCACTTCATTTAATTTTCATTCATTCAGATTTCGATGCCAAGTGGGGGTTGGAACCACATTTGAATTTTAAGAGCCTGCATTGGCCTGTTTTTTTTACTGAAATGAACAGCTGTAAAGACCAATTTACAATTAAATATTTTATATAAAAAGTTGCTATACCTTCCACTGGGTTTTTAAAAGCTCAGGCAATCTGGAAAGGCTAGTAATCAGATACACACCGCACTACACACCCAAGTGCACGAAGCCCTGCATGCCGTGAGCAGACCCGGATGGCGTAGCATCGTCCGGGACTAAGTGATCTGAGGAGGGGGTCACGTGGTCACGTCAGCAGTGAGGAAAACGACGCAAGGAGGAGGAAACATAACTGGAAGAGGTACTTACCTATCTGTTTGTTTATTATCATTCATTAGTTTACTCGTACATAACAAGTTATCAAAAATCCTTCCTAACTGCTGAGTAATGTGTATGATATCATGTTTCGAATGTAAACAAAAAAGTAGTTGCCTATAGTAGGCAATAAAAAATTATAAATTTCAATATAGTCAGATAGAAGTTATTTTTTAAACAGCTAAGATCTGTTTATCATTATTATCTCAGTCTTTAGAACACAGAGTCCCAGACCTACTGTTGGAGATGGGCCTTCCAGAACATATATCTTGTGAATTTCACTCTTCTAGCAGATATTCAGATTTTATTTTATTTATTTATTTATGTTAGGAAAACTTACAGCTACTATACATATATAAAATGAAAGATTAAACACAATTAAGCTAATAACAAGTATTCACATATACATAGTCACAATTACATAAAAAAAAAGGACACAATAAAAAATTCAACTAACAATGCTAAATAAATGTATCGTTTGGACATTTATATACAGCCGATATGTTTTTGACGGGTCTGTCAAAAGTGTTCGCAAAACAAATAATTTGTGACTAATTTGGCATACTCGTAACTCGTATATGTCATTTTATCCATGATAAAACGGCCTTTTTTATACGCTATACCCTATATCTCTATATCCCTAACGCCCATCTGGTGGTAAGTGGAATCAGACACTCATGACTGACATCAGTCCCTAACACTATGCCGGCTTGACTGGGCATGACGGCAATTCGAGCCTGATCGAGAAACGGCACGAACGGTGGATACTTCCCCGTACCGACAGATTTTTATATAAAAATATTAGGTAAGCCTAATATAATATATCATGTTCCTTGCTTATGCTGTGTTTAGGACTTTAATCAAAGTTTAAAGATTAGAAGTGGAGGCGTGGTTAAGCCATAGAATCTGTATATCGCTGATTGTCGTCATAGCAATATTTTCTCAATGTACGACTAAAGCTGGGCATACACGAGGCTAGATTTACGAAGCCAGTTTAGCAAGTCGTGCTAGTGAGTTTTATTCGTCTTTTTCATTTATATAAAGCAAAGAACTACCAGATCTTCGTTTAAAAAACTTACACTATCTGAATGGATTCTAAAAACTTACACAATCAGCAAAACTATCTTCTTTGTATGCAAAAGTAAGATAAAATGTTTGTAATAATAATAATAATGACGTATATAGAGCTTTCTTTTAATTACCTATATACAAAGTGGAGCAAACATTCATTACAGCCCCTAGAACACAGCGTCCTAGACCTCCACTGCTGGAGATGGGCCTTCCAGAACATATGTATATCTGGAGAGTTTAGCCTACACTCGCTAGCCAGACGGCTTGGCGAGGATATGATGTAATTTTTAAATGACAATTTATTAACGATTCCACAAGTTGGTATTAGTGGAACCGGGACCGACGGCTAACGTACTCTCCGAGGCACGGGAACGGTGGTGTTGTTAATCTATGACAAATGTACGTAGGAAAAGTGTATTTCTCATTGGTACATGCCGGGTGGGTTTGAACTGACCTTTGTAGGATTTAAGCAACGCGTTCTTACAACCGAGCCACCACCACGCACAAGTACAAATAATAAAAACAACAAAAATATATGTAATGTCGTTAAGGTTTACTGAGTAAGAATGTCTAGCGGGTTAAGGTCAGCTTTTATGCATAGTGCAAATAGTTTTTAATTAACATATAACTAATTATATGCTCTAAACAAAGTGAAGCCCCTTAGGGTGTTTTATTTGCTTCTCTGTTAATTATAATATATTGATTGCAAGAACGAGAGGTATGCAGAAACACTCTTAACTAAAGCTATTTATTATTTACAATCATATTTTTCATATATTATAATTACCAGAGTAAAAAAACACTATACCTAAAGTAATTGTGTAAATATTAAGACGTACTTACGGAAAGTTTGTGTGGAACGACCGACTGACCTTAAGAATTGGACTACGGCCGCAGGGCTATAGTAGTATTGCCTATTCTATCTTCGTAAATCTAGGCTCGTGTATTCCGTGCATTAAGCCATGAATGGAAAGTTGTACCTACAATTATGTTTGTAGTTCCCATGTATAATCGTAGTATTGTTTAACGATCGTGACAGGCAGGGCAACGCCTCGAGCCAGGTCGCCGTCGTGTCCAAGGAAGGCTGGCTATCGCCTCCAATGTAGGTATTCCATGACCATCGTGACATTTGAACTTTAACAATTAACTTGAAGGACTTCGAGTCAAGCATGTTTAATTCACACAATACGAGTAACACTATTAAAGTTGTGACAGAACCCTTGGACTTGTTTTTTTTTTATTCAGTTTTTATTTAAAGTTA
Organism: Tinea semifulvella; assembly: GCA_910589645.1. Lineage (NCBI taxonomy): Eukaryota > Metazoa > Arthropoda > Insecta > Lepidoptera > Tineidae > Tinea > Tinea semifulvella. The sequence continues at coordinate 5,416,506 of OU342620.1, forward strand.
TTTTATACTCAAGTCAAACATTTTTTTTAATTTATTATTTTTCTGACCTATACTATATACTATAGAATTAACTCCTATATCCCTAGAACATGTAGAGGTTTTAATGACTTGTTACAACGTTTGGATGTCGACCTGTTTGAGACATCTCCTTCCACCCTCAGACGTTTATTGACTACAGAGTACTGTGATGAGCATATTGAGTAGATGTCCATTAAAATGTTGAAATATTACATTATTATTATTTTAAATTATTTATTTGATCCTTGTTTTAGTTTATTTTATATATTTTTCTATTACTTATGTTTCTTGTCAAAATTTGTAAAGTGTTGTTTGAGTACCTACTTATTGTTACCAATACTTGTTGTTACACTTAATTAATTTTATTATATTGTATAATTCTTAAGGTGTAAAACGGGATCAGTATACAAATGCAATTGTTATTTCATATCTCATTGTTATTGTACTGATTTTGTTGGTTCTTATTTTTATTATTTTTCATTATAGCTAACAGTGAAAAGTAAGGCTTTGAGATTAGATATTTTTTGTATACATAATATTGCAAAGGCTGTAAATTTTCCCACGAATAAATAAATAAATATACTGTAGTTAATATTTTTATTCAAAAAATAATATTTACAAAATATAAAATCATATTAACAAACTACTAAAATAAAATTAAATAACTATAAAACAAACGTAATAAAAAATTAACTATAAATAAAAAATATCCTCAAGAAGCCAACGTCCCATCAGAGATAGCCCCAAGAAGAATAGCAACATTTCCCCTCTGAATAGCGAGGCTAATACGTTGGCAGAAATAATTATCAGCCTTCCTATCTCCAGATTTCTCCGTCAGCCGTTTGGACAATTCCTTGGCCAGACGCTTGGCTGAGGATCCCCATGACCCCATCGTCTCGACCCCAAACGGCGCAAACTCGTAAACTGCACCGAGGTTGGCGTATTTGCGCAGCTTGAGGTTCTCAGCAGAAACCGTCGCAGTCTCCGCGCTGGACGAGGTTGCCTGGAGACCTGCCAGGTTTCCACGACCCAACGGTCATGCTGTCGGGTCTCTTGCCATCGCTCGGCGCGATCCAGGGGCCTAGGATAGCGGGTACTCAAAGTCAAAGTCAAAATCAAAATATCTTTATTCACGTAAACCTATTACAGGCATTTATGAAACGTCATTAATTTAATTATTTTGAATGATTCTACTCCTGCTAGTAGAAGACTAAGCAGCAAAGTGGTCCAATAAGTAAGCTGTTAGCAGAAGACCAGCAGCTTAGCAAATTCCAGTGACCTGTTAATGTTTAATCTGACTGAGAAAGGAATCTGCAAGGAAAACTCAGCTATATCAGATTTACAAAATAAAACATACAGAACTACACCACAACGATCAATTATTAATATTTTAAATTTAGTTATCAGTACCTATGAAAATACAATACCTGGTACAGCAGTAACCCACCTGGCAAGTCAGAATTTAGGTAGACTACATCCCTATGGGCAACCCGAAAGTAGACAAAACGCAAACTCCATCAGTGACAAGAGCCGTACAGATGCCGAACGTTTATTTATTTCTTTCAGTTTTTAATGATAGTTTATTTTTACCGCATTTGTGTATAAAAATATGCTTGAACACACATAAACAATAAAAATAATAAGGTTCGACGTTGAAGTCGGTTTTTATCCGACTGCGTGACGCTAGAAGGTTATTTGCATAATTTGTTCTGCGAAAGGAGGAAATGAACAAGTCTTTAGAATCAATCATGTTGAGGTTTCTCTTATTATATTATATGAGTGACCATTTAGGATCTATGACTATTTTAGGGTCTCAAACTTTTGCATGTTTGGGAGCAGTTAGGATCAATGAAACTCGAGTAGTAGAAGAGTCTTCTCACACCCCCCGCAGGGGGGAGTGGGGAATCTGTGTCAAGGTATTTGCCTTCTAACAGAGGTTGCGTTCGCTTTCCGTAACTACGGACAGGGCATGGGGTAACCATTAAAGGTTGAAGTATACGAGCCAGGCGGCGGAGCCGCGATTACGACTCCGTGATTGGCAGCAGGTGACGAGCGTAGCATTGTCTGGCGTCCGGCGGACGGGCGTGCAGAGGGGCCAGGTTTCTCACAAGTGGGAAATCTGTCGCCTCTGCGCGCGCGAACATGCCAGCCGCCAGACGACGCACGAATTCGTCCAGTGTTTCCATCCGCATATCCCTATGGATTACATCGTTCCTCACGTACCGCGAGGCGCCGACAATGGTACGAAGCGTTAGGTTTTGTTGCGCTTGTAAACGTGCTCTCAGCGTAGCTGAGGTGAGAGCGTACCAGGCCGGCGCGGCGTACGTGAGTCGGCTGCGGATATAGGCTTTAAAAATGAGTAGCTTCGTGTGAAGCGGCAAACTGGATGCAAACACTGGGCGAAGTTTGGCTCTCGCCACCCGCGCCATGTTCACAGTGGCGGTCACGTGGGCGCGCATGTTGATGCGTTTGTCTATCGTGACGCCCAGGTATTTTACTGGATTAGTCCACGATAGACTCTCGCCGTTCAACAGAAGCGGACGGTCGGGTTTCAGCCTTCTCAGTCCAGTCTCAAGGAACGTAGCCTGAGTCTTCCTGGCGTTCACCGACAACCTCCAACGGGAGAGCCACTCGGGGAGGAGATCGAGACAGCGCTGCATCTTCGTCACCGCGTAGCTCAAGACCCTAGAGTCTGTGAAGTACGCGGCGTCGTCAGCAAACAGCGCTAGCTCGACCCCCTCCGCCAGCGGTATGTCGTTGGTGAACCAGGAGTAACAGGACGGAGAAAGGCAGCTACCCTGGGGAACGCCGGCTCGTATGGGACGTGGACTCGAGGCCACGCCCTCCACTGCTACGTGAAAGCTCCTGCCCTCAAGGAAGGAGGCCAATACCTTGACGATCCTAACAGGGGTGGGGGATAGGGACAACTTGTACAGCAGCCCGTTATGCCAGACTCTGTCGAATGCCTTCTCCATGTCGAGGAATACTGCAACCGTGGTGTGCTTCTTCTCAGAAGAAACCACCACGTGGTGCAGCAGCCTCGTCAGCTGGAGCGTCGTGCTGTGTTCAGACCGAAAGCCGAATTGCTCGGCTCTCGGCGTGATGCACGGGTTCAGGTGCAACAGCAACAGTTTCTCGAACACTTTCGAGACCGTCGGCAACAGAGTTATCGGTCGGTAGCTCTCCGGTTTCCTCACATCTTTTCCCTTTTTCATGAGCATGATGACGCGCCCCTCCTTCCATGCTGCTGGGAAATGCCCGCTGCGCATGATGCCGTTAAACAGGCGGGTGTATGCCACGACTGATCGTCGCGGCAAACACCGTAGTGCCATGTTTGGAACGCCATCTGCGCCGGGGGCCTTTCTCAGCTTCACACGGGAGAAGGCACGCTCCACCATGCCGGGAGTGAAGGTCACCGGTTCGTCACCGGCCGACAGCTCTGCCGCCAGGTAGTCCCTGACGTGCCGATCCACTGTCTCCGTGTGCACCCGATCCGATGAAGGGTTGGGGCTAAACTGCCCCTCCAGGCACTCGGCAAAGATTTCGGCTCGGTCTGCTGCGCGGAACCTCGGGGTTCCGTCTGAGGCTATCAGAGGATGAACGGGAGATCGTTCATTGGATAATTGGGCACATAGACGGTGCGCACTAGGTACGTGATCGCCTATGGAATCTATGTGCTCTTGCCATCGGCTGGCGTCGTAAGTGTCCAGCTCCTCTCGTATCTTCGCCGAGAGGGCGTTCAGGCTCGTCTTCATCGCCGGGCAGCGGTTAAACTGCCACAGTTTCCGTAGGCGCCTCTTTTGCTGTAGTAGCAACCGGATGTGGTGGGGGAGCGGGGGTAGCCCCGCCCTTCCCGCCACAGCGGAAGAGGTCTGCCCTAGTGCACTACGGATCTGTGCGGCGATTTCGGACGACAGCCTTTCCACCTCCTCGGCCGTTGACACCGGGTAGGAGGGAGTATGCTGGGCCATAAGGGCGGCAAATCCCTGCCAGTCAGTGCGTTTCCGCGGCACTGCCAGCGAGACTTTTGTGGTATGGCCGGTTAATTCGACCAGTACAGGAAGGTGATCGGATTCCAGGTCGTAGAGAACCTCCTGTCGAGGGGTTTCCGGAATCCCACGGACAATGATGATGTCGAGGACCTCCGCCTGCCCTCTCGGGTTCCCAGGAATCCGAGTGGGGGCGTCTGGTCCCAACACATCATATCCGTGGAGTTCCGAATCCTCCAAGAGCCTCTCTCCCTGATGGTTGGCGATAGCGGAGTTCCAGGCTGCGTGTTTGCAGTTCATGTCGCCGGCGAGCATTGTCGGAGGGCCTGCATCCAAAAGTGTGTGGATCTCCGACATGTCAAGAGGCACACCTGCAGGCGGTCGGTAGACCGCATAAAGGTGTGTCTCCTTTCCCGCGACACTTACCGCAATCCCCACAGCATAGAAGGAAGTAAGAGGGGATGGTGGTAAAGGTTGGTGGATGAGGCTTCTCCGCACGATAACAGCTAGGCCCCTGTAAGCTCGTCCGTGCGGAGAGCACTCGTCCTGGCGATAAATGACAAAGTTCGGGACCTTGAATTTGTCATTGGGATGAAGGTGAGTCTCGCTGATCAGCGCAACGTCGACACGCTGTTCGGCAAGGAATGCTCTTAGCAGCTTGTTCTTACGACGCAAGCCGTTGGCGTTCCAATGAACGATCCTCAGCGCCTGGACTGTGAAGAGGACAGTGTTAGCCTCGCAAGGCCGCTGAGGATCTCTGGGATCGCGTCTCTCCCGTCTCTGATAGCCTCAAAGATGGAGTTTAGGATTTCGATGCCCTCCTTGATCGGAAACATGCCTTCTGGCGCTGTTCCGGCCGAGGAGGGCGTCGGGATTGCTTGAGCTATGGCTGGGTGTTGGGGTTGCTCCTTAACTGGGGCCTCCGCTGCAGCTACTACTGGCCTGGGTTCGGGGATGGACGAGGAAGAAGCTTTGTTTTTTTGCTTGGCCTTGGCCGCCTTCTTCCTTTTCCCTCCCCTGCCTCTTCTACGCCTGTGGGCCAGTCCGCCATTTTGCGGGTCGTTGGCCTCTGGGCGGAGAGTGGTCGGGGCCTGCGTGGTTCCGTCGCTGGGGCGAACGGAGGGACGAGGCTCTGCACCTTCAGTGCGGGCTACTGGCCCTGCAGCCTTGTTCCTCCGCTCGCGCCTCAGCACCGGACACGACGCGTTGTTGGCGGTGTGCTCACCGCCACAGTTGCCGCAGGTAGGCGGCTCTTCCTTGGCGCGGGGACAGCTTGAAGCCGAATGCTCGTCCCCGCAGATCACGCACATAAGGCGTCGGTGGCAGTGGTGGGAAGAGTGCCTAAACTGCTGGCACCTGTGGCACTGAGCAACGCCGGGCCGACCCCTCCACACTTCGACGCGCACTCCGGGCATGTTCAGCAATTCTGTGATTGCGAATATGCCCGGGGTGGTGTCGGGTGTCTTTTTAATTTGGGCGTAAAATATACACCCAGGCCTTCCCGCCCTGGCCCTGATGGGGCGCACATACTCGGCACTGTGGCCGAGTCGGGCGAGATCTACGACGATCTCGTCCGGGGAGGTGTCGTAGGGGAGGCCGCGGATGGCGACCTTCAAATTCTTCTCCGCCGGAAGCGAGTAGGAGAACCAGGATACCTTTTCGGACTTTTCCAGCTCTACCAAGTAGCGCTGGATAGTCCTGTGCTCCCGCTCGCTTCCGGGGGTGAAGCGCACTCCCTTCCCAAACGGGCGTGCGTTGGGCGGGTGACCCAGCTTGCAGCGGAGCTCCCGGAAATGGTGGGCCCAATTAGGCAGGTGCTCCACCACTAAAGGTGGATACCTGGCCTTCTTGGGCGCTGGGGTTGTCGACCCTGAGATGGGGTGTGAGGAGACTCTTGGTTCACCCGCATCGGCAATCGCGCGCGGTGATGCGGGTGCTGCTGCTACGTCGGCGTAGCAGGTGGAACTCGAAGTATGGATTGATTGTTTTATTGTCGGAGAAACTAAAATATATACAGCCCCAGTGTGTTTAGTGGGGAGTTTTGCAACCCGCATTTTGTGGAGGGGGATTGACTCCCCACTACTGCAGACTGGTCGCGAAGGGTTGTGTGTAGACGCCACACATGCATTTTCTTTTTAGTTATTATTTAAAGTTAGTTTTTACTCAGATTGTTTTATTTATTACTTTCAGTTTTTAATTAAAGTTATTTCTTTTACACACACGGTTTTTTTTTGTTTTAAATTGTTATAAAAAAGTCTAACCAGAGATAATACAAGGATTTGGATACACCCACGTGAAGCTTTCATTAGGCTACACCGGATATATTACTCAGTAATTCAGCAATCATAAATTCATAACACTCAAAGTACACATTTCCGCTTCCAATTAAAAAAGCCAGACACAACAAATAAATTCAACACCAGTGCAGTGGGGCATCAGATGCCATCAGACAAGGTCAATCACCACAGCCCTAGAACAGTCCTAGACCTCATTTATTTGTGATATATTTCTCGAGTTTGGTACGCTGAAGACATCGACAAGCTTGCCACTTGTCATGATGGGCCTATAGTAAAATTGGCTAAATGTGAATTTGATTCTTAAAAATAGCGTGGTTTTTACCACCCAGAAAAGGAATCGATCGTGATAATACTTTACATTTATGCTTTTTTATACTCACACACATATACATACATACACACTGACACCCACGATATGGAATGGATAATTATTATATTATTAGTAATTTTTTTATGTTTCAAATTTTATACCATATATTATTTTCTTTCTACATTATACAATAATAATGCGTTAAGTCTGTGGATTTAGACTCGGAGGTAACGGGTTCGATTCCTGGTCGAGACACAATAATATTTATTAATTTAAATAAATACATTTAATTAATATTTAATTTATTTGTGATATTGATCGAGTTTGGTACGCTGGAGACATCGACGAGCTTGCCAGTTGTCATGATTGGCCTATAGTAAAGTTCGCTAAATGTGAATCCGCTTATTTATAAGCGTGGTTTCCGACCACCCCGAAAGGGAAACGGTGGTGATAATACTATATTATACTATATCTTTAAGTAAAAAATGTGGCGGTCGTTTGAATCACAAAAAAATCAAAGTGTACCATGTACTATATCCTCTAATTTCTTCTAAATAAATAAGTGTAGGTATCATCAAAACAATGGAAGGTGAAATCAATAAATTCCATGTTTGTTTTGTTGTGATTTAGTTGAAGACAATATGAGACGTAACCTTGGGTAGCAACTGTTGTGATAACAATACATAGATATGCGCATCCCACTGCGGTTAATGACCAAACAAATAACTTTATGGATCCTTAAACACTTGCTAACTAGTGTTTTGTATACATACTTACAACGTAGGTCTTGTTTCAAGCGGTGTTATTTTTTAATAAATATCACCATGGCAAGCTTACAACATGAGTTCTCCTTGAAAGTAAAAATTGGTGAACAACAAATAATAATAATATGTTTAATTACCAATATACCTACAAAATACAATCTACACTTATTCCAAACAAAGATTTATCAAATAGCGCGGTGGTGGCTCGGTTGTAAGAACGCGTTCCTTAAATCCTACAAAGGTCGGTTCAAACCCCCCCGGCATGTACCAATGAGAAATACACTTTTCTTTCGAACTTCGGCCGGAGTTCGTATTCGGCATAATCCACATTCGGCCCATCACTAGTCGTGCTAAATCTTTTTTTTTAATAACAATCCTACAACAATGGGTGGGAATGCTAAAGTTGCCAAATAAGGGAATCCAATTAAAGTCGATCGATTTTCATTGCTGTTTCAAAATTGCTGACAAAAAGCTTCTTCGGATTGCACCTGCTTCTACTACGCGTCTTCGACGAAACGTGCTTCAAATAAAAATACCTTTGAGGACGAAATCGATAAAGCGACTTTACGTTTAACTAACATAGTTGCTCATGCTTTGCCATTAGGGATCGCGATCCTGCAGCTCTTTTTAATTCCGCGGTATTGCAGTGCTAGAATGCTCAAGCCAGCACTGTTTTAGTGAAAAAAAAACATGTATTAAACATATCCCGAAACGTGTGGATACACTTAACTGGGTTTATCGGTACGAACGGTGCATACTTCCCTGCCCTGGCAGAATAGGCAAATTACCACCACCTACCACGTACACAATTGGTTTATATTTCTTATGCTTTTTTACTTAGATTTTAATTTTTAATTTTTATTTGTATTTTCCTTTTTGTAAACTATTCTTGGTAATTCGACTGCATGGTCCCATAGTTTTCCCTTGTGTGGGTCCACTACTAATCACATTGATATTTTGTTGCATTATACTTCATCTGTATCAGTACAGCCCCTAGAACACAGCGTCCTAGACCTCCACTGCTGGAGATGGGCCTTCCAGAACATATATCTGGAGAATTTGGCCTACACTCGCCACGCTGGCCAGACGGCTTGGCGAGGATATTATGTCAATGTTACAGACAATTTATTAACGATTCCAGTTGCTATTAATGGAACCGGGACTGATGGCTTAACGTGCTCTCCGAGGCACGGGAACGGTGGTGTTGTAAATCTATGACGTAAGAAAATTTGATTTCTCATTGGTACATGCCGGAGGGGTTTGAACCGACCTTTGTAGGATTTTAAGAAAAGAGTTCTTACAACTTCCACCACGCCTATGTACATCCTATTACTGATATTATTTCTCCTTAACCTTAAAAATTAGGATCAGACCACCAAGTTTGGATGAGTCGAGAAAGCTCAACATGTGTGAGAACCAAAATTTATGTGTCAAAACACAATAAATTTGTATTTGTAGTGTGGTGTCAAAAATAATAAACGAAAAAGCATGTTGCAATCATACTCGTAACTGTCTAGTTATTCATTTATTTTTAACACGATTTTTGACTAAATCTGTTTTAAAATTGTTCTTTAACAAAAAATAAGTAATACAAGTTTAAATAATATAAATATTAACCGAAAAAGACATTAACATTTTAAAGAGGTTTTGAGGTTCATCGCGATGTATTGATTCGTTGTTGTTTTCTCTTCTCCCGATGGGTGATGAATAAGGTGATAGGAAAGGCAAAGGCTCACGCCCATACAGCCAAGTCTGACGTAATATAAGATGAGGTTATCATCAAATTCCAGATGTTGCAGAATTGTTGTCACTCGCGGCATTATAGCCCAAACACGTCGGGTAAAATATAGGAGTACACAGCGCGGGAAAACCGCGAAAAATAAACTGTGACTTGTGCCCCATATTTAAAGTACAATTTATCGTTTTCCATAATTCTGTGGTGTCAAGGAAAAAGGGGATAATTACAAAACTTACTTACTTTTTCACAAGAGGCAAATTAAGAAAACAACTCATTTTAATAATTAGAAAATTAAAATTTACGTAAGGTTCAATTTCATTAGTCGTATACTTTAGGTACGAGTCGACTCATCTCACTATGCATAATTGAATTATTGGCGGTAAAAGTGCGATACTGAAATAACTCGATTGAACTCTTTTTAGTTATTTATACATTTTAATGTTACGACTAGCCCCATTATGTACGTAGGGATGTAAAATAAACAGTATAGTTTATAGACTCATCACCTTATTGCATTGACGCATATGAATGTTTTGAACCAATAGGTGCTCATCTCCTTTTTCCTTGACACCACAGAATTATTCTCATTGTAGCGCATTATCTACAAAACAACATCACATTTGACTAACAATATCCACAGTAAATTAATTTACAAAACAACAAATTGCACTTAACATGTCCGCGCAAAATGGCGCGAAGGACTCCCGATGTATCTTTTAGAGTCCAACAAGTTAACAATTTCACATTGGTACATGCCGGGGGGTTTTGAACCGACCTTTGTAGGATTTAAAGGAAAGCGTTTACAACCAAGCCACCACCGCGTTCGCAATGCCTGTAATAGTTTTACGTAAATAAAGATATTTTAACTTGTCCCTTTGGCCTGTGTTGTATTTTTATATGTGCGTTCAGAGTAAAACTCCTTACACATGTCAACAGTCGACAACGGATCTGTGTGTTATAAATTGAGCTCTATTACAATGTAATATGAAACATATTCTGGATAAAGGTAATAGTTCCAGAAAAGACATCGTAAAATCTTGTATAAACAGACAGTAGGTTCATTTTAGTATTATTTACATTACTTAGGAAAAGTTGTTTGTTTATATTAATAGAATCACATATAAGTCTAACGACCATACAAAGTCATCCAGTATAAACAGACGACATTTATACATATCATAGTTGGACTCTCTGAGAACATGCATAAAAAGCGTCATTCATTTTTTTGTTGTTTTATTTCGCCACTTTAACCATTAATCTGCCTTCGTGGTCTAGCGGTTAAGTGCGTGGATTTAGACTCGTAGGTATCGGGTTTGATTCCTGGTCGGGACACAGTAATATTTATTTTATATAAATAAAATTTAGTTAATAACTAATTTATTAATTACTATATAAAACACACATTAATTACAAACATATAGTACTTATACATAAATAAAAGACCTACATAAACAAATAATTATTATAATCGCCGCGTCGCATCTCAGGGGGACAGCGCATAAAGTGGGAGCCGCGGCGGAAAATGCGGAGTCCAGCAAGCGGCGCAAGTATGTAAGTATATTAAAAGATTACATATTTGTGCCGTTTGCTGTAGAAACTCTGGGCCCATGGAGTCCAAGCGCAAAAAAGTTTTTAAAAGACATAACACCGCGTCTTGTTGTCTCCTCCGGTGACAAGAGGGCTGGCTCTTCGCCCAGAGAATCAGTATTGCAATTCAGCGGGGAAATGCAGCCAGCGTTCTTGCCACCATTCCACGCGGACGGGACTTATATCTCTATCCTTAATATTAATTTTATTTTATATGTTGTAAATATTTTTTTCGTATAAATGTATATTAATTCTATTTATTTATGATATTTCTCGAGTTTGGTACGCTAGAGACATCGACGAGCTTGCCACTTGTCATGACTCACAATATTTTAATACAGAAATGGTATTCTCTAGTGCTGATAACTAGAGAATACAATCTCGGGATCGCAGCCGTTTTTTGGTCCCGAAAATCCCGGGACAGTACTTGGCTAATCTCGGAGTTTTCAGGATTGCCACAAACACGTAGACCAGCGTAGAACCTGAGCGAGCGTTTTCAGCAAACTTTAGGTAAGCAATAACCTACGAAGCAGGCTTGGAAGCCAAACATTGGAAGATTGTATTTTTGAAATTCTAAAAAGTTTATCTGTGTTGTCTTTTTGATTTCTTGTAAAAGTATATTTTGTTTTGTCTTTTTCTTTTCTTACAAATTTCTTGCAAGACATTTTTTATTTTTTATTACTCGTTTTCTTTTCATTTGAACCCAATTAGAAAACACAGTCCAATCCCGGGATTTAGCATTTAAATCCCGTAATGACGGGATTGAAAAAAAGCATGCCCGGGATTGTATTCACTAATGGGGTGTATCACTAACTTTTTATCACGATAGATGGCGCATGATAGTTGGTACCTAATATAACTGTCAGTTGCATAGAAAACTTGCATTTTTATTACGAAATTTATTATTTTCTGGATATTATGCCGAAGTGAGCAGCTTTTAAGTGTACAAATCGAGATTTATAAGCGTAATCAAAGATATGGTGATCTCATAATTGCCGTTCTATTAATAAAACCATTTTTCTTTTTAAGGACGGTGTGCGCTTTTTAATTTTTTTTAATAATAATAATAATAAACTTTATTGTTTTAAAAAAAAACTATACAATATACATTTGGAACAGTTAAATTGATCAATGCTTTGTATACAATTTTAGCATCCTCTGACTCCCGAACTATTTGTGTGTGTTTCAGGAGTCAGTGTCTTCCATGAATTTGAACATAAATGCTTTTATACAGACCTAATATATTTGCCAATATACTATTATTACAATAAAACTTTGGCTATTTACTCATTACAAAATACACATTATTATTCAACTACACACAAAAGATTTTCCAGATCATTATAATTAAATGTTTGTAACCAGCTGAACACCACCTTTTTGCAATCAGTTTTATTAAGATGATATATATTACATATTTTATTGGTTTTATTATACAATAGAGGACCTAGAAATTTATAGAATCGTTTACAGAAGGAAGTTTTAATATTATAAGGATTATGTAAGATAAAAAGACGTTTTAAGTTTTTATTATATTTAGTTTCTGCATGTTGTTTTAACACAATTTGGAATACCAGCAATGCTCTGACTGTTAGCACTTGACATGACTCATAAAGGAGAGTTGTAGGGAAAAGCCTAGGCCTAAATGTTGCAACTTTCAAAATTAATCTTTGTGCTCTCTCCAGTTTGATTAAATGCATTTTTGCGGCTCCACCCCACACTGTGATACCATAGTTAATAGTTGATTGCACCAGAGCTAGGTACACTTGTTTAATAATTTTGGTATCCGCAACGTAACGGAGGCTTTTGAATATATAAATCATTTTTCTAACTCTAGTGCATAACAACTCGATGTGTGGAAGGAAACACAGGTTTTGGTCAATCATTAGACCGAGGTATTTAATTATAGGACTTTTCTCAAGCACCGGACAATGGCAGCTGCTGAGGTTCGCGCAGGTAGTGACGTGAGATTGTAGATTGACGTCTGTTTTTGGTTGAGATGAGTTTTTTATTGAAAAAGTAATATATTTGGTTTTGTCGATATTTAGTGTTAATATGTTGAGATCTAGCCACTTAGTCGTTTAAGGTAGGTTACGTTAATTTAAAATACATTTTTCTGTTATAAAAATAAAAAACTACAAAAACATTTAAAAAATGATGCGATATAGGTGTAAAACAAGGTACCATTGCCGCTAGCGACATCTACAAAATGCTTTGCCTGATACAACCCATTAGAAAACACAGTCCAATCCCGGGATTACGCATTTAAATCCCGTAATGACGGGATTGTATTCACTAATTAGCACACTTAATTTAAAAACAAAACTCCAAGATTACGCAATCTAAGATTGAGCATCGTAAACATTGGAAAAAAAGTGTCCATAAAAGTTAGAGTCACCTAATTACGGACAGCACGTGACGGGTCAATAACCTGTAACCCCAGCAGTGATCACCATCTGTGTTTGTGACCTACAAATATTTATTTTACCATAATCGAAATAGTGTAATACCTAATTAGGTCATCGTTTTATTAGCTTACATTTATTCCTTAGTGGTCCGATACCATCACGTATATAAAGTATCATCACGACCGTTTTCCTTCCAGAGTGATCAGAAACCACACTTATAAATAAGCGGATTCATATTTAACACACTTTACTATAGACCAATCATGACAAGTGGCAAGCTCGTCGATGTCTCTAGCGTACCAAATTCGAAAAACAACACAACTTAATTAATTATTATTTTATTTATTTAAAATAAATATTATTGTGTATTTATACTTAAAAAAATGTGTCCCGACCAGGAATCGAGCCGGTACTTCCGAATCTAAATCCACGGACTTAACCGCTAGACTACGGAGCCAGCTAGTCATATACTATCATATATTTAATATATTTAAAAAATGTGTCCCGACCAGGAATCGAGCCGGTACTTCCGAATCTAAATCCACGGACTTAACGGAGCCAGCTAGTCATATACTATTATATATTTAAAGATAAGCTATACTATATGCGTATATGTATGTATTTTATATTTAGTTATATAATTATATGTTTATGTAGGTCATTTATTTATGTATAAGTACTATATGTTTGTAATTAATGTGTGTTTTATATAGTAATAAATAATTTCAACTATCATTTTTCTTCTGCTGCACCCGCTTATTACATATCTCAGTCACAAAGGTTAGTTAGTAGAAAATGCATTTACGGCATTAAGCTCGCCTATGTACCTGCACTTGTTTTGTACAATAAATAATTTATTATTATTATTATGTAATGTGTGTTCTTAAATAATCTTGGTATTTAACCGGTTAATCTAATGATGTTCACGGGCCTCCAAAACTAACTCCAAACTTTCTGACTATACGGCAAGTATTAAGGATTGTAGCTTTTTGCAATTTTCTGTATATGTGCTGGTCTACGTTAATAGATTTGACGCTGTCATGTAATGTTTTGGGTATTACTCCGGTCGTAGATACTAATATGGGTACAGTTGTTACTTTTTGTAATTTGAGTTGGGATTTAAGCTCTATTGCAAGGTATTTAGTATTTTTTTCTGTATGTGTAGTTATTAAGTTATGAGTGTTAGGTACGGCTATGTCTATTAGATATCCTGTTTTGTTTTCTTTGTTAATTAAAGAAATGTCAGGTCGGTTGTAGTGTACTGTTTTGTCAATTATAATCGTTATGTCCCAGTAGAGTCGAATATTGTCATTTAGCAGAACGGTGCTTGGCTTGTATTAGTAGTATGGATCAATTTGATTTACTAATTTATATTTACATACATATCTTCACGCCAGATCCCTTACGGGGTAGGCAGAGACAATTGAGCGCCACTTACACGATCACGACATACCTCTTTCGCTTCATCGACATTCATCAACCTCTTCATACATGCCCTTTTGTTACGAAGGCTTTTTAATTCTCCTTCAGCTAGTGTTTTATTTATTTGATCGTGATACGTGTGTCTTGGTCTGCCAGGGCCTCTTTTACCCACAACTTTCGTATTATGTACCTGGTTCGTCAATCTTACTTCGCTCATCCTTTCAACATGCCCAAACCATCGTAGCATGCTTTTCCTTATTTTTGTGCCTATGCTTTCTTTTATACCTACCATTTTTCGTATTTCGACGTTACGTATGTGGTCCGCAAAAAGTGACGCCGCATAACCGACGCAGCGACCTCATTTCTACTGCATTAACTACTTTTATGCATATTCTGACATATCCACGTCTCGCTTCCATACATAAGTGTAATGTAATTTATATTTGCTTGCTAATATTAGGTGTACTATTTATATACCTACTAAAAAAACCACTAGGCGATGGAACCAATTGTCCGTATTGCTTTCTTGATAATGAGAAGTTGGGATATTTTCTCTCTAGTATTCTTCTTCTATTCTAGTATACCGCTTTCTTTCTTCTTCTGCTTCTCTTTTAAAATCTTACAAAAGTCGGTTCAAACTACTGATTGTGTTTCGTTGTTTTTGCTTCTTCAGGAATTATACAACCATTTTTAATATTATTTATAAATTTTATTATTATTATTATTCTCGATAGAATTGTTTGTTATTGTTTAATGGTTCTTCCAGCTTGTTCTCTTAATTGTATTGGTGGTGGCTTTATATTTGAATTGTATTATTTTAGCACGTTTTGTCTGCTGTGTTTATTACTAACTCAATACTATCAGTGCAAATTTGTAAGGCTTCAAATTACTATATTCCTATTGTAAAGGCTGTAAATTTTCCTAAAAATAAATAATTAAACTCGCGGCAATGAGAAATACACGTTTCTTACGTACATTTGTCATAGATTTACAACATCACCGTTGCCGTGCCTCAGAGAGCACTTAAGCCGTCGGTCCCGGTTTCACTAATACCAACTAGTGGAATCGGTACAAAAATGACATTAAAATTGACGTCAGATCCTCGCCAACTCGTCTGGAGTAGCAGAGTGTGGCGAGTGTAGGCCAAATTATCCAGATTATCCAGGACCGCCTCCGTGGTCTAGAGGTAACAAACGTTGCCGTGAACTCGGGAGGTCGTGGGTTCGATTCCCACCGGGGGCAAGTTCTACATTGTATAATTTGTCTCGGTCTGGGTGTTTATAAAATCAAAATCAAAATAATTTATTTCCATTGGTTCTCTCAAAACAACTTGGATACAGTCAGAACTAATAAAATCAATACAATTTTCAAAACATATGTACTAATCAAAGTGGTAATAATGGTTGGACCGTAAACAGGCAATAATCCATATTTATGTATGCTATGCACAACATTATTGCTATAAGCAAGTAAAACTAACTAACTTAGAAACTACTTAAATAAGATCGTGACTGTAAAGATGCCGTGTCAGTTTACATTCTAAATACTTAATAATTATGATGTATAGAAATTATATACATATGTCAGATAATTTATAAATGTATAAAACAAAAATAATAATAAAAAATAAAAAAGACGTCATCTTATAATCTAAATACTAATAATAATGATATGTCAATTAAATATAAATTCATAGCTGTAAATGGGCCGTGTCATCTTATATTCTAATAGCATTAATGTTAATTAATATTTGTGGCTGTAAAATGGCCGTGTCACCTTACAATCTAATGTATAATATGTATATATTTACAAAAAAAAGTATATTAAGTAGTTTATCAACCATCTAGTTTTCATGCTCTCCTTCCCCACACATCACACCGCATTCGCTTCCAAGTCGTTTGCGGTGGTGGCTGTGCATCTTTGGAACCAGTTACCGGTGGACATCCGTCAAGCTCCAAATAGAACACTATTTAAGAAACTGGTCTATGCGCACTATTTAAATTTACCATAAGCTTAATACACTCTCTGCTATATTTATTTCTCTCATTATAGTTATCATATAGTAGGTATATTATATTTATGTATATTCATAGAACGTATGTATGTAGTTTTATTTGTATGTATTTGTGTATGTATTAGTATGTAAATAAGTATTTATTCACTAGTATATATTGAAGTCTAATATTTTTCTATTAGTTTTGATAGCATCTGCCTTATCTCGTCGTAACTGCTTTAGTTGTCCCAAAGGTTTGACCAGTATACTGTCTAGAAATATTTAATTATTTATATGTATATATGTTCTGGAAGGCCCATCTCCAACAGTGGAGGTCTAGGACGCTGTGTTCTACTAGGGGCTATATCGATGATGATTCTACGTAATCGGTGGTGACTGTAAGAACACTTTCTTTAAAATCCTCGAAACCCCTTGCATTTACGAGTACCTATGACAAATACACCTTTATTGCGTACATTTGTCATAGAACATAGATTAACATCACCACCATTCCCTTTTTTAGGACAGCACGTTGATAGACCGACAGGTCCCGGTTCAAAGTCAAAGTCAAAATATCTTTATTCACGTAAACCTATTACAGGCATTTATGAAACGTCATTAATTTAATTATTTTGAATGATTCTACTCCTGCTAGTAGAAGACTAAGCAGCAAAGTGGTCCAATAAGTAAGCTGTTAGCAGAAGACCAGCAGCTTAGCAAATTCCAGTGACCTGTTAATGTTTAATCTGACTGAGAAAGGAATCTGCAAGGAAAACTCAGCTATATCAGATTTACAAAATAAAACATATACAGAACTGCAGTTATCAGTACCTATGAGAATACAATACCTGGTACAGCAGTAACCCACCAGGCAAGTCAGAATTAAGGTAGACTACATGCCTATGTGCAACCCGAAAGTCGACAAAACGGTTCCACTAATACCGGGAAATCGTTAATAAATTGTCATTAAAATTTTACATCAGACCTTCTCCAAGCCGTTTCAATTCCATGTTGATGAAGATTCTACGTAATAGAGAGGTATTATGACGACTGTATCCCTTTCGGGGTCGTCAGAAACCACGCTGTCAATGAAGCGGATTCACATTTAGCCAATACACGATGACAAGCGGCGAGCTCGTCGATGTCTCTAGCGTACCAACTCGAGAAATACCGTTGCCCGTGTTATATTGTGTTAAAAAACTTTTGGTGGCCGTAGGGTCACATGTCATGATTCCATGTCGACGCCCTGAAATCCAAGGAACATATCTACCAAATTTTATGAGTAGTAGTAACAGTGTGAATTTATAAAAAAAAATGTAAGCTTGGCGCCGTAGACAGATGTCTTGGCGCGGATAGATACAAGACGCGGCGACGCTGCATACGATTTCATATAATAATTACCATAGATATAGAAGCGACGACGCGACGATCCTATGTCTATGATAATTACAAAAGAAATGACAGCGGCTCGTTTTTAGTTAGTTGTCAGAAATTAGTCATGCTAAGGTCAGGCAAAGTTCCGCTAAGTTCGAAGATTATGTTCTGATTGTGAGTTCGCTCCGGAACTTGCAAATGTGATAAGAGGTTGTGTGAAATGTTGGCCTCTAACGGTTAATTACAGTGTAGGTTTAGGCCGTTTGTCCACCGCAGCCGTCACTTACGGCGCCGAAGTACAGATGCATTAACTCGCAAAGTAGCTTCGGCAAAGTACTTGTCAAAGTTGGTCGATGGACATGACTACACACACTCCTGCAATTTCCGTGTTTAAACTTCGAGACAAACTGTACACGCAGGTATAGTCCACCCACAAAGGCTGCACGTGTAAAAGGACTGGCAGTACGCCCCAAAATAATGGGTAGAACAAAAACAATACAAAAAAAATACACGAATAATAAAAACTACTTAAACTAATCTAATAATTGCACCTCTAAAGAGACTCATGGAGCAAGCAAAAATACGAGGTCCTGCACATAATATAGCTGGTTCTAATGGGGTGTTAAGGCAAAGCTTTTTGTAGATGTCGCTAGCGGCAATGGTACCTTATTTAACACCTATATCGCATCATTTTTTTATGTTTTCGTAGTTTTATATGTTTATAACAGAAAAATAAATTTTAAATTAACGTTACCTACATTAAAAGACGAATTAAGAAAGTGAACACCGTCTTTAAAACGAAAAAAAAAAGAATTAATAGAATGGCGATTTTGAGATCACCATATCTTTGATTTCGCTCAATCTCGACATGTACACTTAAAAGCTGCTCACTTCGGCGTAATATCCAGAAAATAATAAATTTCGTAATAAAAATACAAGTTTTCTATGCAACTGACAGTTATATTAGGTTACATTGTGATAAAATGTTAGTGATACACCCCATTAGGATTATTACATACGCCTTTTATTATTAAAACAAATAAAATTGAAACTAAAATAATAGCGGATAGTTCACTGTCAAGCACGTAAATGCTGTCCGTCTAGGGATCCCATTTTACATTAGGAGGGGTTTTCTCGATGACTGCGGAATGAGTCATACACAAGACATCGTGCGTCCGTTTCTGAACTTTGGTGTGACTCACGCGCATGCCTATCCGGTTCCGTTTTTTTGTAATTTGTTTATGGAACACATTATTATGTAAACAAATCTGGAATAACCGGATAAGTGCACAAATGTTATAATGAGGAAAGAGCGATTATACAAATATTGCACTTAAAAATAATTCTAATTTCAAAGATATTATTTCATATTGAGTCATGACTGTCTGATCCCAGTTGCTAACATTCATGGACCTCGCGCGCCACTTACCATTAGGTGGGAGCAAGGTCACATGTAGTGCTAGTATAAAAAATAATATTAAAAAATATTTACTTAAATTATATAACTAAACTATAAGTCATAACTTTAAAATTACCTACAAATTTACGTTCCTTTTTGATGCTAACATTATTGTAAGAATGCTTTCCTTAAAAAAATAGATTGGTTCGAACCCCGGCATGAACATGAATTTAATATTTTTCTTTATCCTGCCCATCACCTTACATGATCCCCAAGGTTAGCTGGTGAAGAATGCCTTATGGCGTTATAGCTCGCCTATGTACTAGGTTTTTAAGTGCAATAAAGTATTTAAATAAATAAACCAATGAGATATACAATTTTCTTACATGTATACATATATTTGTCATTTATTTATAACACCATTCCCATCCCATCAGTTCACTAATATCAAATTGTGGAATCAGTAATAAATTGTCAGAAGTGACATCAGAACCTTGCCAATCCGCCTGGCCATTGTGGCGAGTGTAGACCAAATTCTCCAGATATTTTTGGAAGTCCAAAGCAGACAGTGGAGGTTTACGACTTTGTGCTCTAGGGGCAGTGATGATGATGATGAAATTACTATCTTTGTAACCTATAATGAATTTACTATATAAATATTTTCATGTTACAACAACCATAGTTTCAGGATTTGATGCTATTATTAATTAGTCCCATCCTGTATGTTAGGCAAGATATTTGGGGATCTTGTTATTCATCTTCTCTCTTTCCCACACACAATGGACTTCCATCAGCATGGTGAATCCATGGACGGTGAAACTTGCCTTCTTCAGTAGAGTTTCAAATCCACTACTAACAAATTTAAGTAAGAACAGCCTGTTTATAATAACAACGGCAAACCATCACTTTGAGATCCATATGAGCTTGAGGGAGAATATAGTTATAGCTACAGTGTATGCACATATTTTTTTTTTAAATATAATGTTGTGCTTGCTTATATTGTGCAACCTGTACCTACTTCATATTATTATTATACCTATTAATTCCAGGAATATAATTAATCGGGTGCAAGGCACGGTGGTGGCTCGGTTATAAGAATGCATTCTTTAAATCCTACAAAGGATGGTTCAGACCGACCCGGCATGTACCAATGAGAAATACACTTTTCTTATGTACATTTGTCATAGTGTCTCGAAGAGCATGTTAAGCTGCAGTCCCGGTTCCACAAATAACAACTTGTGAAATTGTTAATAAATTGTCATAAAAAAATTACTTTACATCCTCCCCTCTCCAGTGTGGCAAGTGTAGGCCAAATTCTCCAGATATATGTTCTGTAAGGCCAATCTCCAGCCCAGCAGTGGAGGTCTAAGACACTGTCTTCTAGGGGCTGTAATGATGAATTAATTAGGTAACTAATCTCACAAAAAAACTACCTTAGTACAGGTTATGAATTTGGGCTGTTTGGGGTCGAGACAATGGACCTCTTGATAAAAAGATGTGGAGTAAATGGGGAAATGTTGCCAGTATCCTTGAGACTATTTTGGATAGGATATTTTTTATTTATAGTTTATTTTTATTCTAGTAGGTTTAGTTTGTATTTAATTTTATTGAAGAAGCATTTAATTTAAATAAAATAAAAATATATTAAATAACTCACAAATTACCCTTGTGCTAAGTATTTCTAGATCACCACTAACCCCTCTTTGAAAGCTGTTATTTTTTTTGTAATCATATTTATTTTTGGGAGTATTGACAATAAACATAAGATAAGTAAGACAAGGAGTGCTAGTCCCTCGGAAATAGAATAGGTCGCAATTTTATAAATTCAATTAAATGCACTATGTACCCACTAATATGAATAAGGACTTTTGCCTAGTAAATGTTACAATTATCTCGATATATAGGACCAAAACAACGAAAATGTATTAACACTCACATAAAATAAATTGTCAAATTGGTATAACACAAACAGCGGGCAATGCGCTAAACTTTCAACCCTCGCAATAACGTTTTACCATGGGGAGGGTTGGTTGGTCGTGGGTGTGTACCCGGATTTGGAAAAAGCAACCACCCGCAGCTACAATTGCACACGATAAATGTAAATAACGTTAAAAACTACATTATAAACATTTATAAATCATTGTTTCATTTATACTTACAAAAATAAGAGACAAAAAACAGATATTAATCACAACATTAGCACAAAATTCCTATAAAATCCACTTAATTCACACACCAAATTCTTTAAACTGTTTGCAACAGATGAGAGAACTATACAGTTATGATTTCAGCATATTATAATATAAACCATAGTAACATTTTTTGTTTAAAACACTTAATTCAATAAATCGGCAGATTTTATTCAACGAAACGCACAACTACCGCGTAGCCCGGACAAAAACTGACTGAGTCTGAGTGATTGATTGAAGGAATGGAAGGAAGATGGATTGAATTAAAGAGTAATGAACGGATGCATGACCGGAACAGCGCGGAGCACTTGGGCGGGGTTTTGCTGACCAACGCCATCTACTGGATTTCCTAGCAAACATCTCACTTTGTGTTTGACTTGTCGCTTTAAGCGCTTTATTTCGATTTGAAAGTTTTTCGACTTGAACCGTACGACTCATACAATTTAAGCAAATTTCAGTAAAAAAGCAAGCTTTGCTACTTTGCTTTTAAGTCAAATGGTGCAGCAGCAGTTGTTACCCCTTCCCTAGAAGTAACACTAAATTTTTTATAATTATATAATTTAATTTAAACTGTATTTTCTACCACTTTTACGAACTGCATGACTTTTCTCCCCTTATTTAGGGTAAAAGTTTAGCTATTGGCCACCTAAGGCCTTAATAGTTTAATAAAATATATGTTGCACCTATTTACTTCAAATTTGCTTCATTGCTTTAAATTGCCTTTAAGTATTGTAGAGTCGGGCAAGATTATCCGGAGTATTAATTAGCAACCTAATTTCTTTAATTCATCTCATAATTTAATTTCGAAATAATAAATGAAATAATTTAACGATACTCGGCAAGATTGTCCACAAATTTGTGTATTATAAAACGTTTTTAATATTAAGTAAAATCATTAAATATTAACAGAGAAAAAGCAATATTAGTTTTACATTGTAACTTATGATAAAATAGTGAACGATTTTTTTTAAGGAATTGATTATTATTATTATTATTGTATTATGCTTAATTTAGTGATTGTTTTGCTTTATGTTTATCCTAAGACCAAGAAATGTTTGTAGCATAGCGTTCAATATTTGGTTGGCTCCCAGTTTTCACGCCTAACAGCTTTTACCTATTTATTTTAACATTCAGAGCGTTTCGGGAAACTAAAAAAAGTTTACAATACAATATAGAAGGTTAGGAATATTACCTATAATTTTTGAGATAGTGTATCACTAGAAATTACGGCAATAACAAAGCATATAATTTTCATTAGGAGTTTTAAGGTTAAATTACCATATACGAGCATCATTTAAATAGTCGTAAAAAATAAATAAAAAAATAGTCGTATATGATGTAAAATATGTTATATTTTAATAATAATCGATAACCTTGTTACAAAAATAAGTATTATTCTAGAAAAACATAAAAATCCTTGCGTATGAAATGATAATTTCTGGTCTTCTTCTCCTCCTTTCGTTGGTATTGATGAACATAACACTGCAGAACACTGCATATTATTAATTATTATAGTAAATTGTAGACAAGGAACTGTAATTATTTATTAATTCGACGAAATATACCACCAAATTGCAATGTTTTGACCGACTAAGTCGGTATGTCAATTAAAATTAGGACAGATATATTTTATATGTTTTTTTGGTTAGAACCCAGGATATATCACGTCTGAGCACGACATTCGACCCCACAGCTAATTAAAGATCATTTTTGTCGATTACACCGGCCGCGGCATAGCAAAGCAGTTACCAATCTACCTATAAATAAATAATTGTATCGTTATCTTAGTCTCGAAGCAATTATCTAATAATTGAATGAATAAAATAATCATTGTTACAGATAAATTATACAACATCAAACTATAACTATAGTAACAATATTGCTTAATTCAGATTCCTTTACGACTATTTTTGTAAATAGAAACAACTTATAATAGACCACGCGTTGCCCGTGTAATTTTCTGTCGTCAACAAAAAAAAACCTCCAGGTAAATCTTTTCTAGCAATAAATATAGTCTATGTTACTCAGGGTGAATGTAGATTTCTAATGGTGAAAAAAATTTTGAAATCGTTACAGTAGTTTTTGATTTTATTCATTACACACACAAAAAATACAAAAATACGAATCTTTCCTCTTTATAATATTAGTGTAGATTGGTTTAACAATAATTAAGCGGTTAAGTCCGTGGATTAACACTCGGAGGTACCGTGTTCGATTCCTGGTCGGAACACAAAAATATTTATTAATGTAAATAAATACAATTAATTAATATTTAATTTAATTGGTATATTTCTCGAGTTTGGTACGCTGGAGACATCGACAAGCTTGCCACTTGTCATGATTACCCTATAGTAAAGTTGGCTAAATGTGAATCCGCTTATAAGCGTGGTTTCTGACCACCCCGAAAGGGAAATGGTCGTGATGATACTGTTAACAATAATTTATATATTACTACTTCTAATTATTAAGGATGATTTAAAAGAGCTTAAAATATACACATCACACAGGTAACGCTGTTAAATAAATTTATTCGTTGCAATGGGGTGTATCACTAACTTTTTATCACAACAGATGGCGCATGATAGATGGTACCTAATATAACTGTCAGTTCAATAGAAATGTTGTATTATTATTACGAAATTTATTATTTTCTGTGTGAGCAGCTTTTAAGTGTCCAAATCGAGATTTCCAAGCGAAAGCAAAGATATGGTGATCTCAAAATTGCCGTTCTATTAGTTTAACCTTTTTTATTTTAAAGACTGTGTTTGCTTACTTAATTCAGAAAAATAATTTCGAAAGTAGATTAAATAAAGTTTCAAATCCAAATAGGTGGTCAATAGCTGACGATTTACCTCTTAGGATCAACGGTCCTAGATTTACCCTAATGTCAGTCGGTCCCGTGTTCTTATCACCTCTATAGGCCTTTCGATTATATAATACATTGCTTGTTATCGATGAACTGAAATATGCTTAGTATTATATAACAAGCAATGTTCATTAATAATTCATAATTTAAAAAATCCGATTAAAAGAACAACAAATATCAGTGATTCAGGCGAATTCAGGCAGTTGTCAAATTTTCATTAGTGTTTTAGTTTACGTCAGAAATGGAGGAGGATCGCCTATTTGATGAAAGGATTTCTATTCGGGAATCAGCTCGTCCTTTAAAAAAGTACGGCAGTACTTGCAACCATATGAAGAGGAACGAGGAATACATCAAGCATGCAATGGTGAAAGGCGACACACTGCAAGGAATTGCTCTAAAATATGGCGTAACTGTAAGTGTCCATACATCGCAATAAAGTCTTATTATCTTATTTATTTTGCTTTTATATTTACTCAGAGATAACTTTGTAACCGACTGGCTCCGTAGTTTAGCGGTTAAGAGCGTAGATTTAGACGCTGAAGTATGAGGTTCGATTAATGGTGGAAAACACAAATTTTATTTAATTTGTGTTATTTTTTGAGTCTAGTACGCTATATACATTTACAAACATTTGTCAAGACTGGCCGTAACCGCTAGACTACGAAGGCAGTTAATAATAGTTTTTTTTTTTTTCTAATTAACTTATTTTTAATTTTCAGACAGAGAAGATAAGAAGGGTGAATAGACTATTTGCGTCGGATAGTTTATTTTTGAGGGAGTTTCTGTTAATTCCTGTGACAAAAGAATCTCCATTCTATAAAAGTGGTGAGAGGGTTTCAGAAGTGTGTTTACCACAACACCGAGCATCAATAGCTGGTATGCCGAGCCGAGACTTTTCCCCAGGAAGTCCTGATGAGAAGAAGTCTTTTGATGACTTTCTAAGCCGAGTGGACTCCTCTTTAGCTAATATAAAAAAACATGTAGAAAAGTCCAAAGAAAATAGCGAGTAAGTAGATTGTTTACAATAGTAATAATCTTATTATAAAAATTATTAATAATATTTATTATAATCATTAACTAAAGATAACTATTAAGAAATTTATTTACTTCAGATCATCAATGTCTGTAAACTGACAAATAGTCCTATCTCAACATATAAGAAAAAAATAATAATATATACATCGAAGACAAAGTCAAAATATCTTTATTGATGTAAACCTATTACAGGCATTTATCAAACGTCATTAATTTAATTCTTTTGAATGATTCTACTCCTGCTAGTGGAAGACTAAGCAGCAAAGTAGTCCAATAAGTAAGCTGTTAGCAGAAGTCCAGCAGCTTACATATATATATATACATATTAGATAATTGTAATACAATAATTCCAATTAAGAAGAAGAAGACAAATTTCTAAGCAATACATGGATTCACCGTGCGAGTGCCGGGTCCGCAACTGACAATAGGCTGGTTTGAAAAGGAGGCCTCCCTTTTTATTTTATTACGCAACTATACACTAACCATTCACAATTCCACTCTCCCTACCGAACCAAATACTGTATGATTCCGTTTATGTCACTTGGTAGTCAATTGAAAGTTCTTTCCATAAATGTATTGACGGTAGACCTGCTTAGGCCCAATTCTTTCAGTAAGTGGTGCTGGAACTCCTCTCACAGAAGAGGTTACTGACAGATACATATCTGTTAGTAAAGCTTGCAAAAACACATGACAATGAAAAGAAATTGATAAAAATAAGAATGAATCCATGTATGACATAATTATAAGCATTACGTTGATACAATAGAATAAATACTACAAAAAAATATACATATATATCGGATTAGGT
Organism: Tinea semifulvella; assembly: GCA_910589645.1. Lineage (NCBI taxonomy): Eukaryota > Metazoa > Arthropoda > Insecta > Lepidoptera > Tineidae > Tinea > Tinea semifulvella. The sequence goes on from OU342620.1 coordinate 5,442,703, forward strand.
AATGTCATCGCCCGACTAATCATCACTGCACTAGTATTCACTGTTATAGTCGCAATTTGTTCTTTGTGAAGTAATTAACTAAAAACAAAAATGGTATACATAATAAAAAGAATCAGTAAACTGAATATACAAAGTACCTGCTAGTTTTTTATTATAAACTAGCTGTTTTACCTGGCTTTGCCTGTGTAAACGGCTACTTAAAGTCTATTTAATTAATGGCCCTAATTACTACTATATAAACTCTTTATTGCACAAAATAACTTAAAAAGTAATGTACAAGGGCGCACTTAATGCCTTCCGGCATTTTATAACAGCTAACCTTTGGGAGTGTGGGAGAGAAATGCGAGTGCATTAAGATAAATACAATTAAATACTATTATACAAATACTTACATGATATATACTTAAAATAATATATAATAAACATAAATATATATTATGTTCCTCGCCAAGCTGTCTGGCGTGTAGGCCAAATTCTCTAGATATATGTTTCAGGCAGAACTCCAGCAGTGGAGTTCTAGGACGCTGTGTTCTAGGGGCTGTAATGGTAATGGTATTATATTATGTATGAATATATAAATACAACTAGTACTCGGATTACATTACGTAGGCACAAATATTTGTGAAATAAACATTAAGAAACATAAAAAAATATTATAATGCATAGGTACTCGTAGTTATCATAAAATAAATTAGTAGATATTATGTCATTCACTAAAATGTACACTACTTCAATTTAAGCCGTATTCTAGATCGCCATTTTAGTTGCAATTTGACCCTAATTCAAATTGCAATATGACACGAAGTGTAGGTATTGACAGTTTTTTTGCTGTTCATGTCACAGTATAGACTACAACATACAGAATTTCAACGTCTTATCAATAAAGTTTATAAACTCTACATATTTTACAAGATTTTATTTAACTTGTTACCTGTCCGTCGATATATATTGTGATCGGTTTGTGTATGTATGTAAGTCGGATGAAAAAACAATACTATGGTGTAATTTGTCATTTGTGGCGAGAAATAACCTAATTCTAGGCATAAAAATAATATTTGTACTTACCTAAATAGGTAAACCTCGCAACATCATTACAGCCCCTAGAACACAGTGTCCTAGACCTCCACTGCTGGAGATGGGCCTTCCAGAACATATATCTGGAGAATTTGGCCTACACTCGCCACGCTGGCCAGACGGCTTGGCAAGGATATGATGTCATTTTTTTTATGACAATTTATTAACGTTTTCACAAGTTGGTATTAGTGGAACCGGGACCGACGGCTTAACGTGCTCTCCGAGGTACGGGAACGGTGGTGTTGTAAATCTACTTATGACAAATGTACGTAAGAAAAGTGCATTTCTCATTGGTACATGCCGGGTGGATTTGAACCGACCTTTGTAGGACTTAAGGTACGCGTTCTTACAACCAAGCCACCACCGCCTATGAATACCGTTCGTTATACCCAATGGTGTATCGTTCATTATTAATATATTTTTTGAAAAGTGACTTAAAAATAAGTGCCATTTGTCGCACATTTGTTTTGTTACTGATAAAAAATGAACAGCCAAAGTGGTGGCTAACGTTTAAAATTTATTTTGACGTCATATACAATACATACGAGTACATACACAACAATCACAATCATTCTTAGTGTTCAGGTTCTCATGGTGTGGCGTGTCCGGTGGTCGCCCCTTCCTTAGAAGGTCATTGCAGTGGTGGCACGTGTGTCGGGTCCCGGTCCGCACCCTAAGGGCCTGGTTGAGCGGGGGGATGGCTGGCACATGCGTTATGTCCGTGATCGGGTGCTGCTGTGGGGGCCTGGGACCTCTGCCGAACACGTTCAATTTATTGTTCTTAAATTAACAGAGGTTTTTGCGTTTTGTCGACTTTCGGGTTGCACATAGGCCATGTAGTCTACCTAAATTCTGACTTGCCAGGTGGGTTACTGCTGTACCAGGTATTGTATTTTCATAGGTACTGTTAACTAAATTTAAAAGGTTAATAATTGATCGTTGTGGTGCAGTTCTGTATATGTTTTTATTTTGTAAATCTGATATAGCTGAGTTTTCCTTGCAGATTCCTTTCTCAGTCAGATTAAACATTAACAGGTCACTGGAATTTGCTAAGCTGCTGGTCTTCTGCTAACAGCTTACTTATTGGACCACTTTGCTGCTTAGTCTTCTACTAGCAGGAGTAGAATCATTCAAAATAATTAAATTAATGACGTTTCATAAATGCCTGTAATAGGTTTACGTGAATAAAGATATTTTGACTTTGACTTTGACTTTGAAAAAGGTAATTTTTCAAAAGGTATCTTGTTTTTCAATCATCATAAGTCCATAACACCGATTTAAAAAATACGAATTCTAATAAAACCCTAGATTGCTATACCTTGTTGGATAGCTGATGAAACGTAGATATTTTAAAGTATATCTGCAAAACATTGCCATAAAAAAATTTTTAGCTATCCTTTAAAGAAAAATAAACGTTCTAAAAATTAATTTACTTTTTTAACATTAAATCGCCTACTACGACCAATTTCGTTAACTTACCTACAATTTTGGTTATTTAGATCATAAGGCGTCTTATCTTACATGTAAAAATCAAATAATTAGACTCACAAATTTCAAAATTTGTAATTTAATAGCCAAAAAATCGGCAAATTTTATTTAAAAAAATAAAAGTCGAATATCTCGAACACGGTTAAGTTTGGGTTAGGGTGTTCCATAGTCGAATCAGTCAGAAAAGATGCAAACTACACGCCCTTAATGGATCTAGGTCGACTTTCCCTGTAACCCTGTATAATCCTATAATAATATAATAAAGTTGTGGGTGAAAAAGGCCCTGGCAGACCGAGACTCACATATCACGATCAAATAAATAAAACATTGACTGAAGGTGCATTAAAAAGTCTTCGTAACAAAAAGGCATGTATGAAGAGGTTACTGAACGTCGACGAAGCGCAAGCGAAAATTTGTCTCTACCTCGCAAGGGGTCTGGCGTGAAGATGTGTATACATATAAAAAGTAATATTGAAATTATGCTATCCACCATCCGTAACAGCACCTTCACGGTAAATCCATGTATTGGATAAGAAATTTGTTCTTACATTTATTCTAAACTATTGTAAAGGGGATTTAGTTGGTTAACTGTATTAAATAATACACTGTGGTGCTGTTATGTCACCATTGTGAGATGACGAATCAGGACCACTTGTAGGTTGCCTTATAATACAAAAGACGGCCGGTTAATTTAATCTTAGCTGACCGGAAGCTTAGTAAGCAGTTATGCCGTGAAGATATGTATGTATGTATGTATGTAGGAACAGGTATGTTTGAAGGATAAATGTATGACTAAATATGAATGAATGTTGAATTAATTTATATTATCAGTTTTGTAATTTTATTTTTATATATTTTGCTTCCGTGGTCTAGCGGTTAAGTGTTAAGATTTAGACGCAGAGGTTTCGGGTTCGATTGCTGGTCGTGACATAATATATTGTTATATTTTTTGAGTTTGGTACGCTTGAAACATTGACAAGATTTCCTGTCATGATGGGATATAGCAAAATGTAATACTACTTTATTTTAGAAAAAACCGTGGGTTTTTGACTTTTCCGCAATGGATAAGGTCGTGATGATACTTTAATTTTTTTTTCTAATAATAATGGTGGGACCGTAACAAGCAATAATCCATATGTATGTTAGGCATAAGCTATAAGCAAGTAAAACTAACTAACTTAGAAACTACTTAAATAAGATCGTGGCTGTTAAGAGGCCGTGTCAGTTTACATTCTAAATACTTAATAACTATAATTGTAATATTGTGGACGGTAAAAAATACCTTCAGGTGGACGTACGGTCACATGTCATGTTTTAATGTAAATTTTCCAAGTAAATTTGTTGTATAAATCTGCAAAATAAGTGAATTGGTTGTCTTTTTATTGCGACCAAGGTCATTGGACAAAAAATGGCGCGAAACTTTCCAATCACATGACTTTAACAATCACCAGCAAATTGCACTTGACATTAGCTTTGTGACTTTAACAAAAAAATGCTGTGGGAATTACTATCGATTTTAAAATGCTGAAAATGATTTTTATTAAATATATCTTGCTAATAGATGTTTATGTTGGAATATTGCCTCCGTGGTCTAGCGGTTATGTCCGTGGATTTGGACTCGGATTTATTAATTTAAATGAATACTTTTTTTTTTTAATATTAGCACGACTTGTGACCTTGATGGTAAGTGGCGTGCGAGGTCCATAAATGTTAGCAACTGAAATCAGAGACTCATGTCTGACATCAGTCCCTAACACTATGTCGGCTTGACTGGGCATGACGGCAATTCGAGCCTGATCCCGAAACGTGTGGATACACTTTACTGGGTTTATCGGCAAGAACGGTGGATACTTCCCCGTCCCGGCAGACTGGGTAAATTACCACCATCAGTCCGCCTACCACCTATTTGTGAAAGTCATATAGACGAGCTTGCAACTTGTCCTGATTGGTCTATGGTAAAGTTGGCTAAATGTGAATCCGCTTATTTATAAACGTGGTTTCTGACCACCCCTAAAAGGGAAACGGTCGTGATGATACTTTACTCTTTTTAATTGATTAAGATAGCCAGCGACTGTGAACTAGATATGTCAATAAATCAAAGCAAGTTGTTATTGAATCGTAACAAAAGATGATAATATCCTTGTTTATGTCAAAAACAACACACAGTTATTGATCCAAACGAAACCATAAAACAACCTTATGATTATAGTATTAGAGTTGTAATTCCTATACTTTTGTTTGAATTGAGGGTTCTCCCATTTAGTATTGTGCTAAATTTAGCATATGTACGTCTTGTTAGTAATGTACGTATTTGGTATAACTAGCGATTAAAAAGTAAGCTGTAGAAATCTTTCAAGAACTAGCAAATAGTATTATACATACATACATACATATCTTCACGCCAGATCCCTTGCGGGGTAGGCAGAGACAATTGAGCGCCATTTGACACAATCACGACATACCTCTTTCGCTTCGTCGACATTCATTAACCTCTTCATACATGCCCTTTGGTTACGAAGACTTTTTAATGCACCTTCAGTCAGTGTTTTATTTATTTAATCGTGATATGTGAGTCTCGGTCTGCCAGGGCCTCTTTTACCCACAACTTTCGCATTATATATCTGGTTCGTCAATCTTTCATCGCTCATCCTTTCAACATGCCCGAACCATCGTAGCATGCTTTTCCTTATTTTTGTCCCTATGCTTTCCTTCATACCAACCCTTTTCCGTATTTCGACGTTATCTCTACGTTAATTTTATTTATAATATAAATATTTACTCGTACATGCCGGGGTTCGAACCCATCTATTTAGGATGTTAAGAAAAACGTTCTTACAACCGAGCCACCATCGCTTACATACAAAGCACTATTAAACGATTAGGTACCTACTGTATTATGATTAGATACTTTATTATAGTTAAAATATAAGATTTTTCAAAGGGTAAATAATTTTCTAACTATCAATTATTATCGACGGGATTGAAACTATATAATTATTAACGTAAAAAAATATATGCTAGATTAAAATAAATATAATTAATTACAGATTATGAAAACACAATATATTAACTACCTATCAAATTGAAAAAAAAATGGTTATGTCATGAAACCATTATCATTTAACTATCTGATAATAATAATAATAATAAAGTCTTTATTGTACAAAACCAAAACAAGTGCGGGTACATAGGCGAGCTTAATGCCGTAAATGCATTTGCAAGGTGCAGCAGAAGAAAAATGATAGTTGAATTTATTTATTACCATATAAAACACACATTAATTACAAACATTAGTTCTTACATAAATAAATGTCCTACATAAACAAATAAATATATAACTAAATATAAAATATATACATATACGCATATTTATATAATAAGAGACTTAGGGCGACTTATTCTGCTTGTGAAATAAGTATGTGTATAGCTTATCTTTAAATATTTTAAGAGATGGTGCCTGTCTGATAATTAAAGGAAGTCTGTTCTCTGATCTCATTTCGTTGACAAAAATACGTCAAATTATTTTTGTTGTAGTTTCTGATGTGGTTTCGTCAACGAGACCTAGTCCGGGCAATCTAATTTATTTGTAAATTTAGTCAAAAGTTCTGTTTTTCTTATGGTCCTAGAAAAATATTGGCCTAATTCGCCAGAATTTTTTGGAAGGCTTATCTCTAACAGTGGAAGTCTAGAACTCTGGGCAGTAATGAAAACGAGGAATATTAATAAGTGGTATTTAGATTGTAAGTTGACACGGCCTTTATACAGCCACGAAATTAATTTAAATTTATTATAATTATACATTATGTTATAATTATTTAGATTATAAGTTGACACGGCTATAATGCCTCGAATTTAGGTTAAGCTACAGTACTTGCTTATGGCAGCAATGTCACTTACTTATTTAGGTCTATCCATATTTTAATAATATTGTAAAAAATTGACAATATCCGAGTGTTACATGTGAACCATATGGATCTAATATTTTGAATTTGAATTTGAATTGTCCAGTGTAGTTCCTATAAACTCAGAGACAAAACTAAAATTTCCAGATTCGTTCGAGACTTGGAAGACGGATTCGTTCGTCACAGGCCGACAGCCCGTCTTCGTCAATCCACGTCCCTTGGTGCTACATCCAGTCATACGTACAACGAAGTAATTCCACCTCCTCTACCGCCACCACCCACGGTTCTGACACAAGGACGACGAGTCAACACTTCACTGCAACGTCTGGAAAAAGTACACGATGACTTGTTCCAATTGTAGCGATCAAAACAGCGCAGGTAACAATATAATTTTATTATTATTTGTGAAATAGGGTGGGACTATTCGTCTCCAAGTCACTACGACCAGTAGTGATCTATTGTGACCTCCCTAGATTATAGTTCGTTCACTAGCCCTACGGCTTCAAGGAACCTTAGTATGAGCTTAGGAGCGAGGCGTCGCACCTCCTCGGGGCTTAAACTGTGAGCACCCAAGATGGTGCTACGCTTGTGATGCAGGGCATAAAAGTCGCAAAGGAGATAAACAGGTGTCTCAGACACCTCGCGACAGAATCTGCACTTATCTGTTTCTACCAAGCCCATGGTAAACATGTGCTTGTTTAATTTACAGTGACCAGTTAGGGCTCTAGTGAGAGTTCTTAATTTAGGTTTGCATAGCTGAAGGGCTTTGATCGTGTACTTTCTGAGTAGCCCACGATTAGCTTCTTCGAGTGCCTCTGCCCTGGAGTTGTCTGCCAGGCAGATACACATTGTGCGTGTTTCCATTTTTTTAATGCTGCGCGGAAAGTGCTTTGCGATAGTCCACAGAAGGGTTCTGGACCCATCAGTGCAGACTCAGCTCCTTTCCTGGCCAGTTCATCGGCTATTTCATTTCCAATGATGCCACTATGCCCAGGTACCCACCCTAGGACCACACGGTTGTACTGGCCCAAAGAGTTAAGAGCCTTGATGCATTCCCAGGTAATTTTGGAGTTAACTTCCGTCGAGTCAAGTGCTTTTAAAGCAGCTTGGCTGTCGGATAGTATGCATATGGTCTTGCCACGGTAGGCCCTACGGAGGTTTTCTTCCGCGCAAGTTATAATAGCGATCACCTCCGCCTGGTAGACGGAGGCATATCTGCCCAGGTTTATAATCCTGTCAGATTTTGGTTGCACTCCGTGTACCCCAGAGCCTGCCAGACCACCTTTCCTGGAGCCATCAGTGTAACAATAACTGTCTTTCTTATTTATTATTGTCAGGCATAGACACCTACAGCGAAGTCAATTCCTCACTATACAGTGTCTAGAATGGGCATATGATGACTTCTTTCTAAAACTGTGCAGGTAATGTCATTCTTATGTACCTAATCCAGTCATAGATACCTTCAGCGAATTTAATTCGTTACTACAGCTGCTGCGTCGAAAACGGGTATATGATGTCATGTTCTCGATACACTGCAGTTATTATTAACTGTCATTCGTATGTACCTAATCCAGTCATAGATACCTTCAGCGAATTTAATTCGTTACTACAGCTGCTGCGTCGAAAACGGGTATATGATGTCATGTTCTCGATACACTGCAGGTAATATTAACTGTCATTCGTATGTACCTAATCCAGTCATAGATACCTTCAGCGAATTTAATTCGTCACTACAGCTGCTACGTCGAAAACGGGTGTATGATGTCATGTTCTCGATACACTGCAGGTAATATTGACTGTTATTCTTATGTACCTAATCCTGTCATAGATACCTTCAGCGAATTTTATTTGTCACTACAGCTGCTACGTCGAAAACGGGTATATGATGTCCTTTTTCGCTGCTTCAACATTCAGATATCCCTTTTGTTTCAATGGCTTTTTAATGCACCTTCAGCTATTGTATTTACCAACACTAGTTGTTCATGTTATCAACTCATAAAAAGAAATAATATATTACGAGAGACCGAGTGGGCTTGATCTCATTGCCTTCCCCATTTCATTCATGATCCATCAGGACAATGATTAATATTTTTTTTGTTTTTTTTTTCAGATATACGCGCTTCCAATGAGTGCTACGAACAAGCCAGTGTATATATGTGACGCTGTATAGTATATTTAAAAGTGATATTAGTGGATTTATATATTTTTTAACAGTTGTATCAAATCGTATACATATTTATATTGTAATAAAAGTATATACTGAGTGGAAACGTTAAGTGATTTTACATTAATTGATTGCTTTCGTGGCGATATCGGGTTAAAGGTAGGCATGAAAGAATAGAACTGCCTCCGTGGTCTAGTGGTTAAGCCCGTAGATTTAGACTCGGAGGTACCGGGTTCGGTTCCTGGTCGGGACACAAAAATATTTAATTATTTGTGATATTTTTATAATTGGCCTATAGTAAAGTTGGCTAAATGTAAATCCGCTTATTTATAAGCGCGGTTTCTAACCACCCCGAAAGGGAAACAGTCGTGATGATACTTTAGTTTATGAAAGAATAGAGACAAAAATAAGGAATGATCCGATGGTTCGGGAATTTTATAAAGATGAGAACCAGATATATAGTGACAAAGAGGCCCTGGCAGACCAAGCCTCACCTATCACGATCAAATAAGTAAAACATTTAAAAGCTTTCGAAACACGAAAAAATGCCTGTGTGTAAATGTGTGGTTAAAAGATGCCCTGGCAGACCAAGACTAACCCCATCATCATTATCGTCAGTCTGTCTCTCTCCACTGCTGGATGTAGACTCTTATGGTCCTGAAAGGGTTAACATTTAGCCAAGTGGTTAGCTCGTCGATATCTCTAGCGTACCTTTATTATCACAAATAAATTAAATAAATTCCAGGAATTAAAGCCGGTACCTCCGCTTTAAAATCCATGGATTTAACCGCTAGATAACAAGTCGAAATTAAAAAATATTAAGTAAAATCACTCGTAACACCTGTATTCTAAGACATTTCCACAAAAGCTCCCCCACTCATTCCCTTCCAGCTGTCAAACGAAAATAAAAAAACAAAAATGGCGTCTATTGTACCAGCTTATAGCTGACCATCAAAATGAAACTGTCGGATCGGCTCTATATTTAACTTTCCCCTCATTCCGAATCGCGCTCAGAGCGCTTAGAACGAATGACACTGACCGTGTCGTTCCAAATAAAATATCGCGATTTGGATGCTCAGAGCGTGATATCAATTCGGAACGGTCTAAATCACATTTTCATTCATTAAATGTTAGTTTTTTTTTATAATGTATGGAAGATAAATTGCGGATTCCACATCTTTGAGTATGAATACTAACAAATATACATCTCTCGGTTTATTCATCTTTATTAGTGTAAAGTTTAATATTAATAACTTATGGTAATTTAAAATAACTTGCCGTGTTACAGACATTTTTTTTTCACTTCCTACTTAAATATTAATTATAGATTTGTTTAAGAAGTAATATAGAAACAGTATAAACGAATTACAATATTAAATTAACTTGAAAATGGCGCGGGACATTATGACAAACAACTGACAGCGCTCAGAGCGATCTACCTCGATATCGTGAGCAGTCTAAGCGCGAGGAATGATGTCATTTGTGACGTCACATAGCTTTGGCAAAACAGTTTAAGCACGTCTCGGAACACCTTTAAGCGTGCATTACTATTATCGCGTCTCGGAACGAAGGGTTTAATAGTAACTATGACAGAAACTTCTTTTTTTGGGAAATGTTGAGTGGAGTAGGCGTTGAGGAAACGTCGTCGAAATCGGGTGTTAGTTTCCACTCTATACAATAATGTAATCTTAATGATTAATATTTACGTATCAAAGTTTAAATGTATCCTAACAAGTATGTACTAGGTAATACATACTACTGTTTTTTAAGTATTGCTTTGTTTGGAATAGGTGCGACCTAGTCTCGCAAAATACCTGTTCCCTGATCTGTTGTACTATAATCTCCTTAAGGCGGTTCGTTTTTAATAGTGTCCGCGCCTGATCTGGAACCTTTCAGCTAACTATGCTTATGCCGCAGGCTCAGACCAAACGCACACAATGGCAGAAGTGGACTGTATTTTATATTCTAAAATAAATGGTTATGAGCAATCCGGACACAGAGGTAAAGTTCATAACAAAACGGTAAATCGGAGAGGTCACTTATTTAAGGAAAGTATGCCACATACCTTTTCACAGCTTCCGGAACACCTATCCCTTGGTCAGGATAATCAGCAAACTCGACGTCACCAATTTAGACAAGTGCAATATCATGCAAAGAAGTTGTAGTATTTGGGACACATCATGCGCAATAAAAGTTATAGCTTGCTGCAGCTCGTCATGCAAAGCAAGATACAAGGCTCCAGAAGACCGGGGAGAAGACGCACTTCCTGGCTCAAGAACCTCAGGGAGTGGTTCGGGATGAGCACCAGATCCTTGTTCCGGACAGCGGCCAACAAAATCAAAATCGCCTCAATGATAGCCGACCTTCGATAGGAGATGGCACCGTAAGAAGAAGAAGAATATGATGCTCACACAACCGAGTCACGAAGTACCGCAGAATTCTAGCACAGACAACCGCTCGCGATTATTATGTCCTCTCGCAACTGGTTCATCAAAGTAAACAAGCTTATAAGAAGACAAATTTTAGTGTTCACTTTGAAGGTATCAATAAAAATAATTGTCCATTTTAAAACGTGTGGCGCCATCTAGTGGCATACTTGGAACGGAGGCGGAGAGAAAATAAATTGCTCATAACATATTAATTAAAATTAAACAATGTGAATGGCGTGAACAAATATATATATATATATATTATAACGTTAAAGCAGTATTAAGTGGTATAGTTTAATCAGAGACATTAAATATATAACAAGACAGTACAAGACGCCAAACGGTATGAGAAACAAAGCTAGACCAATCCTTTTTTCCTGCTCCAATCCAGCTGTCAAACGAAAATGAAGTCACGAGTCCATAAAATCATAAATTTACTTCAGCTAATAAGTAAGGCGCAGTGGTGTTTCGGTTGTAAGAACGCGTTCCTTAAATCCTACAAAGGTCGGTTCAAACCCCCCCGGCATGTACCAATGAGAAATACACTTTTCTTACGTACATTTGTCATAGATTTACAACACGACCGTGCCTCAGAAAGCACGTTAAGCCGTCGGTCCCGGTTCCACTAATACCAACTTGTGGAATCGTTGATAAATTGTCTTTAAAAAAAAGACATCATATCCTCGCCAAGCCGTCTGGCCAGCGTGGCGAGTGTAGGCCAAATTCTTCAGATATATGTTCTGGAAGGCCCATCTCCACCAGTGGAGATCCACGGCCCACTAACAACCAGCAACAACCGCAAATAGAAACATTCATTATTCTTTGGATAAACTGTGTAAATACGAGAGATGAAACGGATATCCGGTAACTATCCGATATCCGGCCTTGTTTTTACTATCCGGCCGGATACCGGATAGTAACTCAGTATCCGGTCAGATATCCAAAACATTCTCATTCTTTATGCGAGGAAAATAATACCACACTACGTTATGGACACAGTTTATTTTAATAATCACTGGACTAAAATGTTTATTTTATTAATTAGCTTAATACTCAAAATTAACAAGTGGCAAATTATGGTGAATGAATACCAAATTTTCTGCATTTGTTGGTAATAGGCGACTCCGTTTGGTTTCGTATACCAGACATAATAGCCTTTTGCTTTCCGATTTCCGATCTCGTTCACCGCGCCCATTTCAAATCAAACTGGTCGCGTCATATAACGCGATAAAGGGCCGAATATTCGGTTGCCGGATATCCGGCGCTCCGGCCTCGTAGCTTGCCCAATATTCGGTAACCGGTATCCGGCCAAACCACTATTCGTTTCATAGTAAATACGACTAAGTACATCAGTCGAACGCATATCATAGTAGGGCCGCCCTACTTCATGGCATATCATAGTAGGGCCGCCCTACTTCATGCCATACAATTTGTCGTCAATGAAGATAGCAGTTAATTGATTCGCAATGTTTCGTGGTCTAATTGCATAGGGGCTGTCTGAAGTACGAAGTTCTCCAGGTCAGCTAGTTACTATTAAAAATGAACCGTCTTAGACCCGTGTGAATTTAAACAAACGAAAAACTACGACTATAGAATAATAAATAATTATTCATAACAAATAGTAAAACTGGATTATAAGTATTGCAGTGCCTTGTAATTGTGTAGTATGTATTCTTACGGTCTAACTCATTATTATATTAGTATCATCACGACCGTTTCCTTTTCGCGGTGGTCAGAAATGACGCTTATAAATAAGCGGATTCACATTTAGTATAGGCCAATCATGACAAGTGGCAAGCTCGTCGATGTCTCCAGCGTACCAAACTCGAGAAATATCACAAATGATTCCGTTAATGCCGTCTTGGAAGCTCATTCCATAAATGTATCTCCTGCAGACCTGCTTAGGCCCAATTCTTTCAGTAAGTGATGCAAAGATTTTGCTGGAACTCCTCTCGCACCAACTAGATACTTTTTTTTGAACAGACCTAGTAGGTTTTTGTGATTGAGACCGTAAGAATACAGATGTTTGGGTTGCGTTCCAAAATTATGAATATTTTTTCCAAGAAAGAGATAAGACAAATGGCTGTCAAAAGTGCTACAGCAAGTATAATTTCTGACAGGATGAATATTGATAAGTACTGGAACACTATCTAAATGTAAAATAGATTTAATTTGTAAATGTGGTTTATTCTTGTGCACATGTACTATTCACATTGTTTTTTTTTTTTTTTTTTTAATGCCTGACGATGTCAATTTTTCAATAAAAAAAAAAAACAATATTCTTTTATATTTATATAGCCTTGAAATGAAATGAAATGAAATGAAATATTTTATTTGCTAAAAAACACATGGTTACAGATTCGAGTATGGTCTCAGTTTTATAGACAACTCACATGTTTCGCCAGTGCGGCATGCAAAATTTTATACAACTATTATAAAAAAATAAATTACAAAATTAGAAACATTGGCACAGTCTTATAAATCATAAATAATAATTATTGGTCCAATAGGTTTCAATGTCAAATATAATTCATTAAATAATTATTCTAGATGTCAATTGTATTGCGTTATTAATAGTCAGGTACATAATTTTCTTTTCTACCATTTAGGAAGTCATTTACGGAGTAATAACACCGTTCATTTAACCACTTTCGGAGTATTTTTTTAAACCGTCGAATTGGTAGCTGTTTAATATTTTCCGGAATGTGATTGTAGACTTTTATTGCCATGCTATATGAATTATTTTGGTATACTCTACTTTTCGGAATGGTCAGTTGAATCAGCCTATCTACATTCCGTGTAGTTCTTGGCATTAGTTCTTTAGCTGTGTTAAAGTAGGAAAAGTGAGCTTTAACAAACACGGCTATTTCATATATGTACATGCAGGGAAGAGTAAGAATAAATAAGAGTAATTTAATAAATATTGGCTTACATGAGTCAAAGGGAGACACACCACATAAGGCCCTAATACACTTCTGTGTTATAAAGACTCTGTTTATGTCCACCGAGTTTCCCCAAAGTATTAGGCCGTATCTAAGGACTGAGCATGCATATCCGTAATATGCCGACATAGCTATTTGCAAATTTGAAGTTTTTCTAATTTTGCGAAGGGCAAACACATATCTGTTTAACCGATTACAAACGCTATCAACATGAAGTTTCCAGTTGCAATGTGAATCTACTATGAGTCCAAGAAATTTTAAATTATTGGTGTCTTCTATTTTCGTTCCTAAGTAGTTTATGTTTAAATCCTGTTTGATTCCACCATTGTTGAAAAATTGAACATATTTTGTTTTAGATAACATGTTAGGCAACCGTCAGCGTTGCTTTTGTTAGACACATAAAAAAACTAGATTTCATTTGGAAGACAGATGGTGAGGGTCGTTCTTTAAATGTAGTTTATAAATAATAGTTTGTGCTTTGTGACAGACGTCAATACAAGTGTATACAGATGTAGTGCATAATGGTTTTGATTTATCTTTATTTTATCTAAGTTATTATTGTTTTGCGTTGCAATGTTTTGTAGCGTTAATTTAGACATCTCTCAATTGTTTTTTATTTATGTTCTTTTTATTTGTTGTTTTCTCAGGCAAAGGGTCTAGCTTATACAGCCAAATCTGACGTAATTTATCTTTCTTTTTTATGAGTTAATGAGGTTAACATGAAATTCCAGATGTTGCAGAATTTGATGTTTTTCTTGAAGCCACTCGCGGCATTATAGCCCAAAACTATAATATACAAACAAACCAAATTATAGCAGAATATGTACACACATACCGTAGTCACCATCCCTTCGCGTACCTATAAATTTGGTGACTCATACATCTGTCGTACGATAAAGATGTGGAATGCTCTTCCAGCCTCTGTGTTTCCACTATCCTATAACCTGGAGTCCTTCAAGCGAAGTGTGAAAAGGCATCTAATCAAGCCGGCATAGTGTTAGGGACTGATGTCGGACATAAGTGTCTGATTCCAGTTGCTAACATTCATGGACCATGCGCGCCACTTACGATCAGGTGGGCGCCAGATCACATGTCGTGCTAGTATAAAAAAAAACACGTCGGATATGTTCACAGCGCGGGGAAACCGCAATAAAATAAACTGCAACTTGTGCACCATATTTAAAGTCCAATTTATCGTTTTCCATAATTGTTCACATTGTAGCACATTATTAAACAATACAACACCAGTTTTGACCAACAATATTCACAATTTATAAAAAACAAAAACTTCCACTTGACATGACCGCGCAAAATGGCGCGAAGGACTCTGTTTTTTTATATATCACCGTGTTGAAACAAAAACCAACTAAGTTAGCGATTTTTGCACAAAAATATACTTTTAATTTGCGTTTTCAGCCGCAACTGTTCGTTTAATTGCTTTTAAGACCCACTGTCTTCATAACTAAGCGTCACAGTGCTTAGTCGATTTTATCACTGGAAAAAAGTTTTTACTAAAAAAATACGTTAGTTGGTTTTCGCTCTAACCCGGCGATATATTGTTTCGAATTTTGCTTTTTATTTGATAAAACATGTCTCTTTTATTTTTATAAGAAAATATATTGTTTGATGTCATTTATTGACTCAGTTTAAGGAGTATGCAGAGCTGCGTTCGTAAATTAACACTGTAAGGTTTTTAACACCGAGTCGCGATACCGGTCGTTTGTAAATTCTTGGTGTGGTAACCCCAAGCCTTTTAGAATTAGATTGGATCGCGACTCAACTAACCTCTCGTTCCGAGACACGATAATAGTAACCTAAGCACGCTTAAAGCCGTTCCGAGACGTGTATAAACTGTTTTGCAAAAGCTTAGTGACGTCACAAATAACATCATTTCTCGCGCTTAAACTGCTCACGATATCGAGGTAGATCGCTCTGAGCGCTGTCAGTTTTTTGTCATTATGTCGAGCGCCATTTTCAAGTTAATTTAAATTAAGTTTTCTTTTAAATTATTTAATATTGTAATTCGTTTATACTGTTTGTATATTACTTCTAAAACAAATCTTTAATTAATATTTAAGTAGGTGGTAAATAAAAAAATGTCTGTAACACAGCACGTTATTTTAGAAGACCAAAATAAATTTGAAATAGTAAACGTTACACATATAAGATGAATTTAATATTAAGTATCTAGCTGTAAGTAAAAAACAAATTCCTCGTTTATGGCAACAATGTTTTTTTTAGTTATAATTATTGTATTGATGTTAGGTTCGGTCCAGCCATGGTCAATGGTAATATTTTTTATTTGTTTTTATTATAATTTTTTATTTATTGGCTTGTATGTATTGACAATATGCAAGTGTTACGTGCTAACCATACGGAAATAAATTATTTTGATTGATTTGATGAAAAAACCGAGAGAGGGGTGGTTGTTACTTTTCATACTTAAATATGTGGAATCCGCAATTTGTCCTCTATACATTTAAAATAAAAATTATTATGTTATGAATAAAAATGTGATTTAGACTGTTCCGAATTGAAATCACGCTCTGAGCATCCAAATCGTGATATTTGATTCGGAACGACTGTCAGTGTCATATTCATTCTAAACGAGCACGATTCGGCGAAACGTTGCGAAACGTTAAACCATGTTGTCTTATTTTGGTCTTCTAAAACAACTTGCCGTGTTACAGACATTTTTTTTTTCACTTCCTACTTAAATATTAATTATAGATTTGTTTAAGAAGTAATATAGAAACCGTATAAACGAATTACAATATTAAATTAACTTGAAAATGGCGCGGGACATTATGACAAACAACTGACAGCGCTCAGAGCGATCTACCTCGATATCGTAAGCAGTCTAAGCGCGAGAAATAATGGCATTTGTGACGTCACATAGCTTTGGCAAAACAGTTTAAGCGCGTCTCGGAACACCTTTAAGCGTGCTTAGGTTACTATTATCGTGTCTCGGAACGACGGGAAAATCGTCCATAAACGTCAGTGTCGAGTAACTTACACTCATGACGTCAGAACTTTACGCGGTGTCACAAAAACGAACGCAGCTCCGGATAGCCAGTTTTTTGAGAACACAATACTGATTAGACCTTGTTGTAAAAAAGTTGTGAGTATTAATATATTTTAATTTTAATTAAGAAACTAATTATGAGAAAATTGTAACAATATTTATATTTATTTCGTCTATTTATGTATGCTAGTTGAGATTTAATAAATATTTTAGTACACGTTTAAATTGTTGTTTTAATTATTTATTTTCTCAGATGCAGAAAATTAAAAAAGTCAAAGTCAAAGTCAAAATATATTTATTCATCATCATCAGCCTGTGTCTCTCCACTGCTGGATATAGGCCTCCCCCAAGGCTCGCCACTTCACACGATCTCCTGCCACTCTCATCCAACCCCCACCAGCGACCTTCCTTAGGTCATCTGTCCGTCTAGCGGGGGGTCGACCCACTCTGCGTCTTCCCGTACGTGGTCTCCACTCCAGAACTCGTCTACTCCATCGTTCATCGGTTCTACGACATACATGTCCAGCCCATTGCCACTTCAGCTTACTAATTTTGAAGGCTATATCGGTAACTTTGGTTCTCCGACGGATTTCCTCGTTTCTAACTTTATCCATCAGAGAAATACCAAGCATAGCTCTCTCCATAGCCCGCTGAGCGACCTTGAATTTGTGGACGAGACCCACTGTCAGTGTCCACGTTTCTGCTCCGTACGACAGCACTGGAAGAACGCACTGGTTGAAAACTCTCGTCTTCATTCACGTAAACCTATTACAGGCATTTATGACACGTCATTAATTTAATTATTAAGAATGATTCTACTCCTGCTAGTAGAAGACTAAGCAGCTAAGTGGTCCAATAAGTAAGCTGTTAGCAGAAGACCAGCAGCTTAGCAAATTCCAGTGACCTGTTAATGTTTAATCTGAAAAAAACAAGTGTGCCTCTGTGGTCCGTGGATTTAGACACGGAGGTTCAATTACTGGTCAGGGCACAACAAATATTTATTAATGTAAATAAATACATTTAATTAATATTTAATTTATTTGTGGTATTTCTCGAGTTTGGTACGCTAGAGACATCGACGAGCTTGCCACTTGTCATGATTGGCCTATAGTAAAGTTAAAATAAATGTTTTACAAATAAAAAGTGACATTTGTTTTGATGCTGTATGTATGAAGCTGAGTAAATTAGCTATGAAAAAATCCGCTCGGTGCGTGGATTGATTTCACTCTCGTGGGCGCCGTTAGGAGCGCTGGCCAACGATCCAACGGTGGTATTAGCCGAGCGGCAATAATGTCGCTATGATCGCGACTAATAAGACTTCCTTCCCTCCCTAAATCACTAACTTTTTATCACGATAGGTGACGCGTACCTTATATTACTGTCAGTTGCATAGAAATCTTGTAATTTTATTACGAAATCTATTATTTTCTGGATATCATGCCGAAGTGAGCAGCTTTTAAGTGTACAAATCGAGATATGGTGATCTCAAAATTGCCGTTCTATTAATTCAACCTTTTTTTATTTTAAATACGTTGTTTGCTTACTTAATTCGTCTTTTAAGGTAGGTAGCGTTAATTTAAAATTATTTTTTCTGTTATAAAAATAAATAAAAAATACAAAAACTTTTGAAAAATTATGCGTCATAGGGATTAAGTGAGATCAGTCAGAGGATCCAAAAAAAAAACAATTTGAACCAAGTGTTTATTAACTCAAACTTATTCTAAGCTTAATCTAACAAAGGTGTGACAACTTTTGATATGAGAAATGAAGTCACAATATAATATTAATTAGTCTATAAAGTTAAAACTAAGGCGATGCTGATTATGCGTTACGTGACATAACAGTGGCACAATGGGGCTGCATTGTCAGCGCTTCCTGTGGCATGGTTACATGTAACACCTCAACAACAAGGTAAACCATTGCCGCTAGCGACATCTACAAAAAGCTTTGCCTGATATATCCCATTATCTTACATTATAAATAAATATCCCTATAGTTAAGTTTTATGGTAAGAACAGAAACATTTTACTAGCCCTCCAATTTATGGAAGCGTTTCTTTTTATATAGATACATCGTAATAATATAAAGTTCTGTTTTTAAATAAAGAGTAAAATATAAAAAATATGTGTAAAGAAGAAGACAAATTACATCTATCATGTAAATCATAAGATCTTGTGCTGAATTTAGGTCTATAAAACCAATCATAATATTGTACTGATCTTACGTGCGTAAAATCCTCGAGTATGCATCACAGTTATGGAACCCTAGATACGCTGTTTATATCACACGAATAGAATCTATTCAAAAGAGATTTCTGTGATATATACAATTCAAAACTAAAATCTATGATTCGAGCTACGATCAACGATGTAAGAGACATCATTTGCTGCCACTTGAGACGCGTCGTAACATTGCAGACACAACTTACCTTGTTGATGTTGCGCGAGGGTATGTGGACTCTCCTGAGTTACTAAACAAAATTCTATTACGTATACCCACTAGAAACACCAGGCAAAGTCCACTACTGCTTATTCCCCGTTTCAGCACAAATTACAGGCGTAACGCGTTCTTTATTAGGGCAGGTGAGTTGTTCAATAATCTTAATATCGATATTGATATTTTTAATTCTAATACCATATACGTCTATAAGACGCGCGATGACCGACGAGCACTTCAGGCGAATAGAGGTTGTTTAGGTATTATGTCAATATTGATTTGTACTATTTTATATGTTTTTTTTTTGTATGTAAATTCTTATATTTTAATTTTATTTTTTGATCAAGGTGCAACTATAAGTGGAAACTGTTAATTGGCTTTATTGTATCTAGTCTTAAGTTTAATAGTGTAAAATTGCTGTAAGTTTTCCAAACATAATAAATAAATAAATGTTAATAAATGCGAGCTGTCTAAAATCCTATGTTCTCGATTCGATTACGGAGTTCGTGCGTGCTAGAACTACAGTTTCGAGCGCTCAAAACTTCTGCCTGTATCCATGTTAGGTTTACGGTCACAATTTATTATTTATTCGTGCAAAATGCATTAAATAATGAGAATACAAATATATATAAATCTACGTCCATAACCGCTATTCCACGATGTCAAATCATAAAAAAACATCATAAAAGTTTTTGCACTCTGAAAAATGTCTCGGAAAAATTCGCTAACAAAAAAACTCTTTCGTCGTGTTAGAGATAAATAAATTGCTAAGTTTGCACTGAGTTTAAAAGTACCAGGACCATGAGTTATGTTTTTTCTGTAATATTTTTTATGCTGGCAAAAAAGTAGGTACCTACCTAACATTGAAATAATATGGACTGTTCAGTTTTGATAGTTGAAAATTATATATATTTTAGGGATGGACCGAAGTTCGATTAAATCTGCCGAATATTCGTTAAAACAGAATATTAAAATGACTGAGCTGTAGGTAATTCAATCACTAAAATATTACCTATGGACTATTCATCAAATCATGGATATTAAAATATAATGATTGTCTGTACTTATTATCTATATTTACAATCAATTTTTTTTTGTGTAAGAGTAAAATTTAAGTAATCAAAAACTAAGTATATTAAATACACCAAATCATTATATAAGTGAAGACAGGTGAATTAATTAAAAACATTTTCTGATCTTTCATTAACTTTTATTATTTACTTATTATTTTAGTGAGACAAAATTAACTTAAAATTGTAACAATAAGTTCATACATATCACGATCAAATAAATAAAACACTGACTGAAGGTGCATTAAAAAGTCTTCGTAACCAAAGGGCATGTATGAAGAGGTTAATATCGACGAAGAGTATGTCGTGATCGTGTCAAACGGCGCTCAATTGATCTGGCGTGAAGATATGTATGTATGTATGTAGGAAGTTGGTAATTTAAAATTTTCTCTATTTTGAAAGTTTATCGAATCACTTTGATGTGGGGACCAAGTGCACATGAAATTTTCAAGGCGTTGTCAAAACAGCTCGTCAACACCACGGGAGACAAAAGGGCTGGGCAATATTTGTGCCAAAGTATTAGCATTGCCATTCAACGTGTCAATGCTGCCAGTATCGTTGGTACTTTGCCCATTGGCAGCGATTTGGAGCAAGTTT
Source organism: Tinea semifulvella (assembly GCA_910589645.1). Lineage (NCBI taxonomy): Eukaryota > Metazoa > Arthropoda > Insecta > Lepidoptera > Tineidae > Tinea > Tinea semifulvella. The sequence continues at coordinate 5,463,830 of OU342620.1, forward strand.
TAATTTATAAAAAAATATATTTTTTAAACACAATTTAATTATACATTTTTTATATTTTAAATCAATGATTTCATTTTAAAATATAAATTAAAAGCTACCTAAACAATACAATTAAAAATAAACTAAACAAAACCTTAAATTAAATAAACTAAAAGATACACCTAATTAATATAAAAAAAATATATATTTTTTTGTTTTTTTTTGTTTTTTCTTCATTTTAGTTTTTAGTTGTATTTTTATTTATTAATTAGGTTTATTTTTATTAATAGTCTTTTTTATCTGAGATATATAACGAAAATACTCTATCTCTGTTATCTAGTGTCTTGTTTGTTTGTTTAAATTCTTTATTTCACAAAATAAATGTACATAGGCAAGCTTAATGCCTTAGGAATTTTCTACCAGTTAACCTTTGGAAGAGTGAGCAAAGATATGTGGGTGCACCAATAACTGTTTAGGAATAAATTTGTACATAATTTATTTGAGTCCATTTTATGTCGAATATTTTTTTATTTTTTACCTAAGTTCGTATTCGGCATAATCCACATTCGGCCCATCACTACTGTTTATTTGTATCATTATCGCTTCCTAAAAAAAGCGAGTATATTCACCATTTGAGTGTTGCGTTAATTTAAATAATTTCATTATGGTGCAACTCAACTTAAGAAATTTGTTCTATCTATATTTTTGACAAGCAAAATATGACCCATTGTACGGTCTCTTAAGTTTAATTATTTGAAATGGTAAGTCTTATCTAGGAGTGGTGAATGTTTGGCCTGAAGCCAGGTTTCTCTCAGCAAATACTAAATTACCCGTGTGAGAAACACTTTCTATAAGTAAAGGGTTGGTATTTTAATCGTCACCTTATTATTCTATGGAATAATATTCCGTCATGGACCACTAGAAAGATATACACTTTTTACGTATATTTGTCATAGATTTACAACACCATCGTTCCTGGGACTCTAAAGAGCACGTTAAGAATTTTTTCGTTTCCGATTCCACAAATGGGTTGCAAAAGTGTACGCTATAATAAAGAGCTGTACCTACCGAGATCCAATTAACATTAGTACATATCTTCACGCAAAATCCCTTGCGGAGTAGGCAGAGACAATAGAGCGCCATTTGGCACCAGGAAAACCGCAAAAAAATAATTGCAACTTGTGCCCCATATTTAAAGTCCAATTTATCGTTTTCCAAAATTATTCATATTGTAGCACATTATTAAACAAAACAAACAACACCACTTTAGACCAATAATATCCACAGTAAATTAATTTACAAAACAAAAACTTGTATTTGACATGTCCGCGCAAAATGGCGCGAAGGACTCTCCCGAACTGTGTTGATCTACTCCTTCATAAATTTAAATAGTAAAAAACTTACTTAATTTTCGTTATACATTGCGCGTATTTATTGCCAAGTTTGAAACATTACGCAATGCAAATTTAAAAAGAGAAAGTTATTCCTAATAAAAAATATTCCCCCGTTACGAGAAAACGAAAGTTACGTGAAAATCGCGGGAAAATTGTAGAAACGTTAACAATTTAGAGCCAATGTTAAGCCCTCTGCAATGTTTAATAACGAAGACAATTGGTGTGCGTTATAGTGGAGGGTATCAATATTACAAAATCTTGAATTAATTTAATTTAGTTCGATCTAAATTAAATTAAATCAAGATTTTAGAGAACAGCGCGGGAGCCGCAGACGAAAGCGCAGAGTCTCCCAAATACGTATCTATAATTAAAGTTTGTGCCTTGGGTCTCCAGACAAAATATTTTATTATTATTATTATGGTTTCTGCGAATGACATGATACAGTTTTAGCGAGGTGAGTTCTGATGAAGCACTTGATGTTGACATATTTACAATTCGCCTAGACGTCAGTTTTGCGATGCTCATTTGGTGTAACAAAACCACATGATCTTATTGTTGTTGTTTATTATGTATTTATAGATCTAATATCACACATCCAAGCGACCTCGTCAAGCGCGGGAAGTGCGGCGGTTTTTGCTGAGAACCTCAAGCTGCGCAAATACGCCAACCTCAGTACAGGTTACGAATTTGCGCCGTTTGGGGTCGAGACGATGGGCCCATGGGGACACTCAGCCAAGTGTCTGGCCAAGGAGTTGTCCAAACGGCTAAGGGAAAAGTCTGGAGACAGAAAAGCTGGTAATTATTTCTGCCAACGTATTAGCTTAGCTTTACAGAAATGTTGCCAGTCTTTTTGGGACTATCACTGAAGGGTCGCGTCTCTAGAGGACATTTTTTACTTATAGTTTATTTTTTATTAGGTTTAGTTTATATTAATTTAAATTTTTACTTTTAAGTAGTTTTAATTTATATTGTAATTATTTTTTACTGTTTGTATAATACTTCAATAAAGATCTAATATGTTTCTTTTAAGTTTTTTCTTTTAACCTGTATCTAGTTTGTATATTCATATGTAGACTCATACATCTGTCGCACAATAAAGATGTGGAATGCTCTTCCAGCCTCTGTGTTTCCACTTTCCTATAACCTGGAGTCCTTCAAGCGAAGTGTGAAAAGGCATCTAGTCAAGCCGGCATAGTGTTAGGGACTGATGTCGGATATAAGGGTCTGATTCCAGTTGCTAACATTCATGGACCCTGCGCGCCACTTACCATCAGGTGGGCGCAGGGTCACATGTCGTGCTAGTATAAAAAAAAAAAAAAAAAAAAAAAAAAAATAAATATATATATGTGAAAATTTTTCAATGGCTTCAAGTTCTTCATATAGCTTCTTCATTATTATGTAAATGCTGTAAATTTTCCAAAATATAAGTAAATAAATAAATAGGGCTGTTCCATTATAACGTACACTACAATTGTCCCAGTAAGTTCGACCTATAAGGCCCCGGAACGGGAAGCGAAGAAATTAAGACACCCGGCTTCCGTAATAGACATTTCGCTAAAATTGGTTAGCATTTAGAAGCAATTTTATTTTTTAATTTGCTTATTTTTATTAAGCTACAAATTTTCTGCTACCTACAAAGACCATAACGTTTCTACCCTCTTAAACTCGACCGCCTCCGTGGTCTAGTGGTAACAAACGTTGCCGTGCTCGGGAGGTCGTGGGTTCGATTCCCACCGGGGGCAAGTTGTACATTGTATAATTTGTCTCGGTCTGGGTGTTTATATGTATAATATGGATATATTTACAAAAAAAAAAGTAGAATATGTAGTTTATCAACCATCTAGTTTCCGTAACACAAGCCTCGTAGCTTACCACGGAAATTAGATGGCGCTGTGTGACCTGTCTGGAAATATTTTTTTATTTTTTATTTAAACCTTTTTGGATTTTGAAGATATTTAAATTATTCTGATACAGATAGATAGTAGTAGTGCAAATAGTTTTCCATCGTATTTTATTGTAATAGTTCGTATTTATTGTGCTTTCTCAATGGGTGTATCAGGCAAAGCTTTTTGTAGATGTCGCTAGCAGCAATGGTACCTTATTTTACACTCATATCGCATATAGTTTTTAATGTTTTCGTAGTTTTCTATGTTTATAACAGAAAAATGTATTTTAAATTAACGTTACCTACCTTAAAAGACGAATTAGGAAATCGAACACCGTCTTTAAAAAGAAAAAAGGTTTTATTAATAGAACGATAATTTTGAGATCACCATATCTTTGATTTGGCTTAGAAATCTCGATTTGTATACTTAAATGCCTTTTTTTTTTTTTTTTTTTTTTATACTAGCACGACATGTGACCTTGGGCCCACCTGATGGTAAGTGGCGCGCAAGGTCCATGAATGTTAGCAACTGAAGTCAGATACTCGTAACTGCCATCAGTCCCTAACACTATGCCGGCTTGACTAGATGCTTTTTCACACTTCGCTTGAAGGACTCCAAATTATAGGAAAGTGGAAACATAGAGGCTGGAAGAGCATTCCACATCTTTATCGTACGACAGATGTATGAGTCCCCAAATTTATATGTACGCGAAGGGATGGTGACTACGGTATGTGGGTGCATATTCTGACCTGTGCGTGTGGTTCGGTTGCGGAATGGAGAGGGAGGGATTAGGTTATAGAGTTCTTCGGAGCACTCACCATAGTATAGCCGGTAGAACACGCTCAGAGAAGCCACATCTCGGCGAAGCTGCAGGGATTGGAGAGTTCCAGATGTAGTGGCATCGTCCACAATTCGTACAGCTCGCCTCTGCAGGACATCGAGAGCATCTGTGAGGTACTTGGCGGAACCATCCCAAAGGTGAGAACAGTATTCTATACATGATCTGATCTGTGCTTTGTACAGCAACAGTCTAATTGAAGGCGGAAAAAACCGCTTCACCTTGTTCAGTATTCCGAGCTTTCTTGACGCTGTTTTGGTGATGCTCTCAATGTAGTTCCGGTGGCTAAGGTCTGAGCGTATTTTCACCCCGAGAATGTTAAAGCTGGGTTGTAGGTCCAGCGTGGTGCTCTGAAGAGTAGGGGGAGGAGAGAAGGGGGACTTCTTGGCCGTCAACGCGCAAGCCTGGGTCTTGTTGGCATTGAACTGGACAAGATTTTGAACACCCCACAAATAGATTTTGTGGAGGGTGTCGTCCAGTTCTGCCGTCATGATGCGCCGTGACTCCTCTAGTTGGTTGCCCACCAAAGCTCGAGGACTCAGATACCGCCCGTGAGCCGTGCTGTCATCTGCATAACAATGAATGTTGCCCAGAGACAACATATCATTGATATGCAGAAGGAAGAGTGTTGGTGACAACACAGAGCCCTGCGGTACGCCGGCGTTCACTGACATGAGATCAGACGCATTCCCATCTACAAGGACACGAATGCTGCGCTCATGTAGGAAGCCAGCTATCCAGTCCACCAGCCGTGGGGGCAGACCATATGCCGGCAACTTGGACAGTAAAGCCTTGTGCCAAACCCTATCGAAGGCCTTGGAGATGTCCAGACTGACCGCCAATGATTCACCATATTTGTCCATTGCCTCACCCCAGACGTGGTATACGAATGCTAGAAGATCACCCGTTGACCGTTTTGGACGGAAGCCATATTGGCGGTCATGTATTACGGAGTGATCCTCTAGATATCTAACGAGTTGGGCGTTGATTATTCGTTCCATTACTTTACACAGTACTGAGGTTACGGCAATGGGGCGGTAGTTGGAAGGGTCTGAACGATCTCCCTTCTTCGGAACGGGCTGCACGTTGGCCACCTTCCATGTTTCCGGCACAACACCAGAGGAGTATGACTGACGGAAAAGGCGCGTGAGGGCTGGAGTCAACTCAGGTGCACACCTCTTAAGAACTACTGCTGGGATACCATCAGGACCATTAGCCTTGCGAACATCGAGCGATCGGAGCACTGCCCGCACATCACACTGCCGAATGCGTAAATCGCGCATTGAAGTGCCGCAACAAGGCAGTGTGGGGGGCTGCGCATTCCCGTCGTCGAGTCGAGAGTTAGCCGCAAAGAGTTTGCCCAAGTAGTCGGCTTTCTCTTTAGCGGTGTGGGCTAGTGATCCATCCGGATATCGCAGAGGTGGCAATGAGGAGCGACAGAAGTTGGTCTCTACAGATTTGGCCAGTTGCCAGAAACTGCGACTTCCTCTTGGTCGCGCGGCTAGGTCTCGGCCAATCTGAGAGACGCGCTGGGACTGAGCTCTGACAAACACCTTCCTGCAAACCTTAGAAGCTTTGTTATAAGCTGACTTTAAGGAACTAATATTGGGGTCAGAGTGAGCCTGACCTCTCACCCATGCCCGGTATGCAGTGTTTTTGGCTGCTACAGCCGAGGCACAATAGTTGTTAAACCAAGGTCTGCTTTTGCCGCTGCTGATGACTCTGGAGAAGGGAATGTAATATTCCATTCCCAGAAGTATCTCATCAGCAACGGCAGCCGCAGACCTGGATGGGTCATCGTCCTTAAAGCAGCGAAGCTTCCATGGGATGGATGCGTAGTACTCACGCAGTCCATCCCAGTCTGCTGACGAGTAGTGCCACACGATACGCTCGACGCCCATCCGAGGAGGAGGCGGAGCACGCGGCACTGTCGTACTTACCAGGCAATGGTCCGAACCACCGAGAGGGGCTAAAACTGAAACATTGTAGCCGGTAGCATGGCTCGTCAGCAGTAGGTCAAGTAAGGAAGGTGTATGTCCGACTACATCTGGAATCCTGGTGTTCTGGGTTACCAGTTGAGTCAGACCGTATGTCAGAGCAAAGTCATGGGCAGTTTTGCCCGCATGGTCGGTTTTAGGGGAACCCAGCCACTGTGCATGGTGAGCATTAAAATCCCCCAAAAACACCATTTCGGCTCCTGCGCATCATCTGTCGCTCGACTCAGGTAGTCGAAGAGCTGAGTTGTCTCGAAGTCACTCCGATGGGATCGATAAAGGCACACGTAGATCCGAGACTGATGCCCCAGATCCACATTCACCCAAAGGACCGAAAAGGAGGAGTCCTCCATGAAACGAAGACGGCGACAACAGACATCATCGCGGACATATAGGCATACCCCAGCCTTCGCGTGGAAGGACTCTTCCAGCGAGTATCCAGGGTAATGCAGGTATGATGTGTCCGCGGGTTTTAGTATCTGTGTTTCCGTCAGAAAAAACATTGCCGGGCGCGCCGTTTCAAGATGATGATGAACGACGTCGAGGTTGGCGTGTAGACCACGAATGTTTGTGAAATCCACGCCAAACTCGGCGGTGGGGGTGTGCACCGCTGTGGAACGTTTCTTCTTATTATTTGTTGTCATGAAGGTTGGGGGCTTGCGATAGAGAAAGAAATGAAAAAATAGAGGAAGAAAAAAAGAAAGAAGTGTGGATGGCGGTGTCGACGCAGTATGCGCGGAAGCCAACTGATGGCTACCTTACCTAAGGCTGCTTAAAGAGAGATATTGGCTGATCCGTCGTACGGAAGGGCCCCCGAACCCCCCCGGAGGCGCTTGTCGGGACCCCACAATCCGGTCACCAACCGGCACAACAAGCGCACCCGGGATTATGCGCAGCATGATGGGGCAGCCAGCCGATGATGGTTGTCATCGGTGGGCCCCTGTACTATGCCGCGGGCGGCCAGCGGAACAACCGTTTCTCCGGGTCTCCCTGACCGACGGGTCACCCCATCTCTCCCAAACAAAGGCTCAGCAGCCGACTGTTTGCCCCATCACAACTGTGTCGACACCCCCCCAGCATGTATGGGCATGCCGGCTATTCGAGCCTGATCCCGAAACGTGTGGACGCACTTTACTGGGTTTATCGGCACGAACGGTGGATACCTCCCCGCCCCAGCAGACTGGGCAAATTATCACCATCAGTCCGCCCACCACCTATTTGTTGTTCTCGTTGAAAGTATGTGCCATTTGCAATGATGTCAAATGCCAATTTTTACTTTCAACGAGAATTAATGTTGTAAGCTCGCCATGGTGATATTTATATAAAAAATAACACCGCTTGAAACAAGACTTACTGTAATACCTTCGGCATAATATCCAGAAAATAATTAATTTCGTAATAAAAATACAAGTTTTCTATGCAACTGACAGTTATATTAGGTACCATCTATCATGCGCCATCTATCGTGATAAAAAGTTGGTGATACACCCCATTAGCTTCATTACCATTGACACTAAATAATAATGTTCCATATTACTGGGTATGAAAATACTTATATGTGCAAATAATTAACACAATAATTGATTGACACTTAAGTATTCTGATTAAGACCGAATTTATTATGAAAAAAATATCTTTTATTAAAATAATTCCTAATAAAAATTTGGACAACAAAGTGAACCATAACGGTCTCAACCTCGAAAGTCAGTTTTTAGTTTTTAGAAAGTTATTTTGTGAGTCATTAGTTAATTTTAATAACCCAAGTATCTGGCCCCAAGTTGTGATGATACAATACAATTCAGAGCACTTGTAAACAATGTTGTTTTCAACTTGTGGATTTTAAATAAAGCTGTGAACTGAACGCAAGCAATCCCATACTCCTAAACACAATCCGAGGAGATTAAGAAACGCACTGCAAAAGCTGATGTATTATGTAGACACAATCTTCTTCGAGTTTCAAGTACTTTTTTTATTTTTATTGTTGTAGTGTTCTCTTCTTCCGATGGGTGATGAATGAGGTGATAGGGAAGGCAAAGGGTCTAGCCCATACTGCCAAGTCTGGCGAAATAGATCTTTCTTTTTTATGAGTTAATGAGGTTGTAGGTTGTACTATCGAAATAAAATACGCTTATTTTATTTACTAGTTTTAGATCTTCTATAAGGTCATCATCAAATTCCAGATGCTGCAGAATTTGATGCTTTTCTTGGAGTCACTCGCGGAACCATCCACTGCTCAAACACGTCCTGTAAAATATGGGAGTTGACAGCGCGGGAAAACCGCAAAAAATAAACTGCAACTTGTGCCCCATATTTAAAGTCCAATTTATTGTTTTCCATAATTATTCTCATTGCAGCACATTATTAAACAAAACAACACCACTTTTGGCCAATAATATCCACAAAAAATTAATTTAAAAAACAAAAACTTGCACTTGACATGTCCACGCAAAATGGCGCGAAGGACTCTGACAAACAATAAACACAAAGCACAGAAAGCTACTCGTGTTCTCTTCTTCCGATGGATGATGAATGAGGTGATAGAGAAGGCAAAGAGTCTAGCCCATACAGCCAAGTCTGACGTAATATATCTTTATTTTTTATGAATTAATGAGGTCATCATCAAATTCCAGATGCTGCAGAATTTGATGCTTTTCTGGAGTCACTCGCGGAACTATCCACTGCTCAAACACGTCGGGTAAAATATGGGAGTTCACAGCGCGGGAAAACCGCAAAATATAAACAGCAACTTGTGCCCAATATTTATCGTATCCATAATTATTCACATTTTAGCACATTATTAAACAAAACAACACCAGATTTGACTGACAATATTCACAGTTAATTAATTTACAATACAAAAACTTGCACTTGACATGTCCGTGAAAAATAGCGCGAAGAACCGACTCTCTTTTTTTTACCTTGTGGACTATATCTTCCTATTGCCAAGAAGTGGGCAAAATTTTGCAGAAATTAATGAACCGCAATAAAAATGAACTAATAGACAATAGAATACAAATCGCGTTTTTCTAGCCTAAAAAATATGTTCACAACATTAAAATAGAGTCTAACTAATGATAGTCGATAACGAAAATGCGCGGCAAATTAAAAAAATATAGCATGGTATTCCTCAAAAATTTCCTATTAAACAATTGATCATAGATTAATTTAGGGTTATTGCACTTGCTAACTATTGTTTTAAAATGGGGGAATGTCCCCATCCCCAACCCAGGCTCATTAGCAATCCGGGCTTAGACGACCCAACTGTCTATATCAGTTCATGATTTTTTTGTTGCATGTTTCTCGGATTTCCACTAAACAGGGAAAAAGTCTTCATAATCCTGTTTGGGCGCATAATGAAACTTGACACAGACTAAATCTTGCTAAAAGCATTGCAAAATGATAATTTAACGAAACGATTTTGTCAGCGTATTCTAGGAATAAAATTAGAAGCTCGTAAATATTTCACATTTCATTTATTCTTCATAGGTTCTAGTTCGTTTTAAAATATTTCGTTCTTATTTTGATTTGGACTATGAAATATGCAGCACGTACCTAATTATATTGTTATTATCGCGGTGGCAGCTCGGTTGTCAAAACCCCCTGGCATGTACCAATGAGAAATACCCTTTTCTTACGTACATTTGTAATAGATTTACAACACCGTTCCCGTGCCTCGAAGAGCACGTTAAGCTGTTGGTCTCGGTTCCACTAATACCAACTTGTGGAATCGTTAATAAATTTTCATTAAAAATTGACATCAGATCCTCGCCAACCCGTCTGGCCAGCGTGGCGAGTGTACGCGAAATTCTCCAGATTCTGGAAGACCCATCTTCAACAGTGGAGGTCTAGGACGCTGTGTTTTAGGGACTGTAATGAACTTAATTATAGCAAAGACATCCCCGGCACTGTTGCTGTTTTTACATCTTTCTGTTTCTACAGATAATTCTAGTTTTGGATTAGCTTTGTACTGCTGTGACCCGACCAGGTTTCCCACTGCTGGAGCTATAATCGAAGGCCGCAAACCAGGATCCTATTTTTAAAACCTGCATAACTGTCATACCAACCAAGATTGACCAAGTTTTGGTCTTGGTCTTGCATGAGAACAGCTGGTCTTGGTCTTGTTCATGGACTCCTTATCTTGGTCTTGAGCAAGAGTCTCGCAAGAATTGCTCTGACTAAAAATGTATATTTGTTTGTAATTGTAGTGAGGTAAGACTTTAGTGTCTGTCCGCAAACTAGTATTCGAGATAAATATCTTTTATATACTAATTGAATTACTGGTCTGATTTACTCGAATTTTGAAATGGTTATAGATCTTGTTGACGAAAATGTACCAGAGGTTGTAACCAAAACTATGTGGGTAGCAAAAAAAAAACCTCAGTGCCACATCGGAGTACTAGGTAGTTATAGAGATATTTCAAGTCATCTCCTGTGGGTCCGTAATTTTTACCTCAGAACCCTTAAAAAGGCAGACACGAAACAGTTAAGATTGGGCTACACTACGAGTATTATTCTATAATAGTTATGATTCAGCCCTCATAAGTAATAATAATAATTTATTATTAAACTTTTTAAACTTTCGCGCATATTCATAATAGTTTTTATAATTTTAACGGGTCTTTACGCGATTTACCTTAGAGACATCGAGAGGGGTTATAAGCTATCTTCATCGTGGAATCCAGTAATCAATAGGTTTCGACGCCGGGAAAAATCACCCGGTGTCGCCAAGGATATTGTAAGTGTCGTGTGTCGTGATTTCTAAAAACTTTTAAAAGTGATAGGTAAGTGGGCAGGTTTACATCTACCGCCCAGTATGTACGAGACTACACCGCATAGCTTCAGTCGACCCGTGACCACGGCCAATGCAACTTGGCTGAAACGTCGGGAGAAATATGTCTCTAAGGTAAATCGCGTAAAGACCCGTTAAAATTATAAAAACAATTATTTATTATTTAAATACTTTATTGCGCGAAAACTTATAAATTTGTGTACATAGGTGAGTTTAATGCCGGTTAGGTATTTTCTAATGGGAAAGTGAGGCAGGGTGCAAATAAATATAATACAAGATACTTACTTAATTTAGTACATATAAGCCAACATATACTACACACTTTAAATATATAAATTATTGTATACTAAAATACACAAATATAATTATGCCAAAATATCTATATTATCATCTTGAGGGGTTAACTTCTGTTTGTTTAGAAATAATGTAGTTACTAGACTTTTAAAAACATTGGCTGGTAATAGCCAGCGGTAGCGTGTTCCACTGGCGTGCCACCGACACAGTGAAAATCTGAATAATATAGCATCTTCATCCCCAGAACACTCATAGTATAGCTTGTAGAACACGCTCAGAGTGGCAACGTCTCGACGAAGCTGCAGTGATTCGAAAGTTTTAGACACTGTGGTGGCACATATGCCTCCGTGGTCTAGTGGTAACAAACGTTGCCGTGAACTCGGGAGGTCGTGGGTTCGATTCCCACCGGGGGCAAGTTGTACATTGTATAATTTGTCTCGGTCTGGGTGTTTATATGTATAATATGTATATATTTATATTTACAAAAAAAAAAAGTATAATATGTAGTTTATCAACCATCTAGTTTCCGTAACACAAGCCTCGTAGCTTACCACGGAAACTAGATGGCGCTGTGTGACCTGTCTGGAAATATTTATTATTATTTATTTATTATTATATCAATGCTAAATCCAAGCTTTTCCAGATATCAGCTTAAAACTAGTCAAAAGGTTTACGGAACTCTAAAAATGTTAGGAAATGTAGTTATCTATGCACTTGGTATTCTGTTAGTAGTTGATAAGTACGTGCATGTTCTGGTGCAGTGCAGGGAGGGCTTTCTGTATTATACATGCCGCCGTCACAGCGTAGGTACGGATTTAACACCAGAATTTGACCTCTTGCATTTTCAGGCATAGATTTTAGTATCCAAAAGTTACCCGATAGTTATCCGATAGTGAGCATGACTTGGTATTGTCTTACGTTGGAGTAATATTTTAGTTCATTTAATAATTACTAGCTGACCCGGCGAACGTCGTACCGCCTAACAGTCATTGAATGGTCACGCTTAATATAAATTTCTGAACGCACCTATATATATTTGACAACCAATATTGTTTGACAGGTACGAAACCCACAAACTTTTAGTATGGGAAAATATTTTTTTTTATATTTTTTTCTCTTCACTTTTCCAATTTTATTTATAGTTATTCTGTTATTCGGGACGGAAACAAATCCAACAAATCAAAAACCGTGAAAATCTGTCCAGCCGTTCTCGAGTTATAAGTGTTCTAACAAACCCGACTTTGTTTTATATATTAAGATTTACTTATTATGCAATCTAATATGTCAGAAACCTTTCCCGATGTTCACACAACATATTCCCAAAGTTTCATCCCGATCGGTCAAGTAGTTTTGCAATGCATAGGGAACACACAAATCAAAAATCAAATCAAAAAGTTTTTCTGCACGAGGGCAAGAACCCGTCTGCTCCATTGTTTGTGTATTCTGCGACAGGCGTGTAGAGGGTCAAACTGTAGCGGGTTAACTGGACCTCGATGCGAAAGGACTTAAGCATGACTCGCCACCGGAAAACTGGGGAATAACATGACACTCATGCTTAACGTATTAATGCTTAATGCTTCGTGTCTCATAAATTACATAAGCGAGGGAAATCTTTATTAAATTTAAGATGAGATTGGTAGGATTTAAGTTATTGGGTAAAATTTTAAAGTTCGCAAGCCATAAGCTTTTTGCAGATGTAGTAATATTTTATTTAATAGGTAGGCAGACCGATTGTGGTAATATGCCCAGTCTGCCTGGGCAAAGAAGTATCCACCGTTCACGTCGATCAATCCAGTAAAGTGTATTCACACGTTTCGTAATCAGGCTAAAATTGCCGTCATGCCCAGTCAAGGCGGCATAGCGTTTGGGGCTGATATCAGTCATGAGTGTCTGATTCCAGTTGCTAACATTTATGGACCAGGTGGGCGGTAATTCACATGTCGTCATAGCTGGGCAGCGTTAATCAAATAGTTAACTTCGTTAATCGTTAATCCGTTAAAAAAGTTAGCTTCGTTAAACGTTAAAGCGTTACATTTCGGAAGAATTAACGGAAGTTAATGTTAATCGTTAATCCGTTAATATGTGTAAAATTGCACATTTATATCGTTGAGTTAGTGAACTTATAAAACCTGTTGGTTTAGGCTCTGGAAGTTAACAGGTTAATATATAATATTGTCAGAATGAGTTCTCTTTTTTGTCTTGCCTCGGTTAAAGCCCGCCTTAACAATCTCTTCAAACTGTACGTATTGTGACTTATGTACCCTTCTTACATGTTGAACTTTTATTTTGGTGTCTTTCGTTAAGCAACGCTTACAAGCAAAAAGTATTTGCTGGCCCGATCTGGATACAAATTCCACATACTCAGTCAAATGTGGCCAAGGATTCTCATCAGGACCGCTGAAATCCGATTCCATGTCTTCCATGATATAGTTTTAATTACTACACTGCACAGTACACTTTTCTATCTAACTAATTACACTGCACTCTTCTTTATTAACACGCAAATTATCACTGACAATAATTTATAATAACAACAAACACACCACTCGTCAGTCTAAGCACTGACGCTAGTACTTCGCAGTTTTCTTACTCGCACGCGCCGGCAAAATATATCTAGTTTTGTTTTTGTTTCCGGCGCCGCCGCGCCCGGCACTTGTCGTTTCATACTTGTCTGAACCTGTTTTTCGCGCCACACCGCGGTGCCGTGAGGTAAATAGTGGCATTGGATTAACGATTAACGGACTTCTGCATATAAACATTTTTAAAAGTCAACTTAAAAGTTAACCCGTTAATCAAAATGTTAACTTCGTTAATTAACGATTAACGGATTAACGAGTTAATGCCCAGCTATGCATGTCGTATATATAATACTATCTAATAAAGAAATCTGATTTGTCCCAACGGTCAACGGTCAGAGAATGCCGTATTATGGCAGTTAATTAGAATAAAGTTTTAAAATAAATAAATAAAATAAAATATATGGTTTTCCAATTTATTTTATCGGAAAAGTTCGCATTTCTCGTTCTCTCTCTTTCTTAGGGTGGTTGTAACATCTCTTTATTATACATTTTTTTTTTCATTTGACACTAAATAAAAAAAGTTCCATATTAATGGATATAGAAAAACACTAATTTAATAAAATAATTGATTGTCATTTCGAGTGCCGTCTCGTGTTCTGATTAAGACCCGAGTTTTTCCGATGGAATAGACACCTATTTTTTTTTTTTTTTTAAACTTCATGTAGTCGCAACACAGGCGGACTTAATGCTAGGCATTCTTACTAGTCAACCTTAGGGACAATTTAGAACATTTGTTGTGTGAGGCAGGCGCTAAATATAATATGCACTATATCTGTAAAGTACTATCGATGAAACATATGTTTCTTAATATTTTTTTATATTATTATTTTATTATAAAAACTACTTAAATAATAAAAATATCTATATATTATAGGACGTCTCTTTATTTATAGGGAGTTATTTTATTGCTTCCGTAATCTAGCTGTGAAGATCGTGGATTTAGACTCGGAACACAAAAATATTTATTAATGTAAATAAACACATTTAATTCATATTTAATTTATTTGTTATATTTCTCGAGTTTGGTACGCTGGAGACATCGACAAGCTTGCCACTTGTCATGATTGGCCTATAGTAAAGTTGGCTAAACGTGAATCCCTTTATTTATAAGCGTGGTTTCTGACCACCCAAAAGGAAAACAATCGTGAAGATACTTTACTTTTTTTATTTTTTATTAATTGCAATTAATTTTATTTTTTCATGTAACAGACGAAAGTGCGGCGCAAATACTGTAATATATATACTGTATACTGTAATTTTTTTTTTTTTGAAGACTGAATCGATAAATCATCAATGATACGACCCCAGTCTGAAGGGCCACCGCGGGAGGTCGCATGCCCGACTCACCGTGAGGCCTCCCAGGGAGACCCCAAGGCGCCTACGGACTAAAACCCTTAAACCGTCTCTCTCTCACTGTTGGCCCTGCGTGCCATAACAGCTAAGTCTGGGTCGTGGCTACGGAGTGAAGGCACTCGTTCGCCGCGTGGCTAAGTCTGACTCGTGGCTACGGAGTGAAAGCACTCGTTCGCCGCGTGGCTAAGTCTGACTCGTGGCTACGGAGTGAAGGCACTCGTTCGCCGCGTGGCTAAGTCTGACTCGTGACTACGGAGTGAAGGCACTCGTTCGCCGCGTGTGTGTAAAGTTGTTTTCATACAACATGGAAAGCAAACCTATCACGGGTTTTCTTCGACGTACAACTTTACTAAATAATGAGTTTCAAACTTGATAAAACTTTAGATGAGTTTTTAAAACAAGCTTCAGATCGAAGAGTAACATTTTTTTAACCTAAACTTTACTTGATCATCATATTCATTTTGTGTCAAAGTATAGTTCGATCACGACCGTTTTTGTTCATTATAAAATTCGCAATACACACTAGATATGATATAATTAAAAACAGCACTGTATTTAATCTAAATAACAGATAACGCAGATGTACCAATCTAACAAAAAAAAAAAAAAATTGGAACCATAAACAAATAATCCATTCCCGAAACTTTTTGACTGAAAGTATTTATGATGATTTGTTAGCAAGTTAGGACGAAAAGACGATATAAAGAATTTGAAAAAAAAAAGGTATTTCTTCGCGCCATTTTGCATGCATGTCCAAGTGCAAGTTTTTGTTTTGTAAATTACTTTGCTGTGGATATTGTTAGTCAAAAGTAGTGTTGTTTTATTTAATAATGTGCTACAATGTGAATAATTATGGAAAACGATAAATTAGACTCTGAATATGGGGCACAAGTTGCAGTTAATTTTTTGCGATTTTCCCGCGCTGGAGTATCATACCCGACGTATTTGGGTTAATAACATCCTTAAAAAGCATTAAATTCAGCAACATCTGGAATTTGATGATAACCTCATTAATTCATTAAATGAAAGGTATATTACGTCAGACATGACTGTATGGGCTTAGACCCTTTGCCTTCCATATCACCTCATTCATCATCCATCGGGAAAAGAGAACACAAACAAAACTCACTTTTATTTTTATTTATATTATTTTTCTATGTAATATTTTATTTTTTTATTTATTTATTTGCACCTAGGTTTGGCTTTCAGAAAACAGACCACCAGATTGTGTTGCCCAAAGCAAGACCAAGACTGGCCAAAACTTGGTCTTGCATCAAAAAAGCTGGCCTCGACTATATATGAATTTGTTTGCAATACTATGCCGGCTTGACTAGACATGACGGCAATTCGAGCCTGATCCTAAAATGTGTGGATACACTTTACTGGGTTTATCGGCACGAACGGTGAATACTTTCTCGTCCCGGCAGACTGGACAAATTACCACCATCAGTCTACCTACCACCTATTTTTTGTTCTCATAAAAAATATGTGCCATTTGCAATGATGTCAAATGCCAATTTTTACTTTTAAGGAGAACTAATATTGTAAGCTTGCCATGGTGATATTTATATAAAATAACACCGCTTGAAACAAGACTTAACAAAGTATCATCACGACCGTTTCCCTTTCGGGGTGGTCAGAAACCACGCTCATAAAGAAGAGGATTCACATTTAGCCAACTTTACTACAGGCCAATCATGACAAGTGGCAAGCTCGCCGATGTCTCCAGCGTACCAAACTCGAGAAATATCACAAATAAATTAAATATTTAAATTAATAAATATTATTGTGACCCGACCAGGAATCGAACTCGGTACCTCCGAGTCTAAATCCACGGACTTAACCGCTAGACCACGGAGGCAGTGAAAGCAGGAGAAACAAGACTTACTGCAAACTAAACTAACAAAATCTAATTTAAATATAATTCGTGTCTGCGTGGTATAGTGGCAAGAACGCTGGCTGCATTTCTTCGCTGAATCGCCGTGCTGCTTCTCTGAGCGAGGAAAGACCACGGGAGAAGACAATTTTTTTACAAATACAAATCATTTATGGACCAAAGTTTTTACATGAATTGCAGAGAATTTTAGTGGTACAAAATATGAGAGATATATTGTTTACAGAGGTATATCTCTGCTGGGTGGTGTATGGTTGAGTCAGCAATAATGGCCAGTTCGTTGAGGCTCATTACGGTTACTATAAGATATATAAGTCAATAACGTCAGTAAATATAGTATTAAAGCATAAAATAAGATATATATAAGTACATAGATAAATATAATAACAAACTAATTAATTAGGTGAGGATATGAAATATGTAAATAAATTAAATATATATGCCTTGAGAGAGAGATATGTTTTAAAATGTTTTAGCACTTGAACTTGAAAATAAAATAAATATTTATCTTTTTGCTGACTGTACTTTAAAAATGTCACCACACAGTCTTGTCGTATCTAACATTCGTCACAAAACAAGACAATAAAATACCCCGAATATTTTGTATATCTATAACATTCTGGAGATATTTCCATTATTTACAACCAGTAAAAGAAAGTAAAGCGAAAGATTAAATGAGGCAACATTTCTCGTTGTCGTCACATCAAAAGAAGTCACTTTGGGGAGTTGCCGGCGGCGGCAATCATGTTTGTATGGAAAGCATAGACATACAAATACGGACAGAACTTGTTCGTACAAATTATCGCCAACACTGTGGCCCTAAAAATCGAGTTTACCGTTTTGAGAAGTGATCCAACGAACACAAATATTTAACCTACTATTCGGCGAATACGAATAATTGAATAAGGTAATAAATAAACAATGCACTGTTCGTCTTTACTAAGAAATTTAAACTGACTTTTTTAACTTTAGACGTTGAACCCCTCTGGGAACAAGTTTATCCTCAGGGCCGCATGTGTAATGTAAGCATATTAAAAAATACATATTTGTGCCATTTGCTGTAGAAACTCTAGGCCCATAGAGACCAAGCGCAAAAAAGTTTTTATAAAAGACATAACACCGCGTCTTGTCGTCTCCGCCGGGGAAATGCAGCCAGCGTTCTTGCCACTATTCCACGCGAACGGGCCTTACTCGTAGTATTAATATAAATTTTATATATTGTAATTTTTTTTTCCTATCCCTTTCAGCACGGCAATACCAGGCGTGCGTTCTTACAAAAAAATATATCTATCGGTCGCCAAATTCTGTTTTACCGTTCCGAAACAGCCTCGATAGATCGTCACTCATCTAGCTAACTAGCGATTATCTTTATTAAATTGTTAGGCTAGTCTTTAGTCCTAGGTCTTTTTTAAGAAAAAAACATACAATAGTGATTTTTACTGCCATTATATTATGAGTACCCAACGCACGAAGGTGCGCTAGCACATTAGAAAACAACAACACACTAATATGCGGAGGGGGCTTTGTGGAATTCGCTAGTGGAGGATTCTTTTCACTATTTTTATGAGATATATACCTTTTAAAATCATTTTTTTTTTGTCGTGCTGAAAGGGCTATATATGGTAGATTAATAAATAAAATTTACCACTGGCAATTTCTGGTTCAAAAAGCACAACTAAACTTGTGTTACTTGATTGTAACTTTACAATCATTAGGCGATTCGGTTCACATGTTAGATGATAATCTCAAAGGCTAAGTACTACTATAGAGCATGCAGCATACACGGATATTGGATTTACGCGTTCGGATACACATCCAAACCGCAATTTGCGTTGTGTTCAGTTACAAATAGTTTATTTTTATTATTCGTGATGATATTCGGCGAATACGAATAATTGTATTCATATTCTTGCTTGCGACGCTACTACTAAATCACTGTTACTATGCGGTTTGGCAACGTCGCAACTCCAGCTACACGACGTTTGGAAGTGTTCGCGCGGACATTGAAAAAAATACAGGGATTTTTGTTTCGTTTATTTGGTTAAGGAAAGCCTTAACAACCGCTACAACTGGTCCGTGTATTAGATAATAATACACGTCTAGGATAGAAAACATTTTTCTTTATGTCAAATTTGTATGTATGAGCCGCGCATCTGATTGATCGCAAGATTATTCTTTCAAGTAAGCAATCGTCGCGGAGACATGACGACTCAACGATTATTTATTTGAAATGAAATATCAATTTCAAATGTAATCGATAACGTAAGGCTCAAGCCTGTGTATACCGCTTCATCACATCCCCTACTTCACTGTTGAAGGCATTCAAAAACATACTTCTGAAGAGTTTGATATTATCTCGTCAAGATGACATCTGGTTGACCGCCTCCGTGGTCTAGTGGTAACAAACGTTGCCGTGAACTCGGGAGGTCGTGGGTTCGATTCCCATCGGGGGCAAGTTGTACATTGTATAATTTGTCTCGGTCTGGGTGTTTATATGTATAATATGTATATATTTACAAAAAAAAGTATAATAAGTAGTTTATCAACCATCTAGTTTCCGTAACACAAGCCTCGTGGCTTACCACGGAAATTAGATGGCGCTGTGTGACCTGTCTGGAAATATTTATTTATTTTATTATTTTATAAGAGTCTAATGTATTTTTGTAAAGCTGAGTCTTGAATCCGTTCCTGATCATTTCTTCTGTGAAATCATAATATTTGTTCGACTTCATGTTGTGGTCTTTTGAATATTTGATTCCCACGGAACCGTAAGTTCATTAAGAATAACTTTTATCAAAATTCGAGAAAACACTAAGATGTCTAAAGAATTCAGTCAGTTTAAGTAAGTCTTGTTTTAAGCGGTGTTACTTTTATATAAATATCACCATGGCAAGCTTACAATATTAGTTCTCCTTGAAAGTAAAAATTGGCATTTGCCATCATTGCAACTGACACATACTTTAAACGAGAACAACAAATAGGTGGTAGGCGCACTGATGGTGGTAATTTGCCCAGGCTGGGGCGGGGAAGTATTCACAGTTCATGGCGATAAAACCAATAAAGTGTATCGACACGATTCAGGATCAGGCTCAAATTGCCCAGTCAAGCCGGCATAGTGTTAGGGGCTAGTGTCAGTCATGAGTGTCTGATTCCAGTTGCTAACATTCATGGAGCTTGCGCGCCACTTAACATCAAGTGGGCGCAAGGTCACATGTCGTGTAAGTATATATATATATATATTTAAATCTAGGATCCTATAATGATGTTCAAATGTATCCATAACAATTTTCCTTTTTGTTGCAGCTAAATCTATGACAAATAACACAAATGTGTATTTCTCATTGTTCCATGCCGGTGTTCGAACCATGACCATTGGATTGAAGCCACTACTGCTCTCAGATGGGTACATCACAAGCAGATGCCATTAAGCTACCTAGTTCATTCGTATTAAAAAAAAAATACATATTAACTAGTAAGTACATTTATTCTGCAAGTTTTTGAGTTTTATCCAAGAATATTATTTTAGTCAGAGAAGGTATCCCGCTGTGGACTGCTTAAAGGCTTCGGCACACTTAATGCATACTCTTATTGGATCGTTTTGTTGCTTAGATTTCTATTAATCAATTATTTATTTATTGTCTGTGTAAAGGGCGACAGCGGGGTTAGGCGGAGTGCACAATTAGTCGCGATCACAGCGACATTATTGCCGCTCGGCCAATACCACCGTTGGATCATTGGCCAGCGCTCCGAGCGGCGCCCATGAGAGTGGAATCAATCCGCCCACCGAGCGGTCACACGTTTTTTTTCTCACAATTTTCATAGCCTTTTTACACATACACATACATATACGCATCTTCACGCCAGATCCCTTGCGGGGTAGGCAGAGGCAATTGAGCGCCACTTGACACGATCACGGCATACCTCTTTCGCTTCATCGACGTTCATCAACCTCTTCATACATGCCCTTTTGTTACGAAGGCTTTTTAATGCACCTTCAGTCAGTGTTTAATTTATTTGATCGTGATATGTGAGTCTCGGTCTGCCAGGGCCTCTTTCACCCACAACTTTCGCATTATATATCTGGTTCGTCAATCTTTCTTTGCTCATTCTTTTAACATGCCCGAACCATCGTAGCATGCCTTTCCTTATTTTTGTCCCTATGCTTTCTTTTATACCAACCCTTTTCCGTATTTCGACGTTACGTATGCGGTCCGCCAATGTAACGCCGCATATCCGGCGCAGCGACCTAATTTCTACTGCATTAACTCTACTCTCATGCGTATTCTGATATATCCACGTCTCACTTCCATACATAAGTGTTGGTACCAGCATGGCATTGTGTATGGCGAGTCGAGCTTTGTCACTGACATTTCCACTGGCGATAAGTGACCCCAGGGCACCGTTAACTATGCTTCGTATCCGCACTAAAAACACTGCCCAGATATATAATTTCATTTACTTGTTCTAGAGTTTTATCATCAATCTTTATGGTCACGGTTGTCATCCTTCTTCTTTCAAACACTAGTACCTTGGTTTTTCTCGCATTAAAAATGTGATCCCAATTACCCTACTGTTTGATAAATATTGTTGCCTAAAAAATATTTTGACTTTGACATGAAGAAGTCCTGCATCACGTGATTCGGTGTGGCGAGACCTTTAGCTCATTGTTCAAGTACGGACCACTTACTTTTATGTGTTTCGTTTTAAACATTGATAAGAAACGATGTTTCCTTCGCGATATCTCTGCTCCTTCAACTGTGAGCTTGTTTCAAATAATTTTTTACGCTCCAGAGATCTCATTTAGTTCGGCACATTGATTTATGTTTAAGTACTGGCTATTATTATTGTTATTTGCACGAAAAAAAATGTACAAAGGCGACGATTAATGCCTACAAGGCATTTTCAAGATACTTAAAGACAAGTTATACATTTTTATACATCATAAACAGAATAACTTACCATAACTTTCAACTATGTACTTAGATATGTATTTATTATTTATGTATATATTTATTTAATATGTAGGATATGTATATTTAATTAGTATGTATTTATAGACCGCCTCCGTGGTCTAGTGGTAACAAACGTTGCCATGAACTCGGGAGGTCGTGGGTCGATTCCCACCGGGGGCAAGTTGTACATTGTATAATTTGTCTCGGTCTGGGTGTTTATATGTATAATATTTACAAAAAATATACTACATACTAAGAAATACATACACTACATACTAATAAACACACACTAAATCCTAAGAAATACATACATATTATACAAGTATAATATCCTTGATCCTTGGCGCCGCATCAGACTGGAAAATTCTCATGGATACATTTGAACATCATTATAGGATCCCAGATGAACTAGCTGTATCAGCCTGTAGGCCAGACATCTTAGTGTTTTCTCGGAACTTGAAAAAAGTTATCCTTATTGAACTTACCGTTCCGTGGGAATCAAATATTCCAAAAGACCACAACATGAAGTCGAATAAATATTATGATCTCACAGAAGAAATGATCAGGAACGGGTTTAAGACTCAGCTTGCTTCCAGCAAAATCTTTGCATCACTTGCCAACGGAATGAGCTTCCAAGAAGGCATTAACGGAATCATACAGTATTTGGTTGGGTAGGGAGAGAAGTAGAATGGTGGATTGTGAGCGTATTATCGCGCAATAAAATAAAAAAGGGAGGCCTCCTTTTCTTAAGCCAGCCTATTGTCGGTCGCAAGCCCGAGACACCATTCTTCTATCTCTTACCCACACACGATGTACCCGGCACCCGCACGGTGAATCCATGGAATGCTTAGAAATTTGTCTTTCTCTCTTTGCCAAATATAATGCAGTAACCAAGCGTTTAAATACGTGGACTGACGGTGCGTGTCTAATAGCCAGTGGAAGTTTGTTCCACTGGTGGGCTGCAGACACAGTAAACTAATCTGATATCTGCTAGTGGAGTGGGATGGGATTTTCGTCTTTAAACATTGTGGTATAGACGATGAGACGGAGTTTCCCGAATCCTAGCTGAATGTGTCTGTCGGCTTCTTTGCTGAAGTTGGCTGCTCCTATTAAAATTGGATAGTCTGCCCGAGGTAGACGTAATTTTTCACAACTTGGAGAGTAGCGTTTCCTACGCAGATTGACCTCGGCTTGACATGATCATTGAACATGATTTTCGTCTTGTCCAAGTTCATTCCGTGACCAACCCGCTGGGAAGCTACGTTTCATTAAGATCCTTGAGCGAACTGGCCATAATGACTATGTCATCCGCAAATCGGAGGTGTGAGATGAATTCTCCATTGATGTTTATGCCGCAGTAAATTCAGTCTAGCATTTAAAAAACATCGTCTAACACAATTTTTTTAATCAATGCACATAGCACAAAAATAGCCCAAATAAATATATTTTTTTTAATGATGTTCCCGGTTTTCAGAATATGAGTCAATAATTCGGTGATTTTAAATACAAAGAAAATCTTGAAACAATCTGTTTTTTCTTGAATTTATTTAACAAATACGAATACAATAATTAAACTTTTCACAAATTCGGGTTTTATAGAAGGACTTTGGAATCAAATTGCTAAATACTAACGAAGAAAATATATTTAAAGTTCTACTAAATAATTCAAATAGTATCAAAATTAATAATTACACACTTGTTATCTTATATATTATTATTTATTGTAATTATTATTTTATTTATTTTCAAGCTATTATCGCGGGCTTTTATTCCGTAACGAAAATAAACCTAACACCCCCTACTCCGACCGGCACAGCGGTGCGGCGTTGAAAGCCGTGCATCGTCTAACGTCGTTTCAGTTCGGCAGACTTCGGCACGGTGTTTGTGTGCGTGCGACCAGACGTATGCGTGTAGACTAGCTGCTAACTGCTCATAACCTATTCTATCTCTTTTAGACACAATGCAATATTATCACACGCATAAATAACATAGTATTATTATAACTTATTACTTTTAAAACAAAAAAAAAAACTATCAAAATATAACATAAAAATATGACTTCTATAATCAAATTATACATTTTTTCTTTTTTAATAGAACTATAAAGGAAACATAAAAAATAATAAATTTGGTACCTTCAAAACGAAAACAAAACACTTAAAAATTATAAGCTACTCATATTGATGGTTTGAAATGTTCGAGAAAATTTTTTCTGAATACATTGTAACGGTCATGAAATATGTCTATATTATTATTGACACTGCAGAGACTACTGTAGGTGTTGCACATTCGGGATGTTGACGAACATTCTCGTAGTTCTTGAGGGAGATCAATTAATAATAACACCTGCCTTTAGATATTTATCACAATGAATATCGCGTTTTCAGACGCGGCCTTATTCACCATGCAGTAGTGTTTTGTTTCTCGGATAATGATTTTTATCTTAAAAAAAGTGCCCTATAGGCTGGGGCCGTTACGGATTTTTATAGCTAAAAAAAATAAAATAGTAACAGGCAACGGCCGGTTGGAATATAGTTGAGGTCATAAACAATGAATAAAAAAACTTTCGAACTTGAGATTAAGGGAAGTAGTGAAATGGGGTGCTATTTAAGGGATGAAAACCGTTTTTCGTTATTCGTGGCGGAACGAGACCTCCTAGAAAAAAGTATTTCATACAAAAGTTGTAGATAATAAAAAAATCTAAAACTAAAAGTTTTCGAGAAAATGAGGAAAAACCGATTTTTCTGTTTTTTATTTTTTTCTCGCGTGGAAATTATTTAATTTAAATGAAACTTTGTGAAAATATGTAATTATTATTATTATTTTTCATTGTTTATATATTTCTTATGTACTATATATTTCAGCCAGCTGTTGCCTGCTACTAATTTTTTCATCTCAAAAAGGTAATGGCCCCAGCCTACTATTTTATTTCAAATATAGGTTTTACTAATGACACATTAAGTAAAAAAAAATATTTGCTTTTTTAAAAATTGCACGCGGTATGTATAGAAACTGCCTTCGTGGTCTAGCGGTTAAGTCCGTGGATTTATACTGAGGTACCGGGTTCGATTCCTGGTCGGGACACAATAATATTTATTAATTATGATAAATCAATGTGATTATTATTTAATTTATTTTGGGATATTTCCGAGTTTGGTAAGCTTGCCACTTGTCATGATTGGCCTATAGTAAAGTTGGCTAAATGTGAATCCGCTTATTCATAAGCGTGGTTTCTGACTACCGCGAAAGGGTAACGGTCGTGATGATACTTTTTTATGTACAGAATTCTCATTGGATGTGGTCTATGTTTGAATATTTTACGCCGGAATTCGATGTCAAAGCTTCGATCGTTGACTGGATTTTAATCATTCATCAAGCTCATGGCATCTGCCGGCGATGTAACAAGATAAAATTGCGTTCGAAAAAGTTCATTTAAAACCCATTCTCTCTATCTTTGCTTAATTTGACATCGTTCGATGACGAATGGGCCTGACTGAGATATTCATCCTTGCAGCTCACGCGGGTGATCTACCTCATGTACAAAAAATAACTTAACATAACTACATACTCATACATACATACTTTTAATGTAGGTCTTGTTTCAAGCGGGATTATTTTTATATAAATATCACCATGGCAAGCTTACAATATTAGTTCTCTATTATTGCTGCTGGTCTTCTGCTAACAGCTTACTCATTGGACCACTTTGCTGCTTAGTCTTCCACTAATTTTTAATTGCACCTACCACCTATCCTGTCTAAATGTCCTAAAGGTTTGGCTGTCAGAGAATGCCTAGCGGCATTAAGTCCGCCTTTGTACATAGTGCAATAAAGTTTTAAAATAAATAAATAACAGGAGTAGAATTATTCAAAATAATTAAATTAATGACGTTTTATAAATGCCTATATAAATATATATATATAGTTGAGTTTTCCTTGCAGATTCCTTTCTCAGTCAGATTAAACATTAACAGGTCACTGGAATTTGCTAAGCTCTTAGTCTTCTGCTAACAGCTTACTCCTTGCAAAAAAAATTGAGACAAAAGCTAAATTGTTTTTGCAATATTATTGCGAGTTGCTGCGAGTGCTGTTTTGATCTCTAGTCTATCACTTCTTAAGACCTGGTTTAGGCCATGACCTTTTTACCTGACTGCGAAACGCAAAGAAGGGATATTCTTTTATGAATGTATGTATATTTGTAAATTCAAGTATTTTTTTTTTTTTTTTTTTAATACTATCACGACATGTGACCTTGCGTCCACCTGATGGTAAGTGGGGAGCGAGATCCATGAATGTTAGCAACTGTAATCAGACACTCATGACTGACATCAGTCCCTAACTTTATGCCGGTTTGACTAGATGCCTTTTCACACTTCGCTTAAAGGACTCCAGGTTATAGGAAAGTGGAAACACAGAGGCTGGAAGAGCATTCCACATCTTTATTGTGCGACAGATGTATGAGTCACCAAATTTATAGGTACACGAAGGGATAGTGACTACGGTATGTGTATGGATACACTTAACTGGGTTTATCGGCACGAACGGTGGATACTTTCCCGTCCCGGCAGACTGGAGAAATTACCACTATCAGTCTGCCTACCACCTATTATAGCTTAGTTATTTATAGGAACGTTTTGGAGTAGCAGAAACGTATTACGTAATTAAAGAGTTCATCAAAAAAACGTAACTGTTATTTCAAAAATATAATATTGTGCCAGAAATAGTGTATTCAGCAACCGACCAGCAGTAGTGCTGAGTTACGCCAGCGAACGGTGACACGCGACAAATTTATGACGTCATAACTTATAACCGAGGACACCCCAACACTCATTTTATTACATAGCTATTAGTAATTAAATGCAACTACTATATATATTTATATGTAGTATCATCACGACCGTATCCCTTTCGGGGTGGTCAGAAACCTCGCTTACAAAGAAGCGGATTCACATTTAGCCAACTAACAACAAAGGCCAGTCATGACAAGTGGCAAGCTCGTCGATGTCTCCATCGTACCAAACTCGAGATATATCACAAATAAATTAAATATTAATTAAATAAAAATAAATAAATAAATAAATATTTCCAGACAGGTCACACAGCGCCATCTAGTTTCCGTGGTAAGCTACGAGGCTTGTGTTACGGAAACTAGATGGTTGATAAACTACATATTATACTTTTTTTTTTGTAAATATATACATATTATACATATAAACACCCAGACCGAGACAAATTATACAATGTACAACTTGCCCCCGGTGGGAATCGAACCCACGACCTCCCGAGTTCACGGCAACGTTTGTTACCACTAGACCATGGATATATTTATTTTAATTAATTAATATTATTGTGTCCCGACCAGGAATCGAACCCAGTACCTCTGAGTCTAAATCCACGGACTTAACCGCTAGACCACGAAGGCAGTTATATATTTATATAGTCCGCTAAAATCCCGTCCTTCCTTGAACCATCAGGTCTGTCACGTAGTGATGGTAACAGGCCAGATGGTATGACTATATTCACTTTCACAAAAAGCAAGACGACTCTACATAACTTGACTAAATCGGTATATCATTTTATGTGTATATATATATATATATAACCAGTATATGTATGTGTTATCTCAAATATCTTTATCTCAAATATTTGCGGTCATGCACCTTACAATCCCTGCTCACATCTTCCAAAGGTTAGCTGTTAGAAAATGTTTTAAGACATTAAACTCGCTACTACTGTAAAATGTATTATTTTCTGTGCAACAAAGGATTTATCTATCTATCTATCTATGACTCTTATAGAATGGAGTGAAGAAAAATGTCTTGTCTGGAATGCTATCTGCGTAGATGTCCAGCAGAGGCGGCCAATTCGAATAGTGGACGACACCACAGTGTCTAAAACTCTCGAATCACTGCAGCTTCGCCGTGACGTTGCCTCTTTGAGCGTGTTCTACAAGCTATACCACGTTGAGTGTTCTGTGAAGCTCCATAACCTTAAATTGGAGACTCTTACATCTGTCGCAAGATCTGGAATGCTCTTCCAGCCAGTGTGTTTCCCCACTCCTATAACCTGGAGTCCTTCAAGCGAAGTGTGAAAAAGCATCTTGTTAGGCCGGCATTGTGGTAGAGACTGATGGCGGTCGTTAGTGGCTGGCGTCAGTGGGAATTCTTGGTTGTTAGAAAATGCCTGGACATTAAGCCCGCCTATGTACAATTTTAGTGCAATAAAGTACTTAAAATAAATAAAAAATCTTGGACCTCGCGTACCGTTTTCCATCAGATGGGCGCGATGTCACATGTCGTGTAAAAATAAAGATACCTTTGCTGCTGCCCATACAGCCCAATCTAAAAATTACATAAAATATAATAGGAAGAAATAGCATTAAATAATAATAATAAAATTCTTTATTGCACATTCATCATCATCATCATCAGCCTGTGTCTCTCCACTGCTAGATATAGGCCTCCCCAAGGCTCGCCATTTTACACTGCCACCCTAATCCATCCCCCACCAGCGACGTTCCTCAGGTCATCTGTCCATCTGGCGGGGGGTCGTCCCACTCTGCGTCTTCCAGTACGTGGTCTCCACTGCAGGACTCAATTACTCCATCGTTCATCGCTTCTGCGACAGACATGTCCAGCCCATTGCCACTTCAACTTGCTAATTTTAAAAGCTATGTCGGTTACTTTGGTTCTTTGACGGATGTCACATTAAAATATACAAAATTAAGTACATAGGCGAGCTTAATACCTTGTAGGTATTTTCTAACAGCTAACCTTTGGGAGAACGACATAAGAAATTGTGGGGTGCAGAGTTAGAAGGGGAGAATAAATATGAAACTAAACGCAAAGGTTGCTATACCTTTCACTGGGTATATCATATGTCATATTAAAAAGTAATGAAAATAAATAAATATAGAAATTAACATATCAGTTACAAACATAAAATATACATTTATAAACATACATATATAATAATCTAAATATATATATACTTTATTCCCACTTGTCCTTGACCTCTAAGGACCCAGGCGCTGCTGCATTACAAGCAGAGAACCTCAAGCGGCGGAAATACACTCAGCTTATTGGGAGATGTGTTTTTGCGCCGTTTGGAGTTGAAACTCTCGCGCCGTGGGGACCAAGTGCACACGAAATTTTCAAGGCGTTGTCAAAACAGCTCGTCAACACCTCGAAAGACAAAAGGGCTGGGCAATATTTGGGCCAAAGGATCAGTATTGCCATTCAACGTGGCAATGCTGCCAGTATTCTTGGCACTTTGCCCATTGGCAGCGATTTGGAGCAAATTTTTTATTTATAATAATTTTTATTTTGTGTTTTCTTCATTTCAGTTTTTAGTTTTATTTTTTTATTTATTAATTAGGTTTATTTTTATTAATAGCAATTTATGTTTTAAGATGTAAGTTTTTATTATTTTTTTAAATCATTGTACCTTATTTCCTTCTTATAAAGGTTTTAAATACCAATACATTTACTAATAATAATAATCAATGTCATGTATGTAAATTAAATATCATTTTGATTTTTAAGAAAGTAAGAAGATAAAAGATGTTTAAATATGTTTAAAGTATGTGATAAACAAAGGCAGTCTGTTCCATAGACGAGCTGCGGAAACTGTGAGAGAATCCGAATATCTGCTATTAGAGTGGAGAGGAATTGAAAGTTGATTGTTGTGCGAAGAACGAAGAGAACGACTATGAGTAAGTACTCGTACATACATTTTTTGGCTATTTTTCTACGTTTTGTGTATAGCTTTGGCACTCATTTATTTTAACTGTCACGTCCGCCGACCGAACAATGGGTAATCAATGACTTATGTTTAAAACACTGAGGCATTGAAGACATATTTATAGGTCGCCTACGCGTTGGTGTTTGGTCCAGCCGTTAGCAATCAACACACGGGGCGAGTTTATTTTATTATAAGATTTGCCGAGCACTTATTTATTTATTATTTATTTATTATTTTATGACGTTGGTCCCCTGGGAACGGGGACGTGCTCTAGTGTGGGACGCCACGTGCGTCGACACCCTTGCCGCGTCGCATCTCAGGGGGACAGCGCATAAAGCGGGAGCCGCGGCGGAAAATGCAGAGTCCAGCAAGCGGCGCAAGTATGTAAGTATATTAAAAGATTACATATTTGTGCCGTTTGCTGTAGAAACTCTGGGTCCATGGAGTCCAAGCGCAAAAAAGTTTTTAAAAGACATAACACCGCGTCTTGTTGTCTCTTCCGGTGACAAGAGGGCTGGCTCTTTCTTCGCCCAGAGAATTAGTATTGCAATTCAGCGGGGAAATGCAGCCAGCGTTCTTGCCACCATTCCACGCGGACGGGACTTATATCCCTATCCTTAATATTAATTTTATTTTATATGTTGTAAATATTTTTTCGAATAAATGTATATATTTTATTAAAAGCTTTATTGCACAAAGTACAAAGGCGGACTTAATGCCCGTAGATATTTTCTGACGGCCAAACCTTAGGGACAAATTAGCACATTTATAGGTGCAATGAAGTAAATATTAATAGTAGGATAAAATCAACATAATTATATATACTTACATACTATACTTTAACATATACTGTAATATCAATATACTAAATACTAATACATACACAAAAATATACATAAATATACATATATACACTTATTAACATTGTTGGGAGCTATTTAGAAAGTGTAGATAGACGAGTTTTTTGAACGAATATCTGGTAGACACTTGCCTTATGGTTACAGGGAGATTGTTCCATAAATTTGTGGCAACAACTGTAAAAAAATTCGAAACAAATTCAGAATGATGCAAGGAAACAGAACAAAGAAGTGAGTTGTGAGAAGAACAAAGGGATTTGTCGTGAAACGAAGAGAGATAGGCAAATTTATCCTTGAGGTATTTCGGTGTCGCAGGCTTGTTTAGAACAGAAAAAAGGAGACAATGAACTCTTAGATTTCTGCGACAACGAATTGGCAGCCACTTCAACTTAGCACGATATTCAGAGATGTGATCGTATTTACGTAAACAGAAGATGAACCCGATACACGGATACATATACATTTAATTAATTTTTGAAAGTAGGCATAGGACTTAAAGTTGAAGTCGGTTTTTGTTTTCTTTTTCCTAGTATAATAATGCACGTGTGGCTCACGAATCTAGTCTCCTAGAAGAACTACAAGTAATTCTTCTCCAAAAGCGCCTCCCTAGTTAGTTCGTGCGAAAGTAGGAGCGAAATCCTAAAGGTGCTTGTAGAATCTATTTTTATTTTTTTAAACTTTATTGCACATAAGTACAAAGGGCTTACATAATGTCGTTAGACATTCTCTGCCTGTTAACCTTAAGGACAATAAGAGAGTTTTAAGTGACAGGAGTAGGTGCACAAAATAATTAAAAAAAATATGATTGAATAAGGCACATTATTTACTATCTTAATTCTAAGAAATAATATAGACCTACGTAATATACCTATATAAGTATAATAAACATATATATACCTACATACAAATGCTATATAATAAATACATACTTTGGTTTATATTGATTTTGATTTAAATAAAAAAACAGGGAGATTAAAAACTGAGGATTGCGCTTTGTTACAAAAAGATGTAGAAGAGATTGCAAAGTTATTTTATTTTATTTTATTATATTATATTATATTATATTATATTATATTATATTATATTATATTATATTATATTATATTATATTATATTATATTATATTATATTATATTATATTATATTATATTTTATTTTATTTTATTTTATTCAATTACAATTTTAAGACATTTTATTGTTTTATAGATTTACGTAAATTTAGATTTTAAGTAATTTTAGTTCTTAGATTATGTTATGTTTAGTTCATAGCTGACTGACTTGATTATTGTT
The DNA here is from genome assembly GCA_910589645.1 of Tinea semifulvella. Taxonomy (NCBI): domain Eukaryota; kingdom Metazoa; phylum Arthropoda; class Insecta; order Lepidoptera; family Tineidae; genus Tinea; species Tinea semifulvella. Next base: position 5,495,671 of record OU342620.1, read on the forward strand.
TAACTGTTGTGTTATAGCATGTGGTGGTCGCCTATATTAGGTGCAACATCAGACTTTTGATTTAGCCTTAGATACAAATGCATGGGAGCTGTTGGCACTGTTGGCGACCCTATTATTAATAAATAAAATAAAATAAAAAATAAAACTACACAATGTAATAAACAAATGCGATACAATAAATATAAACAACTACACAATACTGACAAAAAGTAACTTTTAACATTTTATAAAATAAATAAAATAAAACAACATGTTTAATTTTATGTGGAGGTCTTATTTTGGCTCCATAGAATACTTATAAGCTTGTCTCTTAAAGGTTAGTCTAGTTGTAGCATGTTGGATGGAGACCGGAAGATCGTTCCAGAGAGATGACGCTACGACGACAAAAGACTTTGATACAAAGTTTTTATTATCAGTTCGGTAAAACATACGTTTAGCTAGGCCGGCAACAAATGCCTCAATAGTAGGCATTTCCAGATCTCTTGCTGTGAAAGAGTTTGGTAACGAACTTTGCGATATGTTCTGCTGATTCTAGATCTTGTCCCTGTTTGATTAGAAGGAATGCCTAGTCATTTTATATATAAGCCACAAACAAAACTTCATCTTGTGGACAACCGCCTATTTTCGGCCGATGTGTGAAGTGGTCCTCCCCTTATATAACCGTGGAGCGTGGTCAAAATGGACGCCGCACTTTATTCTACCATTGTACTGTAATTGTGGGACATTTATTTTTACAGTCCGATTCAACTGAAACGCTGTAAAAAGGTAAACAAACTTGAAAATATATCTATTTGCTCTGGTTATTTACCCTTGGGTGGTCCAACAACGTTTGTTTGCTGTACTTAACCTTAGGATGAGTATTCGCTAAACTTTAGCCGAATTTTTTCCGGATTTGTTCTAAGCCTATATGCTTTCGCTAAGCTTTTTCTGAGCCTATGCTTAATGTAAGTTTTCTCTAAATTCACGCTGAGCTATCGTTTGCTTCAAGAAAACTTCTCTGAGCTATTTCTGAGCCTTTGTTCCAGATAACCTTTTTTTAGCGATTTATGAGCCTTTGTTCCGGATAAGCTTTTTTTGAGCATAAGCTCTCTCTGAGTTATTTATCAGCCTTTACTCCGAATAATCTTTCTCTGAGTTATTTCTGACCTTTTGGTTTAGTTGAGCTTTCTTTGAGCCATTTCTGAGTCTTTGCTCCAGATAAGCTGTCTTTAAGCTATTTCTGAGCCTTTGCATCGAATAAGCTTTCTCTGAGCTGTTTCTAAGCCTTTGGTTCAGTTGAGCCATTTCTACGTCTCTGCTCCAGATAATCTTTCTCTTAGCTATGTCTGAGCCTTTGCTCCAAATAAGCTTTCACTGAGCGATTTGTGTAACTGTAGAATTACAATTTTACCTTTCAATTAAGTGCTCTCAAAGTTGTCCCAACGGTTGGCTTGGATCGAATGTCTAGCGACATTATAAGCCTTGGTATTTTTGTAATAATGGTTTAAATAAATATTTTTAAGCCTTTGCTCGAGGTGAGCTTTCTTAGACATATTTCTGAGCCTTTGGTTCACGTGAGCTATTTGCGTTGGATAATCTTTTTCTGGGTTGGTCCAACCATATTTTTTTAATACTTTTGCTGACCTTTAGCAGACATATAGCTTAACTCTCTCTTAACTTTATTTAAAATTAGATCAGTTATCCCAGTTATGTACCGATATATTTTTCATCTTTTTTGTTAGGAGTTAATATAATAAAAATCCAATGAATAAACGTACATGCATAAAGCCTCCGCTATACTGTTATTTACTACCCACGGTATCAGTGGCCGGGATTGTTCACTATACTACGTCTTTTGGTTCCCGAACGCTTTTGCCGATAGAGCCTTTATGACGCACAATTTATACGAAAACAACGTCGCCGTCACAAGTTATTGGTTAGAAAATTTAGCTTCGAAACTTGGAAATGCTGAGCTCCAAAGGTTTGGGCACATCGAATGCGTACACATTTATTCACATACAAAAGGCGAAGCGTAATGCATTCTCTGACAGTCGACCCCAGGTACAAAAGAGATGCATTAAGTCCACCTTTGTACTTGGTACAATAAAGTATTATTTAAATAAATAAATACAACTAGAATTTGTATATCTATAAATTTTAAATAATTTATTAATGTGGCAAAGATGTTCATGAGCTTGGTCACCAAGGTGTTCCAAAAGTGCGGGTCGCTTTTTCCGTCACAGCGCCATTAACGACCTCATTCGTAGAACGCTTGCAGTTGTCTCGATCCCATCTATTTTAGAACCAATCGGTCTGAGTCGAGACGATGGCAAACGTCCAGACGGAATGACATTAGTTCCTTGGAGATTGGGTCAATCCCTGGTATGGGATTTTACCTGTTGGGATTTCATAGCCCCTTCTCACCTTCAAGGAACTTCTGTTAGAGCTGGTGTTGCAGCGAAACAAGCGCAGATCAGCAAGCGTTGAAAATATGAAACTATTTGCAATAGTTACTTTTTTTCGACGCTTGCTGTAGAAACGATGGGCCCGTGGGGATCGGAACTTAAAGCCTTTTATAAAGAAATTGTTCCAAGGCTCATTGACGTCTCTGGTGACAATAGGGCTGGCAGTTTTTTCTCCCAAAACTTAAGTATCATCATTCAAAGGGGAAATGCTGCTAGTGTATTGGGCACCATGCCACAAGACAGCGATTTGGAGGAGCTATTTTTTTGTAAATATTTAATTTTTATTTTATATGTATTATTTTTATTTTTTTAGGTTAAATTTTGTTGTAATATAGTTTATTTAATATTTTATTAATTAGTACAGTACACAATAAAGTTAATTTCTAAGAATACGCCGTGGAAACTTGCCAGGTCTCTGGTGTGGGATGCGACGTGTGTAGACACAATAGCTCCATCTCACATCCAGGCGATCTCGTCAGGCGCGGAGAGAGCGGCGTTTTCTGCGGAGAACCTCGCGAAAATATGCCAACCTTGGTGCCGGTTACGAATTTGCGCCGTTTGGGGTCGAGACGATGGGCCCATGTGGACCGTCGGCGAGGCGCTTGGCCAAGGAGTTGTCAAAGCGGCTGACAGAAAGGTCTGGAGGCTGGCAATTATTTCTGCCAACGTATTAGCCTAGCTATACAGAGGGGAAATGTTGCCAGGCTTCTTGTGACAATCTCGGATGGGACGTCTCTAGAGGACTTTTTTATTTATAGTTTAGTTTATTTTTAATTTTATTATTTAGGTATCTTTTAATTTATATTAATTAACTTCGAATAAATACCTATAGAATACGTCTTTGTTGCTTATTTATAGAGTTAAGAAGTAAGAAAGTCAATAAAGTTGTAGACACCAATTAAAGTTAAACGAAAGATCTATAGACAGTAGACGGTCGTCGGGAATTCTGTGCGTAAGGTTTTATCTAAACATTAAATTTAAACTTAGCTAAACAAAAAAATAAAAAATATATATTTCAATCATTTATTTACTTTCCAACCTACATATAACTTATATAGCGAAGGATAGTGGACTACCTCCTCGAATTAATCGTGGCATACGTCCGTTGCGATACCAATAGCAACGCGTTTCGGGCGGACTATCTCCGACAAAAGCGTGCCGAGGCAGTCGAGCCCGAACCGCGTTCGCGAGCGTATATAACCTCGCCTCAGCCGGACAAACGTATTATTTTCTATTGTTTAAATTATAAGTACTTTCTATGGTGTTGAGTAAACGTATTAACAAATCTGTTATAGTTATTATTTACCCCCACTATACTTATTAAATAGCCCGCCAAACTGTAACCACAGTTTGTTGGCGGAGACAATTACTCTTGAAGTAAATCTCGCAATATTTATAGTAGGTACATAAAAAAGATGCGCGGGCGCGAACCACTCTCCCCCCGCGCGAACAACCCGTCCGCCTACAGGTACCTACCATGAATTCGTGTCTATCTCTTTTTTAGAATAAACACTCATTTGTCTCATTTGTTTACTCAATAAAAAAAAAAGTAAAAGTAAAGTATCATCACGACCGTTTCCCTTTCGGGGTGGTCAGAAAACACACTCATAAATAAGCGTATTCACATCTAGCCAACTTAACTATTGGCCAGGTGTATATATACAAGTGGCAAGTTCGTCGATGTCTCCAGCGTTTGGTACTGTGTAGCGGTTGGTATTTAAGAAATATCACAGAAAAAAATAATATTAATTACATTAATAAATATTTTTTGTCCCAAACAGGAATCGAACCGCTAGACCACGGAGGCAGTGCACATAAACGATTGTGCGGAACTAAACGGACTAATGGGTTTGCGGTGATGGTCTATGTATATGTTAAGGTGATCTTACAGGGGCAATTTTTTAAGCAATAATTACCCGTCAACAGCGGGGTGAGGCGGAGTGCACAATAACCGCTTGATGGCCTTCTGCCAATCATTCTACTTGAGCGGTCTATGGGTGACGTATACGCGCTGAGCCTACAACGTCCTGCGCGTGCAATACAACAATACATTCAGAATGCTGCTGGGACTGCCGAGGCGCTGCAGTGCGTCGGGTATGTTCGCGGAGGCGCGGACAGATGACTTCTACGCGATCTGCCGCAAGAAAATGGCCTCACTGCTGCAGCGTCTGAGAAGTAGTCACAGCAGTGTTCTGAAAACCATTGCTGCACGGTTTGACTGTCCCATCCAAGAACACTGGATGGAGACAGTCATCAGTTGTAATAATCCAAGTAAATAGTTATAAGGTACTAACAATAGTAACATAGTTTTAGTAATACATTGTACTAACTACTAATGAGCTCTATATTATTTTATGAACTTTTGTTTGAAATAAACGTTTTTATTATTATTATTATTAACTACACCATTGTTATAATTTTGTATATTTTATTACATAGTCAGGATATTATATTAGAATATTATATTATACAAAATTACACCACTATTCGGTCGCTTATGACCATGATAGCGAACATAAATGCATAATAAAAAAAGAGTCCTTCGCGCCATCTTGCGTGGACATGTCAAGTGCAAGTTTTTGTTTTGTAAATTAATTTGCTGTGGATATTATTGGTCAAAAGTGGTGTTGTTTTGTTTAATAATGTGCTACAATGTGAATAATTACGGAAAACGATAAATTGGACTTTAAATACGGGGCACAAGTTGCAGTTTATTTTTTGCGGTTTTCACGCGCTGTCAACTCCTATATTTTACCCGACGCGACGTGTTTGAGCTATGGTGCCGCGAAATTCTGCAGCATCTGGAATTTGATGATGAACTCATTAACTCATAAAAAGAAAGATATATTACGTCAGACTTGGCTGTATGGGCTAGACCCTTTGCCTTCCCTATCACCATCGGGAGAAGAGAACTAAAAAAATAAAATAAAATAAAAAACACCACTATTGAATTGATTCACCTCTAGTAGGTAGAAGCGGATTCATATTTAGCCAACTTTACTATAGGCCAATCATGACAAGTCGCAAGCTCGTCGATGTCTCTCTCGTACCAAACTCGAGAAATTAAATAATTTATTGTGTCCCGACCAGGAATCGAACCCGGTACCTCAGAGTCTAAATCCACGGCACTTTTTACAGGATTTAAGTATTTATTTATTTTAATATTTTTTTTTAGATAATAGTTTATTAATTTTTCCATTGGTAACACGATTTTTAGTTTGTCCGCACTCGCCTTATGATCCACGATGTAAATTGCTTTTCTGAATTGCAGTTTAAAAAGCTCACGTTCATATTTTAATCTCGTATTTTACCGCAAACGTGTTGGCGCCGAAATCGCACGATTTATATTAACGCCATAGTAAAAACTGCAATATGGCGCGGGATATTATGTGCTTTTAGATTTAGCTTCTGTTTTAAAATTCATGAAAAATGTGCACGTACAACTATCTAGGAGTTAGTATGTGCAGTTTTTGAAATTGTTATTTGAGTTTGAAATCGTTGCAGGTTAACCTCGAATAGTTTAATAGTAGGTAGGTAGGTAATTGCGTATACGAGGGTAAATCAAATATGAACTGTATTTGAAAAAAATATAAAAGAATCATTTAATTATTGCCCGTTTGTGTAGTGTATGTATATAATTTATGTATATATGTGTATAATATATGTGTATAATTTGGTGACTCATACATCTGTCGCACAATAAAGATGTGGAATGCTCTTCCAGCCTCTGTGTTTCCACTTTCCTATAACCTGGAGTCCTTCAAGCGAAGTGTGAAAAGGCATCTAGTCAAGCCGGCATAGTGTTAGGGACTGATGTCGGATATAAGGGTCTGATTCCAGTTGCTAACATTCATGGACCCTGCGCGCCACTTACCATCAGGTGGGCGTAGGGTCACATGTCGTGCTAGTACAAAAAAAAAAAAAAAAAAAAAAAAAAATATTAGTTAATTTTTATATTTATTTATTATACTAAAAAAATATGAATAATTAAAACTACTTAAAAGTAAAAATTAATAATTTATATTTAGTTTTTTCTTCATTTTAGTTTTTAGTTCTATTTTTATTTATTAAGTAGGTTTATTTTTATTAATAGTAATTTATGTTTTAAACGTAAGTTATAATAATTTAGTTTTTTTTTTAAATCATTGTACATTACTTCCTTAGAATGTGTACACTAAATAATAAACTAAATCTAATAAAAAATAAATTATAAGTAAAAAATGACAACATTTTCCCTTTGTATAGCTAAGCGTAATGCGTTGGCAGAAATAATTGCCAGCTTTCCTGTCTCCAGACTTTTCCGTTAGCCGTTTGGACAACTCCTTGGCCAGACGCTTGGCTGAGTGTCCCCATGGGCCCATCGTCTCGACCCCAAACGGCGCAAATTCGTAACCTGTACTGAGGTTGGCGTATTTCCGCAGCTTGAGGTTCTCAGCAGAAACCGCCGCACTTCCCGCGTTTGAAGAGGTCGCCTGGATGTGTGATGGGGCTAATGTTTCTACGCATGTCGCATCCCAAAACAGAGACCTGCCAAGTTTCCACGGTTCAACGGTCATGCCTTCGGGTCTTTTGCCATCGCTCCGCGCAATCCCAGAGGGTTGAAGAAGAAGTGTTTTGAGGTAACGTTAATTTTATTAAAATATATATATTATTATTCCTCGCCAACTCGTCTGGCCAGCATGGCGAGTGTAGGCCAAATTAGTAAAGTATCATCACGACCGTTTCCCTTTCGGGGTGGTCAGAAACCACGCTTATAAATAAGCGGATTCACATTTAGCCAACTTTACTATAGCCCAATCATGACAAGTGGCACATTCGTCGGTGTCTCCAGCGACCAAATTCAGGAAATATCACAAATAAATTAAATATTAATTAAATGTATTTATTTACACTAATAAATATTTTCGTGTACACTATTGAATTGATTCACTTCTTGTAGGTAGAAGCGGATTCATATTTAGCCAACTTTACTATAGGCCAATCATGACAAGTCGCAAGCTCGTCGATGTCTCTCTCGTACCAAACTCGAGAAATTAATTAATTCATTGTGTCCCGACCAGGAATCGAACCCGGTAACTCCGAGTCTAAATCCACGGAGTTAACCACTAGACCACGGAGGCAGCGTGGCGAGTGTAGGCCAAATTCTCCAGATATATCCTGGAAGGAACATCTCCAACAATGGAGGTCTGGGACCCTGTGTTCTATGGGCTGTAATGTAATGATGAATTTTGTCAATTACAACTAAAATCAGTGTGATTTTTGTACTCTGATAAATTACATATTTTTACAGTAGCGAACTATCCTATAATAGACAGCACAAAATATGTTTTTAAATATGAATGAGACGCAAACATTATGTTTTATTTGTAACGAATTACCAATATAAAACACATTGCAAATCTGTATTTAGCTTGCACCAATAATTCTTCATAGGCATTAACTGGCATCACTTTATTTGGACGTAAATAAGGGACGCGTGACATTTCGGCTTAGTGGCCGGAACGAGTCGGCACGTTCCAATGATATCAGTAGCCAATATCTGTTTTATAACGGTCTCCGTGTTCCACCGGTTCATCATCATCATCAGCCTATGTCTCTCCACTGCTGGATGTTGGCCTTCCCCAAGGCTCGCCATTTCACACGATCTTTTGCAACCCTTATCAAACCCACCCGACAATTTTCAGGTCGTCCATCTGGCGGAGGTTCTTCCCACTCTGCGTTTTCCTGTCTCCACTCTAGAACCCGTTTACTGCATCGGTGATCAGTTCTGCGATAGACGTAACTAACTAATTTTAAAGGCTATGCAATTTCTCACGGATGTCAACGTTTCGGACTCTATCTATGAGTGACATACCGAGCATATTCGAGGCAGTTTATAAGATTGACATTGTAATGAACCTTTATAAGATTAAATGTAAATGAATTGTTTGTTTTAGCCGTAGTTTTAGAATAATTGTTAATTAGTGTTAAGACTCAAATTAATTATTGTACGCCTCTTAAGGTAGATCGTTGCAGGGAATAATATATTGTTCATCTTTAATTTGTAACCATATAATCACAAATAAATATTTCATTTCTTGTTATATGTTATTCCGCATCGATATATTATAATCTAATATCAACAATAGGCTTTCGTTTAGCGCTATGCAGGTGGCTAATCCTTCCTAGGATAATTAACTATCTACTTACCAAAGATAATTGAGGCTATGTAACATATATAACGTATATATATAACAAACTTTATTAAAAGTGTTCTCCACTGTATATATATAGATAGATATATCTATATACCTGATATACAAACTATGATTGATATACAAACGTTTCCACGAAACTAATCTAAATCACAAAAGTCTATTACTTAGCAGTCGCTTCCACCTGATTGGTCAATTCCTACGACGCGGTGCAGCGCCTCCAATGTTGGTAGGTGACTGTTTTTAGACCGCGTTTTGTATTGAATAATAATAATAATAAATTATTTATTCTACAAAAACAAAACAAGTGCAGGTACATAGGCGAGCTTAATGCCGTAAACTGACTTTTTGTTTTAGTTTTGATAATAATTTTGATTTAATTTAATATTATTGTATTATTAGTTTAGTTTTAATTTCATTTATGATTTGACTTAATTTTATTCAATTTAATTTAATTTTATGTTAGGTTCGGCTCAAATTTAATCTAAGTGCTGTCTATAAAATAAAAATCATTTTGGCTAATGTATAACAAAATTCCTATCGTCAAATATGTATTAATTTAATGCTGTGATTTTGTAAAACCAATAAATAAAAATAAATAAAATAAATGCTATTTTCTACCAACTAACCTTTGTGACTGAGATATGTAATAAGCAGAATGTTACGATAAAAATGGATAGTTGACATTATTTATTACTATTTACTTACATAAATAAATGTCATACGTACACAAATTAATATATACCTAAACTTGAATAGACCCATCTATACATCGATTAGTTGATTTAAAAACGGATATACCTCGTTCGACTAATGGTCAGGACACAATATTTATTATTATTTTATAAATAGCTCATTTTTATTGCTAACCAAGTGTATTTACCGTATTACGTTCGATAATAAAAGAATGCTCAAAACTTTTTTACGAGATCTATGGGGTATTAAACAGTCAAATTCTCTGCTTCGCCATATATTCCGGGTGTCGGGTCATTCTATTCGATAGGTTCCGGTAACTCTTCACACGCGAGCCACAATTTCTCACTGCCGGTTTCTCTGACCTATACACAAAAAGGACCGGCCCGAAAAAAAAGTAAAATATATTTTTTTTACTGTGAATTTTTTTATTGCTCTCTTTATAAGTAAATAAAATAAAGATATAAATAAATAAATAAAAAGAAATAACTTACTTACTAATGTAAATATAAATCGTGTCCGCACGCCATGGTGGCAAGATCGCTGGCCGCATTTCTGCGCAAAATCGGCAGGAAAGAACCAGCCCTCTTATCACCGAAGTAGACAATAAGACGAGGGGTGATGTTTTTTAAAAATATTTTAGTGCTTCAACTCCACGGGCCTAAAGTCTCTACAACAAATGGCAAAAACACGTAGTCTTTGATTATAGTTACGCTGTGGCTCCCGCTTTTAGCGCTGTTCCCCTAAGGTGTCACAAAAGTGTCATCCCACACTAAGGTCCTACCCTGCTTCTAGGGGACGGGAATTCACGAGCCACTTAGAGAATGCGATTCATATCGCAGCAGATTACAAGATGACGAGCAAACGAGTTGGCTGTTGCGCGACTTTAAAATAGTGAAACTTGTTACTGAATATTTGTAGTGGAAATAAATCATACAATATTGAAGACTTTTTAATTAAATCGTTTAATTTGACAAATTAGTTACAGCATGTGACCCCTATGATGCCATCTGCTTCAGTCCTTGACCTGAGGGTGGTCGGAGACGAAATGGGCGGGGAAGGGGTCACAGGTCTCTTGATTGTCGGCCTCGTTCTGGTAGCGACTGGGTGGGTGGGAGATCCCTGCTGTGAGATTTTAAATGCTGGGATTCTGTAGCCCCTTCCCACCTTTAAGTCACTTGGGTGCTGCAAAACAAGCGCAGATCAGCAAGCGTCGAATATATGAAACGATTTGCAATACGAGTAGTTACTTATTTTGATGGGCCAGTAGGGATTAGAACTAAATCCGTTCTATAAAGAAATTGTCTCAAGGCTTATTGACGTATCTAGTGACAATTAAATGCCACAGGCCAGCGATTTGGAGGAGCTATTTTTTTGTATACATTTTTATTTTATAATTCAAATTTAATTTAGTTTTTAATGTAATATATATACTTGCATATCTTTACGCCAAATCTCTTGCGGAGTAGGCAGTGACAATTAAGCGCCACTTGTCACGATCACAACATACCTGTATCGCTTCTTCTAAATTCATGAACCTTATCATACATGCCCTTTTGTTTCGATGGCTTTTTTATGCACCTCCAGCTATTATTTTATTTATTTGATCGTGTTAGGTAAGTCTTGGTCTGCCAGGGCCTCTTTTACCCACGGCTTTCGCATTATATATCTGGTTTGTCAATCTCTCTTCACTCGTCCTTTCAACATGTCCGAACCATCGGAGCTTGTCATCCTTCTTCTTTCACACACCTTGAGTTTTCTCGCATTCAACTGGAGTTCTTTTTCTACACGTCCCTCTTAAATTTCTGTGACTAGTGATTGCAGTTGTTGTGACGATGTCATTTGAATAAAGCAGGCTTTTTTTCACCACTAAATCACTTAGTTTATTTAAATTAAGGTTTATTTGTGTTTTGTTAATATGAATAAAGATAGTTTGTAATTTGATTTTATTCTTTCGAATAAATATGCTCCCTGAAGTACCAGTTATTTGTATTAGGTCAAAGGTCTACAGGCATTTTTCTTTTTTCAATTAGACTTTGTGAAATATGGAAGAGGTACGCGTTGGCATTTTTTCATTCATTTATTCAGCAGACCTTCGTGTAAGGCTGTTTTTGAGAAATAAGACATTATTCCATTTTCACACGCATCGGAGTGACATAATACATTTAGGATTTGAGATAATAATTTCAGTTTATTTTCTTTCTTAGATTTAATACGAATTGCTTGAAGGCCGACCTTGTAGGCCGAGATTATCTAATACATTTTAATATTTTGTTTTTCTTCATTTTAGTTTTTAGTTGTATTTTTATTTATTAATTAGGTTTATTTTTATTAATAGTAATTTATGTTTTAAAATGTTAGTTTAATTTATTTTTTATTTTTAAATCATTGTACCTTATTTCCTTCGAATAAATAAAGATATTATTGAACCTATTGTATATTCAGAAATAGAAGACTTATTGTCAAAAGAGCAAATATTTTTTTTATTGCTTTTCGGTGTCATTGGAAATAAAAAGGTTTTTTTTTTAAGATTTAAAGATTATTTAGTCCTCAATAATAATCGCTATTATTATATTATTATTATTATTATTATTACAGCCCCTAGAACACAGCGTCCTAGACCTCCACTGCTGGAGATGGGCCTTCCAGAACATATATCTGGAGAATTTGGCCTACACTCGCCACGCTGGCCAGACGGCTTGGCTTCGCTATATCATCGTGATAAATATCTAAAGTGTACGCAGCGAACGAGTGCCTTCACTCCGTAGCCACGACTCAGACTTAGCTTTTAAGGCACGCAGGGCCAACAGTGAGAGAGAGAGACGGTTTATAGGGTTTTAGTCCGTAGGCGCTTGGGGTCCCTTTAGGAGGCCTCACGGTGAGTCGGGCATGCGACCTCCAAGCGCGTTGGAACTTCGATTCACCGTCTATAAAAAAAAAAACCTAAAGTGTTCTCATTAATTGACCTCGCCCACAGGCGAGAGACTTTATGTCCGACTCCTTTGCAGTTGTTGCCGCAAAGCTGTGAAAGAACCTACCCTTAGATATCCGACAGGCGCCAAATAGAACATTGTTTAAGAAGATGGTTTTCAAACACTTTTTAAATAGATCCCAACAACTGTAAATATGTATATATTGAATTAATTAAGTACTTATTATAAGTAAAACATTTATTTTTTACCATGAATTGTATTTTAAAATAAGTTGTGGTAAGTAATATTTTTCTCAATAAAGAAATAAAATTTATAAATTAAACTAAAAACTGACATTAAACATAAATAACAAAACATAAATTACTATTTATATAAATAAACCTAATTAATAAATAAAAATACAACTAAAATCTAAAATAAAAAAAAAAACAACATAAAAAATTTATAAATAAAAAAAATGCTCCAAATCGCTGCCAATGGGCGAAGTGCCAAGGATACTGGCAGCATTGCCACGTTGAATGGCAATGCTGATCCTTTGGCCCAAATATTGCCCAGCCCTTTTATCTCCCGAGGTGTTGACGAGCTGTTTTGACAACGCCTTGAAAATTTCATGTGCACTTGGTCCCACGGCCCGAGAGTTTCAACTCCAAACGGCGTAAAAACACATCTCCCAATAAGCTGAGTGTATTTTCGCCGTTTGAAGTTCTCTGCTTGTAATGCAGCAGCGCCTGGTTCCTTAGAGGTCAAGGACAAGTGGGAAGGCGCCAGGGTGTCCGCACAGGTGGCATCCCACACTAAAGGCAATCCTATCCTCCATGGAACCAACGTCATTCCATCGGGCCGCTTGCCATCGTCGCGGGCCATGCCACTGGGTTCTAATATGGCTGGCGAACCCACAGACACAAGTGCCCGACGAAGTATTATAAGTATATTTGTGTTTAATATATTTATATTATTTACTAGTAAGTAGTTTAGTTTTAGTAGTACTTTAATTTCTCCTTTATATCATGTTCTATAATTTGCGCGAACCTTCAAATTCAAAATTCTATAGGTATTGCATAAAACATCTTAACCTAATATGTTACAACAGTAATAAATTAACATTAACATTTTTATATATTATGATATAGGCTTCGTGATGATGTCTTACTGAGCGTCAGCATGCAATGTAGGTATGACTTGATGTCAGCACCATATATGAGTACATTATGTCAGAGACTTTATGTAATGTCAAAACTTAAATCTAAATAGCTATACAATGTCAATATTTCATTTTAGTTTTTTATTTAAGAATTCATTTGTGGAAATCTTATAGATCTTAGATAATTAACTAAATAGCATTTATTCGAAAAAAATATTTACAAAATATAAAATAAAATTAATATTAATACTAAGGATAGGGATATAAGTCCCGTCCGCGTGGAATGGTGGGAAGAACGCTGGCTGCATTTCCCCGCTGAATTGCAATACTGATTCTTTGGGCGAAGAAAGAGCCAGCCCTCTTGTCACCGGAGGAGACGACAAGACGCGGTGTTGTCTTTTAAAAACTTTTTTGCACTTGGACTCCATGGGCCCAGAGTTTCTACAGCAAACCGCATAAATATGTAATCTTTTAATATACTTATATATTTGCGCCGCTTGCTGGACTCCGCATTTTCCGCCGCGGCTCCCGCTTTATGCGCTGTCCCCCTGAGATGCGACGCGGCGAGGGTGTCGACGCACGTGGCGTCCCACACCAGAGCACGTCCCCGTTCCCAGGGGACCAACGTCATACCATCGGGTCTCTTGCCATCGTCTCGGATAACTCCAACAGGCTCTAGAAGAGCTGGAACCTCGATGGTGGCTGGAGCCCTTTTAATGATATCGTTAAGTTTGTGGAAATGTAGTAGGTATTTTATTGTACAATTTTATTGCCATATACAATGTTCGTAATGTCCCTAAGGTTGACCGAGTAAGAATGTCTAGCGACTTTAGGTCCGCCTTTGTACATAGTGCAAAAAGTTTTAAATAATTATAATTTGAAGACTTCAACATATTTCAAAAACATCTGCAGTATTGTCTAGTACAATCCAATTCGACTATTATATTATGAACAAAACAATAAATAATAGCAATTACACAATAATTTATGAAGAAAACACTTTTCGAGCTATATGATTGTCTTGCCTCCATGGTCTAGCGGTTAAATTCGTAGATTTATACAGGATTAAGTAGGGTTCGATTGCTGTTCAATAATACAAAAATATTTAATTTTTAATAGGTGGTAGGCGGACTGATGGTCGTAATTTGCCCAGTCTGCCGGGGCGGGAAAGTATCCACCGTCGTCGTGCCGATAAACCCAGTAAAGTGTATCCACACATTTCGGGATCAGCCTCGAATTGCCGCCATGCCCAGTCAAGCCGGCATACTGTTGTCTGATGCCAGTAACATTCATGGACCTCACGCCCCACTTACTATCAGGTGGGGGCAAGGTCGAAGTGATATTTCTCGAGTCTGGTCGCTAGACATCGAGCTTGCCACTTGTCATGATGTATAGCAGGGTTGGCCGACTTGACTAGATCCAAGATTTACTGTTTACTGACAAAACCCTGTGCGATCTACCTTGTGCATACTTCTTGAAAACTCTTATAAAACAACATAGTATGTTTTTATAATTTTAACGGGTCTTTACGCGATTTACCTTAAAGACAATATTTCTCACGACGTTTCAGCCAAGTTGCATTGGCCGTGGTCACGGGTAGACTGAAAATGACTGACTGAATGAATGACTGAAAAAAGAGGGAAAACATAAAACTAATAATTATTCTTAGTAACTCATTTATATAAGTGTAAGCATTGCGTCTAAGCATCTTCCGCTAGATCAGTACTTGGAAATTGACAACCTTAAAGAGTCCAATGTATCAGGTCTGTCAAACAAAACCAGTGTTTATTTTTTGTTTGTTTGTTGAACCAAAACAGGAATGGAATTGTTCAACACATTTCTTTAAATTTGGATATTATTTATTTATTTTTTAAAAAATCACAGCTTATTATATTAAACATAATAAACAAAGTAGCAATAGTGGAACACAAGCCAAAGAGATTTTATATTATTTAGACAATACAATTAAAACAGAAATAAGAGTAAAATATAGTAATTAGATTTAAATTAATAGTGCAATTGAATTGTGACTAGCAAAAGTAAAAAAAAAATATTAATAATAATAAATAAGTGAAAACCAATAGGTTAATGAATATTTACCTAAAACAAAATGAATGAATGAGAGGCAGGAGCAAAATTATGCTATATATATGAGTATAGCAGTATTCGTATATTAGCAAGCGAAGTAAATTTGCAAAGTCAGTCCGGGATAAGAGTTGTCTTGATACTGCCTCCGGTGATTAGTTAGATTTATCAGAGTAGAACATGGCTAAAACGTTGATATAGACAAGTCATTTACAGTAATCTAAACAGGTGAATGAATAAATGTTTATTTTATTTTATATGAATTATGTTTTTTTGTGAGTGTGTAATGTTCATGTCATATTTTCCTTTTCCATTTAGGTTCAGTTTCGATTAAAAATTAAATTACGTTGTATATGTGCATATATAGAATCATCGTTGGAAAGCAATGCCCAGAAATAATACAAGATGATGCGTGCAGCAGTTGGTGATTACGTGTTTGGCTTGCTACGATCGACTGGACTAATTAGTCGCAATCGACCGGTTGGCCACCCCTGATATATAGTAAAGTTGTCTAAATTTAAACTCGCTTCGTAAAATAGTGTAGTTCTGACCACCCCGCTAGGGATTACGATCGTGATGATACTGTACTTTGCTGTCTATTTCGCAGTCTTCGTTAACCAAAGACGTATTTAGATAACCACGCGTGACAAAATGTTTATAAAGATAATGACTATGGCCCTAAAATATGACTAATATAAAACAAACCGAAAAGCTGCGCTGTTAATTATATAATTTAATTAATTTATTACAGCCCCTAGAACAAGGCGTCCTAGACATCCACTGTTGGAGATGGGTCTTCCAGAACATATATCTGGAGAATTTGGCCTACACTACCTGTCCAGACGGTTGGCGAGGATTTAGTTAATGTAAATTTTTAACGATTCCACAAGTTGGTATTAGTTGAACCGGGACCAACGGTTTAACGTGCTTTCCGAGGTACGGGAGTTGTAAATCTATAACAAATGTATGTAAGAAAAGTGTATTTCTTATCGGTTCAGGCCGAGAGGGTTTGAACCGACCTTTGTAGGATTTTAAGGTAGGCGTTCTTACACTGATCCATCACCATTCTCTACAATTGAATTAAATTGCTGAAATTGCCAGCAGCACTAACATTAAATGCTAACATCAGTCGTTCCATACCAAAATAATGTATGAATCTGATAGTTTCAGCTAAAAATATTAGCATTAGAGCTTATAACTGGAAGACGGGGATAATGTCCGCTTAGATTATTTTCTTCTCGGAGAACCTAGAACGTCCGTTTATATTTTAATCGTCACATCTAATCCATAGATTTAACATAAAATTACTCATCTACACGAATTTTAGCAGCAGTTATTATGACTTTAACTTGACCTTCAAATATATGTCTGTGGCATTACCACTTTTCCCTCAAGGGTCCGGCCGACGAGTGAAGTAATTTATCAGAGAAAATAACAAAATATCTGGCAACAGCAGGCAGCTCTTTACTTGATGATGCTATTTCATTGGATTACCAACATAGATTTGTCAAAAACTTTGTTCTAAAGAAGAAAGAAATATTTTTATTTGTCGCCAAGCGATACACAGCATAATAAATTTTAAAATTTTAATTATTGTGTTTTTATTTTTATTCAGTTAATGTTAGCACCAAGCATGGCCATTACACGAACCTTGTTTGTATTTAAGTATTTATAAGTTGTTTTATTTATGTATTGTATGATTTATGTACTGAATATTTTATATTCATTTTATTATTATCTTTAATAGTATAATTTAGAGTAGTATATTACATACAACATTTTATATATATATTTTTTTTTTTTTTTTTTTATTTCCAGACAGGTCACACAGCGCCATCTAATTTCCGTGGTAAGCTAGGCTTGTGTCTATCATCGTTTTCTTGATGCCCCTAGTTAATTTATTTAAACATGTACGTGAGCTAGGGTTTTGTCATAAAAACAGCGTCAGTTAGTGCACCACATTATGTGATGTACAGCTGACTGAAGCTGAGCCAAGACCCTTGCCACATCATATCAACTTATTTTAAAATATTGTGCTCTAGTTCTTATATTAATTTATGTGGCAATAAACGTTTTTTATTTTTTTTATTCTTATTCTTAATACAAAATAATATGGTAAAACTAAATATAAAAAATATAGGTAAAAAAAAAAGAAGAAATGACTACCAGCTCATGTATAGGAACAGAAAGGCGATCAGCTCGGCATCCATAAATAGCTTCTCCATAGCTTGCTGAGCGACCTTAAACTTGTGGACCAGACCCACTGTCAGTGTCCACTTTTCTCTTTGTACGACAATACTGGAAGAACGCATTGGTTGAAAACTTTCGTTTTCGTTTATGCCAGTAACACAATGTAATTAACACAATATGACCACGAAATGAAACTAATGAGAAAACCCAGTAATACAAATGTGGGATATCACTTCATGAATAACAGAGTTGTAAATATGTGGAACAAAATACCAGAAGATATTAAGTCCTCAACTGTAACACTTTTAAAAAACAAACTGGACAAGTGGCTAGTGACAATAAAAAAAGACTATGGTGATAGCTGACAATTTAATAAACTTTACACCAGTGCTTGATATAGGCATATCAGCAATGCGCTGATTAATCAATATTATTATTAATAACTTTGGTTCTCTAACTAGACTACCGAGCATAGCTTTCTCAATAATGCTGGGAGAGCATTCACATTTTCAACGTGCGACAGATAGTACGGTTAGTGGCAGCTTTATAACACTTAACTTAATACTTGTAATTCCGATTCGAAACCGACGAGCCGGAGTCCCTTTGCAAAACATGCACCTCAACCCTTTTTGTTTCGCTCCCGTGTTCAGAATACAAACGACATTAATAGTTTTGCTTTAGTAGGTAAATAACATGGTCGCACGTGTTTGGCGTGGAAGGCAATAAAACTTGGCACAATTTGCACGCCAGGCGTGACGCGGGACGACCCTTGTCACTTGTTTTGTTTACGCCACAGACCTACATGGGAACCTGTATACTAAGGAAAACTGCAGCGGCAGTCTGTTTCTATAATCGTAATATTATCATTGTTAAATTCAAATTCTTTAATGCATAAAACGCGCAGTGGTTGCTCGATTATAAGAACGCTTTTAAACCCCAATGTACCATGTAGCAATGAGAAATACACTTTTCTTACGTACATTTGTCATAGATTTACAACACCACCATTCCCATGCCTCGGAGAGCACGTCAAGCCGTCGGTCCCTGTTCCACTAACACCTACTTGTGGAATAGTTAATAAATGGTCATTAAACATTTACATTAGATCCTCGCCGACCCGTGTGCCCAGGGTGGCGAGTGCAGGCGAAATTCTCCAGATATATGTTCTGGAAGGCCCATGTCTAACAGTGGAGGTCTAGGACGCTGTGTTCTAGGGGCTGTAATGATGAATGAATGGATAAAACATATATTACAATAATAATAAATAATTATTATCATTATATATATATATGCTATACTAGGTTTGATTGACGAACCAGATATATAATGCGAAAGTTGTGGGTGAAAGAGGCCCTGGCCGACCGAGACTCACATATCACGATCAAATAAATAAAACACTGACTGAAGGTGCATTAAAAAGTCTTCGTAACAAAAGGGCATGTATGAAGAGGTTAATGAATGTCGACGAAGCGAAAGAGGTATGTCGTAATCGTGTCAAATGGCGCTCAATTGTCTTTGCCTACCCCGCAAGGGATCTGGCGTAAAGATATATGATGGCAAGCGACTCTCTGGTATGGGATTTTATATGCCCCTTTCCACTTTTAAGCTGATTCTGTTAGAGCTGCAAGCGTCGACAATTTCCGACAATTGCTGTAGAAATGATGTGCCCGTGGATAATAAAACTATAATCTTTTTATAAAGAAATTGTTCCAAGGCTCATTGAAGTCTTTGATGATGAAAGGGCTGGCAGATTTTTCTCTCAAAAATTAAGTGTGTAAATTGTTTAAGCCATAGTATTGCTTATAGTGAAAAAAATCTTTATAATTTAATTAATATATAATCTTTATTTATTTAATTTTAATTATTAGCCCTAGAAAATATATAATTAAAGGGCCTGCAACAATGTAGATATTCCTGACGAAAGGAGCCTCATTCATCTACTCTGCCATGCATGTACTCGTATACCTAGCTTTTTAGTATAATTGTGTTTCTTTGTGTGTAAGTGTCTACCCTGTAATTAAAAAAAATATATACTATTACTGGAAGGAACAGGTTGAAAAACAGCGTCGTGCAGGTGTAAGTACTAGTGCTGTTGCACGACAACAGCTGACACCTGATTCCTTTTGTCACATATTGTTCGAAATTGTAAAACTATGTGATACTGTTACGAGTATGTGACCATAAATGGATTTTTATTTTCTTTATTTATTTATCATATAACAAGTCGTTTTTAAAACACACAAAATTTTTAAACTGCCATTAAAGACACTTTTTTAAAAATATGTATCGTTTGTCCGGTCCTTTGTTATTACGTCTACGGTTTACGCTAAGAAAGTGGCGTAGTTTATTGTGGACAAACTATTTTGTTCTGGAATAAACTTACTATTTGTCATTCTATCGAACTTTTCAACGCTTTTTCAACCACGCTTTCACCCGATATGTGTGTTCTCTTCTCCTGATGGATGTTTAATGAGGTGATAGGGAAGGCAAAGGGTCTAGCCCATACAGCCAAGTCTGACGTAATATATCTTTCTTTTTTATGATTTAATGAGGTTATGGCGCGGTGGTGGCTCGGTTGTAAGAACGCGTTCCTTAAATTCTACAAAGGTCGGTTCAAATCCACCCGGCATGTAGCAATGAGAAATACACTTTTCTAAAGTACATTTGTCTTGGATTTACAACACCATCGTTCCCGTGCCTCGGAGAGCACGTTAAGCCGTCGGTCCCGGTTCCACCAATACCAACTTGTGAAATCGTTAATAAATTGTCATTAAAAAATGACATCATCGCAAAGCCGTCTGGCCAGCATGGCGAGTGTAGGCCAAATTCTCCAGATATATGTTCTGGAAGGACCATCTCCAGCAGTGGAGAGGTCTAGGACGCTGTGTTCTAGGGGCTGTAATGAAATAATGCAATGAATGAGGTTATTGTCAAATTCCAGATGTTGCAGAATTTGATGCTTTTTTTGGAGTCATTCGCGGCATTATACCCCAAACACGTCGGGTAAAATATGAGTTCACAGCGCGGGAAAACCACAAAAATTAACTGCAACTTGAGCCCCATATTTAAAGCCCAATTTATCGTTTTCCATAATTAGTCTCATTGTAGCATATTATTAAATAAAACAACACCACTTTTGACAAACAATATCCACAGTAAATTAATTTACAAAACAAAAACTTGCACTTGACATGTCGGCGCAAAATAGCGCGAAGGACTCCTTTCACTCGATTTTCCAGATTTTTTGGAGATTCTTGTCGAAAATAGCATTGCGAATGTCGAATGCGATAATCGATTTATCAGTCTGCTTAATAATTCGATGCATGTTTATTAAAATTAAAAAAACGGCGGCGTCCGTTTTTTTTTTTTTATACATTTGACAATAATCAAATTACCTTAAGGCGACAACCAAACGCAATTGTGTGGAAAAAAAATGAATTCTATGAACTATATTGAGTGGGGTATCGGTATGATGTGGTTTAAGCAGTTATTATTTTTTTTGTTCACTGAACCCATGGGCTTGTTTTTTTTTAAGTTTTAATTTGTTGCTTTTCAGGTATTAATTCAATATATTTTTTACGCAGTCGGGTCTTTTCTGACTTACCTACCGAAATCGCAAAGATAGCGATTAGCGATGAGCGAATGAAATGAAATGAAAATATTTATTTGTATGAAATATGGTATCAAAATACAGGTGGTTGGTAAGTTTTAGTAAGATCTAGTGTTATGATTACTTCGGGCTTTATGCTTATAATTTTCAAAGTAATAATTGTCAAGTGCATTGTTATATAATTAACTTTTTTGTGTACTTCCATAATGCTACATATACCATACAATTTATCATATTCTCTGTTACAATCATTTCATGTTTACCAAATACTTAATAAATCTAATTTTAAGGTGTACCACATTATCTAGAATCCATAGCTCAGAATAGAATCCGCCAACGCATGATAGATTACAGTTAGTGTAAGTTTGTCAACTGCAAAATTTAGTAAATAAAATTTTCAACTCAATTCTATAAGCGCTCGACTTTGACAGCAGCCGTGCAAATATCAACTTTAGTTTTTTTTTCTTTAGTTTACTATATAGCGTGATCTATATATAGTTAACGGATTCCATTATATAACGTTTGCGCTTAAGTACCAGAATAGGACTGCTGAGGTTATAATTCGAGCCGCTATCTATCAGTAAATAAGGTTTAATTATGTGTGTTAAATAACACATTACGTGTCGGTAACCGCATTGCAGTTCCCATATGAATACGGTTGTTTTGTTTACTCGTTTGCGGTTACACAATGCTACAATATTTAGATAAACACCTATCTACGCAAGTATTTAATTTATTTATTAAAATAGAAACTACTAGCTGATTTGACCCAAAATAGTGACACATTTGTCTCCAATGTTGCCCATGGGGACACTCAGCCAAGCGTCTGGCCCCTTGGCCCTTGTCCAAACGGCTAACGGAAAAGTCTGGAGACAGGAAGAATGGCAATTATTTCTGCCAACGTATTAGCTTAGCTATACAGAGGGGAAATGTTGCCAGTCTTCTTGGGACTATCACTGAAGGGTCGTCTCTAGAGGACATTTTTTACTTATAGTTATTTTTTTATTAGGATTATATTTATTTTAATTATTGCCTTTAAGTAGTTTTAATTTATATTGTAATTATGTTATACTGTTTGTATTATTATTATTAAATACTCTATATTGCACTTTACTTAAAAGTATGTACAAAGGCGAACTTAAAGCCATTTCGGCTTTTTCTACCAGCTAACCTTTGGGAGAGTGAGACAGTATAAATATGTGGGGTGCAATTCTAACCAATAAACTACATAAATAGTATGAATACATAGACTACATAAATACTCATCAATATATAAGTATTATAGAAGATATACATATTATTAGGAAGTAGAAATTTGTGGAGTTAAAATATATTGTTCTGCTTGTTTAAAAAGAAAGTATTAAGTAGTTTTTTAAAGATGTGAATGGAAGGAGCTTGTCTGATGGTCAGTGGAAGTTTGTTTGTTTGAGCAGACGATACGGTAAATGGATCTGAATATCTGCTGAGAAGAATGAAGAGGGCAGTCGTGCGAATCACAAAGAAATTCAAAGTGTGTTTTAAGATAAGAGGGAGCTATAGGGTTGTAAATAATATTGTATAGAAAGTATAGAAGATGTGCTGACCTGCGAAAGCGGATATTGAGCCAATTTAACTGTGTACGAAAATGGGAGACGTGGTCATACTTACGCAAGCCGAAAATAAATCGGATACATAAGTTTAGAAGGCGATCCAGTTTATTTAGTAGCTCTTCAGTAAAATCAGGATAGCAGACGTCAGCATAATCTATATTTTAATAGGTTTGGAAAGGGCGCAGAGAGCGCTCCTAAAGGTGATGGGATATATGCCTTTCAAATACTCGACCAGCAATTTATACAATGAATGGGGTATCCTATCCGTGAGAAAGCAGTACATTCACTTGCTAGTGACTTTCCAACACGCACAGCCTGCTGACACTGGAGTTGGACGAACTTCAGCCCGAACGATACATGCCAATTTCTTCCCAGTACCTCTAACTAAAACTAAATTTGCTCGTTACGGCGTTACCTTTCATAGCTCCATATATCTACAATAAAATATTTATTTATTTATTTATTTCAAAACTTTAATGCACAAAGTACAAAAGGCGGACTTAATGCCCGTAGACATTCTCTGACAGCCAAATCTTTGGGGCTAATTAGAACAACTGTAGGTGCAAGGAAAGTATAAGTGACACATCAATTAGATAAAAATACTTAGATAATAAACTTACTTATATATAATCTACTTATAAATATACTAAATACTAATACAAATTTTGTTGGCAGTTATTTAGAAAATGTGAGTAGACCAGCTTTTTAAATGATGATCTGGTAGATGCCTGCCTTATGGTAATAGGTAGATTGTTCCACAGATTTGTAGCAACAACCGCAAAGGAATTCGAAACAAATCCGGAATGATGAGATGGAACGGAAAGAAGTGAGTTGTGAGAAGATCGGAGAGATTTATCATGAAAAGAAGAGAGATAGGCGAATTTGTCCTTGAGGTATTTCGGTGTCGCAGGCTCATTTAAAACAGAGTAAAGGAGACAGAGGACTCTAAGATTCCTGCGACAGCGAATTGGCAGCCACTTCAACCTAGCACGATACTCAATAAAATAAACAAGACACTTAAAATATCTGACCATCCGTTGTCGCGAGCAAGGAAAATACTAAATGAGTGGCTGCTGCCACTGAAGTACAACTCCTGTGAGGCACTGTTTCTGACATTGTCCTAGCATGGCAAAAGAATTTTAGACATCACATGAACATGAACATTATACTCACCACAATAACATCACACACATATAGATTTACACACGTCTACACTCCGCCATACACACCCTCATAAACACACTCACAAACAAACTGTTATGATTTTAAATTTATTATTTTATTTTAGATTTTAATTTTGTAGTTTTAAATAATTTTAATTAGCACCTTACAATACATATCTTTATTTGAATTGACAATCAGCACACCCCCCGACCGCTGCGACACATCACTTTGGTGCAGTGGCTGGGACGTAAACCAAAGTCCAATCCTTAGTAGGTACACTGGGTGTTTAACTTTGAAATCAACAGAGACGATCGAAAGACTATATAGTAAGCTGGGTCTTACTGCTAAATGTTGAATCATGCAAACTAACCTTACTCCTCTATAGACTAACCTATTTTGTTTCAATTTTTGTATTTTTTTATTTTTGTATTACCAGTGTACTTCTCAAATAAACGTATTTATTATTATTATTATAGGAAGCAGCAAAGATGTGACTAACATTAGCTTCGTCTTGATGGGAATAAAAAACTGTAACCGCTTCAACACGTGCATACTGATTACTTCAATAAATAAAATTAAACTAACTCCAGAAATAATAATAATAACTTTGTTGCACGACATGACAAAAGTACTGTAGGTTCAATGGGCGAACTTAATGCCGTACAAATCTTTGTGGTAGTGATACGTGAAGTTATAGGGTGCAAATAAACGATAAATCAATAGAACTAGATAATATTAAGTGAGATAGTATACTTTATGGGGTGCAACTTTAACTTTATTATAAATTTTAATAAACTTCATAAATAGTATGTATACTTATATACAATATAGTAGATGTATAGGAAGATAATATAATATTGGGAAGTAGACATTTTCAAATTTAAAATATATTGTTTTGCTAGAAAACCACCAAATAAGCGGATTCACATTTAGCCAACTTTACTATAGGCCAATCATGACAAGTGGGAAGCTTGTCGATGCGTACCAAACTCGAAAAATATCACAAATAAATTAAATGTATTTATTTACATTATTAAATATTTTTGTGTGCCGATCAGGAATCGAACCCGGTACCTCCGAGTCTAAATCCAACGTTTATTGTACAACTGCCTCCGTGGTCTAGCGGTTAAGTTTTTTTCTAAGATTTAGACTAGGAGGTACCGGGTTCGATTCCTGGTCGGGACACAAAAATATTTATTAATGTAAATAAATACATTTAATTAATATTTAATTTATTTGTGATATTTCTCGAGTTTGGTACGCTGGAGACATCGACGAGCTTGCCACTTGTCATGATTGGCCTATAGTAAAGTTGGTTAAATGTGAACCCGCTTATTTTAGCGTGGTTTCTGACCACCCCGAAAGGAAAACGGTCGTGATGATACTTAACTTTTTTTTTTAACTTTTAATTCATATTTATTTGATTACATAAACATTAATTGCATCTGTAATTGCACAATTATTAATGCAATGAATAATAATAATAGCAATTTGACAATATAATACTGGAGACATTTGTAAAAGTTTTATTACGAGCACGTAATTGAAAAGCCCCAGGGTCGGATAACATACATAACTACTGGTACAAAAAAAATTCATACATATTTTTTTTATTTTTTATTTTGGAAAACTTGACCATTGTACAGTTCTCCCAAAGTGATAATGCGCATAGAAATCTTCGTCACTGTTCGGCAACGGTCGTATTCCCCGAGCGTCGGAAGACGATATGTATATAGAGTGGTAAGTGCATTTTCTTCATGCATAATTTAGTAGAATTATGTGTTTTGTGCTAGTTGTTAGTACGTTTTCCTATTTTACAAAATAAACTATTTAAAGTTGAATAAGATAATTAAAGTTGAAATTAAATTCACCTTTGAAAACAAAACCAAGAACGGTGTGTAATATCAGCTCTATATAATTCCACTCAGAGAGAACACATGCAGTCACCGACCGCCCGAATTGTTTTCGATTGTGTACACATGATATTGACTTCTATTTCTTTCGAACAAGGTGCAAAATGCAAGTGCAATGTTTAGGCTCTTACGATTCAATGATTCGGGTGTTTCCGGGAATACGACAATTAGCGAAGATCTGTATGTGCATTATTAATTTGGGAATACTGTATATAGATATTAAACAGTAAATTCCCTAAGAACTATTAAAGGTTTTCACATATAAAAAAAATATTAATATTTAAATAATATACCTACTCGTACTTTCATGTATACTGTATTAATATACTACAATGGGACTGCCGTAACGATATGTATGTGTTGTGTGTAAAATCTAGCTGGTCCTTATGTCCTGTTCAATGATGCGAAGTAGCTATTATTTCCAGAAGCGTCAAGTAATATGAAATACAGACGGCCAACGATTTGGTCGTGGTATCGAATAAGTGAAAAATAGCTGAACCGTAGTGTTTCAATCAGCTTTCTAAAAACCGTTCTCTTTCATCGATGTTCGTAACAGTAAAGCTGAGATCTATTAAGCTACGTATTTTTATTTATACTTTACTCAAAAAATATAATAACAATAAATATTTCCAGACAGGTCACACAGCGCCATCTAGTTTCCGTAGTAAGCTACGAGGCTTGTGTTACGGAAACTAGATGGTTGATAAACTACATATTATACTTTTTTTGTTTGTACATATATACATATTATACATATAAACACCCAGACCGAGACAAATTATACAATGCACAACTTGCTCCCGGTGGGAATCGAACCCACGACCTGCCGAGTTCACGGCAACGTTTGTTACCACTAGACCACGGAGGCGGTCAATTATTATTATATTGTAATGTGGTCATTATTTTGACTACCTTATTTAAAGAAATATTTATTTTAAACTTTATTGCACATAAATATACAAAGGCGTGACATAATGTCGCTTGACATTCTCTGCCTGTCAGACCTTCGGGACAACGAGAACATTTATGTGAGGTAGGTGCAATATATCAATTAAAATTAAATATATTAAAAATATAAATGTATAGAACATTATTTATTGATTATAATAAATATGTTATGTGTGTTATGAATAAATAAATATATATCTGCTATATAGCGACTATGGTTTATCTTATCAAATTCAAAATCGTTTATTGCACAGAATACAGGTAAATATAGGATAATACAATTTTATAGTCCAGCTGTATCCTACCATAATGGTATGCAAATAATAGTACATGTCAAATTACAACTAAATTTACATTTGTCAACACTTATAATGTAAAAAATCCTGGATACTATAAAAACATTGTTCTTTCAACCATATATGATGGTATTTATTTATTTTATTTTTATTTATTCAGGAAACATACAGATCTTAAATCATAATTACAACAATTCTAAAAGTTACACAATCCAGCAAAGTTTCCACTTAAATATTAAACATAGATTTTGCAAAAAAATAATAATAATAGGAATAAGCTTAAAAACAATACCTATATAACAAATACAACTAAATAATATACATATATATAAGTAGTAAAATAATGGAAAAAAAAATTGTAATCAAAAAGAAATAAATTAAAAGTTCTCCAAGCATTCCAATTATGATTCATTTAGATAACTATATATATATATAGTATTGTCATACTATAAGTAGTAGGGTAAGAAAATCAAATTACATAAAAAGTCATTGTCGTCACGCGCAGCAATGGTTTTCAGAATGTGACTAAATTAATTTCTATTAAATAAAAGATATGCTAATAAAACTGATCACTTGAATTTGGCTATTGGTCAATCCTACGTTGTATGAATATCAAGGGGTTAGACAGGCCTGACCCATGTCAACGTGATATGACAGGCTCACTCTCACACTGACAAACGACCAGCTTACAATAACTTCATTATCCTAAAACTCATCTCTAGAATAAAAATAAATCTCATTTTATGGTAGCCTATGATTAATATGATACTTGGTTATTATTGTTAAATTCTTTATTGCACGAAAAAAATGTACAAAAATTTTCTAACATAAAATAATAAATTAACAAACAATATACTACATTCACTACATACTAAGAAATACATACAAAATACACAAGTATACAAAAGTCTGGACAATACTATCAAGTCTGGACGCGGATGTCATAAAAACATTGAAGTCTTGGCTTGGATTAGCCCAGGCTCAGCTGACACCTCAACATTCTTCAGAGGACGGAGAAATTTCGGAATGGATCTGAAAAGACCATCTGTACAAAATTCTAACCAGCTCCCAGGATAATACAATTTTATCCCTTCCAAAAGACCCTCTATCTCAGAGATGGAACCGAGACTATTATTTTTCAAGAAATTCATGACAGGTGCCCAGACTGACAAAAGAGCCATTGGCTGGAAGAAAAAATAAAGTGACAAAGAGGTTATAAAATCCTTCCTCAGGAAAGATGAAGAGCATGAATACAGAGTGCACGCGATCACTCTAGAAGTTCAAAATGACTGGCTAACTTTGGGCATTTTTTGCATCCCTCCAGCCCTAAAGTGGCGCACACTAATGTACGATTTGTCTCCGGCGTTGCTAAAATTCTACTTAAACGCTTTTCAAATGTCCCTCCCGGACCAGAGTAATCTGGTAAGGTGGGGCAAAGCCACGGAAAAGAACTGTACATTGTGTGGTGCTGCCAAAGGAACACCACTTGTAGGGTGCGTTACTCTTCTAGAAAAGAGCTATTACTCACGCCGACATAACAAAGTCCTTGGTGTTATCCGTGAAGCAGTAAGTTTTTCTATTACAAAAGCCAGAACGGGACTGACTACAAATAAAACTTTGACCACATTTGTAAAGGAAGGGCAAAGTACGAAAACTAAATGCAAGCCCACCTCGATCCTTGGCGCCGTATCAGACTGGAAAATTCTCATGGATACATTTGAATATCATTATAGGATCCCAGATGAACTAGCTGTATCAGCCAATAGGCCAGACATCTTAGTGTTTTCTCGGAACTTGAAAAAAGTTATCCTTATTGAACTTACCGTTCCGTGGGAATCAAATATTCAACCACAACATGAAGTCGAATAAATATTATGATCTCATAGAAGAAATTATCAGGAACGGGTTTACGCAGTGGAAGTTGGTGCGAGAGGAGTTCCAGAAAAATCTTTGGGCCTAAGCAGGTCTGCTGTCAATACATTTATGGAACGAGCTTCGAAGACGGCATTAACGGAATCATACAGTATTTGGTTGGGTAGGGAGAGGAGTAGAATGGTGGATGAAGAGCGTATTATCGCGCAATAAAAAAAAAAGGGAGGCCTCCTTTTCTTAAACCAGCCTATTGTCAGTCGCAAGCCCGAGACACCATTCTTCTTATCTCTCACCCACACACGATGGACCCGGCACTGTGAATCCATGGAGTGCTTAGAAATTTGTCTTTTCTTTTCTCTCTTTATTTATTTAAAACTTTTTGCACTATGTACAAAGGCGAACCTAATGCCGCTAGACATTCTTACTCGGTCAATCTTAGGTTTATTTTGCTCCTCACGGAATAAAAACACAAAATAAGTCAATGTCTAAATTTGACTTAGTAAATTAAACAACAATACTGCTCTAGGTATATAACTATTCTGCCTATAATTGCTATGCACACAAGCAAGCCGTCTGGCCAGCGTGGCGAGTGTAGGCCAAATTCTCCAGATATATGTTCTGGAAGGCCCATCTTCAACAGTGGAGGTCTAGGACGCTGTGTTCTAGGGGCTGTAATGATGAATGATGAACACAAGCAACGGACTGGTGTCATAAGACCAATCATATCTTGTTAGATATGATTCTGGACAGTCAATGGTACCTCTATTTTATCTGTAATGTCTCTAAGGTCTGTACCAACTTTCAGCTATATGCGTGTTATTGAAAACCTAGCACAAACTGTATAAAACAAAACATTAAAATATGTATCTATTTGTGAATAGTATAAACCGTCACAAGAACATCGGCAATATTCCAAGACCCGTGTCAGAAGCAGTCAGTTTAGTTTGGCGTCCAATGATCTTGAAATTACGTAGATGGAGCATTAGCGTGCAAAAATCGACGCGTTTTGACAGCGCTTTGATTGGAGTTCTAACTGGGAATGTGTGAATCTGTACAGCATTTGCGTTACCCAATGTTATGGGTGTCGTATGGTGTGCCCCCCCTGTGACTTAATGTAAATGACCAATATTTCTTATTTTTAAATTGTTTTAATTTTTCATTAATGTGTATTTCTACTAACATAGTTCTAAGTTAATTTGTTACTAACATATATGGATCGAATCCGAAATAAATATAAAAAATAATATAAAATATAAATAAATAAATATATAATAAATATATATAATTTTAAAGAATATTGCTTTATGCTCCAAAAATTATAGACAAAAAAATTGTATGTACATTTTAGATTAATTAGTAACATAGTTTTCTTTAAGTTATTATTGTTACTAACACGATATGGTTTTTGTACCGAAATAAAGAATTATTATTATTATAAAAAGATTTTCCTCAATGTCACTCAGCATAAAACAAAAGAAGAGGATACAGCGCAAAGCGCGTGAAACTAAATACGTCTAAATGACGCACTTGAATCCGTAGCAAGTCAGTCGTAAGGAGTCGATATGCGCGTTTATTTAAGCATTCTGTGCAGCTGGCGTATTTAGAGATATCTCTCTATCTCATTTGTTAACGAAATGCATAGGTGTCTGCGTGTAGGTCAAATCAAATATTAAAATTAAATAAATCAATACTTACTAAAAGTTAAAAAATACATTTCGATCAGGGGCCTGAACAAGAGTCTCCGGGATACCTAGACGCCCTGCACTTCCGGTCACAATTAATATTGCAAAACAATAGACGCTTGCTAGTAAAAATATTGTTAACTAATTATTTAAATACCCAATAATATAAATACAGAAGGTTAAATTGTTATATTTATTTATTATTTTATGTATTGTTATGACCGCCTCCGTGGTCTAATGGTAACAAACGTTGCCGTTAACTATGGAGGTCGTGGGTTCGATTCCCACCGGGGGCAAGTTGTACATTGTATAATTTGTCTCGGTCTGGGTGTTTATATGTATAATATGTATATATTAAAAAAATATAGAGTATAATATGTAGTTTATCAACCATCTAGTTTCCGTAACACAAGCCTCGTTGCTTACCACGGAAACTAGATGGCACTGTGTGACCTGTCTGAAAATATTTATTATTATTATTAGTAGCAGGTTTTCAGTTCTATCATAATCAAGAAGAAATTGCCTATAACCCACCGTAATTTTTACATCTCGTTCTACTAATACTAACTTAACTTGTAGTTCGTTAAGAGATTGTCAACTTTTATATAATCCTCGCCAAACGTCGTACGAGTGCCTAGGCGAAATTTTCCAGAAATATGTTTTTTTGCCGAGTTTGTTCTGGTTCTATAATGATACACTATACGAGTATCAATAGTATTGCACAAATCTTATGATAACGTCTCAAAAAGCGACTGTTGCTTTATTATCGCACACTGTATGATGGACGTAGCTTATCGCCGCGCGTAGTATCGTGGTACCATAGCTGGGCATTAACTCGTTAATCCGTTAATCGTTAATTAACGAAGTTAACATTTTGATTAACGGGTTAACTTTTAAGTTAACTTTTTAAAATGTTAACGGACACGTTAACTTCCGTTAATATGCAGAAGTCCGTTAATCGTTAATCCAATGCCATTATTTACGGCACGGCACCGCGGTGTGGCGCGAAAAACAGGTTCAGACAAGTATGAAACGACAAGTGCCGGGTGCGGCGGCGCGTGAGACAAAAACAAAACTAGATATATTTTGCCGGCGCGTGCGAGTAAGAAAACTACGAAGTACTAGCGCCAGTGCTTAGAGTGACGAGTGTTGTGTTTGTTGTTATTATAAATTACTGTCAGTGATAATTTGCGTGTTAATAAAGAAGAGTGCAGTGTACATAGTTAGAAAAGTGTACTGTGCAGTGTAGTAATTAAAACTATATCATGGAAGACATGGAATCGGATTTTAGCGGTCCTGATGAGAATCCTTGGCCACATTTGACTGAGTATATGAAATTTGTATCCAGATCGGGCCAGCAAATACTTTTTGCTTGTAAGCGTTGCTTTCCGAAAGACACCAAAATAAAAGTTCATGTATCAAGCCTGAATAATTTGAAACAACATGTAAGAAGGGTACATGAGTCACAATACGTACAGTTTGAAGAGATTGTTAAGGCGGGCTCTAACCGAGGCAAGACAAAATAGAGAACGCATTCTGACAATATTATATATTAACCTGTTAACTTCCAGAACCTAAACCAACAGGTTTTATAAGTTCACTAACGCAACGATATAAAAATGCAATTTTACACATATTAACGGATTAACGATTAACATTAACTTCCGTTAATTCTTCCGAAATATAACGCTTTAACGTTTAACGAAGCTAACTTTTATTGAAGCGGATTAACGATTAACGAAGTTAACTATTTGATTAACGGGGCAAACAGTTGTTGTCAAACTCGGATGGGCCGTGCGACAACGGTTAAAAGCAACAATTTGTAATAATAATTTTACAGACCGGATTTTGTTTCACTTTTGTACTGGATGCGGTATCTATTGTTGCAAGATATTTGTTGGCGCGTCCCAACTATTGATAAATGGCTACTGTGGGAACAATAAGTAATACTTAGGAAGTTCTCGCTCCCATGTGTTCGTGTGCCATCTGAAAATGTTACGATTTTAAAAGGTCATGACATGTTTTTAAGAATTTGCTTGAAAATTCAATAAATTTTTGAACTGTACTTCTTATTACTTACTTATTATTATCTTCTTCTTATTATTATTATTAGATACACGAGTTATAATTAGTTATATTTACAAAGTTGAGTCTATTTATTTATTTATTTAAATTCTTTAATGCTCTTAAAAATAGTACAGAGGCGAGCTATAATGCCAGTAGGCATTCTTTACCAGCTAACCTTGGGGATCGAGTAAGGTGATAGGCAGTATGAAAAAAATTAGAAATTTTAATGATACAGTTAATAAGTTACTTAACTAATTCTAATATACTACACATTATACCTAAACACATAAACATACATAAACCATACATACAATTATACATACAAGTACATCATATACATTATAACTTAAATAAATACACGGTTATTTAAATAGTGTTTTATTCTGTTTCTCCAGGAACGATGTGGTTATTAAACGTTTAAAGACGCTGACAGACGGTGCACGTCTAATGGCCAAGGGCAGCTTATTCCACTGGCGAGCCGAAGATACAGTAAAGATTATATCTATATAAACAAATACATACTAATATGTACACAATACAGCCTCGGCTGTAGCATATGCTGAGCTGTCCACCTATTTATCGCCACACCTGTATGTATGTTTCGGTATATAGAATAGGCTTACATTTATACATTTAGATTTATACATGCAAGGTATAACCATTTGTAACCATTGTAATTGTTGCGATAAATAAAGTATTTTCTTTCTTTCTTTTTTTCTTTCAAAAGAGTTAGACTGAGTTAGAAATTATGAAAAGGGATAGATCGAAAAGAATTATGCAACGAACGGAGAGATCTATAATGAAATGAGGAAGGATAGCTACATTTGTTCTTGAGGTATTTCGGTGTCGCAGGCTCATTGAGAGAAAAGGATAAACAAAGAATTATTGGGTCCGGATTAATAGTCGTTGCTCCGCCAGTACTTAGCACGAGCCATTGCTCAGGGCTCTCAAAGTGACAGTTTTTTAGAGTAAAATCTGTCATTTTAATCGTTCTGAGCACCATTGCTAAGCAAAGACTATTAATCCGGACCTTAGATTCCTGCGACAACGAATAGAATATAACTTATTATATTTATTAGTATGTTTTTATATTTATTATATATTAGCCAACAGAATATATTTATATATTTTGTGTGTAGTAGACACATTAGCTCCATCTCACATCCAGGCGACCTCGTCAGGCTCGGGGAAAGCGGCGTTTTCTGCGGAGAACCTCAAATTGCGCAAATACGCCAACCTTAGTATCGGTGACGAATTTGCGCCGTTTGGGGTCGAGACGTAGGATGGCATGCACTGTGGGAAGTTTTAGAGGGGGCCGGTGTGCCTTTACACATAGTTCAGCTCATCCGGCGTTTATACGACACAGGATACGGAACTGTCAAAGTCGGAAATGCCATATCAGACCGGTTTAAGTTTGAAAGAGGAGTTAGGCAAGGATGTGTCATATCGCCAATACTATTTAATATATATGGTGAACACATCATGCGGAAAACCCTTAAAGACTGGGAGGGCGGTGTAACGTTTGGTGGTAAAAAGATCTCAAACCTACGTTATGCTGATGATACAACCCTGTTTGCCGCGTCAGAACAGGAAATGGTAGAACTCTTGAACCGTTTGGAAAACGTCAGCACAAAATTTGGTCTTTCCATCAATAGAGCCAAAACAAACGTAGTCGACAGATCTCACAGGATAACGCGCACAATCAGGTCAGCCTTGATAACTATGAAACCGTGGAAGATTTCCTTTACCTCGCAATAATCGTCAGCAATAAGGGAGGTTGCGAAAGTGAGATTCGTCGACGAATTGGAATGTCTAAAACAGCAATGACCCAGTTCGACAAAATATGGAGAGATACCAACATATCCAGGAAGACAAAAATCCACATTGTCAGAACGCTCGTATTCTCCATATTCTTGTACGGTTCAGAGACGTGGACTATAAAAGGCAAGAATTGATGTATTTGAGATGTGGTGCTGGCGTCGTTTGCTTAATATTCATTGGACCGCACGACGCACTAACGTTTCCGTGCTAGAAGAGCTCAAACTTGCTAAGGTACAGAGACTTTCTGCCGTCTGCTTTACCCGAATTCTGCAATATTTTGGCCACATTGCTAGAAGAGGCGCCGACAATCTGGAAAAACTCTTAGTAACGGGAAAGGTAGATGGTAAAAGAACAAGAGGAAGAAGCCCCAAACGATGGTCCAGTCAGGTGACTGACCACCTAAACATCCCAGTACACCAAGCCATCCACTGCGCCGAGAACCGCAACCACTGGAAACGGCTAGTGGATGGACTGCGACGGAGTCACGATCCCCAACAGTGGGGTACCGACTAAGGAGGAGGAGGAGGGGTCGAGACGATGGGCCCATGGGGACCGTCAGCGAGGCGCTTGGCCAAGGAGTTGTCAAAGCAGCTGACAGAAAGGTCTACTAGCAATTATTTCTGCCAACGTATTAGCCTCGCTATACAGAGGGGAAATGTTGCCTCCTTGGGACTATCTCGGATGGGACGTCTCTAGAGGATATTTTTTATTTATAGGTTAGTTTATTTTTAATTTTATTCTTTAGGTAGATTTTAATTTATATTTAATGTACTTGTAATGTAATTAACTTCGAATAAATTTTATTATTGTCTGAAAAAAAAGTGTAGAAGAGTCTAGAAGAGATATACTCTGTAAATCAATGAAGTTTGGGGCGGAACAAAAAGCGCCATCTGTGCCGCCCAAATTAATTTAAAACTTCCTAAAGTGACGAGGATCAAGTCTATTATAAACACTTTTTCGACAGAAGTCAATTTTATCTTTTACTAGCTTTTTCACCCGACTTCGTCTGTGTATTAAATACGTAGTTAAAACAACTTTGAAACTAAAATATATATTTTTTTTTAATGTGGTTTAATGTAATGACATGTAATGACATGTATTTTAAAATCGGTTCGGCATTAAAGTCCTTTGCCATAAAGCTTCTGTTCTTTTCTTTTCCTGGTGTCCAAATAATACTCGTACCAGACAGAGTCGCTTGTGTCCAAAACTCGCGCTGGTTACACTGGTGTCCAATAATCACGCCGGTGTCCAATATTCGTGAAGGTGTCGCTGGTATCCCATTGCGTCGGTGACGCTGGTGTCCAATAATCGCGTTGGTGTCCAAATCTAGCATCGTTGTTGCCAGTGTCCCATACTGGCGCCATTGAAGTGTCCAATAATCGCACCAGTGTCGCTGATGTACATTACTTGTGCCGGTGTCTCGTAATGTATTCGATTTGTACCTGTCATTAGAATGACAAATTTGTTGACATCAAAAACACAATATCTCGGGCAAGATAAATAGAACCAATTTATCAAACTTGTCGCAACAGTGTTAGGCAAAGATGTTGTTTCCTAAATCTTACGCCATTTACCTATAATTGTGTTTAATATTAATAAAGTAGTTTATTAAAATCTGTTGCATAATAGGGGGTATTATCACGAGTGTGTGTTTTAATAGTATTACACTTGTAATACCTAGTTATGTGCAGTTTCATACACTAATTTATCTACTCTCGTACATTGAGATTGAACCTACTAAATAAAAGATAAAAGTTAAAAGAGTAAGAATTTTAAGCAAGAATAAAAAAAAACACACGAAATACTATACAACAAAGAGTATTGAATGGCGCCAATTTTTATTTTTATTTTTTTTACATGACCATGGTACAGAATACATAAGTCCTAAACAATGAAATGGCGCCTAAACCTAGCTAAACGCGCTATGGCGGGCGCTGCCAAATACAAGTAAAAATTGGAATCAAAACTTTTTTGTAATGGAACCTTTGCCTTAAAAAAAATAAGTGTTATATAATATGTATGATTCTATTTTCAAAATGAAATATAACATTATTTTGTAAGAGAAAAAGTGTTATAATGTGTTTATGAGTATGTCATATTTGAAGTTTGTAATTCGTATTTTACGATATGAGAGTAGATAAAGTATATTATGTTTCTATAATAGATTTATAAAAGAGTTTTTACTTGGGTGAAGTACTGACAAAATTCTATGTTTTCCATAAAAGTTGTCTACAAAATGACTTAAGAGCGGTGTTTATAAGAAAAATACGAGTATATAGTAAGGGGCTATCCAATATAGACGCGACGGCGAGACAAACATACATACAGACAATATAGACCAACAACGCTTTTTTTCACATGTATAATAATAATAATAATAATATATTCAATTTAACAGATAATTACAATCCATTTTTGTTAGTATACCTATCACTATGTTAGTAATAATGGCTTACATTAAAGTTAGTTAACTAAAATTTTATGTTAGTACCTTATTAATACTTATTTGTACACATGTCAATTTGTGTGAATCTTAATAAAGTGATACTGTATTGGACAGTCCACTTTATCCGATATGACCTTAAGCATATTGTTGGTGCTGCCTCTAGTTCTATTGACTAGAGATGCAGTGCGTTTACGCATGATAGCAGAAAAACTATCAACACGATTCTCTGCAAACATTCCGGACGCACTGCAATAACGTGGCAGCCCCAACAATACCCTGAAACCATTATTATACTGGACTCGTAGGGCGCTGTATGCTCGCTGCGTATAGTTGACCCACAGACTGCAGGTGTAGAAGGATTGGCAATATGCCCTAAATAATGTTAACTTAACCTGTTTTGTGCAGCGAGCGAATCTGCGGGCCAGCATGTTGCAGCGAACAGACAACGCCCTACGCTCTCTCTCTATGTCCATATCATCCGAAAGGTTGTCCGTTACCACATGACCTAGATACCGGAACGAGCTTACTCTATTTAGTATGGCCCCTCCAAGCGAAACTGTTGGCACCTGAACGGGACATCTGTTTCCAGACTTGAATACTAATATCTCACTCTTTTTTCCATTATATTTCAGACCATATCGCATATCGTTCACATATTGCCAGTAACTTTCTTAAAGCACTGATTGAGGGGCTCAGCAGCACCATATCATCTGCGTAACTTATATTATTCATGCATTGACCATCAATGTAACATCCGAAGCCAGCGCTGCTGAGCTCCCCAATCAACCTATTCATGTACAAATTGTATAGTCTTGGAGACTATACGACTAGACTTGAACCCCCTTGACGGACGCCGCATTTTAATCTATATTTCTCAGATAGAGTACCATCCCATTTCACTGTATTTGTCTGATTACCATACCAGTGTCTAAAAATTGAGATCAACTCATTAGGAGCACCTGTTTCGGTAGCTAATTTCATCCACAAAGTCTCGTAAGACACCATATCGAAGGCTTTGGAAAGATCTAAAAAACACGCATATACGCACGTATAATATTTATTTATTAATTTTATGGAACAGACTATCTTTGGTAATCAGACAAGCTCCATCTCTCAAAATATTTAAAGACAAGTTATACATTTTTTTACACAATAAACAGAATAACTTACCATAACTTTCTACTATGTACTTATTCGAAAAAAATATTTACAAAATATAAAATAAAATTAATATTAATACTAAGGATAGGGATATAAGTCCCGTCCGCGTGGAATGGTGGCAAGAACGCTGGCTGCATTTCCCCGCTGAATTGCAATACTGATTCTTTGGGCGAAGAAAGAGCCAGCCCTCTTGTCACCGGAGGAGACGACATGACGCGGTGTTATGTCTTTTAAAAACTTTTTTGCACTTGGACTCCATGGGCCCAGAGTTTCTACAGCAAACGGCATAAATATGTAATCTTTTAATATACTTACATATTTGCGCCGCTTGCTGGACTCCGCATTTTCCGCCGCGGCTCCCGCTTTATGCGCTGTCCCCCTGAGATGCGACGCGGCGAGGGTGTCGACGCACGTGGCGTCCCACACCAGAGCACGTCCCCGTTCCCAGGGGACCAACGTCATACCATCGGGTCTCTTGCCATCGTCTCGGATAACTCCAACAGGCTCTAGGAGAGCTGGAACCTCGATGGTGGCTAGAGCCCGTTTAATGATATCGTTAAGGGAGCCGTAGCGGGAAAATCTGCCCGCACTTTTGGAACAGGAGAGCCCATGAACTCCAAGACAGTCGACCTCCTTTCCACACGGACATCTATGTAAGACACATAATGGTGCCCCTAACCTAAGACCAACGGCGATACGGAAACTTTCGTCGTCAAGCAGTGTGCCGAGGTTCGCAGAAGGCAGTGCGTGTAACCAGTGGCCGGATTCCTTTTCTACTGAAGCCAGAAGCCGGGCGCGATGTTCATCACTGATTGGATTTTGAGCCAAATGTTTATAGGTGTTTTGTACCAATGGTGTATCCCAAAGTTTTTGAAAGTTTGATTCCTTTGGAATATCATCATTGGGACATTTTATTTTCCAGGCTCTAATTGCCTCCAGTGCACATGTTAATTCAACACAATTTTAATTTAAGATTTTTGAACTTAAATCTTGAACACTGTGCACCGAGGATATGTATTTATTATTTATGTATATATTTATTTAATATATAAGATATGTATATTTAATTAGTATGTATTTATATTTCATTATTGTTGATCACAATAGTATTTCTGCACCCGCTTGTAATGTCTCCCCATTCACAAAGGTTTGTTGGTAGAAAATGCATTTATAGCATTAAGCTCGCCTTTGTTTATTATTATTATTATTTATTAAAACTTTATTGCACAATATATACAAGGGCCGGACTTAATGTCTCTAGAAATTCTCTGACAGCCAACCTTAGGGATACTGTAGAACATTAAAGACGTAAGGAAGGTGCAATTAGAGAAATATGATATTATGAATAGGTTGCGCCAACGTGGTCTCCACCCTAGAATTAATTGTTATGATTATTGAATTGTATTTAGTTGAGGCACGCTGCAAAAAAGTTGGGGCCTAGTTTTGGGAGCCGACATGTTGAATGAATTGATTGAATATAGAATGAACATTAAATTTAGTACCACCTACCGTATACTAGATGGCGCCACTTTCTAGGTCAACCGAAATTTGTCAATTGGTTGTTCTAAGTTTCCACCTAGATCCCTTTGCCTTCTCTATCATCTCATTCATCATCTATCCGGAGTAGAAAAACAAAAGAGTTCTTCGCGCCATTTTACGTGGAATGGTCAAGTGTAAGTTTTTGTTTTGTAAGTTAATTTACTGTGGATATTATTGGTCAAAAGTGGTGTTGTTTTGTTTAATAATGTGCTTTAATGTGAATAATTATGGAAAACGATAAATTGGACTTTAAATATGGGGCACAAGTTGCAGTTTATTTTTTGCGGTTTTCCCGCGCTGTCAACTCCCATATTTTACCCGACGTGTTTGAGCTATGGTGCCGCGAGTGACTCCCAGAAAAGCATCAAATTCTGCAGCATCTGGAATTTAATGATGACCTCATTAACTCATAAAAAAGAAAGATATATTACGTCAGACTTGGCCGAATGGGCTAGACCCTTTGCCTTCCCTATCATCTCATTCATCATCCATCGGGAGAATAGAACCAAAAAAAAAAAATTTTAACCAATTGACTATTTAATTAAATTATATTTTAATGTTGGGGTAAAAGAGATGTTGTAATTAAATTTAAAAAAAAAACATAATTAATTGTTATGATTATTGAATTGTATTATTTGGCTATGTTCCGTTGCTTGCATATAAGTCAAAGTTCTACAGCCAACTGCGGTACAGTGAATTTAATATCAGTCGGAGGATTTTATTTGAAAGTATTTGTCGTGGTGGCTGTCAGAATAGTGAGCGACGTTCAAATAACTACACATCGCATGTAGGTAGTCGTATGTTTATAAACATACATATATACTATCATTAGGGCGAATTCCCTGCAGTAGTTGAATCAAATAATAATAATAATGAGAGCGGCGGCAGCTCGGTTGTGAAAACGCTTTCCAATCCAAATAAATGTTCGCGGTTCAAACCCAGGCATGCACTAATGAGAAATACTTTTCTTACGTATATTTGTCATAGATTTTATTAACGCCACCGTTCCCGTGCTCCCGGTTCAACTAATATCAACTTGTGGAAACTTTAATAAATTGTCATTAAATAAATTGTCTTTCTGTTTGTACCTGACGAGTACCTGCGCATGCGACTATTCGCTGAGGAGAGTGCTCGTACGCACTTACTCCAGAGTGCATCCGTCCCCCTTGCAATAGTTTTATTCAACAAGATCGCGCAGTCTAATGAGAGCTTTGACGTTTTCGCTTCATCAAATGCAGAAATCAAACTGTTTATCTTAAAGTACTTGGAGCCATTATAATATTGATCCATAACTTAATTATTTGGATGTAAATCTGTTATGTACATAGGATTTTGAAAATAAATAAATAAATTACCATCCGACCTCTGCCAACCCGTCTGGCCAGCGGGGAGAGGTATGTCCTGGAAGACCCTCTATCTCCAACGTGGTCTAGGACGTTGTGTTCTAGGGGCTGTAATAATGATAGTAAAGTAAAGTATCATCACGACTGTTTCCCTTTCGGGGTGGTCAGAAACCAAGCTTATAAATAAGCGGATTCATATTTAGCCAACTTTACTATAGGCCAATCATGACAAGTGGCAAGCTCGTCGATGTCTCCAGCGTACCAAACTCGAGGAATATCACAAATAAATTAAATAATAAATATTATTAAAGTATTTATTTATATTATTAAATATTTTTGTGTCCCGACCAGGACCGAACCCGGTACCGCTAGACCACGGAGGCAGTGTAATAATAATGATAATAAAAAAAAGCTTAAAAGCTTTATTTTTAATTTTATTATTTAGGTAGCTTTTATATTGTAATTCTTTTATACTGGTTGTATATTACTTCGAGTAAAAATTAATTTAAAGAAAAAAAAAAAAAAAATATGATGATCGATGGTTACAGCTTTCATCTACCGTAATATTTTTTTACAAACTCACACCTTATATAGGTTTGGATTTGTTATGAGTTTTCTACACTTATCGCAACAAGCATATATACATTTTTGGACATACATATATTGACGCCAGCTCCTTTGTGGGTTAAGCAGAGTCAATTAAGCGCCATTTGTTACGATCTATACTACCTTTTTCGCTTTGTCGACATTCATCAACATTTTCATACTTGCCCTTTTGTTTCGTATAATCTTTGCTACCACCAACACGTCTAGCATCCATGATGCTGTGCATGCTGCGGAAGATAGGAACGGGTGTCGTGCTATCATCAAGACGCACACCAATTCTTCGGGAAGTCAAGATCCTCATCACGACGACGCAACTCTTTTAACCACAACTTTCGCATTAAGGAGTCTGCCCACTACACCGTATGATACCATGACCGTAATAGGACCGTAAAATTGTTTGTATAGAAAAGCATGACACTACGTCCACTAGACCGTTCCGTCACCGACCCGTACCGTCCCGTGCCATGCACGGAGCGTTAATAATTGTCGGCGAAAATATTTTGCCGGTGCCGATACGCATTCGTTCTTTTAGAGTATCGTGAATCCAGTAGCGTCGAGTGGTTTTTTGGTTCTCTTCTTCTTCCTCATCCAATATTATGGCAATCATTGCCAGTTGTCTAACAGTTAATCTTTTAATAGTCATACCTATTTTATTATTTTAAAACTTGATAGCACTCCCCAGACGTCCAGGCATTGCCGATACACATGCGAGAATGAAACGGCTTCCATCAATTTTACGTCATAAAAATTACGGGTGGGCAACCTACGGGTTGCATACGGACACCATACCGGCATCATACGCCGTATCGTATTGCCTTCCGTGCTTGATACGCTCATGGTATGATACGGTCTAGTGGGGAGACTCCTTTATGATATATAATGCTTCATCATACGTCCTTTTAACATGCGCGAACCATCTTGTTTTGTATTTCAGTAGTAATTTTTGCAATACACGAATATTTTAATTTTATGCATACAAAGCATTGTTCCGAAAATTCCGACACAATATTGAAATTTTAACAATAAATAATTAAAATATTTGCCAAATATTTATTGTCAGCCCGCTGCTGATTTCAGTTTGCGTAAAAATAATGCCAACCAAGCATTTGAAGACGAGGACCGACGATGCGTGTCTAATAGCCAGTGGAAGTTTGTTCCATTGGTGGGCTGCAGACACAGTAAACGAATCTGAATATCTGCATATTTTCAATTGATTAGGAAGAACAGAACGTAATGAA
The DNA here is from genome assembly GCA_910589645.1 of Tinea semifulvella. Classification (NCBI taxonomy): domain Eukaryota; kingdom Metazoa; phylum Arthropoda; class Insecta; order Lepidoptera; family Tineidae; genus Tinea; species Tinea semifulvella. The sequence goes on from OU342620.1 coordinate 5,538,646, forward strand.
AGGTTGTACGTATGGCACAGGAACTTACTAGATCGAGTGATGCATGGGATACGGCCGCAATAATACTTATTTTTTTAATACTTACAAATGTTTATTAAAATGAATTCCATTTATTTATAGGTAAAAAAAAAGCAATTATGTATTACAATAAATTTATTTATTTAATAAACGAGCAGCACAAAAAGCTGTATTGTAAATTTTTCAATGTCGCAAATAAAATTTAATTTCACGACCAATAGAACGAATCGTTCTAGCAAAAGTGTCGACGAGAGGGGTTGTAAAATTTTATGTCCGCACAAATTGTCCATTCTGGTCTCTAACGCTCGGAGCGGCTAAATGGACCGATTGAATAAAAATCCCTCAAGAATTTATGGGTTTTTGTACGAAACTACGAAAAAATATGCTTATAAAGCGGATTGTTTAACAAAAAGGGTGACAATATTTACAAATATATATCTTTGTAGCTGCATGCCTGACCTATATTTTGAAACCGTTTTTTTTTTTTTTTTTTTTTTTTTTTTTTTTCTTTTTAGCACGACATTTGACCTTGCGCCCACCTGATAGTAAGTGGCGTGCGAGGTCCATGAATGTTAGCAACTAGAATCAGAGACTCATGACTGACATCAGTCCCTAATACTATTATCTAATCCATACTCATTATCCTTATTCATTGTTTTTTTTTTTATTATTTATTTGTTTTTACGGTTTTCATCTAACTTTACCCACTCAACTGCCTCCGTGGTCTAGCGGTCAAGTCCGTGGATTGAGACTCGGAGGTACCGGGTTCGATTCCTGGTCGGGACACAAAAAATATTTATTAATGTAAATAAATACATTTAATTATTATTTAATTTGTATGTGATATATCTCGAGTTTGGTACGCTGGAGACATCAACGAGTTTGCCACTTGTCATGATTGGCCTATAGTAAAGTTGGCTAAATGTGAATCCGCTTATTAATGCGTGGTTTCTGACCACACCAAAAGGGAAACGGTCATGATGATACTTTATTATACTTTACTTTTACCCACTCATATAAATAATTTGCCCATTATGTCATTTTAAATTTATTTAGTTGTTTTTAGTTTTTTTTTATGTTCGTATACTAAGGAATAAGTCCCGTTCGCATGGAATAGTGGCAAGAACGCTGGATGCATTTCCCCGCTAAATTGCATTAGTGATTCTTTGGGCGAGGAGAGAGCCAGCCCTCTTGTCACCGGAGGAGACGACAAGACTCGGTTATGTCTTTTAAAAACTTTTTTGCGCTTGGACTCCATGGGCCCAGAGTTTCTACAGCAAACGGCACAAATATGTAATCTTTTGATATACTTACATACTTGCGCCGCTTGCCGGACTCCGCATTTTCCGCCGCGGCCCTTGCTTACATTGGTATCATAAACTCAGTTTATTAAACTGAGAGTAACACATTTTTTTCAAAATATGGTTATCAACCATTGTTATTTATATTTCCAATACAGCTACTACCTACCTATAAAAAAAAAATCGCATAAAATATAGTGTACCTACATTAATCCATAAATGTTATTACCATTAACCGGCAATATTTACATGTCTACAATACGAACTTAGCTATAGGTATCTAAAAAGTATAACATGAGAAAAAAAAAGAATAACTTTAAATAGGTGTATAACTAAAAAGAAAAAACAACTACAAAACACTTTAACAGTTGGGACCTATTGTTGGGAAGATTTGAGCTTGTTTAGGTTTTTAATAGGTCCCAACTGATAAAGCCGATAGGCGCGGTGGTGGCTCGGTTGTAAGAACACGTTCCTTGAATCCTACTAAGGTCGGTTCAAACCCCCCCGGCATGTACCAATGAGAAATACACTTTTCTTACGTACATTTGTCATAGATTTCCAACATCACCGTTCCCGTGCCTCGGAGAGCACGTTAAGCCGTCGGTCCCGGTTCCACTAATACCAACTAGTGGAATCGTTAATAAATTGTCATTAAACATTGACATAATATCCTCGCCAAGCCGTCTGGCCAGCGTGCCGGGTGTAGGCCAAATTCTCCAGATATACTCGTATGTTCTGGAAGGCCCATCTCCAGCAGTGGAGGTCTAGGACGCTGTGTTCTAGGGGCTGTACTGAATACTGATAAAGCCACTATGTAATAAATATATCAAATTATTTAAGCGGTTTCAATAATTTTGGCGACTGAACACTGCGCTTGTTTTTTTTTTTTTTTTAGTTTTTTATTTATAGTATTTTTTTATGCAGTCTGGTTTTGTACCTATAGTTTAGGATAGAAAATCAAATGGCAAATGAGACCGCGGCCTGAAGTCGTAAATAAGTGGATCGGCATTGGACGATTGACGATTTACTTTTATAGCAGACTCGTAAAACATATTATCAAGTTATTCGGTCGACGATCCGTCGCTTGTAACGACTTTACCATAGACATAATTTCAGAGGCAGTTAGGCTTTGACGGATCAAGACTGATTTAGCTGACTCTAGTATTTTTGTTTAATACTTGCACGACATAGGACCTTGCCCCCACGGTCCATGAATTAGCAACTGAAATGAAAGACACCTATGACTGACATCAGTCTCTAACACTGTGCCGGCAGACAGGGCAAATAATCACTATCAGTCCGCCTACCACACTGATAAGAGTGATCTCCATTGACCTAATGGCACTGCATCCAGCTACTGCGGGGTGAGGCGGAGTGTATAATCGTCCGAAAACGAATAGTCTAAAATCGATTAAGTCTGTCAGAAATGACAAATTTCTAAGCATTCCATGGATTCATAGTGCGGGTGCCGGGTCCATCGTGTGTGGGTAAGAGATGAGAAGAACGGTGTCTCGGACTTGCGACCGACAATAGGCTGGTTTAAGAAAAGAAGGCCTCCGTTTTTTATTTTATTGCGCGATAATACGCTCACCATCCACCATTCTACTCCTCTCCCTACCCAACCAAATACTGTATGATTCTCTTAATGCCGTCTTGGAAGCTCGTTCCATAAATGTATTGACTAAAAATGTATTATTAATTAATATATTTCGATTTCTCTTTAGTTTTCGTATCGCCGTTGGTCTTTGGTTGGGGGCACCATTATGTGTCTTACACCAATATCAGTGTGGAAAGGAGGTCGACTGTCGAAGTTCATGGGCTCTCCCGTTCCAAAAGTGCGGGCAGATTTTTCCGCCACGGCTTCTTTACCGATACTATTGAAAGGGCTCTAGCCACCATCGAGGTTATCAAGATCCTACCCGATAATATGACGTTGGTCCCTTGGGAAAGAGGACGTGCTCGACACCCTTGCCGCGTTGCGTCTCAAGGAGACAGCGCATAAAGCGGGGGCCGCGGCGGAAAATACGGAGTCGAGCAAGCGGCGCAAGTATGTATTTGTGCTGTTTGCTGTAGAAACTCTAGGCCCATGCGGTCCAAAGTGACAAGAGGGCTGGCTCTTTTTTCGCCCAAAGAATCAGTATTGCTCAGCGGGGAAATGCAGCGTTCTTGCCACCATTCCACGCGGACGGGACTTATATCCCTATCCGTAGTATTATTAAAATAATAATTTTATTTAATATTTTGTAAATAATTGTTTTCAAATAAATGAATATATCTTATCTGATTTCTTATTCGTTATATAATTTTATTTAAATAATTCAATAATGATTTTTACTCTATTTAAAATCAGTTAAGCGTTAACTTTAGTCCGTATAAACATGTCTATGCTTATAGTGTTTTATGTGAAGATTACAGTCATGTTTAGATATCCAGTTCTGTATCGTCAGAATATGCCTGAAGTTATATTAAAGGTTTTATTCAATATAAGATATACACATAAAATTATATAACTAGATAAGTAATTAATAGAAGAAAAGTGAGGCACAACTCGACCTATTTCTGGAGGATTCTAATTCCTTTTGCATTCTATCACTGCTTGATATCTTGAATCCGTTCTTGATCTCAACATCTATGACAAACGTACGTAAGTACAGTTCTCCCAAAGTGATAATGCGCATAGAAATCTTCGTCACTGTTCGGCAACGGTCGTATTCCCCGAGCGTCGGAAGACGATATGTATATAGAGTGGTTAAGTGCATTTTCTTCATGCATAATTTAGTAGAATTATGTGTTTTGTGCTAGTTGTTAGTACGTTTTCCTATTTTACAAAATAAACTATTTAAAGTTGAATAAGATAATTAAAGTTGAAATTAAATTCACATTTGAAAACAAAACCAAGAACGGTGTGTAATATCAGCTCTATATAATTCCACTCAGAGAGAACACATGCAGTCACCGACCGCCCGAATTGTTTTCGATTGTGTACACATGATATTGACTTCTATTTCTTTCGAACAAGGTGCAAAATGCAAGTGCAATGTTTAGGCTCTTACGATTCAATGATTCGGGTGTTTCCGGGAATACGACAATTAGCGAAGATCTGTATGTGCATTATTAATTTGGTAATACTGTAAGGTGTTTACAAATGAAATACACATACATGGAATGGATATCTACCTCGCTGCAGATCTTTGCGATTCGCGGTAGCTTCAGGTATGCGGCAGCAAAAATTTGGAATAATTTACCTCCGCCAATTCGTGATATGCGCTCAATGATTGGTTTCAAGTTTAAAAAACACATGCTCTTAATTAAAGAGGCATCCCAGCCGCTTACCTAAAAAGAGTTTTTGGTTTACTCTTAAATGTCCTAGTAATATTAATTGGATTTATACTAAATAAAGTTGAAGTGGCTACCAATTCGTTGTCGCAGAAACCTTCGAATTCTTTGTCTGCTTTTTTCTGTATTAAATGAACCTGCGACACCGAAATACCTCAAGAACAAATTCTCCTTCCTCTCTTCTCTCCACGACAGGTCGTTGCGGTCATCGCATAACGCTGTACTTGCTATACCATCTCACCACTCTAGTTTTATGTCCGACTCATTTGCAGTTGTTGCCGCAAATCTGTGGAACAACCTGCCCTTAAATATCCGACAAGCGCCCAACAGAATGCTGTTTAAAAGAATGGTCTTCACACACTTCTTGAATAGTTCCTAACAACCGAAGTAATATTGTATGTATGTATTATTATTTATTTGAATTTAGTATTATTATATATATATATTTATGTTTTATATTAGTATTAGATTTAGATTTACTAGAATTTTAATTATCTATTTTCCTGTTTAAATATTTGCACCTACCTCCCACATACCATGTTCGTAATGTCCCTAAGGTTGACCGAGTAAGAATGTCTAGCGGCATTAGGTCCGCCTTTGTACATAGTGCAAAAAGTTTTAAATAAATAAATAAATATAAGCATTTATTCGAAAAAATAATTTACAAAATATAAAATAAAATTAATATTAATACTAAGGATAGGGATATAAGTCCCGTCCGCGTGAAATGGTGGCAAGAACGCTGGCTGCATTTCCCCGCTGAATTGTAATACTGATTCTTTGGGCGAAGAAAGAGCCAGCCCTCTTGTCACCGGAGTTGACGACAAGAAGCGGTGTTATGTCTTTTAAATACTTTTTGACACAAGCAAGCTGATGATGATGATGATGAATCGTCGATCGATAAAGTCACTCACTTTATTGTAAAAAGGCGAACAGACATTTTAAAAGTGCTCAAATGCTCAACTTGTTAGGAAAAAAAATAGTAGAGTTACATACATTTAGCGACAATTCACGAAGCAAGAAAAGTTTAGTGCAGACCTTTGACCTATATCTAATAGACCGGGTATTCAATATTTGAAACTCTTGTTGTCCAAAAAACATCAATAACTATTTTATAAGAAATAATAAATCTATAAATCTGTGGTCTAGCGGTTAAGTCCGTGGATTTAGACTCGAAAGTACCGTGTTCGATTCCTGGTCGGGACACAAAAATATTTATTAATGTAAATAAATACATTTAATTTATTTGTGATATTTCTCGAGTTTGGTACGCTGGAGGCATCGATGAGCTTGCCACTTGTCATGATTGGGCTATAGTAAAGTTGGCTAAATGTGAATCCGCTTATTTATAAGCGTGGTTTCTGACCACCCCGTAAGGGAAACGGTCGTGATGATACTTATTAATTATTTAATAAATTAATACAAATACCATAAGTGCTTAATAAATGAATAAATAATATATACATATTGTGTTTGTGCAATATATAATGTTAGGGAAAATTACAACGCGCGACTACATAAGTGTTTTTTTTTACATACTAGCACGACACATGAACTTGAGCCCACCTGATCGTAAGTGGCACGCGAGGTCCATTAATGTTAGCAACTAGAATCAGGTACTCAAGACTGACATCAGTCCCTAACACTATGCCGGCTTGACTGGGGACGACGGCAATTCGAGCCTGATCCCTAAACGTGTGGTTACACATTACTTCCCCGCCCCGGCAGACTGGGCATATTACCACCAAATTACCAAATAGGTAGAGGTTATAATGATAAAAAATTAATCCCGAGTCTTCTGCAGGTCAATGTGAAAGAGTATTATCACTCGCTCGCGGTCCGCACAAACAAACAAAACATACAAACTTTGCTATGAACGCGAGTAAAATACCGCCTTCTGCGGGCTCGTACCAAATTGGGGACATGCGAGGCTGTTGGTAAAAATAACTACCTAGCTTTTAGTGTTTCGTTTTAATTGTTTCGTTTTTTTTTATATGTACCAATTTTATTCGAAGTAATATACAACCAGTATAAAAGAATTACAATATAAAAGCTACCTAAATAATGAAATTAAAAATAAACTAAACTATAAATAAAAAATGTCCTCTAGAGATGTCCCATCCGAGATAGGCTCAAGGATACTGGCAACATTTCCCCTCTGTATAGCGAGGCTAATACGTTGGCAGAAATAATTGCCAGCCTTCATGTCTCCAGACATTTCTGTCAGCCGCTTTGACAACTCCTTGGCCAACGGACCCCAAACGGCGCAAACTCGTAACCGGAACCAAGGTTGGCATATTTGCGCAATTTGAGGTTCTCCGCAGAAAAAGCCGCTCTCCCCGCACCTGACGAGGTCGCCTGGATGTGAGATGGAGCTAATGTGTCTACACACGTCGCATCCCACACCAGAGATCTGCCAAGTTTCCACGGCCCAACAGTCATTCCGTCGGGTCTCTTGCCATCGCTCCGCACAATCCCAGATGGTTCAAAGATTGCGAGTACACCAGCAGTGACAAGAGCCCTTCGGATGATGTCGTTGAGAGCCGCGTGACGAGGAATGCGGCCAGCACTTCTAGCACAAGAAAGCCCGTGGTGTACGAGATGATCGACTGGTTCTCCGCATCGACACTGGTGCGGGTGGACAGTCCGGTTTATTGTTTCGTTTCGTTTATAAAATTAAAAAAAAAAACTTTGTTGCAGAATAAATATACATCACAATTTAGTTGTTACATAGGTTAGGGCATAAAATAAATCGTACATAGTAACAAAAGCAGTTTAGCTGTGACATCTGAAATAGTCGGTGGACGGTGTTTCAGATGTCATTGTAGGAATTAGTACTTATAACATTTTGATTTACTCTAGACAATATTATTATTTATTATTATTTTATTATTATTATTTATATTTGCTGAAGGCAAGACTTAAATAATTGTTTGTGTGTGTCTATATGGTTGGTGTGTGTATGTGTGTTGGTGTACGTGGGTATGAGTGAATGTATATAAGTAAGTATGCATGTGTTAGCAGCAACCTATTTCTTATAATATTATTTTATGATTTTAAACAGGTTTATCAAAAAACAACGGCTGTGAGCTTATGGTTTATCAAATCAAAATCAAATCATTTGTTCCCGCCTGCACTGAGAGTTATGCTGTATAAATACTGTTCTCACCTCTGACTCCGCTAAATATCTTACCATTCTTCAGCATTTTGCTAAGATCCAGCGAGCTAGGATTTATGACCATGTCATCTGCAAATCGGAGGTGCGAGATGTATTTTCCGTTGACTTTTATGCCACAGGTTCTCCAGTCCAGCATTTTAAAAACATCTGCCAATGCGTTAGTAAACAGTTTCGGTGATATTATGTCGCCCTGTCGTACACCTTTAACCAGTTGCATCGGTCTTCACTAAAGGACTTAATTGATACGAAAACTACATATTTTATTTTCCAAATAATTTAATTGCAAATTAATATATAGTTATAATACCTACCTACCTCGTATGTAGTGGAGGCCGGCGCCTTATTAACTCATAAAAAAGAAAGATATATTACGTCAGACTTGGCTGTATGGGCTAGACCCTTTACCTTCCCTATCACCTCATTCATCATCCATCGGAAGAAGGAACACAACGAGAATTCTTCGCGCCATTTTGCGTGGACATGTCAAGTGCAAGTTTTTGTTTTGTAAATTAATTTACTGTGTATATTATTAATCTAAAGTGGTGTTGTTTTGTTTAATAATGTGCTACAATGTGAATAATTATGGAAAACGAATAAATTGGACTTTAAATATGGGGTTTTCCCGCGCTGTGGACTTCTATATTTTACCCGACGTGTTTAGGCTATAATGCCGCGAGTGACTCCGAGAAAAGCATTAAATTCTGCAGCATCTGGAATTTGATGATGACCTCATTAACTATTAAAAAAGAAAGATATATTCCGTCAGACTTGGCTGTATGGGCTAGACCATTTGCCTTCCCTATCACCTCTTTCATCATCCATCGGGAGAAGAGAACAAACAAGAGAACACAACAAGTCTCAGACGCAACAGCCGCGCGCGGTTCCCACAAGCAGCAACTATTCAAATCGTAATTAAACTTTAATAATAGGGAAACTCGTCGCCTAGAACAGTGAATAGTGAAAAATATCATGGTGTAATCCTGGCGAGTCCTCCTATTTTGTACTATTTCCCTAGCGTTTGTCCACCAGGAGATCTCAGCAGGTGTGTTAGCCTTCTACATGAATTGGAAGCCCATACTTGGCCTAAAATTGAGGGTAAATGACATGGCATCAACAACAACTAAGCTTAAAATATCCATCAAATCCGTAACATGATAAATTCTGCTCCTATAGTGAGCAGGCCTTTGGTTTGAAATATAATGTGACTAAAATTACAACAACAATTATTGTAATGTTTCTCTAAATTTGTAGTCGAATATTGTGTTTGCATTACTCGAAAATGTACAGTTCAAATTGTATTTCGACGCTAGAAATAATTAATGAGAAAGGACAATGAGTAAATACGTTTCCACTATCCAACAGATTTCACATTATTCGATGCGTCTAGTAGGTAAATTTTTTTTTTACTTTAGCTACTTTTAAATATGTCGGTTTGTGATATTGTGGGCAACGCTGACCTGACGGATTGACAAGGGTCTGATGTCAAGTTAGAATGACAGTGGTCGTTGTTTCGACCGATAAATTGGTCGAGTGCATCTTCCTTCCAAACCAAAGAGAGTGAAAACTAACAGCGCCAGTGGGGTGCATGATAGATGGTACCTAATATAACTGTCAGTTGCATAGTAAACTTGTATTTTGATTATGAAATTTAATATTTTCTGGATATTATGCCGAAGGGAGCAGCTTTTAAGTGTACAAATCGAGATTTCTAAGCGAAATCAAAGATATGGTGTGCTCAAAATTGCCGCTCTATTAATAAAACCTTTTTTTCTTTTAAAGACGGTGTGCGCTTGTTTAATTGGTCGCTTAATGTAGGTAACGTTAATTTAAAATACATTTTCTGTTATAAAAAAAACCCCAGTTGGGGTTAAATCTGGGGTAAGGCAACAACCAGCCTACTCTAGAATACCAGGTGCATCGCCAGAGAAACGTCCAAAAACGCCTAATTATTTGTAGCGTTCACAGTGGTGTTGTAAATATAAGTACGTAAGAAAAGTTTATTTGTCACGAACCGACCTTTTTAGGGTGTTAAAAAAAGCGTTCTTACAACCGAGTCACTCAAAGCGGTAATATTACATACATACCGGTAAATTCGAACGCACGGTTAGCGGTAGGTGCTTATTGTGTGACCTCGAAGCAGTGACGGGGGCCTGATATTAGCCTCGCTGTACAATGTACAAATGTGCCTGGACAATTTCGCCTATCTCTCTTCTTTCCATGACATATCTCTTCGCTCTTCTAACAACTCCCTTCTATCTCTTCCTTCACATCATACTGCATTTGTCTCTAACTCTTTCGTAGTAGTTGCTACTAATTTATGGAACGATCTTCCTGTCATCATACGGCAAGCAACTACCAGGTCATCTTTTAAAAAACTGGTGTATTCACATTTCTTAAATAGCTCCTGACAGCGTTAGTAAGTAGTATATATGTATGTTTATGTATAATAATGTGTATTATTAGTATGTAGTATATTGATATTATGATATATATGAAGATATATGATGTAAGTATATATCAATCCTATTAAATTAACCTTTATAATTATAGTATTATTATTATTTCTATGATTGCACCTATAATTGTTCTTTGTCCCTAAGGTTTGGCTGTCAGAGAATGTCTTCGGGCATTAAGTCCGCCTTTGTACTTTGTGCAATAAAGTTTTTTAAATAAAATAAAAATAAATAAATGTTGCCAGTTTCCTTTGGACTATCACTATATATCTCTAGAGGACATTATTTATTCATAGTTATACATTTCTTTCAGGTTTAGTTTATATATTTTTTACAATTCAAAAGAACGTGCCTCAACAAAATATAATTCAATAATCATATATTTTTATTGTGTTTTTTTTTAAATAATTTTAAAATATGATTTACCCCAGCATTAAAATACTCGTATAATTTAATTAAATAGCCAATTGGTTATCCGATTAGGTTCTTTATTATGATCAGGTACTTTATTACAGATAAAACACTGGATTTCAAATTGGCGGGATAGAAATTATGTAATTGTTAAGGTAGAAAAAAGATTTTGTCAATTGTCGTTATGCTAGGGTAAAACAAATAAAATTAATTACAGATTAATTATGTATCATATAAATATCTATATAACCAAACTAGCTGAAGTTGAAAGCACTTTTGAGCCTCTAATGATCTAAGGTAGAGGCCAATTGAATAAAGAAAATGCGCTATCCATAGACAAATATTTAAAAGACTTACCTACGATACTTAATGGTATATTTTTTTGCTTGAAGGACTCCAGGTTATTCATTCATTACATCCCCTAGATCACAGCGTCCTAGACTGCTGGAGATGGGCCTTCCGGAACTGGAGAATTTGGCCTACACTCGCTTTTTTTTTGTATGATAATTTATTAACGATTCCACAAGTTTGTATTAAGTGGGAACGGGACCGACAGCTTAGCGTGCTCTCCGAGGCACGGGAACGGTGGTGTTGTAAATCTATGGCAAATGTACATAAGAAAAGTGTATTTCTCATTGGTACATGCCGGGGTGTTTGAACCGGCCTTTGTAGGTAACGGTTAAGGTACGTGTTCTTTACAACCGAGCCACCACCGCGCCAGCCACCTCCAGGTTATAGGAATGGGGAAACACACTGACTGGAAGAGCATTCCATATCTTCAGAGCGCGACAGATGTAAGTCTCCAAATTTAATTGTACGCGTAGCGTTATTGGCTACGGTATGAGGGTGCGTATTTTGGCCCAGAATAGATAATAAGAGATAAGGTTGTGGAGCTCTTCCGAATACTTGCCATAGTATAGCTTATAGATTTATTTTTAGGTAAGTCTTGTTTCGAGCCGTGTATTTTTTTTTATAATTATCACCATACTTACAGCTTTAGCTTACAATATTAGTTCTCTTTGGAAATACATACATACATACATATCTTCACGCCAGATCCCTTGCGGGGTAGGCAGAGACAATTGAGCGCCATTTGACACGATCACGACATACTTCTTTCGCTTCGTCAACATTCATTAACCTCTTCATACATGCCCTTTGGTTACGAAGACTTTTTAATGCACCTTCAGTCAGTGTTTTATTTATTTGATCGTGATATGTGAGTCTCGGTCTGCCAGGGCCTCTTTTACCCACAACTTTCGCATTATATATCTGGTTCGTCAATCTTTCATCGCTCATCCTTTCAACATGCCCGAACCATCGTAGCATGCCTTTCCTTATTTTTGTCCCTATGCTTTCCTTCATACCAACCCTTTTCCGTATTTCGACGTTACGTATGCGGTCCGCCAAAGTGACGCCACATATCCGCCGCAACGACCGCATTTCTACTGCATTAACCCTACTCTCATGTGTATTCTGACGTATCCACGTCTCGCTTCCATACATCAGTGTTGGTACCAACATGGCATTGTGTATGGCGAGCCGAGCTTTGTCACTGACATTTCGACTGCCGATCAGTGACCCCAGGGCACCGTTAACACTATTTCCCGCGTTCACTCTTCTTTCAACGTCCCTATCGTACTTCCCATCCGCAGTGAAAACACTGCCCAGATATATAATTTCATTTACTTGTTCTAGAGTTTCATCATCAATCTTTATCGTCACGGTTGTCATCCTTCTTCTTTCAAACACTAGTTTGGTTTTTCTCGCATTCAAACGGAGTCCTTTTTCTGCACATCCCTTCTTCATTCTGTGACTAGTGATTGCAGTTGTTGTTCGGACGATGCCATAAGAACAGCATCATCTGCATAAAGCAGGCAGTTCACCACTAGATCACTCATCTTTATCCCACAGTCACTCTCTCTCACTCTTTTTAGGCATTTGTCGAGATATAGAGTGAATAATCTAGGAGAAAGCACACAACCCTGTTTGACGCCCATTTGGGATTCAAAGCAAGGCGACATACCTCCCTCCACCCGCACACAAGCTTTGCAGCCCTTGTACAGGGACTGTATAGCTTGTAGCAGTTTGTCATTCACTCCATACTCCGGCAATATGTCCCAAAGCTTCTTTCTTACAACTCTATCAAAAGCCTTTTCCAAATCCACAAAAGCACAGAAAACCTTCTGGTTTAAGGCCATAAACTTCTCCGTGATATTGCGGAGCGAAAAGACTTGGTCAGTGCATCCTCTTCCAGGTCTAAAGCCTCCTTGTGCCTCCCATAAAAGACCTTCAGTCTTCTCTTGCAAGCGTTTCGTGAGAATCTTGCCATACATCTTGCTCGCCAAACTGATCAAACTAATCGCTCGGTAGTTGGCACAGTCCAATCTAGATCCCTTACCTTTGTATAAAGGAACGATGACTGATTGCCGCCAGTCCTCCGGTACTCTTCCCTCCTGCCAGCAAAGGTTGCACAGTAGGTGGAAAGCGTTCCAGACCGGTATACCTCCGTATTTGATCATTTCAGCGAGCACTCGATCTTTTCCCGCTGCTTTGCCACATTTCAGGCTTCTAATTGCCGATTGCAATTCTTGCACACTTATTTCCTCCTTAAAAGTGGACGTTATAGTTGTGGATAGCTCTGGAGGTAAAGTACCCGTCGTGACGTCGTTAGGAGTACCACTAGCATACATCTCGCTAAAATATTCATTCCATCGCTGCAACACCTCATTTGTGTTTGCAAGAATGTTTCTTTGGAAATAAAAATTGCCATTTGACATCATTGCAAATGGCAATGATTTACTTTACTTTCAGCGAGAACAACAAATAGGTGATAGGCGGACCGATGGTAATTTGCCCAGTCTGCCGGTGCGGGGAAGTATCTACCGTTCGTGCCGGTAAACACAGTAAAGTGTATCCACACGTTTCGGGATCAGGCTCGAAATGCCCAGTCAAGCCGGCATAGTGATAGGGGCTGATGTTAGTCATGAGTTTCTGATTCCAGATACTAACATTCATGGACCTTGCGCGCCACTTACCATCAGGGGGTTTCCAAGCCGTCGCCACTCGTCTTGAACTGCAGCCTTCCTGGAGCACTCATGTAGGGGGTGATCCATTGCTGTTTTAATCTGGTCAGTCCATCTCATCGGAGACCTACCACGCATCCTCTTGCCATCGACTTTTCCCTGAACAACAAAAAAAAAAAAGTAATATAGGTGCTAGTATAAAAAATATAAAAAAATAATATTAAAGAATACGCTCAGGGAGGAGGCCACATTTTAGTTCTATCGTTGCAGAATAAAAAACGGTTCCTAAAACTGTTATATTTAAAACGCTCACCGCTAGATGTAGGTCTATGTCGCTATTGAAATTGGTTGAATAAAGGCTGATTTTTATTTGTGAGAGCCTTTGTTCCACAAAGCTAAACGAACGACTTTCATTTAGAGGTACTCGTTTTTCCTAGTTGCTTGTCGTTGACTTAATTTCTTGGCTAATAACTACAAAAGGGCGTTTTTCTTTAAATCCCTACTTTAGTATCTAGTCGACTTATATAGACATAAAGAAAGAAAGAAAGAAAATACTTTATTTATCGCAACAATTACAATGGTTACAAAAAAAAATATGCAAGGAATAAATCTAAATGTATATTTATTTATTTAAATTCTTTAATGCACTTAAAAATAGTACAGAGGCGAGCTATAATGCCAGTAGGCATTCTTTACCAGCTAACCTTGGGGATCGAGTAAGGTGATAGGCAGTATGAAAAAAATTAGAAATTTTAACGATACAGTTAATAAGTTACCTAACTAATTCTAATATACTACACATTATACCTAAACACATAAACATAAATAAACCATACATACAAGTACATCATATACATTATAACTTAAATAAATACACGGTTATTTAAATAGTGTTTTATTCTATTTCTCCAGGAACGATGTGGTTATTAAACGTTTAAAGACGCTGACAGACGGTGCACGTCTAATGGCCAAGGGCAGCTTATTCCACTGGCGAGCCGCAGATACAGTAAAGGAATCAGTGTATCTGGTTGGGGAATGAGAAGAAATCTTAAGTTGGTTGTTGTAAGAGGAGCGAAGGGCACAGTTGTGCGTATTACAAAGAAAATCGAAGCGGGATTTAAGATGTGCGGGAGTATTGGGATTATTAAAAATGTTATAATGTAAAGCAAGGTACTAGTGTTTGAAAGAAGAAGGATGACAACCGTGACGATAAAGATTGATGATGAAACTCTAGAACAAGTAAATGAAATTATATATCTGGGCAGTGTTTTCACTGCGGATGGGAAGTACGATAGGGACGTTGAAAGAAGAGTGAACGCGGGAAATAGTGTTAACGGTGCCCTGGGGTCACTGATCGGCAGTCGAAATGTCAGTGACAAAGCTCGACTCGCCATACACAATGCCATGTTGGTACCAACACTGATGTATGGAAGCGAAACGTGGATATGTCAGAATACGCATGAGAGTAGGGTTAATGCAGTAGAAATGCGGTCGTTGCGGCGGATATGTGGCGTCACTTTGGCGGACCGCATACGTAACGTCGAAATACGGAAAAGGGTTGGTATAAAGGAAAGCATAGGGACAAAAATAAGGAAAAGCATGCTACGATGGTTCGGGCATGTTGAAAGGATGAGCGATGAAAGATTGACGAGCCAGATATATAATGCGAAAGTTGTGGGTAAAAGAGGCCCTGGCAGACCGAGACTCACATATCACGATCAAATAAATAAAACACTGACTGAAGGTGCATTAAAAAGTCTTCGTAACCAAAGGGCATGTATGAAGAGGTTAATGAATGTCGACGAAGCGAAAGAGGTATGTCGTGATCGTGTCAAATGGCGCTCAATTGTCTCTGCCTACCCCGCAAGGGATCTGGCGTGAAGATATGTATGTATGTATGTTATAATGTAAGGTGAGAACATGGACAGACCTACGAAAGCGGATATTGAGCCACTTTAGCTGAACGCGAAATTATGTAAACTATGTTAAAAATTATGTATACATGCAAGCCTATTCTATATACCTAAACATACATACAGGTGTGGCGATAAATAGGTGGTCAGCTCAGCATATGCTACAGCCGAGGCTGCAGCGCTGATTTTCAGCTGATGCCTTATATTGGGTGAGTCACGGGTCGCAGAGATGTACAGTACCATTTACTAAATCGGAATATATGTTTAACAAATGAGTTATTTTAATATTAAATAATTTTAATATCATTATTTATTTTTACCTAGACTGAAATGTTCCACTGAGTTACAGTTTTTTTTTCGTGTTTTACATCTACTGAGCAACTTTTTAACACGAAAAATTACCTAAGTTCAAAACAATATCCAATACCATACGGGAAATTAAACGTAACTCAGTGGAAAGTTGCTAGGTATTTATTGTTACGAAATAAATAAAATTTAAATTGTATTACTTAGTTTTTGTGTTTTAGTAAACGATGTTACTTACCTGTTAAATGCTGGTAAGTAAGTAACATTTTTACTAAACTAATAAGATACCTTCTAGATTGTATATAATAATAATAATAAATATTTCCAGACAGGTCACACAGCGCGATCTAATTTACGTGGTAAGCTTCGAGGCTTGTGTTACGGAAACTAGATGGTTGATACTACATATTATATTTTTTTATTTTTTTTTTGTAAATATATACATATAGACATATTATATAAGATTTTGTAATCATGTTGTTGACTTGCTTAATTAAATAAATAAATAAATAACGGACACTTTATTTGCATCAAATGACCAGATTAACCAGTAGTCAATGCTTGTGGTTGACTTTGGTAGTTGCTGGGTTATTCTGGAACAAAATGGAATACAAAAGTTTACGTCCGACGGAAGCTTCGTAAAGAGCAATTTAGAACAATGACGTTGGTTTTTTTTACCTATTTGTCTCTTCTTAAAAGCATTTCTTAAGATTTTACAAGTTTCAGTTTAGTATCGCTGATATTTTAGCATTATTTAAATATCATTTGCTAAAGGCTGGTTTTATTGGACCTCTACTTAATTCTGTCGCAATTCCTATGCGACAATATATATAATACACGTATGTATACTGCCCCATGATAGGACGGACAGTCTGGCTTCTCACTAACTGCCTTCAGGATGATGTTGCTGCTCCCTCGTACTCTGTGCATCAACGACGTATCATTCATCCGATATCTTATTGATCCACTGATACAGAAGGTCCGCATAAATCCCTTGTTAATGAGTTAGAGCCGCCACCGTTCGGAATGCTGGTAATGCACGATTTGTGCTTGAATAGATACGTAAGTGAAGAGGATAGTGCGGCAGTTATTAAAAACCTAGTAACAGCAATAGTCCACAAATTCAAGGTAGTGAGTTTTGGATTAGGCTATGAAATACCAAGATTTCACTCAGGGGCAAATATTATTATTTTATTAGATTCAAGCTGGCCAGACCGGTTGACAAGAGTCTAATGTCAATTATTAATGACAATTTATTAAAGATTCCATGAGTTGGTATTACTCGTAGTGGAATCGGTATCGGTATTAATCGGTATAACAGTGAGGTAATTTTACAATCCTACTACTTCTAGTGAGTGTAGGTATTCTAGAGTACAATGGTTAAAATTTGTTTTATAATTCTTAGTTTTCCATTTTTAACCACTGTATTTTTGTCTTTCTTAAAATAACAATTATCTTTGCCTTGTAACATTTCTACAATTAAAGGCCAAAATTGCTTTTTGTAATCAGATATTAGTTACACATTTTAAAGAACTTTGTGTACAAGACTCGATAAGTACTCATTACATTATCCTAAAATCTGATCTTAATATATTTAAATATGTAATATTGTGAATTATTCTAAATGACACTTTCTCAGCTAAACTAACTTTAGCATAAATTAATTAATTAGTTCGCCTATTTAAATTATGCTTACAATTGTGAATAATTCTAGCTATCCAACCTAACTAGTTTTGGTGTAACTTGAAAAATAATTAAAATTATGAGTATATTTAGTAATAGTTTCATTTATATCTAACATTACAACATCTTTCCAACATAATTTCCTTTTCTTCACATTCATCCACCATAGAATCTGTAAATATTTCCTATCTCCTGGAGTGACCGATATTTGAAGAAAAGCCTTTTTATTATCTGCTGATATGCCAATCTCGTGCATCCGGAACTGAGTTATTAAACGCGGTATAATTTCTAAAAAATTAATACCCTTCTCAATAAAAGAATTTAATGAGAACCCATTCCTATCATTTGCTGATGCGTCACTCACAGGTCTAATTTTTGTAGTATTACTGGATTCCTTAATTATAGCGTGGTGTGGTAAATAATGTCCACTATCATCTGCTTGTGCCACTTCAATCACACCTTCTTTCAGCCATTCCATAAACACTTCATTATAATCATCTATCTTTCCTAATTTCTCCAGTCGCTTTGTAGTTGAATACAGACGTCTTACCGCTATATCTTTATTATTCTGCAAAACTTCTCGTCCCGCTTTCCAAGGAATATGAACTTCATAACGTCCATCCTCATTTAAACTAACTGTATTTCTGAAAAAAGTCATAATTTCATCTTGTTTCTTAGCTTCTGTTTCTATTTCAATTGAGTCCCTGATACCTAAACTTTCTAAATCCCATATTTCAGGTAAAGCAAAATTAACTAGATAAGAACCATTAAAATTATTGTGAGTACTTATTGGGCCTTGTACTGTCCACCCTAACTTAGTTTCTATAGCCACTAGACTAGTTTTTAGATGAACAATACTACCGGTTAATAAATAACCAATAAAATCTGTGCCTACCAATAAGCTCACTTCCGTGGGCTCACTACCTACATCACTTAGCTCAATGTTTAGGTTTCTCAGCTTTGTTAATATGTCCCTATTATTTATTCTTGGTAAAGGACCACTAATCTTTAGTTTATCCAAAGCTGACATTTTGACTTTATATTGGCCATCTAAACTCTCTACTACAAAATCAAAAACATTATTTTTAGAGCTTTCGATGCCACCAAACACACAATGACTTAACAATAACTTATCTACAGGTTTCATATTTAACATAGTTGTAACATCCGTCTTAATATAAGATTTTTGCGCACCACTGTCCAACAATGCTCTAACTACCATCTTTTTACCACCACTTACTACTTTCACCATAATAGTTTGCAAAAATGTTGTAGTGTCCGTGCACAATAATGTTGATGTACACTGTTGTTCTTCTATTTCCTGTTCCTTTTTGTCAAGTCCTGGACACATAATAATTGTGTGACGCTTTTTACATGACAAACATTTCGGATAATTTCTGCACTTCTTTGCACTATGGCCAACTATCAAGCAAATAAAACAAGCATTCTTTTTTCTTAACTTTTCTTGTTTTTCTTCTAAACTTAGCTTGGATAGAGAATAGCATTCCATACTTCCATGTGTCGTTTTATCACACCAAACGCATGTCCATGTTTTAAATTTATTATTGCTAGCTATAATACATGAGGTAGTAGGTTCATTAACAGTCTTATTATTTATATCCATACCTGCAAAATTCTGTACCAACGCTATCCTTTCTTCACTCTCCACTTCCTTCTTGAGAAAATTAAGTAAACTTGACAACTGGTTATCATCCTTCTTTTCAGACGATCTCTCCCAGGCCACTAAAATCTCGATAGGCACTGCGGATTCAATCATTGGGAATAACATTGAGGCATATTTATCTGTTGTGACATTTAGTGTTTCTAAAGCCTGCAACTGTGTCACTAATTGGTCATATAAATTTCTGAGAGAAGTATTTCTCATATTTGTCTTATCTAAAACTAATTTTAAAAGATTTCTGACATAGTACTCTATTAGCATCTCATCCCTGGCAAACCTTGACTTGAGCTGTTCTATAGCCTTATGATAATTCTCACCTGATGGTGGATAGCTTTCCACGAGCTGTCGCGCCTTTGAACCCTCCTCCGTGCCTTGAATCAAATACTGAAACTTATCATCATTGTCTATATCATCATCATTATGAATCTTCTTAAACTGTCCCCAGAAATTTACCCAACTCTTAATATCTCCATTAAATTTACGTAATTCTATTTTAGGAAGTTGAAATCTCCTCTTGCCTGAATTTTGCTTAGGATGTGTTTTATTACTATTTCTACTACTTACACTCATGTCATCATCTTCAATTTTTATAGCATTCTGGTACTTAACCTTTACGTGGATCCAGCGCTTCCGATAAGATTCAGCACCTTCAATATCTTCACACATCTCTGCTTCATCTATAAATTCATCAGCTAACCACGTATCCTTAATGCTATCTTCGATTTTGAATAATGACTCTGCTTTTTGTCTAGCATATTCATAAGCAGATAATACCTCAAGTTGTAGGTTTCCGGACTCTTCAGCTAGTAAAACTGCTTCCAAATCTTTTTCTGCTAAAGTGTACTGCCTTCTAAGTATGGTGCGCTCTCTTTTTAGTCGTTCCATGTTGATTTTACAATATTACCCAGTTTCCACAAAGGTTCCGTGATGAAAACCGGGTCGGGCTAAATGCGTCTAAAATTTCTCAATTTTTCTTTTTTCACGGTCGCCATATGACGAGAAGAGCATCAGCCGTTCAATAAAACCAACTTGTATGCGATAATTAGTGGCTTTAATCACATAAAACGAATTTAGAAATAAAATATAAACACCATTCTTACAAAATTATAATTGACAGTCAAATGTCATTATTGACATTTTCTAATGTTTTTTAATATGAAGCAAATTATAAAGAAATAAAAAATAACATAAAACTCTTTCAATACATTTCCAACACGTGGTAACTTGGCAGGTGTGGAATGCAACGTCAGGCGCGGGAAGTGCGGTTTTACTGCAAACCTCAATTTGCGCAAATACGAATTGGCGCCGTGTTTGGTCGAGACGATGGGCCCATGGGGACCCCAGCAAAGAGCCTGGTGAAGATGTTGTCTGTCTAGTTATTTCTGGAAACGTATTAGCGCAGGTAAAATATTGCCGGTCTCCTTGGGACTATCCGTCTCTAGAAGACATTTTTTATTTAAAGTTTACGTTTTACTAGGTTTAGTTGATATTTAATATTTTTTTTATTATTTAAGTAATTTTTAATTAATAATAATTCACTTCGAATAAATTCAACAAATAAAAAAAAGAAGCAAAAAAATATATAAATCAAATACAAATTTTGTCGAACCTTAAAGTGGGAACTAGAGCTCTGTTCTAAGGGCTGTGAAGATAAATGTTACCAGGTTTTTAATTAGGGCAGCCGGGATAGTGCGGCAGTAAATGAGTTAGCTCGCTCGGCACTGCGAAACAATGGCAATTGATCACATTGACGTGGCTGCGTACATCACTACATGTAGCCAAGACAAATTGGTTTCAACGATAATTTACAAGCTCAAGCTAAATTGGACTTTTAAAAAAAATTGACTTACATCCACATTAAGAAAATTATATGAAATTAATAGTGGATACTATCTTCAAAAGATTGACCCTAGGTACTTACAAAAATACGGTCACTAATTAACTATAATATTAATAATAAACGTTGCAATACCTCAATAATGATTTTGCCTATTTTTAGCTTATTTTTTTTGTTTGCTTATTTTTACCAATATGGTTCAACTGCCTTCGTGGTCTAGCGGTTAAGTCCGTGGATTTAGACTCGGAGGTACCGGGTTCGATTCCTGGTCGGGACACAAAAATATTTATCAATGTATATAAATATATTTAATTTATTTGTTATATTTCTCGAGTTTTGTACGCTGGAGACATCGACGAGCTTGCCACTTGTCATGATTGGACTATAGTAAAGTTGGCTAAATGTGAATCCGCTTATTTATAAGCGTGGTTTCTGACCACCCCGATAGGGAAACGGTCGCGATGATGATGGTTCACCTTACTGAAATTTGATTAATTTCATATCTTCAGTGACACTCGCGTAATTAAAAAAATCGATTAACGTGTGAATCAACGAAGACGACCACGCGTTTGGTCCCCAGGTGCCAAAAAGGAACATACAAACATACATAGGCTGATAAACATGTAACCCTTCTTTGCGTCGCGCAGTCGGGTAAAAAGTCAATCGACATCGCAAGTACGTTTAAAATTAATTACCACACGACATGTGAAAATATATTTCAAGTGTTAGCTGAAATCACATCTACGCAAACTGTATTGCCGGATAACTATCCAACGAGCTCTAAGGGCTGCCATTGATTGCTGCCATTGAAACACTTTGCCGGTCAATGTTCGGCAAGCATCCAACAGAATAATATTCAAAAGATTGGTATACTCACATTACTTAAACAGCTCCCTACAGCGTGTATAAATGGATATTGTATGTAGTATAGTTATGTATATATGTATGTAAGTACTATTAGTATGTAGTATATATATTGCTTTTCTCTTTTCTCTTCATGACAGGTCGTTGCGATCATCGCATAACTCTACCCTTGCTATTCCCTCTCATCACACTAGTTTTATGTCCGACTCCTTCGCAGTTGTTGCCGCAAATCTGTGGAACAACCTACCCTTAGATATCCGACAGGCGCCAAATAGAACATTGTTTAAAAGGATGGTTTTCACACACTTCTTAAATAGATCCCAACAACTGTAAGTATGTATATATTGTATTTATGTATATATTAAGTATTATAAGTTTATTAATGTTTAGTATATTAATATTATTTACTAGTAAGTAGTTTAGTTTTAGTAGTATTTTAATTTCTCCCCTATATTATGTTCTATAATTTGCGCGAACCTTCCACATACAATGTTCGTAATGTCCCTAAGGTTGACCGAGTAAGAATGTCTAGCGGCATTAGGTCCGCCTTTGTACATAGTGCAAAAAGTTTTAAATAAATAAAATAAATAAATATTATTATTAAATATAGTTATTATTTAATAATGATCAGTCTTAAATACGTCTTCGCACCTACTCCTCGATCTAAGTTATACTTATTATTGTCCCAAAGGTTGGCTGTCACAGAATGTCTAGCGGCATTAAGCCCGCCCCTTGTACATAGTGCAATTAAGTTTTAAATAAAGAAATTGATACATTTAAAAAATAATTATAATAAAAACAAGTCTATTGTATTGTTGCCCCCAAACAGCCATTATATACCTACTTTACTTACGAATTATATTGTAAAAAAAATATATATTTAAAACATTGTTTATTTTACAATAAAGTATGTAAACAACATAGGAACAATAACATCTAAAAATAAAATTTGTCATTTCCGCCACGGGTCTGTCTTATCAATAATGTGATTCAACGGGCTTTGGTTATTGCCGGGATCCCACTCCCCGGGTTCTTTTACAGTCACGGATTTCTCGCAGTGACGGTAAAAGACCTGATGGATTGATTTTGGAGCCGTGGTCCGTGGGTCGAGCATTGGTGTGGGATAATACTCGTATTTATGTCGACACCCTCGCTCGGACTCATGTCGGCTGAAAAGGCTAAATGTCGCAAATACGAGTCTATTGGTGTAATAATCCTTTTGGTCTTGAGACAATGGGGCCGTAGGTGCCAAGTGCTAAGAAGTTATTTAAAGAACTGTCTAAACGTTAATGTTGTATGTAACAAGAGGGCTGGCAGGTTTTTTGCGCAGCAAATCAGCATTGCTTGCACGGGGGAATGCTAAAAGTATTCTTGGCACACTACCACATGATAAAGCCATCTGTATTTATAGTTTAGGTTTAATTTTAATTATTAAAAATATTATTAATTAATTATTAATTAAAATTAATTAAATTATCATAATTAAAATATTTTTTTGTTTTTGAAATGAAATGAAATAAAATGAAATGAAATAAATACTTATTTAGTAGATAAAAACGTAACATATATGACATTTGTTTTCTTTATTCTATTTCATTAACTGCCTCCGTGATCTAGCGGTTAAGTCCGTGGATTTAGACTCGGAGGTACCGGGTTCGATTCCTGGTCGGGACACAAAAAAAATATTTACTAATGTAAATAAATAAATTTAATTAATATTTAATTTATATGTGACATTTCTCGAGTTCGGTACGCTGGAGACATCGACAAGCTTGCCACTTGTCATGATTGGCCTATAG
The DNA here is from genome assembly GCA_910589645.1 of Tinea semifulvella. Taxonomy (NCBI): domain Eukaryota; kingdom Metazoa; phylum Arthropoda; class Insecta; order Lepidoptera; family Tineidae; genus Tinea; species Tinea semifulvella. The sequence continues at coordinate 5,562,452 of OU342620.1, forward strand.
TAAAGTTGGCTAAATGTGAATCCACTTATTTATAAGCGTGGTTTCTGACTGACTGACAGTAAAAGAGAAACGGTCGTGATGATACTTTACTTTTACTCCAACGACGACCACGACCACTGTAATGACTAAGATGTCTATGGCTGCTCTTAACAATAAGGGATTTAAAGAATATGCATAAGGGTGGCGACAGATTGTATGCTATTCAGTAGTAGAGAGATAAAGGTGATAATAATAATCATGAAAAATATGTTTTGGTTTTAAAAAAATAAAATTACATACCAACATTCGGTATGAATGGACACCCTATCTTATATTGGATCGTGAAGTGATGATCTGTCAATTACCGAGCAAATATTTCGCATAGCCTCGCGCGACACTCGGAGCTCGCGGCTGCACTTGTATGAGTCGGCTCAAACCTACCAATTTATCGGTACTTCTAGTTTTTTTATTTATTTGAATCACTTTATTACTCGCCTATTGCGTTATAGACTACACAAATGTGAAGATGACGAGGCATGTGCTTAACAACTTTAACCCATATTCTAAGACATTTCTGTAATTGCTTCTCCACTCAACAGCTGTCAAACATTTTCTCTTAATAATACATTTTATTTGGAATAACAATAATCAATGCGTTAGTAACAAACAAACTTATAAAAACTATTTATCTATTTAATACTTTATTGCACAAAGACAAAGGCTGGCTTTTTTTTTTTTCTTTTTTTACATCAGGAAATCCCTACCGGATACCCGCCCCGAGTCGGGGGACAAGGGGGAGGTTATGTCGGGCTCGCACCGACTAAAACCTGATGGTGTTCCTCAAGACGCCTCGTGTTGAATGGCGGACGGCGGGGAGCAATATGCAAATGACCACCGCCCGCCGGCGTCGCCCGCTAGCGTCGGGCGCCTTCTTGGCGAGGAGGGAGAGAGAGAGCGAGTCTCTTCCCTCGCCTTCAGAGAAGCGCGCGGGAACAACCGCACGCGCCGTCTCGTGGGGCCCTATGTGAGCGATGTCATCCCCGCGACACCACTCGGGCCCCTCAGGTGGGCAGGAGGGCGGCGTACTACCGCCTCCTGCGCTGCCTTCTCCTCTGGCGGAAGGGAGGGGCGTTCGGGTCGTCTTCCCGCTCCCGTTCCGCCGCCTTTGGAGCATGGCGTGCTCACAGAAGGAGGCCACAAGGTTGGCTTTAATGCCGCAAGACATTTTATCATAGCCAACCATTGGGATAACTTTAAACACTATTGAAAAGTAGGTGCAAAAATAAAGGATAATAAAAATAATATTTAATAACTAACTAGATAATATACTACGTACCAATACATACTTATATACTCGTATAAACCTACATACATACATAATAATATACTAGCTTTATTGGGATAGGAAATGCGAATAGACCATTTTTTTATAGCGATTTGGTGGTTACCTGCCTGATGCTAAGAGGCAAATTGTTCCACAAATTTGGATAGAAAGAAGACAGTTATGAGAGGAGCGTAAAGATCTATCGTGGAACGAAGAAACTACACTATGTTACTATTGAACTATGTTAGTAGTTATATATTTTTACACTTAATACTTGATTATATTACCAAATCAGCTTTTTGAGTATGTGGCAAATTTTTTTTTTACCGAAATCACTAAAATAGCGATCTGTCGAGACTGCCGGCTCAGCAGTTCATTCATTCATTCATTACAGCCCCTAGAACACAGCGTCCTAGACCTCCACTGCTGGAGATGGGCCTTCCAGATCATATATCTGGAGAATTTGGCCTACACTCGTCACGCTGGCCAAACGGCTTGGCGAGGATATGATGTCAATTTTTTATGACAATTTATTAACGATTCCACAAGTTGGTATTAGTGGAACCGGGACCGACGACTTAACGTGCTCTCCGAGGCACGGGAACGGTGGTGTTGTTAATCTATGATAAATGTACGTAAGAAAAGTGCATTTCTCATTGGTACATGCCGGGTGGATCTGAACCGACCTTTGTAGGATTTAAGGAAAGCGTTCTTACAACCAAGCCACCACCGCGCTCAGCAGTATTTCGCTATAACTGTTTTATTCGTACGTGTATAAGACTTTATGCATAAACTGCATTCAAAAGTAGCTGCTGACTGCAGGGGATTAGCTCAAAGCCTTCAAAGAAGACAGCTCTGTTTGTTTTCAAGTTTCACATCAAGTTACACTATTTTAGTTACAAGGATAAAGCGCTACACTGGGTTATAGAGTTTGACCCTTAAAAGTACCCGTTTGACCTTTTTAAGACATGGTAGCCGAGTGATATGAGGTTCTAAATATTTTTTTAAAATATAAAATATTTTTTAATTCTGAGTATGACATGTGACTCCGCGAATGGGAGCAACGGACACCAGCCGCTTATGATTGGAATTAGTCCCTACCACTATGCCAGCTTATATATATATTTTTAAAACTTTATGCTCTAGGTACACGTGCATTCTTTCTAGTCAACCTTAAGGACAATTTAGAGAATTTGTTATATGAAGCCGGTGCAAAATATAATAGAAGAATTTAAATCTATGAAAAAACTAAAAAAATAAATATAAATCTAATAAACTAAATACCTGATTAGTAAGTATAGTATAAGTATAGTATAGACTATATATACTATATATATATATATTTATATACTACTTACAGTTACTGGGAGCTATTTAGGAAACGTGTAAAGACCAAATTGTAAATGAATGTAACTACAGCAGTTCATCATCATCATCAGCCTGTGTCTCTCCACTGCTGGATATAGGCCTCCCCCAAGGCTATCACAGCACTAGGTCTTTTGCGACCCTTATCCAATTCCCACCAGCGACCTTCTTTAGGTCATCCGTCAATATGGCGGAGGGTCTTCGCACTCTACGTCGTTGTCCCGTACGTGGTCTCCACTCTAGAACCCGTTTCCCCATCGGTTGTCGGTTCTGCGTCCGGCCCATTGCCATTTAAACTTGCTATTTTCGAATATGTCAGTAACTTTGGCTCTCTGTCAACAAAGCAGACGAATTATCAGTGTCCACGTCGTCGAAGACTTTTGTTTCTTCACTACAGTTAGTACCTTATCCAAAACATTCATGGCACAGTCCATACTTTATTACTAAATGGGTCAAATTCTTGCGTCGAAATAGTTCTTCACAATTGGCTGCAGGCGTTGGAAGTAAAGTCGCCACACACATTCAGCGATGAGTACAACGCCATAAAGCGCCTGGGCTGTTAGGCTAAGATCGGTAAAGCCTTTTTATACTTAAGTCGAACCTTCACAGTATTCCCGTCATCAAGAGTCACGTGCAAGACATTTTTTACTAAAAATGTTTTTAAAGTGATAACATTATTGCGAATGCTTGTGGGAATGCGAATGCTGGTACGTCCGTACGTCAGAACAGCGCTCAAGGGAAAACAGCGCGGCGGGGAAGGGAAGAGGGGCGGATAGGCGCACGCGTATAGCCGCTGCATCTCTCGCTCTCTCCCGCTCCTTCTTTTTCTATCTTTCTTCCTTTCGAAACAGCGCGGCTGAGAAGGGGTTTTTTTTTTTTTATTGACGGTGAATCAATAAATCATCAATGATACGCCCCCTGCCTGAAGGGCCAACGCGGGTGTGGGTCGCATGCCCGACTCATCCGTGAAGCTTCCTAGTGAAGCCTCAGGGCGCCTACGGACTAAAATCCTATAAACCGTCTCTATCTCATTGTTGGCCCTGTGTGCCTTTACAGCTAAGTCTGAGTCGTGGCTACGGAGTGAAGGCACTCGTTCAAGGCGCATTAATTTAATCTCCATATTCCTACCAACTACGAAATCAATAACCTGCAAGTTTAGTTCTCACTTTTGCGATACGTCTCGCGAAGCACCCGTTTTTTTTTTTCAGTTGTTTTGTTTCAGCGTCTTGTGTGTCTTTTTAGGGTTCAGAGGTGTTTATATATCGCTCTAAAATATCTCCAAAACTACCTACTGTTCCGATGTGGCACTGACGAATAATTTTCGTGCTGACAAAGTAGTTCGTATTGATGAATAAACGCGTCATATAAAGCGTTATGTACTCGTACCTATAGACTGTTTGTTGCCAACAAGATCTATAACCATTCCAAATTTCAAGTAAGTTTCTAAGTAAGACCAGTTCTCGATATAGTTGTAATTTAGAAAGAAATATATATTTTTAGTCACAGCAAGAGTCTTGCGAGACCAAGATTAGGAGTGCAAGACTGGGACCAGCTAGCTGTTGTTCTTGATTTTGCTTTGGGCAACACTACGTATCTTAGAGGTAAGCCTTGAAATTCTTTTGCCGACTGCATTTATTTTAAAATCCCAGATATAATTGTAATGTATTAGTATTTAGTATATTGATATTTTAGTGTATAAATCAGTATAATATGCAAGTGTATGATTAGGCTGTTAATTTTTTTCGTAACTTTGGGATGTGTAGACACAATGGAGCGCGGGGAGTGCGGCGGTTTCTGCTGAGAACCTCAAGCTGCGCAAATACGTCAACGGTTACGAATTTGCGCCGTTTGTGGTCGAGACGATGGGCCCATAGGGACACTTAGTCAAACGTCTGGCCAAGGAGATGTACAAACGGCTGACGGAAAAGTCGGGAGACAGGAAAGCTAGCAATTATTTCTGCCAACGTATTAGCCTCGCTATACCGTGGGCAAATGTTGCCCTTGGGACTATCCCTGAAGGGTCGTCTCTAGAGGTTTTTTTTTACCTATAGTTTATTTTTTATTAGGTTTAGTTTATATTTAATTGGTAACTTTCAAATATTTCCTTCATTGCACCTATAATAGTTAAAATTTGTCCCCAAGGTTTTGCTGTCAGATTTTTTTTTTTTTTTTTTTTTTTTTTTTTTTTCCTTATATCATAACATTTAAATATAACATTATTCTGCCAAACTATAAAATAGTTTATCGGCAGATAGCTCTCATTACAATGATATACTAGCACACTTTAGTTTATAAAATACTAAATAAAATAAAACACAACTATAATAGATTCGGTTTTTTTTTACACAAATAATCTATCGATTTTGCTACTCAGTTGTTCGAGTAGTTCTTTCTACGGGCATTAAGTCCGCCTTTGTACGTCGTGCAATGAAGTCCTTAATAAATAATTTAAGAGGACACGTTTTCTCCAAACTATAATAACAATAAAAATCTTTATTGCAAAATAAATATACATCACAATTTAGTTGTTACATAGGTAAGGGCATAAAATAAACCGACATAGTAACAGAAGCAGTTTAGCTGTGACATCTGAAATAGTCGGTGGACGGTGTTTCAGTTATATTTGCTGAAAGCAAGACTTAAATAATTGTTTGTGTGTATGTGTATGATTGGTGTATATGCATGTTGGTGTGTGTGTGTTGGTGCATGTGGGTTTGAGTGAATGTATTTATACATGATAATAATGCTGTTGCGTTGAAAATTAATCATATTTCATCGAAGATCGTTAATTCATTCGCAAAATCTAAATGGACAAATTTGCGCCATGTTTCTCGTTAATGGCAAATATAATTTTCAATTTAATATAATTTTAGATGTTGATTCTGTTAATAAAATTAAAATAACGCAATAATTACGTATACCTTTGCAAATATTAGAAAATTTTGTAAAGTTATCTAAATGACGAGCTTGCCACTTGTCATGATTGGCATATAGTAAAGTTGGCTAAATGTGAATCCGTTTCTTTATAAGCGTGGTTTCCGACTACCCCGAAAGGGAAACGGTCGTGATGATACTTTTTTACTCTATTTTAAATTTTCAGCAGTATGTTTATAAAGTATGTCAATATAAAATCGTTTTGAAGTTTGTAATTCGCATTTTATGATATGAGAGTAGATAAAACACATTACCAACATTCTCCACCTTTTAGTTGTGACAGAATATAGCTAAAAACATTCTCGAAAAAAAACGTTCTCGAACATTTCAAACCATCAATATTTGAGTAGCTTGTAATTTATTTAACAAGTGTATTCGTTTTTTTTTTTTTTTTAGGGTACCAAATTTGTGCAATTTTTATGTTTCCTTATTAGTTCTAATAAAAAAGAGAAAGAGATAAATGTATAATTTTATTTTAGAAGTCATATTTTTATTTTGTAAATTTGATAGTTTGTTAAATTGATAGTTTTTGTTTTTTTTTTTTTTTTTTTTTAACAGTAAAAAATTTTAATTTCTTCTTCTTTTTATATTGGTGAATGCTGTGACACCTAATTGGTACATATATTAGATAAGTTATAATTATACTATGTTATGTGTGTGATAATATATGTACTGCTGTGTGTACTAAATAAATAAATAAAAACATATAACACAACTTATTATGTATAACGGTGAGGTAAATTTATTATACTAACTAGGAATTGAGGGTTATTAAATCTAGTCAAAAGATAATCAATAATAATAAAAATAAAAGTCTTTATTGCAAAAATATATATATTTCAATATTTATTTATTAAAAGTTTACATACATATCTTCACGCCAAATCCCTTGCGGGGTAGGCAGAGACAATTGAGCGCCACTTGACACGATCACGACATACCTCTTTCGCTTCTTCGACATTCATCAACCTCTTCATACATGCCCTTTTATTTTGGTGGCTTTTTAATGCACCTTCAGCTATTGTTTTATTTATTTGATCGTGATAGGTAAGTCTTGGTCTGCCAGGGCCTCTTTTACCCACAACTTTCGCATTATATATCTGGTTCGTCAATCTCTCTTCACTCATTCTTTCAACATGTCCGAACCATCGGAGCATACCTTTCCTTATTTTTGTCCCTATGCTTTCTTTAATACCTACCCTTTTGCGTATTTCGTCATTACGTATGCGGTCCGTCAAAGTGACGCCGCATATCCGACGCAAAGACCTCATTTCTACTGCATTAACTCTACTCTCATGCGTATTCTGACATATCCACGTTTCGCTTCCATAAATAAGTGTTGGTACCAGCATGGCATTGTGTATGGCGAGTCGAGCTTTGTCACTGACATTTCGGCTGGCCATTAGTGACCCCAGGGCACCGTTAACACTATTTCCCGCGTTCACTCTTCTTTCAACATCCCTATCATACTTCCCATCCGCAGTGAAAACACTGCCCAGATATATAATTTCATTTACTTGTTCTAGAGTTTCATCATCAATCTTTATCGTCACGTTTGTCATTCTTCTTCTTTCAAACACTAGTACCTTAGTTTTTCTCGCATTCAAACGGAGTCCTTTTTCTGCACATCCCTCTTTCATTTTTGTAACTAGTGATTGCAGTTGTTGTTCGGACGATGCCATAAGAACAGCATCATCTGCATAAAGCAGGCAGTTCACCACTAGATCACTCATTTTTATCCCACAGTCACTCTCTCTCACTCTTTTTAGGCATTTGTCGAGATATACGAGTAGGGTAAATAATCTGGCAGAAAGCACACAGCCTTGTTTGACGCCCATTTGGGATTCAAAGCAAGGCGACATACGTCCGTCCACCCGCACACAAGCTTTACAGCCCTTGTACAGGGACTGTATAGCTTGTAGCAGTTTGTCATCCACTCCATACTCCGGCAATATGTCCCAAAGCTTCTTTCTTTCAATCCTATCAAAAGCCTTCTCTAAATCCACAAAAGCACAGAAAACCTTCTGGTTTAAGGCCAAAAACTTCTCTGTGATATTGCGGAGCGAAAAGACTTGGTCAGCGCATCCTCTTCCAGGTCTAAAGCCTCCTTGTGCCTCCCATAAAAGACCTTCAGTCTTCTCTTGCAGGCGTTTCGTGAGAATCTTGCCATACGTCTTGCTCGCCAAACTGATTAAACTAATAGCTCGGTAGTTGGCACAGTCCAATCTAGATCCTTTGCCTTTGTATAAAGGAACGATGACTGATTGCTGCCAGTCCTCCGGTACTCTTCCCTCCTGCCAGCAAAGGTTGCACAACAGGTGGAAAGCGTTCCAGACCGGTATACCTCCGCATTTAATCATTTCAGCGAGCACTCGATCTTTTCCCGCAGCTTTGCCACATTTCAGGCTCTTAATTGCCGATTGCAATTCTTTCACACTTATTTCCTCCTTAAATATGGACGTTGTGTTTGTGGGTAGGTCTGGAGGTAATGTACCCGTCGTAACGTCGTTAGGAGTTCCACTAGCATATATCTCGCTAAAAAATTCACTCCACCGCTCCAACACCTCATTTGTGTTTGCAAGAATGTTACCGCTCTTTGATTTGACTCTATTCATGCTACAAGATAACAAGCCACCTTTGGCCTTCCTAACTTCCCTCCAGAAAAGTTTGGAGTTCTCCTTAAAATTGCTCGTCATCCTGTTTTCACCTATTTCTTTACATCTTTCACGCTTCTCCTTAACCAAAGATTTTGTCTCATTCTTGCAGCGATGGTACATCTTCTTCTTTTCTCTTTTCATACTTTCATTCATATTTAGCGAAGCAACGTAATCTATCCAAGCTTTCTTCTTTCTTTCTACCGAATCTTTAACCTCTTCATCCCACCACGCGTCACCTTTGGTTGCTCGCTTTTTTGCTACTCCACATACCTCTATTGCCGATTCTACCATACAATTTTTTAGGTACTTCCAACACTCTTCTACATCTTTACTCACATCTTTCAAGTTGATAAGTTTATCCTTGACGCGTTTCATATACTCCTCTTTCACACTATCATCTTGTAACCTTTCACTCTTTATTCTTTCTGCTACTGACAGAATGCCACCTGATCGCCGATGGCGCCATTTTGTAAACAGACCACTAATCCTAGTAATTACTAGGTAGTGGTCCGTTCCCAATTCCGGCCCACGATAAGCCCTGGTATCCAGAATCTGTGTTCGCAGTCTTTCGTCGACTACTATTAAATCGATCATACTCTTTTCACTATTCATCGTTCTTGTATACATGTGAATATCTTTGTGAGCAAACATTGTGTTGGACACAAAAATATTCTTTTCAAGGCACACGTCAAGAATAAGCTTACCTGCATCATTTACTCTCCTATCTCCAAAATCACCTAGGACCGTTTCGTAATCTGCACGGCGTGTCCCCACCCATCCATTCAAGTCGCCACATAAAATTATGTTTTCGTTCCCAACTGCCAAATCTAGAACTGTCCTGACCTGGTTCCAAAAATTCTCTAGTTCCTGCTGTGGGGCTGAGCTTACTGGTGCGTACACGACTGCCACAAATAACTTCTTAAGTCCAGTTTTTAGACGAACCCAGAGTATTCTTGGGCTTTCCAGGCAGTACTCGTACATGCTGTCGGCCAAGCGGCCGGATAGTAAGATGCCCACACCTTGACTACCGCTTTTTACTATTAAAAGTTTATTGCACAATATATACAAGGAGCGGACTTAATGTCGCTAGACATTCTCTGACAGCCAACCTTAGGGACATTGTAGAACATTAAAGACGTAAGGTAGGTGCAATTAAAGAAATATGATTACGTAATAAATATGCAATATTATCTAAACTACAATAAATACTATAATAAACTAAATACTAATAATACATACACATAACGTTTTATTAATACATTAGGTACATACATTACATAACATTAATACATACACTACATATAATAATATAATAAATAAACTAAATGAGTTGTTATGAGCTATTTAAATAATATGAATATTTAGTTGTTACATAGGTCAGGGCATAAAATAAATCGTACATAGTGACAAAAACAGTTCAGCTGTGACATCTGAAATAGTCGGTGGACGGTGTTTCAGATGTCATTATAGGAATTAGTACTTACAATATATATATTTATATTACTCCAGACAATATTTATTTATATTTGCTGAAGGCAAGACTTAAATAATTGTTTGTGTGTGTTGTGTTGGGTGTGTGTTACGAACCACCACCGCGGTTCTTCAACAGGACTTGTGTGTGATCTGTGGCTGTCTAAATCCTTTTTATTTTTTTATTTTTTTTATACTAGCACGACATGTGACCTTGGGCCCACCTGATGGTAAGTGGCGCGCAAGGTCCATGAATGTTAGCAACTGAAGTCAGATACTCGTAACTGCCATCAGTCCCTAACACTATGCCGGCTTGACTAGATGCTTTTTCACACTTCGCTTGAAGGACTCCAGATTATAGGAAAGTGGAAACACAGAGGCTGGAAGAGCATTCCACATCTTTATCGTACGACAGATGTATGAGTCCCCAAATTTATATGTACGCGAAGGGATGGTGACTACGGTATGTGGGTGCATATTCTGACCAGTGCGTGTTGTTCGGTTGCGGAATGGAGAGGGAGGGATTAGGTTATAGAGTTCTTCGGAGCACTCGCCATAGTATAGCCGGTAGAACACGCTCAGAGAAGCCACATCTCGGCGAAGCTGCAGGGATTCGAGAGTTCCAGATGTAGTGGCATCGTCCACAATTCGAACAGCTCGCCTCTGCAGGACATTGAGAGCATCTGTGAGGTACTTGGCGGAACCATCCCAAAGGTGAGAACAGTATTCTACACATGATCTGATCTGTGCTTTGTACAGCAACAGTCTAATTGAAGGCGGAAAAAACCGCTTCACCTTGTTCAGTATTCCGAGCTTTCCTACAGAAGTCTAAATTAGTAATCGAACTCAGGTCCTTAAGCATTCATTATTCAGGTCTTTGATCAAGTAAATATACAGTTATTCATCTTCAATTATTGTAGACTGGAACAGTCCGCGGCGATCTGCTGAATTTTTCATGAAGTCTAATTTACATAATAAACGGGATATAGTAAAAAAATACCTATATGGCATTCGTCGAGACCTGACACTAAATATAAACAAACCACCAAAAAATTTTTTTAATGAGTGTCAATTATGAAAATAGCAATCGCAAAGCAAACTCGGTAAATCTTGTTTCAAGCGGGGTTATATTTATTAATTTATTAAGGAAAACTATTGACATTTAATTCACAAGTATAGATGCAAAAATAGAAACAAAAAATCATTTACAAGTTTTCACTAGTAGTGCTAGAATAATACATATTATGAACGATGAAAGCATCTACAAACTATCACTTCATGCAATAAACTAATAACTGTACAATAACAAAAACTATTATCGTTTAAAGAACCTTAAGTTAAACGCATTTCTTCCTTGTCATCTATAGTCATATCAACATCAGTTTCATCAATAAATGCATTAAGAGTATTACAAGCTCTAATTAAAAATGTATTTTGTCTGTAGTTAGTGCTTGCCAAAGGTATGCGAAAAGTGGGCTTGTACCGATTGATCCGCACTAGTGTATTTATGTTCAGCCGGGATAGCAACCTATAAATATAACCATGGCAAACATATTAGTACTGCACTTCTTGGCTCAGCTTCAGTCTGCTGTACTTCACATAATGTGGTGCACTGACCTTTATTAAGCAAAGTTAACATTAGATGTAAAAGATGTATCGAATGAAGAATAATATTTTAAAATATCAGGTACTGAACAATCTCCGATTTGGCCCCAATTAAATGACTTAACGGTAAGTAAGCTGACGCACCCATTTTTTTTTACAATTCTAAGAAACTTCTCAAATATTCAAGTATAAATATTGCGAGGTCTGTTCAAAAAAATGATCATGTTACAATAATTGTCTCAAAAAGAAAATAATGACAATTAACATTCGTTTTGCTACTTTTGTTGTACTATTTACGTGGTTATGCGGTTAAGAACGTAGAATTAGACGCGGAGGTATAGGATATGGTCGTGATACACTCTCTCCCTATTACTTTATTGTGGACATGCCGGGTTCTAACCGTTTAAGGATTTCAAGGTCATGTGTATCCACATGTCACATCCCACACCAGGGACCTGCCAAGTTTACATGGCCTAACAGTTATTCCGACAGGTCTCTTGCCATCGCTCTGCGCAATTCCAGAGAGTTCTAGAATCGCAGGTACTACAGCAGTGACAAAAGCCCTTCGGATGATTTCGTTGAGAGCAGCGTGATGAGGAATACGGCCAGCACTTCTAGCTCAAAAGAGCCTATGGTTTTCGAGATGTTCCATACCGACACTGGTGATGGTGGACGGTTCCGGTGCTTTTCTTTTTAATGGCTTGAATTACTTAGCGTTAATATTAAAGTTCCTGGGTCCTAATTAATTGCGTTCTACAAACTTGGATCTACTTAGAAAATTAAATGGATTTTGAATGTTCGTTAATCGTACCTACTTTGTAAATTATTGTTTTAACTGTACATAAAATGAAACAAGTTCGAGAAATATTAACTTAAGCGATTCTAGTTTGTTATAAGGATTTTTTTTATTAGTACACAAGGTGAACATTATTTTTTTAGGTGTGGATGTAAAAACGCTTTCCTCAATATCAAAAAAAGGCCAAACATGTAAAATTTTACCCAGATGTGGGGGAGATTTCCAACTCCCGTGATTATCAACCCGTGGTAGATGAGTGGACTGTATATGGTGTGGGGTGGTTTGACGACGAGCCAGCCCGTGAAGTCCAAAGAAAGGGGCAGAAGCACTTACCTCTTCCAGCAGCAGCTGACAACGTCACAGTGGAGTCGACCCCAGGGTTACAGAAGAAGACCAGCTCTTCCGATACTAAAACTCTTTTTACATTATGTTGGTTACCTATGCTTGGATAGGAACCAAGGCATTGCCTTGGTTGGGGCGGACGTGAACAATTTGTGTTTTGGTGACCTCAAACCGCGCGTGCTCAATTTTCGGTGTTGCAGCAGTGTCTGCTGAATAGTGATATGACATATCACATAAAACTAATAATCCAAGTAACTACACTCTCGTGGCTATTCAGCAGACACTGCTGCATCACCGAAAATTGAGCATACGCGGTGTGACGTCACCGAAACACAAAAGGCTGAGGTGCGACTCTCCCCACCGATGGGTCACAGAACTGGCTTTAACATCAGACATGTACCAATAAGAAATACTCTTTTCTTACGTTTGTTTGTCAAAGACGGTTTAATAGGTGGTAACCGGACTGAATTTGCCCAGTCTGCCGGGGCGGGGACGTATCCACCATTCGTGCCCGATAGACCCAGTAAAGTGTATCCATACGTTTCGGGATCAGGCTTTAAATGCCGTCATGCCCAGTCAAGCCGGCATAGTGTTCGGGACTAATGGCAGTCATGAGTATCTGATTCCAGTTGATAACATTTATGGACCTTGCGCGCCACTTACAATCAATATTCGTTATAGTATAAATGAAATTTGAAAAAAAAAAATTATTTTAAACGAGCCTAGCTAGTGGTTTAGCGATTAAGTCTGTGGATTTAGACGTACCTACCCGGTTTGATTCCAGGTCGGGGTACAATATTTTTTTCTATTTAATTGTGATATTTCTAGAGTTTGGTGCGCTAGAGTCATCGACGAGCTTGCCACTTGTCATGATGGGCCTAAAGTAAAGTTGGATAAATTGTATATGTTTCTGACCACCCCGGAAGTGATGACATCGAAGGGATGGAGACGTGATGATACTTTCCTTTTTAACAAACGATTATCTTATTACATAGAGCATTTTCTTCGGTCTAAACCCATCTTAATGTTATAGGGATTACGGCGGTAATGATACTTAACAGTTAATTCTTCTAGAAGATAGCAAATATTACGTCAGTCCGTGAGATAGTAGCAGATGTTAGGATTACAGCAATAGGGCAGGCAGTTAAATGTTTTAATCGCGAAAAACAAGACCGAAACAATTCGGGATGCGGGCGGGATTATCGTCCCAGATTCCCTTTGTGTGTTTTAAGGTGTAGGCACACTGAATGCGTACATGACGTCACACATCTCTATATTTCAAATGCTCCCAGATAAATGTAAGATTGTACCACATACAAGTACTGTGAATCTAGACATTTTCAACCAAAATGTTAGTCTATTTAAGAGAAATGTTATTGATTGTAAACTAACGTAAAGTGACTTTTTACTATTCTTATATTGACTTTTTTGACTTATACTAATATATAACCTATGATCTAACTTTCAACATAAATTGACATTAATAATAACATATTTATTCTCGTATATAGTATTAATATATTGATAATGATAAAATAGATGAAACCTAAAATTTTCAAACTGAAAAACACAGTTGACTCTATTCATCCAAGTGCGCCAGAGAAACTTACTTATTTGAAATTAATCCCGGGCGGAGAGTTGGGTGGGTAGAGGGGTGAGGGGGGGCGCTATTGGAGGGGGAAGTCCCCAAGTTTGTTTCTTCCTCTAGTCACTTGCCATCATGCTCTGGCCTAGAGAACAGCGGGCATACGCCGTCGAGAGCTTCTTTTCCATTGGTCGCTCACTTGTTGCTACGCAACGTGCCTTCCGCGCTCGCTTTAAAATTCTTCTTTTTTTCTTCCAAGCCTCGAAGAAATAAACGCTAAGGATGTGTGGTTTCAGCAAGATGGAGCCACAGCACACACAGCACGAGGCTCAATGAATTTGTTGCGACAACATTTCCCCGACCGGCTTATCTCTCTCAGAGGCGATCTCACATGGCCGGCTCGCTCTCCAGATTTGGCTCCATACGATTTCTTTTTATGGGGTTATTTGAAATCCCTGGTTTATGTCGATCGGCCACGGATAATAGCTCACCTCAAAAACAACATTCGCAACGTCATTGCCAACATAGCGATTGATATGCTGCAAAGAGTGGACACTAACTTCAGAAATCGACTTAATCAGTGTATGCGCAATGGGGGTCGCCATTTAACTGATGTCATTTTCAAGTCTGTTTAAAAAAAAAATTGGGATATTGTATTCTAAAATAAAATTAAAATTAAAACAATAACTGAAGTACTTTTGTTTTTAATGACGTTTCAAATACGTAAGTTTATCTGGCGCACCCTGTATGTGTAGCATGCCGTGTACCTTTGGGTTGCAATTCCGACCTTATGAATTATTGTAAATTTGTGCTTGATATGTATTAATTGTAAACTGTTAGTGTACCTTAAATAATAAATAAATAAGTACTCGTAGCATTTTGCTATCTGTTTAATTTCTGGCCAGTTATCGTTGGCCCGGTCTACAATCATTACCTTTGTATGCCATGATCGAAATAGCCTCCCATGCGGTCAATCAGTCCAACGCGGCCCGAGCCATGTTACGTTCTGTTATGTATTCCAGCATGCCGCCCAGCTTGAAGATCCGGAGATGTTCACTAATTCCCGTATTACCTACACTTCGCTAGCCTGGCATTACCTTCTGGCAAAATAACAGGGACAGATCCAAAGCCAGCAGAACGTATCTCCCGAGCACCGTGATTTGTGTGTAATTCAGTCATTGCTCGAGATCTGAAGATGCCTACTATTGGAGTTTGTCTTCTGGCTGACTAGACTTATGTTCAATCGGGCCGACAACACTTTAAGTATCTACAAAATATCGCTTTGGTATGCACGCCCCTCCAGCGGGTCACCACTTCTTAGATAAGAGCTCCTGGAGGAGAGCTGAAGTAGTCAAACCTAGAACTCATAGTTTCATGAGCCACATGAGCGGATAAACTGGAAAATGTACCAATGCCCAACCCAGGCCCATTAGCTATCCGGTAGTCCAAATTGTCTGTTTGAATAAAAATATGTAGAGATTTACAGTCTTCTAAAGTTAAGTTTAGTAAAAACATTAACGTATGACGTCATTGACTATAATTCTGCCCGGACTTCCGTTCATGTGGTACCCGCAACCAATTTGGTGATATTTGAACAAGCCTCAAGCTATTAGGCGACCTACATGATTTCAAAGACGTATATCCAATATCTCGGTCATCAAATTAATTTATTACTAACATCATAAGTGACAATTTAAAAAAATACGGATTTCTTAGCATTTATATTAATTTAAGATTTGTTTTAGATTTAATAGAGTAAAATTTATTTAATTATTTTACTATTTTAAGCTATTGCATAGCTTTTATCGCGGGCTTTGAGCGCGGCGACCGAATCAAGAAATTCCATAACGAAAATAAACCTAACACCCCCTACTCCGACCGGCACAGCGGTGCGGCGTTGAAAGCCGTGCATCGTCTAACGTCCGTTTCAGTTCGGCAGACTTCGGCACGGTGTTTGTGTGCGTGCGACTAGACGTATGCGTGTAGACTAGCTGCTAACTGCTCATAATTGATTCTATCTCTTTTAGACACAATGCTAGATGAGACAGCGTGCTTTTTGTCCGCGTCCACGAGTATTATAAAAAACTTTAAATATCAAAGAAAAAAAAATACTGCATAAATAATACTTATAAATAAATAATTATAATTGCATAAGTTGCATAATTGCATAAAAATGCTATGCAATAGCTTTACCGCGGCAGTCCTAGAGTGCCACACGTATTTATTTACCACCTTATTATTATTATTTATATTATTTACCTAATTTGGCCACGATGGCTAGACGGATTGCCGAGCATCTGATTCATTATCGATTCCACAAGTTGGTATTAGTGGAACCGGGATCGACGGCTTAACCTGCTCTCCGAGATACGGGAACGGTGGTGTTGTAAATCTAGGACAAATGTACGTAAAAAAAGTGTATTTATCATTGGTACATGCCGGGGGGGTTTGAGCCTACCTTTGTAGGATATTTAAGGAAAGCGTTCTTACAACCGAGCCACCACCGCAGTTGTACTATTACAAAATTTATAATAAATAAATAAATATTTCCAGACAGGTCACACAGCGCCATCTAGTTTCCGTGGTAAGCTACGAGACTTGTGTTACGGAAACTAGATGGTTGATGAACTACATATAAATTATTATTTTTTTGTAAATATATACATATAAACACCCAGACCGAGACAAATTATACAATGTACAACTTGCCCCCTGTGGGAATCGAACCTACGACCTCCCGAGTTCACGGCAACGTTTGTTACCACTAGACCACGGAGGCGATCAATATATATTGACTTTGCGTGTCCAACTTATATACGTCTAGTTATAAGACTCATTTGAATAATATCCATTAAACTATTCCAGTACACGTGATTTTCAGTTAATTAATTATTAAGCACAACCTTAGCACCTGATGATGAGAGGGCAAGACGCTGAACTTGGGACCTGTAGGTACTGTATATTAAATGAACCTAAATTGCGTTTGAAACTAATTTCAAGCGACTATATACATATAGGTATATGCATAACGTAAAAGCAACGAAGTAGTTGCTTGTTTCTTGCTTGCTAGACTCGTTTCTAATAAGAATCGTTCCGATACTGTAATTAAGGTCAAAATCATACTGTACCCTAGGCAATTTTTTTTTGTTTTCTTCTACCGATGGATGATGAGGTGATAGGGAAGGCAAAGGGTCTAGCCAATACAGCCAAGTCTGACTATTATATCTTTCTTTTTCATGATTTAATGAGGTCGTCATCAAATTCCAGATGCTGCAGAATTTGATACTTTTCTTGGAGTCACTCGCGGCACCATAGCTCAAACACGTCGGGTAAAATATGGGAGTTGACAGCGCGGGAAAACCGCAAAAAAAAATAAACTGCAACTTGTGCCCCATATTTAACGTCCAATTTATCGCTTTCCATAATTATTCACATTGTAGCACATTATTAAACAAAACAACACCAGTGACCAATAATATCCACAGCAAATTAATTTACAAAACAAAAACTTGCACATCTCTACGGAAAATGGCGCGAAGAACTTCGCAAAATCCTGCTCCTTGACGCGGGGTACTGTTGCATTACGACTTAGGAATCGTGTTGCTAATGGAAAAATAAACTATTATTTAAAGTGTTGGTATTAAAATAAATCCTACAATAAAATTACTTACTAAATAATAATAAATTACGAAAATTTGACCGCCTCCGTGGTCTAGTGGTAACAAACGTGGGTTCGATTCCCACCGGGGGCAAGTTGTACATTGTATAATTTGTCTCGGTCTGGGTGTTTATATGTATAATATGTATATTTTACAAAAAAAAAGTATAATATGTAGTTTATCAATCATCTAGTTTCCGTAACACAAGCCTCGTAGCCACGGAAACTAGATGGCGCTGTGTGACCTGTCTAATTATTATTTTTTATGTCATAATGATGCAATCTGCCCATATTATGGGCATACAATATGCTTATGTAAATAGATATTTATTTAAAAATTATTTATTCCAGTATCCTTGGCACCTTGCCCATTGGCAGCGATTTGGAGCAAATGTATTATTTATAATATTTTTTATTTAGTTTTTTCTTCATTTTAGTTTATATTTTTATTTATTAATTAGGTTTATTTTTATTAATAGTAATTTATGTTTTAAGATGTAAGTTTTTAGTTTAATTAATATGTTATTATTTTTTTAAATCATTGTACCTTATTTTCTTCGAATAAAACAGCAATAGATATTTATTTACTATATTTATTTGTATATAGTTTATATTTAATATTGTTCTTGTTAATTTATTGGAATACAATGTTAATGTTAAAATTTGCATGCTAAAAAATAATTTATTGAGTAAAAACAGTTGTCAATAAGAATTTTCTTTAACTCAATAGTAAAACGTTTTATAGGTAACTCTCGTATCTCTTTAGGAATTTTATTATATACTCTAATGCACATTATGTGGCAGTTTCTGCTGTAATATTCACTTACACAACTTGGGTAGATTAGTAGGGTATAATCTCTGGGTACAAATTTGTTACAAGTATTATATTTTTTAAAGAGATTAGAATGTTTATTGACAAATATTCCTATTTCAAGGATATACATTTAAGCCAATGTCAATAATTTTATAAGACTTACAATGCTAGTATACGTATGTATCTGTATGTATACTTACAATAAAAGTTTTGGTTAATAAATGAGAGATCAAGGGGTCGGCTTTAGTTTCATTTCCCAGAGCGTGTGATTGTGTCGACGGTTGTGGGTAGTCGTAAAATGAGGGATTTCTAGGACGTGCAATTAACGACATAGAATACTCAGAGAAGTTACTAATTTTTAATTTGTATTTTTTTTTTAGTATTTAACCCACTGTTTTAGAAGAATGAACTGTACAAATAATATAAAATCTTCCTGGCTTAAGATCTAATAATTTATAATATTGTAATTTTTATGTCCTAGTTATCATCTGTGATTTTTCTGAAAATAAATAAATAAAGTAACTGCTAATTAAATTTTACGATTATAAATTTATAAAAAAACTCTTAAATTACAAAAGAAAAACTAAATTATAATTTTATTAAAACTACCTACTTAAAAAGTAAAAAAATAATTAAATATAAACTAAACCTAATACAAATGGATTTAGACTCGGGGGTACCGTGTTCGATTCTTGGTCCTTGGTTGGGACACAACAATATTTAATATTTAAATAAATAAATTGGATTAATATTTAATTTATTTGTGATATTTCTGGAGGCGTCTTACCACTTGTCATGATTGGCTCTGTGAATGTTTATAAGCGTGGTTTCTGTACCCCGCAAGGGGTACGGTCGTGATGATACTTTTATTTACTAAAATACATTATTAATGTCGAAAGTTTAAATTAAAACTATAAAGTTTGAGCAAAAAACTTCATCGATATCAGACATAAGTGGTTTTTAAAAACATTTTAATTCCCTACAACTCTTGTATCTTTACTTTACTCGTGCGGCATAACTTTTGATTCTGCGGCATAAAGACCATTGTTATTTTGTTTGACTAGTCCCTCTATGTATTTCTGCTTTGATGGTCGGAACAATTAAAACGAAGGTTAAACTGGCATGTAGACATTGAATTACAAGGAATGACCGTACGCATTGAAAGGGAAAGTTGAAAATTATCTTTGGGTTGATTTATGTGTGCTTTCAGATTTTTTCAGACAATAGCTATGACATTTTGGCGTTGGCTGTATAAATAAGAAACCTTCAGGGGACAATCCAACATTTTCAAAGCGTTAACTCTTTTAAATATTACGCGTACGAAGCAGCAAGTATAACGGGTGTCCCCAACAAGAGCGCCGGATTTAAATTTGCCTCCATTTTGTTAATGCGAGTTGTACGGTGTTTTTTGTACAGTTTTTCACCCCCAGACCACGCATATGACCCAGAATATGGAAAAGTATTCAAACCCACAACGTGTTTTATTTCTGCCAAATGAAATGAAATAAAATATCTATTTGCAAAAAACATGGTAACAAACAATATTAAGTTTTATTAATATTAATTGGGTCACATATTTCGCCATAAGAATGCAAAAATTTACAACAACTGTTATGGAAGTAAAGTTACTAAAAACTCAGCGTTGCTTCTTTAGTAACTTTACTTCACAAAAACCTTTGTGTTGCTTAAAATACACATAGTATTCCTCCAAAGTATTGAAACATTCCTGAACTTGCCACGCATGCAGTACTCTGCAGAATCTTTTATAAAGCATCTCTGTCCATACCTTTGGCAAACAATTATATATTTTAGCACTCATGTAGGAGGCGTTCGTCTAAAGATTTCTAATTTAGGTATAGGCATTACTAAGGATGTGTCAGTGATGGAACGTTTGCCATTATTATTACTTTGTTGATACAGCTCATTTTTTGACTTAACATTACATGCCTTAAAGATGTATACACATGGAATTAGCTTAGCTATACAGAGGGGAAATGTTCCCAGTCTTCTTGGGACTATCACTGAAGGGTGATATTTCATTTATTTTCATTTCATTTATTTATCACCGTAGGGACCGTCTGGAACACTTGGTTAAGTCATTTTATAATACTCTGTAACTAATATTAGTTACCTACAATAAGCGAGATAACACAATCATGGTCAGACAGCTTAATACGAAACAACACGATGAAGACCAGAAACAGCCCAAACTATCAATACAATTATGAGAGCCATATTGAATGCTAAATAATCAAATACAGAAAATAAAATTTTAATACTAATAATGTCAAACTATGTTAAAATAAAAATGTCAAGTACTACAAGGTACTACTATAATCTAATATAAATATATATATATTGTATACAACACTAAAATATGTCAAATAACTAATATTATTAAACATAGAAATCTGCCACAAGGGCATCGTCATTAAAACTAGATAAGAAAAAGAAAATATATACACACCCTATACAATTGGCTAGTTATATGCATACATATCTTCACGCCAGATCCCTTGCGGGGTAGGCAGAGACAATTGAGCGCCACTTGACACGATCACGACATACCTCTTTCGCTTCGTCGACATTCATCATCCTCTTCATACATGCCCTTTTGTTACGAAAGCTTTTTAATGTACCTTCAGTCAGTGTTTTATTTATTTGATCGTGATATGTGAATCTCGGTCTGCCAGGGCCTCTTTCACCCACAACTTTCGCATTATATATCTGGTTCGTCAATCTTTCATCGCTCATCCTTTCAACATGCCCAAACCATCGTAGCATGCCTTTCCTTATTTTTGTCCATATGCTTTCTTTTATACCCACCATTTTCCGTATTTCGACGTTACGTATGCGGTCCGCCAAAGTGACGCCGCATATGCGACGCAACGACCTCATTTCTACTGCATTAACCCTACTCTCATGCGTATTCTGACATATCCACGTCTCGCTTCCATAGTTATATGATATGGCTATATTGTTCTATATGTGAAAAATATATGAAAAACCTTTTAAAATTCACAGTCAGAGCGATCTGAAATTCATGAGTTATTTTTCCAATGTGTGAGAAAATTTGATTCGAATCCATATGCAAAGCTAAATTAAATTTCGCCGGATCAAGTCTCGTTTACTTTTTTGTGAAAACCTGCGCGATATCAAATCTATTGTTTTAATATTGAGAATGATTACATATTCAATTCAATTCATTTATTCACCATAAGATACATGACGTACACTTGGTTTTGTCAGTTATACAATCAACAGTTTACATATCATGGAAGGATAGCAAAAGATCGACCATTAGTGCAAAGAACAGCCATCATCATTACCAAATTAAGACTATGTAAATTATACACTCCCTAAATATAGATGCTGCTGTAAAAGAGCGTTGTGAGTTAATATACTACTTAAACCTACATTATTAAATTAGATGTCAGTAAATGTCACAAAATATATTAATAAATATTACACTATGTAAGATAAGCAGCTGTAAAAGGGCGTTGTCACTTAAAAACTATAAATAAAAAATATATATAAAAAACTTCTACAGAGAGTTTATTATACAATTTGACACAAGAAGCCCTTTGATGTTTTATTAAATCTGTGCTTTGGTACTTGGATAAGATGGTACATGTGATGGTAACGTGAGTTTTCTCTAAATTGCATTTTGGGAAACTCCTTTATGTTCTCCTTAATATATAGCAAACACAGCATTATATAACTACTTACTACATTATAAATTATATAATAATTCAATATCCAAAACAGCGTCTAAAAAACTGGGGATACAGAATAGAAATAAATAATAATAATAAGGTAATAATAAGAATAAGGTATTCCTACCCTCACTTATGATTTTTTTGTATATTTTAATGCTAGCACGACATGTGACCTTACCCACCCGATGATAAGTGGCGCGCAAGGTTCATGAATGTTAGCAACTGGAATCTGACACTCATGACTGACATCAGTCCCTAACACTATGCCGGCTTGACTAAGCATGCAATTCGAGCCTGATCCCAGACAGTGAAAAGGTTGTTAAGAAAATTACTTTTAGAAGAGCAGAAAGAGACATCAGTCCCTAACACTATGTCGGCTTGACTAAGCATGCAATTCGAGCCTGATCCCAGACAGTGAAAAGGTTGTTAAGAAAATTACTTTTAGAAAGAGACATGTTTTTTTTTTTTTTTAATTATATTTGATGTAGATTTATTTATATAGTAATAGCAGCGCCTCGTAGTATCGTAATAGTAATGACCTAATAGGAGTCCACACCTCGGCAAGCATTACTTCTGCCGGCATGTGTAAATAGCTCCTAGTTTGCTACGAGACAATCCTTGCCAAACAAAATTTATTTGTGAACTTTTTACGATCAGAGAATATCACTGCGCGTCCCGTGTCTAATTTTGGCGGGAAATTTTATTGCTCTCTACCTACACCAGAGAACTTAGAAATGGCTAGACAGAACTACTATTTATTCATTTAATGTATTTTTTTATTTGAAGGAAATAAGGTACAATGATTTAAAAAAATAATAAAATATTAATTAAACTAAAAACTTACATCTTAAAACATAAATTACTATTAATAAAAATAAACCTAATTAATAAATAAAAATATAACTAAAAACTAAAATGAAGAAAAAACAAAATAAAAATTATTATAAATAAAAATATTGCTCCAAATCGCTGCCAATGGGCAAAGTGGCAAGTTAATAAGAGTTAATAAAACTTAATAATATATACATATTGCCTCCGTGGTCTAGCGATTACGTCCGTGCATTTAGACTCGGAGGTACACAGGTTTCGATTCTTGGTCGAAACACTACGATCATTGATCGATGTCGGGACACAGTAAATTATTTAATTTATTTGTGATATTTTTTGAGTTAGGTACGCTAGAGACATCGACGAGCTTGCCACTTGTCATAATGGGCCTATAGTAAAGTTGACTAAATGTGAATCCCCTTCATTAAAAAAAAAGAAGCGTAATGATAAATTTAAGTGTACATTTTAAGAAATGTATCTATCAACTTTCAAGGAAATAAAATTATCAACATTTAAGACACAAAAATTGTTCACAAAAAACTTGGTAGATGGTAATATTCTCCGGTGAATACTGTTTTCCGGATATTCACAGTAACGTAATGGTATTTGCAGCCAACAATATCCTGATCTAGCGGTTAAGTCCGTTTAGACTCGGAGGTACTGGGTTCGATTCCTGGTCGGGAGACATAAATATTTATTAATGTAAATAAATACATTTAATTAATATTTAATTTATTTGTGATATTTCTCGAGTTTGCTACCTAGAGACATCGACGAGCTTGCTACTTGTCATGATTGGCCTATAGTAAATTTGGCTAAATGTAAATCCGCTTATTTATAAGCGTGGTTTCTGACCATCCCGAAAAGGAAACGGTCGTGATGATACTTTACTTCTTTCTAATATCGTTTTATTTTAATGTCATTTCTGCTATATATTTCTATCTATGTTCTCTACCTCCAGTTTAACAGGATCATCCATTCATCCAATTTATTATATCCCAACTTTTCTAACTACAAGTAATGTTATGCCTACTTAGCTATAAAACTACATGACTGTATATACTTGTCTATACATATTATTGTGTGTATGTATGTTATTAATTGTACGTTGTGGTGTAGTTTTCTGAATATGCTTTATTTTGTAAATCTGATATAGCTGAGTTTTCCTTGCATATTCTGTTCTTAATGAACCTGGGATACCGTTATACCTCAAGAATGATCTTTCTTCATTCCACGATAGATCTCTACGTTCCTCTGACAACTCTCTTCTTTCTATCCCTTCGTATAATTCCAGTTTCATTTCAAACTCATTTGTCGTTGTCGCCACAAAAGAAAATGCCCATTTTTCTTAGAGAAATATTGATTAATCTTTGCATTCTAGAATATACCTAGGAATCAAACGGTACTTCCGCGTCTAAATTCACGTTCTTTTTCACTTTTTAGTTGTTTATCCAGCACATTTTTGTGGAGCTTTTAAATTATTTGTGATCCCTTTCAAGAGTATTGGTTCCTCTTTAAAACAGGACGTGAGTCTTTGTCTCAAATCTGTCGTATTCGAAGCAACAGACATTTTTCATGATTAAAATTTCTATGTGTGTGTAAAATGTAAGCTTAGAATTTAAGAATAGCTTTCTATATTAAGGGTAAAATATAAGAAGCGTGCTTGGACTTTGGTTTAACTTAAGTCTGGACGCCGAGAGTTGATAAATATTATGATATCATCTCGGAGAAGCGACTGTCACTTAATTATCGCAAACTGTATGACGGGGCGTCGCTTAAAGCCTCGCATACTGAGTATCGTGGTACGAGGAGACACGCAGTTGTCGTAAAGCGCTAACGGTAACGGTAATAAAATAAATAAATAAATGGACTTAAATTAATAACTGAAAAGAAAGAAATAAATACAAATAATACGCAGGCTGGTTTTTTATCTTTTAATATACTATTTTTATTTTATTATTTTTAGTTATCGCTGTATTCGTCGGCTTATATTTATATTATTTAAAGTTGTAAGACTTATTGATAAGATTATTAATAAATACTTTTATTTCAGATGATGAAAACCTTTTAAAACAAACCAAATTTCATTCAAAATTCATTCAAATCAATTTCGTTCCAAAATTATATTTAATTTTCGTGACTTAAATATTTATAATATGAAGAGATAGATGTCAAAATTGCTAGAGCGTGTAGTGATTCTGACAAAACAAATATTTTAAATAAGGAAACGTAATCTTTAATGTTGCGAGAAAACCAACCACGTGTTGTATATCAAAAAGAGATTGCCCTAACCCAGGCCTCAACTTTTTTGCAGCGTGCCTCAACTAAATACAATTCAATAATCATAATAAAAAATTAAAAGTATTTTATTAAAAAAATAATTACAACATCTGTTTACCCCAGTATTAAAAAATCATCATCATAACAGCCCCTAGAACACAGCGTCCTAGACCTCCACTGCTGGAGATGGGCCTTCCAGAACATATATCTGGAGAATTTGGCCTACACTCGCCACGCTGGCCAGACGGCTTTAAAAAATAATTTAATTTAATTGTCAATTGGTTAAGATTTATGTATAAAATAGTTACAAAGCACTATTTATACGATTAGGTTCTTTATTATGACCAGGTACTTTATTATAGATAAAACACTGGATTTCAAATCGGCGGGATCGAAACTATATAATTATTCGTTAATAATTATATAGTTAATAAAAAAAGTTTTTGTCAATTGTCGTTATGCTAAGGTAAAATAAATAAAATTAATTACAGATTATGAAAACACAATATATTAACTATTAAATAAAAATTCATTCTCATTTCACACCGTCTGCAAGTAGTTTGTGTTCTAGGGATTGTGTTGCTTCTATTATGTTCCTTTCTGTGATGAATAAAACACGACCTTTTAATACGGTATTAGGTAAAATTGTATAACCTTTTAAACACCTAAATGGACAGGAGTCTCCATATTGAATAAGTTCAAAATAAATGAATAAATAAGTGGTCCAGTAAACATAATGAGACCACATCTAATGGTCGAGCGGTTTTCTCTGAAACACATAAATAACTGAATAGTGTGTACGTTAAAATGGTGGGGCTATTGCTAAAACTAGTTGACAAAGAAAACATAAAAGTCAGACAGACAGTGGGGTCGTCCAGGCCCGGATGCATAATGGGCCTGGGTTGGGGATGGGGACAGTTCCCCGTTTTCCCCGGCAGGATCTCAGCGGGTAACCACCGGTAATTCATGCACGTTTAGTGCTGAGCACCGTTACTTGTATAACAGCGCCCGTGTGGCTCATGAACCCAGGGGGCTAAGTTCGACTGCTTCTGCTCTCCTCCAGGAGTACTTCTCTAGGAAGTGGTCTCCCCTTGGGGGGCCGTGCACAAGAAGACGATTATAAAGACGGAGCGATATTCTGGAGATGCTTGAAGTGTCCGTTGTCGGCCCGAGAGAACATACGTCTAGTCAGGCCAACGACAAACTCCTCAATAGTAGGCATCTCCAAATCTCGAGCTAAGACGGAATTACGCACGAACCATCGCGCTCGGGAAACCACTCTGAGGGATATGTTCTGATGTCATAAAAGTATACAGCGCTTGTTAAATCACATTGAAATACAATTTTTTTTTAAAGCGAATTCACATTTAGCCAACTTTACTATAGGCCAATCATGACAAGTGGCAAGCTCGTCGATGTCTCTAGCGTACCAAACTCAGGAAATATAATATATATATATATATTTAAATTAATAAATATTATTGTGTCTCGACCAGGAATCGAACCCGGTACCTCCGAGTCTAAAATCCGTGGACTTAACCGCTAGACTACGAAAGCTTAAATAATTTAAACTATCTATTTTCTTCATAACCTTATTACATATGTCAGTCACAAAGGTTAGTTGAAAATGCATCTACGGAATTAAGCTCGCCTATGTACCTGTACTTTTTTTGGTTATGTACAATAAGTAATTTATTATTAAGGGCTTTTGTCACTGCTGGAGTACTCGCGATCCTAGAACCCTCTGGGATTGCGCGGAGCGATGGCAAAAGACCCGACGGCATGACCGTCCCTGGTGTGGGATGCGACATGTGTAGACACATTAGTTCCATCACCATCCAGGCAACCTCGTCAAGCCCGGGAAGTGCGGCGGTTTCTGCTGAGAACCTCAAGCAGTGCAAATACGCCAACCTCTTACAGGTACGAATTTGTGCCGTTAGGGGTCGAGACGATGGGCTCATGGGCACACTCAGCCAAGCGTCTGGCCAAGGGTTTGTCCAAACGGCTAACGGAAAAGACAGGAAAGCCGGCAAATATTTTTGCCAACGTATTAGCTTAGCTATACAGAGGGGAAATGTTGCCAGTCTTCTTGGGACTATCATTGAAGGGTCGTCTCTAGAGGACATTTTTTGCTTATAGTTAATTTTTATATTTATTTAAATTTTTACTTTTAAGTAGTTCTAATGTGACCTTTGGAAAAGAGTGTCTCTAGTTTAACGCACACTATATCTGTTAGTGCTAACATTGCAGAATGTTAAGGCCGCCTTGTGGCTCAAAGCAATTAAGGGCCTAATGTCTCCCACGGTCAACTGGTTTATTACTTTTATCACCAGCTTTGAGGTGACGTTAATATTTAATTGTGTTTTGTTACATTTATTGTATTGTTTAATGAGTCCTTTTGCTCCATTTTTCAGATTAAACGACGATATAGATGGTGTACACTGTACAGTTTTATACTTTTCTCCTGCCTCGTCCTAGCGGTTAAGTTCGTAGATTTAGATGTTCAATTCGTAGTCGGGACACAATTATTTATTTACTCAAAAATAATAATAAATAATAATAATAAAAATTCTTTATTGCACAAAGTTAAATAACTTAAAACTAAGCGCATAGGCGAGCTTTATGCCTTAAGGCATCTTCTACCAGCTAACCTTTGTGAAAAGTAACCAATTACAGGCAGAGTGCCAAAAAATATATAAATGATAGATAATGAGAGATACTATAAAATATTAATTTATACTAATACTTACTATTATTATTATAATACTGGTATAATAAACTACATAAACAACAATACATACTATACATACATGATACACACATACAATACACTACACATAATACTTACTGAAAGGGTAATATTTACATAGAATACATACACTTAGTTTTTTTTTTTTTTTTTTTTGCCGCTGAATCTGACAAATGGAAGTGTAGCCAACTCTATCTTATTATGTATTTCCCTACTGCCAATGATCATCACTTGCGTTTTTTTGGGATTTACTAACAAGCCAAACCTATAAGACCACTCACGGATTGCATCCAAGTCTTGGTTCATTTGGGCTACAGCAGTCGCCCCCTCTTCCTTGTCAAAGTGAGCGTAAAGTTGCAGATCGTCCGCATAAAGGTGGTAATTGCAGCGTATTACTTCTGAAGCCTTGTTTATGAATACCGAGAACAACAAGGGTGACAGGACACCACCTTGTGGTACGCCTACTATTGTAGAGCACCAATCAGAAAACGTGTCATCAACTCTGATGCGCTGCTCACGATCACCCAAGTAGCTGTAGAACCACATGTTAACCGTGTTAGAAATGTTTAAGGTACGTAATACAGCCATAAGGATCTCGTGGTCAACACAGTTAAAGGCGTTGCTAAAGTCAAGAAGAGTTAAAAGAGTAAGTTTCCGACTATCAATTGCAGAACGAATATCATCTGTTATTTTAAGAAGAGCGGAGGTTGTGCTATGTGCGGGACGAAAACCCGACTGAAAGTGATTAAACAGATTTTGACTATTTATGAAATGAGTGAATTGATAATGAACAACACGTTCCAGAATCTTGGAGAGAAAGGGAAGGATAGATATGGGTCGAAAATCTGTGAGTAGTGAAGGTGAAGCCTTTTTGGGAGTAGGCAAGACGTAAGCCTTTTTCCATTGAGAAGGGAATGTGCCCGTGGACAGAGAAGAGTTTATAATATGTGTTATGAAGGGTAAAATTATGTGGATGATAGGCATCAGCATGTTACGGCCAATGCCATCATGACCGACCGCTTTTGTGTGAAGGGAAAGTAATATTTTGTTAATTTGAGCTGCAGTCACTGGCTGAAAGTTGAAATTACTGTTTGCGTTTACAGGGGATGATATTTGGGATATAGTTTTAGATTTTAAGGTAGGGTCTATACTAATAGGTGGAGTAGAAAAATGTTTATTTAGACAGTTTATGTCAATAGATGGAGCTATATTTTGGCGTGTTTTCCCGATCCCAAGAGATCGTAGAGCTTTCCAAATATTTTGTGGAGCACATTCTTTGACTGTTTTGTGGAAGTATTGACGTTTTGCATTCCTGCAGAGCTGACTGACGCGATTTCTTGCTTGTTTGTATTTATCCCAGTTAACATCAGTGGGTGATCTTTTATGTATACGTTTTAGATGGTCCCTTAGTTTCATGGCTTTTCGGATTTTGTCATCGAGCCAGTGAGCTGGTGCATGTTTAATCCGGATTTGACGAATAGGCGCATGACGATCGTAAAGATTGGTAATGAGGTTGTTAAACTGAGCTATTTGCTCATCCACAGTCTCCAAAAGAGTCAAGCTGGCCCAGTTAATTTCCCTAGCATCTTTTTCCAATGCCTCCCGATCCATTCTCGCAAAATTACGCTGCAGTATTAACTTAGGTTTAATTTTTGCAAGTTTGATTTTATAGGAAGCGTAAACGAGATCATGTTTAGAGAACCCAGGCGCAGCACACTGACCATGGGTAGCAATACGATTAGGGTTGGAGGTAAGAATTAGGTCTAGGAGTGAATCTGGGTAATTATGAGTGTAATGGGTAGGATTTAAAGGGAGAATTTTCATATTTACCGACTTGACTAGGTTTTCTAATTTCTTCGATCGCATATCTTTTTTTAATAAACATGTATTGAAATCGCCCATAATTATACAATGCTCATAGGATGGGATGTAAGTTTCGAGTAGGTTTTCGAACATACCAAAGTAGTTTAACGATGGCGGGGCATACACAACTCCAACGAGGCACCTTATTGAGCCAAGGCTGAGCTCAATTAATAAAAATTCTGCTGTAGCATTATATGGAGAGGGAGATTGTGCTACAACCTTGTACCCAAAACTGTCCCGAATGTAGATGGCCACACCACCGCCACCTTTTCCAATGCGGTCATTTCTCAACAGTGTAAATCCAGGGAGATGGTACAGTGTACTTGGAAGAGAGGGTTTTAGGAATGATTCTGATATGAGACAGATATGGACATTGTGGCTGCTGAAAGAAGTAAGAAGTTCATCATGATGGGCGGGGATACTTTGGGCATTAATATGACAGATATTCAAATTCTTTGAGAATGGGGAAAAGGTTTCGTGTAGTCGATCTCCTAGCAGAACGTGGTCGGAATCGGATGAAGACAGAACATCATGGAAGCTGTAATTCGAACTTGTGCTAGAGTTTAGGGAGTGGTATTCATCCGAATCAGACATATCCATAAGTATGTAGTACTATTAACAATAAGTTATATATAAAAACAGTAAATAATATATATAGATACAATAATACAATAAATATATGTAATAAAATATGATAATAATTATATTTTCACAAATATATAGTTTTAATTTTAATTGCTTCTCCATTTCCGGTGAGCTGGTATTACAATCAGACAAATAAAAATAAAAAATACACTGAAAAACAATGCAAAAGAGAAATCATAAGAAGTTTTAGGAACAAAATGAAAAAAAAACAAATAAAGAATCCGTAACCTAGCGGAATCCATCTATTAGGCAATATTTACTCCATAGTTCTGGGTTAACATTTTTTTTTTTTTTTTATTTTTTTATTAGGTACTTAATTTAAGAAATAGATCAAAAAATAATACGCACGATTTTACACTCCATTCATAAGTTTTAAATACAATGGAACAATATTTATTTTATGGCCGAACGGGACGTTAAACTTTGTTTTTTTTTTTTTTTTTTTTTTTTTTTTCAATGACTATAATATGTCATACTGACTGACTGACTGTCAACTGATCTATCATTTATCCGTGACTGACAGACTTATATTATGAAGCTATAAACTGATCTGTGTAGTGTATGAAGCACTAATAACAGATAATCAGATAAAGAAACTAACGTGGAGAAAGAAAGAATGCTATGATTACAAATAAAGGATTATTATAATAGATTGTGTTTCCTACAAGAACAAATAATTCAATCATAATATAAATTGGAACATACAGTCTTTCACCACATGCTACAACTGAGTGCATTTTCTACAAATATGTGCAACCTAAGCTTCCCTCACGTTGATCACCGAGAAACTGGAAATTATTGACCATCTATATCACAACTTGAATTATGCTGCATAGCACAATGGACCAGTGAATATAATAGAAGATCAACAGAAGTTATTTAGTGTTTGCCTGATACAATTTGTTAAAAACCCAAAGAAAATGTGCATATAATACATTTAAATAAGTACTTATTGTGTTTTATTTATTATAGAAACTTGGAATAACATTTGTGCCAGTAGGGATTTCCGAGTACCTATAGGACCCATTTAAACTCGCGGTCTTTGTTTTCTCACAGGTCGGCGCCTTGTCTCAGCTGAGGCTGGTTCTGAGGTATCCTTAGGTGGATGTTTACACATAAATTCTTTAAGTTGTGCTGCGGAAGTCAAGCGTTGTTTGGTGTCATCTGGCAACTTAATGTAAATGTTGCAGTCCTGGGACCAGCATCTGTACACACCATAAGCTGCTCGGGCCTCTGTAAGAAGCATTCTTCTTTGTGGAGTCAAGAACTCTGCAAGAGAGATGTCGGTCCCTTTGAGCTGCTTCTTAGACCTCCAGATGTCATTACGGGTGTTGTAGTCACGGAACTTTACCAATATAGGGCGGGGCCGTGTCTCGGACATTCCCACAACTTTCTTGCCTAATCTGTAGCAGAACTCTATATCTGAGACCTCCACCTTAACATCCTTCATGCCTTTAGAAATAACAGAGCAGACTGTGCTTGACACATTTTCACCTGCAGCCTCGGGAATACCTCTAAACAACAAAAATCGACGCCGGCTTCGGTTTTCCATATCATCTACAACACTTGCAACAGCTGAAACCTGAGCGCGGAGAATCTCAACCGCCTGAAACATCACTGATCTGAAATTCTGGAAGTCTGTAGCCAGCTGCTCCAAGGAAGCCGGTACTGCAATCTGTGTAGCCGAGACACATCGGAGCCGCTCACCAAAATCCTTCATGCATTCATCCAGTTTTTGTTCAAAGCTAGCTATAGCTGTAAGGGATTCACTAGTATGGTCTGACTTTGTAGGGGCCATTGTTGAAAAACTATAGTGCCAATGGTAGGAAGCAATGTCAACAACTATTTCATTAGATCGAAAATGATATAAAATTATTTACTATATTGATGACAAAAGAAATAATTCACTATCACTATTCCTGCTTACTATTTACTTATACAGATATATGATAAGCAACTAAATTTAATATTTAAATACGGAGCAAATTTTTATAGGTGTTTCACTTTTAACATCTACCCGCGAAAAATACATGTAATGTGGTCATTATTTTGACAACCTTGTTCGAGCAAAGTCAGCCTTGCCGTTCTGTTTCAAGGAGCAGCCGGCAAAGTTTTGCTGGTCGCTCTAACAGGCCGGCTAAACATTGCCGGCCGCTATTTTGACGTTTCAACGTTTTAATGTACTAATATATTTTATTTAAATTACTTGCTGGTTTTATTTAGATTAGGTACTTGCATTTTTGAGTAAAGCACTATACAAGACTTGGCCCACTATGACTGCTTCGCTGGTCACGCTTTGATTGCCTCGAGCTAGCCTAGCTACGCTCTAGGCCTTCCAGCTTGGCCATCATTGCAGCCCTTGCTGTCCTCGCTGTAAATTTATCTCAACTCGTCCATCAAGTGCTGCACGCTGCCGGATATTTCTCGAATTTGGTATGCTAGAGACATCGACGAGCTTGCCACTTACACGACTACACGATGGGCCTATAGTAAAACATCAATATTTAAATACAAATTTTGAGTTTTTATTGTATTATAGTTGTCTTTGAGTTACACATATCACATAAACAATCGTTTCTTAATTTACGTTTTTAAAACAATTTAAAAACATATATTATTTTTTAATTTGCGTAAACAGACTAAAACAACAAATCGGCATTCGCAACAGTCAAAAATACAATTTGGTTTATTTGGATTTTTGAAAATTATATCATCAAAATATATTATTATAATAAATTATTAAATGAAAAAATAAAATTAATGAACAAATAAATATAAACAACAAAATTTATTAAATAAGTAGAAATATTTTTCGTAGCCTACAAAAAAAAAAGAATTAGTGGCATCCCTCGATTTTTCCCAAACCGGGAACGGGAAGTTTAATTTTTGGAATAGCCCCTAACTTAAACGCTAAATAAAGGGTGCAGCTGTCACAGCAACACTTAGGTTGTTGTGTTCTCTTCTCCCGATGGATGATGAATGAGGTGATAGGGAAGGCAAAGGGTCTAGCCCATACAGCCAAGTCTGATGTAATATATCTTTCTTTTTTATGAGGTCATCATCACATTTCAGATGCTTCAGAATTCAATGTTTTTCTTGGGGTCACTTGCGGCATTATAACATAAACGCCCGATAAAATATAGGTGTTCACAACGAGGGAAAACCGCAAAAATAAACTGCAACTTGTGCCCCATATTCAAAGTCCTATTTATCGGTTTCCATAACTATTCACATTGTAGCACATTATTAAACAAAACAACACCACTTTTGACTAACAATATCCACAGTAAATTAATTTACTGTTTTAATTGTAATTTTTTTATGTAGTTTGTATAACGTTTCCTTTTAAGTTAGAAGAAGAAGAAGATTATCATTCAATGGATTGATTCTGCCTATCGTGTGCATCGGGCTTGCGACTATAGGCATTTAGGAAATAAGTTGAATTTTTTTCTAAGCTGCAGTAATGGAATTTATCCCGACTAGACGGTATAAGCCAGGCTGAGAGCTTAATTGCATAGATTATGGTAATTAATGGAGCTCAGCTCTGCCACCGTTGTCTCCTAAATAATGAAGTTTATAATGATATACCTTCTGCACTATTTAACACGTTAAGGTAACCTATACATACATACATATCTTCACGCCAAATCGCTTGCGGGGTAGGCAGAGACAATTCAGCGCCACTTGACACGATCACGACATACCTCTTTCGCTTCTTCGACATTCATCAACCTCTTCATACATGCCCTTTTATTTTGATGGCTTTTTAATGCACCTTCAGCTATTGTTTTATTTATTTGATCGTGATAGGTAAGTCTTGGTCTGCCAGGGCCTCTTTTACCCACAACTTTCGCATTATATATCTGGTTCGTCAATCTCTCTTCACTCATTCTTTCAACATGTCCGAACCATCGGAGCATACCTTTCCTTATTTCTGTCCCTATGCTTTCTTTAATACCTACCCTTTTGCGTATTTCGTCATTATGTATGCGGTCTGTCAAAGTGATGCCGCATATCCGACGCAAAGACCTCATTTCTACTGCATTAACTCTACTCTCATGCGTATTCTAACATATCCACGTTTCGCTTCCATACATAAGTAAACTATGTATTGTATAATCATTGAGATAACCTATTGATACCTTTTATCATATTGTTGGTTTTGTCTGTAATGTAAGTATATATATATGTGCCAGTATATATATGTCTATATGTACAGACAGACAGTGGAGTTGTCTAAGCCCGGACGGCTAATGGACCTGGGTTGGGGATGGGGATATTTCCCCGTTTGCCCTGCCAGAATCTCAGCGGAAAACCCGGGTAATCCGCAAGTAATTCATGCACTTTAAGTACACGAGTAACGGGGCCCATGTGGCTCACTTATAATATATATACATATATATATAGATTAATAGTGTTATAAAATAAAAATGAGATAAAAATCATTAAGGATTTTCTATTTTTTCATTTAGGTTTGACCAACAACGTAAACCATAAATTATTTAAACGTAACAGATAGTAGATTGGACAGAAGATCGCTCACTGTTGCTTGTCTTTTGGAGTGGGGAAACCAAACGTCTGACGGAGAAATCTGGAGACTTCCTAGCAATTATTTATGCCTCAACGTATTAGCCTCGCTATACAGAGTGGAAATGTTGCCAGTCTTCATGGGACTATCTATAATAGGACGTCTCTTGAGGACATTTTTTATTTTTAGTAAAGCATAGTAAAGTAAAGTATCATCACGACCGTTTCCCTTTCGGGGCGGTCAGAAACCACGCTTATAAATAAGCGGATTCACATTTAGCCAACTTTACTATAGGCCAATCAATGACAAGTGGCAAGCTCGACGATGTCTCCAGCGTACCAAACTCGAGAAATATAACAAATAATTTAAATATAATTGTTTATTCGAAGTTAATTAATATAAATTAAAAGCTACCTAAATAATAAAATTAAAAATAAACTAAACTATAAATAAAAAATGACCTCTAGAGACGTCCCATCCGAGATAGTCCCAAGGAGACTGGCAACATTACCCCTCTGTATAGCGAGGCTAATACGTTGGCAGAAATAATTGCCAGCCTTCCTGTCTCCAGACCTTTCTGTCAGCCGCTTTGACAACTCCTTGGCCAACCGCCTCGCCGACGATCCCCATGGGCCCATCGTCTCGACCCCTAACGGCGCAAATTCGTAACCGGCACCAAGGTTGACATATTTGCGCAATTTGAGGTTCTCCGCAGAAAACGCCGCTCTCCCCGCACCTGACGAGGTCGCCTGGATGTGAGATGGAGCAAATGTGTCTACACACGTCGCATCCCACACCAGAGACCTGCCAAGTTTCCACGGCCCAACAGTCATTCCGTCGGGTCTCTTGCCATCGCTCCGCACAATCCCAGATGGTTCTAAGATTGCGGGTACACTAGCAGTGACAAGAGCCCTTCGGATGATATCGTCGAGAGCCGCGTGACGAGGAATACGGCCAGCACTTCTAGCACAAGAAAGCCCGTGGTGTCCGAGATGATCGACTGGTTCTCGGCATCGACACTGGTGCGGGTGGACAGTCCGGGCTCCGAGACGAAGGCACACCGCCACGGTCATTGTATTTCGGTCAAGGAGTATTCCAAATGTACTTATTTACATTAATAAATATTTTTGTGTCCCGACCAGGAATCGAACCCGGTACCTCCGAGTCTAAATCCACGGAGGCAGTTTTTTTAGTAATTTTATTTAAGTAGTTTGTTATTATTATTATATATTATATAAATATATTTTTTCGATTACATATATCATGTTTTGTAGGCAGATTTATTCTATCTACAATGTCTATAAATCATAAAAAACTAGTTTATTTTCACAGCTTGATGTCTTGTTGGAACACGATATTTTTCTCCTATAAACGCGAGCTGTCATAATTCATTTTTTATTGAGACTCATGAGGAATGTGCTGAGCTTATCAAACTCTACGGGAAGTAAATTTTGGTATTATGGTTACTGCTTCCGTGGTTATGGCCTATTACAAGTCTCATCTGTAATCAGCCGAGTGTGTTAAGCCCGATCTAATGCATCCGTGATCTAGCGGTTAAGTCCGTGGATTTAGATTCGGATGTACCGGGTTCGATTCCTGGTCGGGACACAAAAATATTTATTAATATAAATAAATTCATTTAATTTATTTGTGATATTCTCGAGTTTGGTAAGCTGGAGACATCGACGAGCTTGGCCTATAGTAAAGTTGGCTAAATGTGAATCCGTTTCTTTATAAGCGTGGTTTCTGACCATCCCGAAAGGAAAACGGTCGTTATGATACTTTACTTTTATTTTCTTCGTAACCTTTTGTTAGTTGGTAGAAAATGCATTTGCGGCATTAAGCTCGCCTATGTACCTGCACTTGTTTTGGTTTTGTACAAAGAAGAATTTATTACTGTTAAAATTATAAATAAGATAGCTCTTTATTTATTATCAATGTAAATACTTGCTAGTCCGAGGGGTGTTACGTGAGATACAGGTATCTCCTAGGTACCCCGTTCAGGCACCAGCTCTCATGCTCGGTAAGTTAATTTGTTTAAAATATACATTTTGTTTTTGGGTACAATATCTAATAGGTATGTATATTGTAACTGTTAATATTTTTAATGTACCTATGTATTTTATGAGAGAAATAAACATTTTTATTATTTTATTTTATTATATTATTATTATTATTATTATTCTACAGAGCATTGGTTCGTTTGTAAGAACGCTTTGCAATGTAAAAAAGGTTTGCTTGTTGCGAGAGGAATTCCAGCAAAAAAGCCTTGTGCCCACCTGATGGTAAGTGGCGCGCAAGGTCCATAAATGTTAGCAACTGAAGTCAGACACTCACGACTGACATCAGTCCCTAACACTATGTCGGGTTGACTAGATGCTTTTTCACACTTCGCTTGAAGGACTCCAAGTTATAGGAAAGTGGAAACACAGAGGCTGGAAGAGCATTCCATATCTTCATCGTCCGACAGATGTCTGAGTCCCCAAATTTATACATACGCGAAAGGATGGTGACTACGGTATGTGGGTGCATATTCTGACCTGTGCGTGTGGTTCGATTGCGGAATGGAGAGGAAGGGATTAGGTAATAGAGTTCTTCGGAGCACTCACTATAGTATAGCCGGTAGAACACGCTCAGAGAAGCCACATCTCGGCGAAGATCGTAGTTACGCAAGCCAAATATAAAGCGAATGCATATGTTGAGAAGGCGATCGAGTTTATTTAATAGCTCTTCGGTGAGATCGGAGTAGCAGACGTCTGCATAGTCGATAATTGGAAGAAGTAACGAGCTGACTAACGTACGCCTTGCAGAGAGTGGAATGAAATGCTGTGATCGCCTAAGAGAGTGCATGGACGCGTAAATTTTCTGACTGACTTCTGTTACATGGCAATCCCATGACATGTCACTACCCATGTATAGACCCAGGTTCCTAAAATTCAAAATAATAATGATGAAAAATCGGCAACAAAAATTAGCTCGCTAAAAATAAGTGATTTAGTCCATATAGATGTTACGGCGAGCAATAAATCGAATTTAAGTGAAATAGCGAACATAGAAAATTTATTAAGTGACAGTTTCACTTATAAATCGACTGAAAACCGATTCTATGACCGCTATTAAAGAAATTTACTGCTGTATATTATCTTAAAGTTATATAATATACAGTCGTTCTTCCGTGGTCTAGTGGTTAAGTACATTTAGCCGCACATGTACTGTGTGGTAAATATATAAAAATATTACAGTTAAGCGGTTAAAAAAGTACAGGAAATTCGTGACTTGGGTGTAATACATGACTCATAATTGCTTTATGATAAGCACGTAGACTTTATTGTCAAAAAAGCAAGTAGAGCTCTAGGTTTTGTCATGAGATGTAGCTTGCAATTCTCGAGCATTAAAATAATTATGATATTGTACTGCTCATATGTACGAAGCACGTTGGAATACTGTTCCCAAGTTTAGAGACCCATGTATGATATTTATATTAATCGTATTGAAGCCATACAACGTAGATTCATGAGGTTTCTGCAATATAAGTGTAAACGATAGCAACTACGAAGCAAGGTGTAAAAGACATCATATTCTGCCGCTGTTTGGGAGACGTAAGATAGCAGTCATACTATTTCTAGAAATATAGCTCATACTAAGATTGATTCTCCGCAGCTTCTAACTAGAATTAATTTGTGTGCTCCAGTTAAACCCTTAAGAAAGCCAACATGCTTATCAGTGTCAGCTAGTGCAACTAGGTATAGAGGTAATTCGTTTTGCTGCCGTGCAGCTAATGAATTTAATAAACTGGTTGACTTTTCCGAGTTGGATCTATTTAATTCAACTACAGCTACTTTTAAAAATACTCTGTCAAAACATTGGTTTGACAGAGTTTCTTTGAGTGTTTCCGAAACTACTTAAACTGTTATTCATACTTAATTTATTTCCTTACTATTTACCTTCTTTATTAGATATCTAAATTTTAGCTTGCTTTCATAGTTTCCTATATGTGAAAACATATTAATGGTGTGTAGAAATATACTTGATTTTGTAATTAGTTATAAGTACTGTTTGTTTTCCAATAAAATAAAATAAAATCAAACTTTTTGGCGACGTAAGCATTGAGCTTGTTTTTTTCTTTTAAGTTTTTATTTAAAGTTATTTTTTTATGCACTTTTTTTTTAAATAGATTTATTAAGGATAGTTTACAACCGATCACATCACAGCATCATCATATTATAAAGACCCGATGGATTGACTTTGGTGCCGTGGTCCATGGGACGGGCATTGGTGTGGGGACAGCCTTGCTCGGTCTCATGTCCAGGGCACACTCTACCAGGGCTGGGGCGGCTGCGGACTCGGCGGAAAAGGCCAAATGTCGCAAATACGAGTCTGTTACTAATGACTGGGGAGTGGGGGCCAAGCGCTAAGAAGTTTTTTAAAGAACTGTCTAAGCGGCTGGTTAACGCTGTATGTGACAAGAGGGCTGGCAGTTTTTTCGCGCAGCAAATCAGCATCGCTGTGCAGCGGGGAATGCTGCGAGTGTTCTTGGCACACTGTCACATGATCAAATTATGGGTGAATATTTTTATATAAAGTTTAGATTTAATTTTAATTTAGTTTTTTAGAATAATTTTCAGTTTTATGAGTCTAGTATAATAATGGTTTCAGGGTATTGTTGGGGCTGCCACGTTATTGCAGTGCGTCCGGAATGTTTGCAGAGAATCATGTTGATAGTTTTTCTGCTATCATGCGTAAACGCACTGCATCCCTAGTCAATAGAATTAGAGGCAGCACCAACAATATGCTTAAGGTCATATTGGATAAAGTGGACTGTCCAATACAGTATCACTTTATTAAGATTCACACAAATTGACACGTGTACAATATTAATAAGGCACTAACATAAAATTTTAGTTTACTAACTTTAATGTAAGCCATTGTTACTAACATAGTGATAGGTATACTAACAAAAATGGATTGTAATTATCTGTTAAATTAAATATATTATTATTATTATTATGTAATCTGTCTTTGTAAAAAAATAAATATATTTTAATATCATTTTATATCAGTGCCATAATTACCCTAAACAAAGCATTTCCTTAATAAGTCAACAGGGAAATGCGGCGAGCGTTATTACCCTCTCAGATCCTAGTTCATTTTATAAATAGTTATTTTTAACAACTTATAATATATTAGTTTTAAAAAAATATAAATTATATTTTTTAGTTTTGTTTATACATATTAATATTATTCGTGGATATTGTCCTCGTACACCGATGGCTCTAAAATCGATACGGGAACGGGGGCGGGCGGCTTCTATTTGAAGTTGAACATTCACCTATCAACACCTCGATCAGTAGTATTTAAATTTTATTTTCTGTATTTGCTTATTTAGGTACATTCAATATGGCTCTTCCATAATTGTAATGATAGTTTGGGCTGTTTCTGGTTTTTGTCGTGTTGTTTCGTATTAAGCTGTCTGACCATGATTGTGTTATCCCGTTTACTGTAGGTAACTAATATTAGTTATAGATTATAGAGACTTAACCAAGTGTTCCAGACGGTCCCTACGGTGATAATTAAATGAACTGAAATGATATGAAAAAATGAAATTCACAAAACAGCATATACCAAGCGGAATGTGTAGGCATCCTACAAGCAGCGCAAGCTGTTCTACGGCGAGGCGCCAAAAAATTCAAAATCCGCATTCTCTCAGACAGCATGGCCGTTCTCTGACCCTCAAAAGCAACTACATCAGCTCTGCACTAATCCTCGACTGCCACCTAGCCCTGGAAGCAGTGTGCAGAAACAACAGAGTCACCTACAGTGGATAAAGGGCCATACCGGTTTACTGGGATGTGGTTGATGAATCCACAATACCAACAGGACCAGGGATAATAATCGCCCTTCCATTCCAAATTTTGCGAGGTTCGCTTCGCCAAAGAACTGTCGAACTGCACAAGCAGATGTAGACATTGCCTTATGGCGTTATAGCTCGCCTATGTACTAGGTTTTTAAGTGCAATAAAGTATTTAAATAAAATAAATAAATAGACATCGGCCACAGATTGCAGACAGTCTGGGGAAGCTCTTCCGAGCCCTGACAGGAGCCTCAAGCGACGCCTCTTGATCCTCAACAGAGCTAAACTTTAAGCTGCTTTTAATAAACACCTACGAGTATACACTCTAAACATTATTTATTTATTTAAAAACTTTATTGCACAAAGCACAAAGGCGGACTTAATGCCCGTAGACATTCTCTGACAGCCAAACCTTAGGGACAAATTTGAACAAATATAGGTGCAATGAAAGTAACAGTAATTTACAATTATAGGATAATTCAACAAATATTATATACCTACTTATATATTCTTATATATGTATTATAATATCAATATAATATCAAACTGCCTCCGTGGTCTAGCGGTTAAGTCCGTGGATTTAGACTCGAAATAAATACATTTAATTAATATTTAATTTATTTGTGATATTTCCCGAGTTTGGTACGCTGAAGACATCGACGAGCTTGCCACTTGTCATGATTGGCCTATAGTAAAGTTGGCTAAATGTGAATCCGCTTATTTATAAGCGTGGTTTCTGACCACCCCAAAAGGGAAACGGTCGTGATGATACTTTACTTTACTAATATCATCATTCATTCATTCATTACAGCCCCAAGAACACTACACAGCGTCCTAGACCTACACTGCTGGAGATGGGCCTGCCAGAACATATCGTCATGATCGTAGAACAGTGACGGATCTGCTATATTTTAATTTTTCATGGCGGCCATTCAAAGTTATTTCAACTGTTTTTTTGTCATATCTTTTTTAAGTTAAGATCTACATTGCTAAAAACTTACATGTATCTAATAAAAAGGGTTCTGTTTAAGATATAATAGCAACAATACAAAATAATTCTGTAGTTTTCGAGAAAATTCACATGCTTCGTTTTACTTCGGAGTCAAAACAGTTGCATAATCATAACCGACATTGTTCTTCGAAAATTTACATTAATAAAATGACGGATCGTGCTTTACACTTATGTTCTACCAAGACACAACGAAATATTTTGGCGGATGTTTTGTGGTGTGAAATATTTTTGTAAAAATAAAAGTTTTTTTAAAAGTATGTAATAATTTTTATTATTTAATCACTTTTATGAACTTGTTTGTCAATAAGTATTGTTATAACCTACTTAAAAATACTAAAACAGATAGTATAAGCTAACATATTAAGTCTTAACACTTTGGCATCTTTTACTCAATTAAGACATTTATTCTTATTTGTAAGCAATACCTATGGTATGGTACTTACGTATAATAAAATTATGTCTGTATTTAACGGAACTAATAAATTTAAAAAATCACTTTAATTGATCACTAAATAGGAACAACGAAATAATATTAAGAAAGTAAAAGAAAATAATCTCCTGACAATAAGTAGCAACGACCTTTTTAGCCAATAGGTACTTGGTTTACTTATCCAAGTTTAGGAACACCGTCATCCCACGTATAACAATACCCTTGTTTTTCAGCCATGTCATACATAGTGAAATTATAACAGGACAGTTTTATTTTATAATATAGTATGCTCATCTGCCCATGACGACAGGATAGTACCTTTTGGAAATCAAAGGTAGCGCAAGCAACACGACCATCAAGTGCGTCAGTTTTGTCTTTTTGTTTGATGGTTCTGGACAAAGTTTTATTGCTCTGATGTTTGGAATACTGTTCTTTGAGCTCTTCGGACGGATTTTCTGTGTTTGAACCTATGGCACAGGTCGCAAGTATCCTTTTTGGGCACGTGGAAGCTTAAATTAAAATTACTATTGACAATATCTCTATATTGTCTGAGGGTATTAGCTTTATTTGAATATTTTGGGAGATCGGGCCATTCTTTGTACAAATTAAACATACGAGCGATGCTCAAAGTTCCATCTAAATACAGTCTTTTCGATGCTGCCCTATTATAGTAAGACTCTATGGGTGCAAAGGAATTGACATGGGCACAAACCGACATTGTCATTTAGTTATTTACAACCTTTTTAAAACTTTTATACTCTCTCCTCTCATGTCTGTTTCTACCGAAGTGCTTCCGTCGTATTTATCATAAGCCGTTCTATAGTAATAATACTTGTACGTAAATTGACGATTATGCTTTAAATCTCTTTGAAGCCCTCTTTTATTCTTTAGAAGTATAATTTGCAACATAAAGCCATTGTTTCTCTCGACTGCCTAATTTCCAAAACTTTTCAAAAGTGTCCTGTCTTTCTTCAATAGTCAATTTAGTGTCACATTTATATCTACAACTTCAGGATCTGCCCATAGTTTTCGCTGAAATAGTTTTACCCTTTTTGGATCAGTTTGTTTTGCCCTCATTTTTAGGCGTTTTCTTTTGACTTCTACCCAGCAATCATAATTACGGAGACGTTTTTACCCCTACATTGAACGACAGGAGCTGGAGATGACTGGCATGAGGATGCAACTGTGTTGACAGATGGACAGTTAATGTAATTAGCATGGTCGTGAGTCGGACAAAATACTTCGTTACATAATAATTCTGTATTGTTTGTCACTGGTGATGGCATGGGTGTTGGCAACTTGTTATTAGTTGGTGATATCAATTGAGGAAAAGGGGATTATTCTGAGATCAAGGTACAGGTATCTAACGGAGTTGGGGCTAAACTAATATTTAAGGATTCAACACATTGCTGATTATTTCCTGGGAGTAAAATTGGAGACTCATTCTGTTCCACTGGCATAAAATAATCTTCTTTTAGAATGAAATTCGGTGACTGTATGTTTTGGTTTCAATTTTCTTTGTCTGTTGGTCTTTTACTTGTTCCATTTACAAGTATGGCGTCATCTTTAAAGACGTCCTTACAAATTTCATGCATTTTTTTCGAATATCTTATGCGCTCTTAGTGGTAATGGTGAATCGCATTATGAAAATAAAAAAAGTAAAGTATCATCACGACCGTTTCCCTTTCGGGGCGGTCAGAAACCACGTTTATAAAAACCCGGATTTACATGTAGCCAACTTTACTATAGGTCAATTATGACAAGTTATTATAAAAATAATAATAAAAATATATGTAGATGTAGTGTAGATGTACATTATATTTTATTTAAAAAAATATCTCTAATTCTATAATAAAGTTCCGTAGAAGAGTGACGGATAATCAAAATCGACGATTTAACTATCCTTCTTGTGATATTTTGGTACAAATTAATTGAAATTATTAAAATTAATACTTTCAATTAATTAATTTTCTTACGTGGAGTTCCTGGTATGCAATCCTCGTCACTGTCGGAATAATCATGTTTAGAATCCTTTAATGGTGTTTTTTTCTCCTTTTGAGATTGTTCTTCCACTAGTCTCATAATAAGTTCAGACCTTCTAGATTTCATTTTGGAACCCTTCTAACATTTGCACAATAAATTACAGACCGCAATCAATATAATATTT
Organism: Tinea semifulvella; assembly: GCA_910589645.1. Lineage (NCBI taxonomy): Eukaryota > Metazoa > Arthropoda > Insecta > Lepidoptera > Tineidae > Tinea > Tinea semifulvella. The sequence continues at coordinate 5,607,053 of OU342620.1, forward strand.
AGTAAACGCAAATAATTACAGAACAATAAGAAAAATCACGCGGAACGTGGGAGTTTAACGAATAGTGACGAAAGCGCGGTTACGTCGGTCGCGGGAAGGGGTGCTGGGGAAGCCCCCGCGTAGTAAAAAGACGGACACGCATACCCGCCGTTTTTATACGACCGCTGATCAAATCCGTCAGTATACCGACTCTGTTATTTCAAAACTATATATATTTTTTTATTTTTTTTAACAAATTATATTAATTCCTATTAACTGAGGTATTGTAATAAGACTCAGTGGTACAATTAATCAGTACTTTATTATAGATAGACCGTGCTTATGGCCTAATTGTTCACTTTATCTTCTAAATCACCGAATATCCCTTTTGACGCACCGCCAATCTGTCATTTTTGAAGTATAGAGGTCGCTTATTCATCAGTGGTCGCCAACACGGCCGTCCTGTAAGGTGCCTGCCTCAGGTGCCCCACGAGTTCAGATAAAATACTGGAATAACATATATTAAAGGTATTAGACTTATTAAATTTACACGTTCCAAATAGTATTGACAACCCTAGGATCTGCACTATTTATTACTCAAGGCTCACTTGCACTTAAAGGGCTTTCAACCACACTTAAGAGACCAGGTTCAGAGCTCACCCGCACTTAAAGGGTTCTACCTCACTTAAGTGACCCGATTCAGTAGCTCACCCGCACTTAAAGGGTTTACTACCTCACTTAAGAGACCGGGTTCAGCTACTCATCCAACTTAAAGGGTTTGCTACCTCACTTAAGAGACCAGGTTGAGCAACTCACCCGCACCTAAAGGGCTTACTACCTCACTTAAGAGACCAAGTTCAGCTCTTGACATACCACTTGCGCTTAAAGAACTTTCATCACTTAAGCGTTCCAAGTTGGTTGGTTTTAATTGCCGTGCCATTCCTTTTTGTTGTCCAATAATTCCAATGTGTACAATTCAGACAAGTTTAGCTCTTGCCCTTTTTTTTTTTAATTAACACTTTTACTCCAACTTTTATTACAATGCATTACCTCTTTGCTGTTCAATAATTCTAATATTTATAGTATTTTATCTTGACTCGCCTTATTAAAGTATACCAATATTGATTCCTTTATTATAACTACTATAATAATAATAGAATTGCAATAATTTAACATATTGACATAGTATACCTTTCTATCGCCAACACGGTCATAATATTAACATAATTACTCTGAACTCCAGTCATCTATTTGGATCCAAGGTTTCATGTTTTCAGCTGCCGCCACCCCTGTGTATAGTATAGTTGTTCTTTCTGCACCTCTGAGATCAGTGACCTCATACCTATCATTTCCCATTATTCTTTTAACTCGAAAGGGACCCTTATATACAGGTAATAATTTCTTGCTTTTACCATCGTTATTTTGATTTTGAATCTTAATCAAAACTAAACTGCCTTCTTTGTAATTTTTGCATTTCACACGACTCTTGTCAAATCTTTCTTTTTGTAATTTAGCATTGGACTTATCTTCTTTCGCAACTTTGTCATGTCTGTAATGCATTCGCTATCTATTTCCGGTTCTAAGCTGTCACTGTCCATACGTAATCTATAACCTAAAAATACCTCGCTAGGAACTGCTTTAATAGTTTTATGAACGGTGCTATTTAATCCCTGTTGCAAAATTTTTAAACATTGGTCCCACCTATCATCAGTCGTATCGGAACCAATCGCTCTTAAAGCTTCTAAAATTGTTTTATTAAAACGTTCTACTTGGCCATTAGAACGAGGCATACCTGTCGCAATAATGTGCAAACGAATATTTTTGTTTGTGCAATACTGATTAAATTCACTTGAAGTAAAACATGTGCCTGCATCGGATATAATTCTTTTTGGATTTCCAAAAATTTTTGATATTAATTCTAATTGCTCAACCACATCTGATGCGGTAGTAGAACGTACTGCGGATAAAAATACAAATTTGGTAAAAGCATCTACTATTACTAATAAATACTTATTTTTATCTTTAGATTTTACAAAAGGGCCTAAATGATCGATGTGAAGAGTATGAAAGGGCTGTGCATACTTTGGTATTGAATACAATTGACCCTCTTTCGCACCGCCTTTGTTTTTAAAATATATACAATTTAAACAGTTTTTTATGTATTTTTTTATAGTTTGTCGCATTCTCGGAAACCAATACTTATGGCCAACTCGTTCAACAGTTTTGTCTACCGAAAAGTGTCCCAGGTCATCATGATTACATTTAATAATTTGCCAAATACATTTTTTTGGTACTGCCCATCGACGGCCATGGTTCGTTCTTCTATAGACCTTACCGCCTAATAAATCATAATTACAAAAAATATTTTTATTTTCGTCGGCCTCTCCTGATTCTAGAATTGATTTAATTTTACATAAATTTGTGTCCTGTAATTGCACTGAAAGTAACCAATCTGCTTCTGTTATAGACATTACTACTTCACATTCAGATTTTTCGCCGGATTGTACTGGGTTTCTGCTGAGTGCATCTACGTGTTGCATACGTGTTCCTTCTTTATGAACTATTTCGAATGCAAACTCCTGTGTAGATAAAACCCAACGTGCAATTCGAGGAATAATTTCTTTTTTTGTTAGAGCATATCGAACAGCGTTGCAATCCGTTACAATTTTAAATGGAGATCCCAATAGATATAGTCTAAATTTTTGTAATGAACTAATTATTGCTAATAATTCTAATTCAAATGAGTGAAATTTCTTTTCGTCTTCTGTAGTCTGTCTACTGTAGTAATGAACAGGTTTTTCGCCTTCGTCAGTAACCTGCATAAGAATACCAGCTATCCCCTCCCTACTTGCATCCGTGTACAAGACAGTGTTTTTATTGGGATCGAATATGGATAAGACACTATCCGATGTTAATTTATCCTTTAAATTTTGAAAAGCCTCATTGTGAATTTTGTCCCAAACCCAAATAGAATCTTTTTTCAATAATTTTGTTAGTGGAGTAGATAGTATTGCACAGTTTTTAATAAATTTACGGAAGTAACTAATAAGACCAAGAAATTGGCGGGTTTGGTGAACTGATTTTGGTACAGGAAAATTTTTGACTGCTGCTAATTTAGATTCGTTAGGCATGACTTGGTTTGGTTTTATTTTATAACCTAAAAAATCAATTTCAGTTTTGAAAAAATGACATTTCTTTAAATTTAAAGTTAATCCATTACTTTTAAAAATTTGTAAAATCTGTTCCAGCAACTTTAAATTCTCTTTCACAGTTTCAGAAACTAAATATATATCGTCTAAATATACAATTACGTTATTAAATCTTAAATTCCCCAACACTTGGTTCATCATCTGTTGAAAACAAGATGGTGCATTAGCCAATCCGAATGGAAGTCTCAGAAATTCATAGTGACCATCTTCAGTTATAAAGGCTGTCTTGTCCACGGATTCCTTACTCATTTTTATTTGATAATAGCCACTTTTAAGATCGAGGCTAGTAAAACATTTAAAACCTCTAAGCCTATCAACTAAATCTTCAATACGAGGCATAGGATATCTATCTTTCACCGTCACTTTATTTAGTGATCGATAATCTATGCAAAGTCTCTTTTCGCCGTTTTTCTTGTTAACCAAAAGGGCTGGACTAGCATATGGCGAATGGCTGTCACGAATTATATTATGCGTTAGCAATTCGTTAACTATGTTCCGAATAATTTGCCTATCTGCTGTTGAACATCGGAACGGTCTACACTGGATAGGTTGGGAATTTGTCAGACTAATAACCATTTCGTAGTTGTTTACTTTACCTAACTCTTTTACGTTTAATGCTACGCAATCGCGGTACTGTTTAAATAATGTAATGAGTTCGTCATGGTTAGTGTCTGCGTCAAAGTCAAGTTCGATCGTGGCGTTACAAGATTCGGTATATACCTTTGCGTATTCGAACCGAAGTGACTCGCCAATTCGAGAATACATTAAATCGGATCGTTCTGTAACGTTTCTTCCAATTAAAATATCGCAGTTGATGAGGTCATCAATTATATACATATCTATGTTTTGTAAGAACACGTTATCTAATTTTAAATTTATATTTACTTTTTGAGATATCATTTTAGAACTTTGGCTTGAAAATCCTTGAATTAATATTGGAGTAGTCAATATAAAAATTTTAAACGAGAATTTCTTTACTAAAGCTACAGATATTAATGAACAGCTACTACCCGTATCAATAAATGCTTCATGTTCGTAGTCATTAATTATAATCTTCTTAATAAACTTATTACGTGAATTGGAACTAGATATTAATTTAGTTTCTTAGTGCTCAATTTTAGCTTTTGTATTTTTAAGATAACATATAGATTCTATGTGTCCCCGCTTACCACAAAACCCACATTTATTTACATCACACTGATATTTTTTATGGTTACCTCCGCAACTGAAACATTTGATTGGTTTGCGATTAACAATTTGATTTGAATCTTGAACATTTTGAGAGGTACTTGGTACGGTCTGGTTTGTGGTAGGCAATAAGTTGGTAGACGAGGATGGTTGATTTATCGGCGAGTGTGTGTGGTAACCTAACTTTATTTGACTATCACGAGTATTAAAATTTTGCCGATTGATTTTGGTTTTATAAACGCGACTATGCAGAAAACTGGCTAAATTATCACAGGTATGAAAAGTACTTGCCTCGATTGACGCGCTAATATTGCTATCGCCAATGTTTCCTAAAATAATTGATACAATATCTTTTTCGTGAAAATTCAGAGAAAGTTTATCTATTTTACACTTTTGTTCAAAATAAAACTCATATAGCGACTGGTTCTCGAAAGGTTTATTGTCTATTATTTCCTTAAGAAGTTCAAACATGTTCCTTTGAGTAAGAAAACATGACGACAATTTACTTTTCCAATTACACCATTTCCATAAAGGCCAACGACTATCAGTTTTTATTAAGGAATCGTACCACAATTTAGCGGATCCTTTTAATTTATTGAGAGCCTGATAGCGAATTACCTCGTCAGACCATGAAAAAGTTTTTGCGTAGGTCTGAATAATACTAAGCCATGCATTAATATCGTCTTTTAAAGGGTCAAACTCTGGGATAATATTATTTAACGTAGAGGCACTCATATTACTCACGGTTCTGGCATCGGGTGTACGTGATACCTTCTTACGCCGGGGGGGTGACGGAGTCCTTGCACTAGAGCTGCTACTCGAGCTACTAGAACTACTTGATCTTGGACGAGCACGTTTACGCTTTTTACGTTTATCATGATTACCCATAGCGCGTAGGTTATTAATTTATTTTTAGCACTTCTGATATTAACTGAGGTATTGTAATAAGACTCAGTGGTACAATTAATCAGTACTTTATTATAGATAGACCGTGCTTATGGCCTAATTGTTCACTTTATCTTCTAAATCACCGAATATCCCTTTTGACGCACCGCCAATCTGTCATTTTTGAAGTATAGAGGTCGCTTATTCATCAGTGGTCGCCAACATTCCTATTATTAGCTATCGAAATAATGCAAAATATCATTTTGGGTATTTTTTCAAATCCGACACTGTTCTACGATCATGACGATATATCTGGAGAATTTGGCCTACACTCGCCACGCTGGCCAGAGGGCTTGGCGAGGATATATAATATCAATATACTAAATATTAATACATACACAAAATTGTACGTAAACATACACATATACAACTTACTAACGTGGTTTAGAGCTATTCATAAAGTGTGAATAATTACAGAAAGCTCACTGTGTAGATGATGCATGGCAGAGGAGGAGACGGCCGCATGTTCTCATGGAGTGCTGCAGTGTGGCTGTGCCTAGATTGAACATCCTCCAGACTGCGGGAACTCTTCCAGAGGTTTGCAGGAACGTGACGGGTCTCCTAGCCCTTCTGGAGGACATTGGATCGCTTCGATGACCGAGTAAAGGTCACGCACAAAGGTCTTAAAAGAGAAGTGCGGAAAAGCAACAGTCATCACAATCACAACACCGCTGACTTTTCACATAGCTTGGCCTAAGTCCAGTAATTTCCAAAAAGCAGCATTTCCTTCATTTAGGTCAAAAAAGGTCTTATAAATGACGTTGTCGCAAGTGTCCATGTTTTTGTCGACCAAAGTTGTAGTCGTGATTAATGGCGGAACACACGAAAAAAAGATATATATTTGTGTCACGTTTTACGGAGATAATATATTATTGTTTATATTGGTGTAAAGAGGGATTGGACTGGTGTAATCGCATCTACGCATTTTTGCGACGAAGTTATCACTTTTAAAATTCTACACAACGTATTTCGACGTATTTTTTTTTTTTATGACATTGCCCATATACAAAAGCATTTTTATTTAAATAATTATTGCAATTTTATTTTTTATTATTTAGATAAACTGCCTTCGTGGTCTAGCGGTTAAGTCCGTGGATTTAGACTCGGGACACAAACATATTTATTAATGTAAATAAATACATTTAAATAATATTTAATTTATTTGTGATATTTCTCGAGTTTGGTACGCTGAAGACATCGACGAGCTTGCCACTTGTTATGATTGGCCTATAGTAAATTTGGCTAAATGTGAATCTGCTTATTTATAAGCGTGGTTTCTGACCACCCCGAAAGGGAAACTGCCGTGATGATACTTTACTTTACTTTTAAAAAAATATCCCAGACGGCTTATTTTTATGACACCTCCAACAAATATCGTTAATGTATACATTAATACCTCAATAAACACTATATCCATTGGGAAAAACAGTATGAAACACGATGCAGTAGTTTTTGAGTTTATTTATTTATAATAGGGTAGCCAACAGTGCTAACATCACACACTTATTTGTACTTAACACTAAATCAGAAGTTAGATGTTGCACCTATTATAGGCGACCACCACATTACCACAGTAGCCTTTATTGCCTATAAGAAATAACGAAATTATAAAATTTTCAATAAGTATACAAAAACTAAATATTATACAAAAAACTAAATCTGAAACAATTTTTAAAAAAATATATAAAATAAACATACAATTCCTTTTAGAAATAATAAAAAAAGTAACGAAAATAACTAAAATATTACCTACTTCAAGTAATAAAGTAAAATAAAGTTAAATTAAAAAAAAAAAAAATAATAATAAAAACATACATAAAATTTACTTATAAATTTTATAAATTTATATTTTTAAGTTTATCGCGAACAGACAGACAGACAGACGCGGTGGAGGACAATGTTTTATAATATGTAGTGATATAGTCTAGTTACCTACCTATAAACCAACGTTTTGTAATATTTTTTTTTGACGTGTAACAGTTCTAGTGATGTTTCCAAATTACTGCATAAATGAATTTGATGGGCCTTCCAGAACACATATCTGCACAATTTGTCCTACACTCGCCCCGCAAGTTGGCGAGGATCTGATGACAATTTATTAAAGATTCCACAAGTTAGTATAGTGGAACTGGGACCGACGGCTTAACGGCTCTCCGAGGCAAGGGAACAGTGATGTTGTAAATCTATGACGTAATCAAAGTGCATTGCAAAATCATTAGGTCTTGATTATTTTTAGATAAACATCACCATGGCAAGCTTACAATATTAGTTCTTCTTGAAAGTAAAAATTGGCATTTGACATTATTGCAAATGGCAAATACTTTCAACGAGAACAACAAATAGGTGGTAGACACACTGATGGTGGTAATTTACCCAGTCTACCGGGGCGGGGAAGTATCCACCGTTCGTGCCTATATCTACACGTTTCGAAATCAGGCTCGAATTGCTGTTATACCCAGCATAGTGTTGGGGACTGAAATCTGATTCCAGTATCATCACAACCGTATCCCTTGCGAAGTGGTCAGAAATCACGCTTATCCCTTTCAGCACGGACAAAACCAAGCGTGCGTTATTAAAAATTTCGAGCGGTCGACTAATTCTGTTCTGCCGCTCCAAATCAGCCTCGATAGATCATGCATAGCATCTAGCTACTTAGTGCTTATCTTTATTAAATTGTTAGGCTAGTCCATAGTCCTTTTTTAAGAAAAAAACATACAATAGTGCTTTTAATAGCGCAACACATTAGAAAACAACAACGCACGAATATGCGGAGGGGGCTTTGTGGAATTCGCTGGTGGGTTTTTTTTTCACAATTTTTATTAGAACTGAAGTACCTATTTCAAAGTTATTAATACCTTTTAATATTTTTTGTCGTGCTGAAAGGGTTATGAAGAAGCGGATTCACATTTAGCCAACTTTACTATAGTCCAATCATGACAAGTGGCAAGCTCGTCGATGTCTCTAGCGTACCAAACTCGAGATATATCACAAATAATTGAATATTAACCTAATTTATTTAATTATATAAAAAAATATTATTGTGTACCGACCAGGAATCGAACCCGGTACCTCCGAGTCTAAATTCACTGACTTCACTGCTAGACCACGGAGGCAGTATCTGATTACAGTTTCTTACATTCATGGACCTCGCGCGCCACTTACCATCAGATGGATTTACCAAGGTCATATGTTGTGATGGTATATATATATATTTTTTTCAGCAGTATCCTGTGCGTGTGGGCTGATAGGTGGGACTCTTCGTTCTTGGGGCACTGGATACGCCTGCATGTCAGCAGGTGACCTGGGCCCCAGAAATGAAAAAAAATCTTTTTTGTATTATAATTTTGTATTTTTACTAACACTAGATATTATAAGATTTCTTTTAAAATTGTTACTAACACATATGGAATTTATTCTGAAATAAAGTTTTGTTATTATTATTATTAACGATATAAAATGTGTGTGAATTATAATTCGCGATAAGAAAAAGTCTATTTAAAGTTTTGACTCCAAACCGGTTGCATCTTGTAAACTGTGGTGACATAAATTCGATGAGTAACGCATTCGCAAAACCGATATTGGTAAACCCATAGAACTAAATAAAAGAGAATAGAAAATTATTTCGTTGCCAATGTCGCTGCTTTAAGAAGCTCATTAAAGCACCCGACACCTAATTTGCACTTCCTCTTCATTCGGCGTCTACTTCTCGACATTATAGGTGGTGTCACCAGTAAACCTTGCGTGGTTAAGCAGTGAATAAAGACAGGGAATAAAGGATGTTCGAAGGGCAGGAGCTTTGCCTACGCATCGTCTTCACGTGAATCACTTGTTTCAATTTGATGATTTATATTTGATTTATTAGTGCTTGATACAAGCGAAGCAAAGGAAATAAAATATTTAATTTTGTGCTGTGACGTGTCAGAACGATGATTTATTTATTTATTCGTTGGAAAATTTACAGCCTTTACAATATTATGCATACATTTTTTGTTTAGATTTTTGATCACAACACATTGCGATACACTTATAGACATCTCAGCTAGCTGATACCATTCTGACGCGTTATACGTAAAGGGTGTTAAGCGACACAACACGCCAAACAAATATAATCCGGCTGGAGATGTAAATTTCAGATTTCGAATATCTATTTCTCTAGTCCAGTACAGTCCAGTCCAGGTTTGGTTTAGTTAATTTACATACATCATGGTATAATTGTCATTATACTGTGATTATCGTGACCGTAGATTCTCCGCACTTGACTCCGTCTGCGAAGCCATCCGATCTCCTCCAAGAAGTCCACAAGACCCGTCACGACCTCCGAAAGAGTTCCGTAGTCTGGAGAAACCTTAGCGCAGGTACACTGCAACACTCCATGACCACATGTCGGCCGTCTTCTCCTCTGCTATGCATCATCTACGAGTATGTACATAGTGGGCTAACTGTAATGTTCAGAGTGTATAGATGTTTGTTATATGATAGAAGGACAGTGTTATTCCGTTATCACCCCTAAGTATATAATAAAATACCATTTAACTTTTGCTAGTATTTAATTTATGTTTGATATCATTTCTCCTTCGCAGCATTAAGAGATATTAGAGGGTGATTAATTCGCGTTACAATTCTATTCTCTCTTTCTAAGATCTGTGGTAAAATCCTTACTAGACTGTTTGGATTGTGGCCAAGGAATCGACGCCAGCCACTGAGTGCAGTGTTAGATTTTTACTATCCCCCTCATAAAACTAATCGTCCTGAAAGCTCTTGGATCAAATTATCTTGCTATTAATCCTTGTTTCGCCATCCGTGGTCTAGCGGTTAAGATTGTAGATTTCGCTGTGAAGGTAAAGATTTTTCAAGTACTTTTGAGAAATATAGTCTATATAATATATATACGCTGGAGACGTCGACGAGCTTGCCACTTGTCATAATGTGCCTATAGTAAAGTTGGCTAAATTTGAACCTGCTTTAACAAAAAAAGATGTGGTTTCGACAGAACCGAAAGGGTCGTGATGATGATGACGATAATGAATCGTCATCATATGTATATGTATATATCACTTACAAACAATGTGTGGAGCCATTTCGAAAGTGTGAATACACCATTTTTTTGAATATTTTGTATATTTCACCTATATAACAATCGTTATATTTTATTATTTTTTATACAAAATTTAAAATAATAACAATAATGCTATTAATACCATGCATCGTAGACAAAGGAGCATTAGGAACACAATACGGTAGAAGGCATAAGACCACAAAACTATACAACTATTTAAACAAATTTTCCGTCAAAGGCATGTCAATAAATTCTGACAGGTTATAAAAAGCATTATTTCGGAAAAAGAGTTTCAATTTTGTTTCAAATTCACTTGGTTGTAGTCCAGTTATAATAATGTTCTGGTAGTTGCTTGCCGTATGTTGACAGGTAGATTATTCCGCAAATTAGTAGCAACAACTACAAAAGAGTTAGAGAGGGGAGTTGTGAACAGAACGGAGGGATTTGTCATGAAAAGAAGAGAGGTATAGAACTATAGAATATTTAATGAAGTTGGTATAATGTGAACCCGCTTTAAATAAAAGCGATCGTGATGCTACTTAAGCACAAGCAAGACTAGAAGAAATTGTTGGTATAAAATTGTTAGCAAGACGGATTGGGCTCTTTAATATTCTCCGGAAATGTCCGTTAAAATGGAGCGGCCAGTTTTATATTAATAGAGATAATATTACAGGTACCGGCAGACAAAGAGAACTGCAGCAACCTGCAGCCCTATTCTCTTACTTAGTCACAATTGTTATTAGTGGATTTCGTTATTTACATCAGAGATTGCGTCATAATTACAAAATATGATTCAATTCTCAACTCTATAAGCACTCGACTTTGCGGCCGTGCAAATATCAACTTTAATAGCGTGATATATATAGTTAACGGATTATTGTATATAAAATTTTAAGCCTAAGTAACAGAATAGAGCTACTGGATTGCTTTGGGCAGAACAAATTTCCGCATCGGTACAGTCATGCTCAAATAATGTTTAATTTATTTGTGATATTTCTCGAGTTTGGTACGCCTGGAGACATGGACGAGCTTGCCACTTGTCATGATTGGCCTATAGTAAAGTTGGCTAAATGTGAATCCGCTTATTTATAAATAAGCGGATTCACATAGAACTTAGAAATGATTTTTCAGGTAATTGGATTAAATATGACATTGTGAACAAAGGTAAATTAAATGACCTGCGATGTGACTAATATGTTTAGTATGTGTTTTATTTTATTCATTTATTTAATGAATCGTGTATATATTTAATTATATGTATTGTAATATAGATATGTAGTATTAGTATGTATTGTTTATTTAATATTTATTTGCCTGTCACATGTTTTCAAAACTCCCAAAGGTTAGCTGGTGGATAATGCCTCACGGCATAAAGCTCGCCTCGCCTGTGCACATTAATTTTAAGTTATTTTAGTTTTTGTGCAATAAATAATTTTTATTATAATTATTTCGGATATCGAATCTTTGCGAATTTAAGAAATATGATCAAGACACGTGCTGATGAATTATAGGAATATGTGAAGGTCCACAACTCATAAATTTGAATTGCTAAAATTAACAACTCTTAAGTCGACAAAAGTTTATTCTGTAAATAGTTATTTGTCGAGCAGTTCGCATCTGTCACGGCGGAGGAGGGCAAAAAAGTGACTGTTGATATTTGAGGATAAAACGAAGGATAAAACAAAGGATTCCGACTAACAGAGACTAATGAAGAGGGCGACGAGACCCACAACCTTTTGTTTACCCTGATACTACTCGAGAGATACTTGCCAACTAAATAACAGGCGTTTTGTTAATGTTTTTCCATTTTATTTTACTTTTCATTGATTAAATATTTATTTAAAAACAATTATTGGCAATTAACCAGGTTAAAGCAGCAATGGATGTATGAGTACTCCAGGAAGGCTGCAGTTCGAGACGAGTGGCGACGGCTTGTTAAGCGTGCCACTGACACTCAAGTGACGACCACGACCACTCTGCCAAGAGTGAGCGACTAAGAAGAAGAAGAAATTGGCAATTATTTCTGCCAACGTATTAGCTTAGCTATACAGAGGGGAAATGTTGCCAGTCTTCTTGGGACTATCACTGAAGGGTCGTCTCTAGAGGACATTTTTTACTTATAGCTTATTTTTTATTAGGTTTAATTTCAAGTAGTTTTAATTTATATTGTAATTCTTTTATACTCTTTTGTATATTACTTTAATATACATTTTAGTAAAATAAAAAAATATATAAAAAAAACAAACTTTATTGCACCAATTACAAACGCGGACTTAATGGCGGTAGACATTCTCTGACAGCCAAACCTTAGGGACAAAGGAATCCATTCGTCTTGTTGCAACGCAGTTTATATTACATATTTTAAGACTTTAAACCTCTTTTCTTAATGACATAAAACGACGTTTAAATTACAACATTTTATTGACATTTCATTACAGCCCCTAGAACACAGCGTCCTAGACCTCCGCTGCTGAAAATGGGCCTTCCAGAACATACATCAGGAGAATTTGGCCTACCGAGTGTAGGCCAGACGGCTTGGCAAGGATATGATGTCAATTATTAATGACAATTTATTAACGATTCCACAAGTTGGTATTAGTGGAACCGGAACCGACGGCTTAACGTGCTCTCCGAGGCACGGGAACGGTGGTGTTGTAAATCTTTGACAGATGTTCGTAAGAAAAGTGTATTTCTCATTGGTACATGCCGGGGGGTTTGAACCGAGACCTCTGTAGAATTTAAGGAACGCGTTCTATCAACCGAGCCACCACCGCGCCATTGACATTAATAGATTGTATTTTGTTTTTGACTCGGACTTCTTCTAACATTCTGACTACGACGACTGACCGACACACATTTTTTTTTATTTTTTTTTTAAATCACAGCTTATTATTTATTTTATTTATTTATTTATAAACTTTATTGCACAAAGTACAAAGGCGGACTTAATGCCCGAAGATATTCTCTGACAGCCAAACCTTGGGGACAAATTTGATCAAATGTAGGTGCAATCATAAAGATAATAAGAGAAATAAATAACTATTTAAATTAACAGCAATTTAATATATTCTTACTTACAATATATATGGAATAAATATTATAATATCGATACACTAAATACTAATACATACATATTATTATACATAAACATACATATATACTACTTACTAACACTGTGTGGAGCTATTTAGAAAGTGTGAAAACACCAGTTTTTTGAATAATGTTCTGGTAGTTGCTTGCCGTATGTTAACAGGTAGATTATTATATATATATTAAACATATATTATATTAAACATATAAACAAAGTAGCAATAGTGGAACACAAGCCAAAGAGATTTTATATTATTTAGACAAAACAATTAAAACAGAAATAAGAGTAAAATATAGTTATTAGATTTAAATTAACAGTGCAATTGAATTGTGACTAGCAAAAGTAAAAGAAAAATAATAATAAATAAACATATTTTTTCTTTAAATATATCAGACAGACCAGCTCTTACAGAAGTGCCTTAAGGTTGGAAGAGGAATCCCAGCAAGTAAAATCCCATGCCAAAGTTCGGCCCAATGCCCATTTAAAAAAATAAGTTGGTCTACAAGTACGTACATAACTGCTAATGTCACTATAGCGTGGCTTAAAGAATATCAGACCATTGTTCCTTAGAAATAATTTTGTCTCTGGAGAAACTTGTGAATTTGTCATCCTTCAGCTTTTTATTTACGTTATTAATGATACTGACGACGTCGCCTTAAGGAGTGGTAAATTAACACACATTTTTGGCCTTAAGCCAAGCGCTCACGAACGGTACTCGTAACTCGTTTTTTGTATATTATCATCATCACGACCGTTTCCCTTTCGGTTTGGTCAGAAACCACGCTTATAAATCTTACGTATCAGAGTGCCAAGCTTCAATACTAGACATCGGGATCTTTTTGTCCCCGCTAGCACCCGAACTAATTACGCATCTAATTCTGTTGTGAGCAGAATAACAAGAAGATACAATAAATTGTTTACAGATATCGACCCCTTCTGTCTGTCTAAACACCAATTCAGAGGAAGGATTCTGAGCAGGATGGAGGTGTAGTTCTATGTAAATAATACATTAGATATGCACAATGCAATGAAATCTACACATTTTCACTCACTCACACTTACAATATACACCTTCACACACCTACACATTCACATATACATACACTTACATAATGATGCGTAGATGGTTTTTTTAAATATTGTATCTTTATTTTTATTCTTATGTTTATTTTTAATAGTTTAAATTGTTAATAATCCGTTCATGCTATATGTATTTGTAAAATACAGCTGTGGAATAAGTAAATAATAAATAAATAAGCGGATTCACATTCAGCCAACTTTACTATAAGCCAATCATGACAAGGGGCAAGCTCGTCGATGTCTCCAGCGTACCAAACTCGAGAAATATCACAAATAAATTACATATTAATTAAATGTATTTATATAAACAAAAAAACTTTCGTGATCTAGCGGTTAAGTCCGTGGATATAGACTCGGAGGTACCGGGTTCGATTCCTGGTCGGGACACAAAAATATTTATTGTAAATAAATACATTTAATTAATATTTAATCTATTTGTGATATTTCTCGAGTTTGGTACGCTGGAGACATCGACGAGCTTGCCACTTGTCATGATTGGCCTATAGTAAAGTTGGCTAAATGTGAATCCGCTTATTTATAAGCGTGGTTTCTGACCACCCCGAAAGGGAAACGGTCGTGATGATACTTTTATATAAATTAATAATTATTTTTGTGTCCCGACCAGGAACCGAACCCTGTACCTCCGAGTCTAAATCCACGAACTTAACCGCTAGACCACGGAGGCAGTTTATATACTAGGCAGTTCGCTTTGTATATTATGTTACAACAAAAACTCCAAGTATGGTTACATCTAAATAGATAACTATAACGAGATGTGGCTTCCCTGAGCGTGTTCTACCGGCTATACTATGGTGAGTGCTACGAGAAACTCTATAACCTAATCCCTCCCTCTCCATTCCGCAACCGAACCACACGCACAGGTCAGAATATGCACCCACATACCGTAGTCACCATCCCTTCGCGTACGTATAAATTTGGCTCATACATCTGTCGTACGATAAAGATGTAGAATGCTCTTCCAGCCTCTGTGGTTCCACTTTCCTATAACTTGGAGTCCTTCAAGCGAAGTGTGAAAAAGCATCTAGTCAAGCCGGCATAGTGTTAGGGACTGATGGCAGTTATGAGTGTCTGACTTCAGTTGCTAACATTCATGGACCTTGCGCGCCACTTACCATCAGGTGGGCCCAAGGTCACATGTTGTGCTAGAATAAAAGAAATAAAAATTAAATAACACCCGTCTATAACTAGACGGTGCAGTTGCTCAATTGTTTCCTCTAATCCAAAAGGTCGCGATTTGAACCTCATAAATTTACAACACGGAACCAGTGGTACCTCAGAGAACACTATAAGCTGTATTCGTTTCTACTATTACCAACTTATGGAATCATTAAGAAATTGTCATTGTTGAAATTGTAGGCGAAAAAGAGAAAAAATTATAATTTTATTTTAGAAGTCATATTTTTATTTTGTAAATTTGATAGTTTTTGTTTTTTTTTTTTGTTTTAACAGTAATAAGTTTTTTATTTCTTCTTCTTTTTATATTGGTGAATGCTGTGACACCTAGTTGGTACATATATTAGATAAGTTATAATTATACTATGTTATGTGTGTGATAATATATGTACTGCTGTGTGTACTAAATAAATAAACTTGATATTAATGATTGGTATATTTCTGGTGGATCAAGCCGAAATAAATGAATTGAACTCAAGTTTTAGGCCTTAGCTTGAAAACTAGTAAGCTAAACGACTAACAATCGAGTGGTCGGGTTTTGAAATGGACACCACCACGTACGGGACGACGCCAGATCTACGAATTACCTTAAGGTCGCTGGTAGGAGTTGGATTAGGTTAGGTTGATGTTGAAATAAAAAATGACTATAATCAGATTCATATGTACATTCAGATCTAGCTCCAGTCGACCCGTGACCATAGCCAATGCAACTTAGCCGAAACGTTGGGAAATGTATCTAAAACTATTATGATTATGCGCGAATATTTAAAAATATTTACACCAAAATCCTAGTAGATATTTTAATGCCAACTAAATATTTGATTCCTTAAGTTGTAAAAAATAAAGTCGGTATACGGGCGAAAGTTTTACGAGACAACGACTTTGAGTGGTAAATAATTTTAATGTGAATATTCATTCGTATAGTAGGAAGAAGGATGAAATAATAGTAACAATTTAAAACATTTATTTATACAAAGAATTATATTTAAAACATTAATTTATACAAAGAATCTCGCACTGAATTTCATATTAACAAAATTTTATTTTTACCTTTACACATACATACGTATTTATATACAAATATACATACAATAACTTGCAATACATTTGCGTACAATGAAACAGCGTTTACTACAACTTAACTTGTTCCTATCTGAGTGATTTTGTTGAGGATAGGGCGATGATAGGAGAAATATGAAATGAAAGGAAGTGTTTCTGCTGTAATGTGCCTAGAAAATGTCAAGTCAATGTCTTTCACTTTTTATGTCTGTCTCTCTCGCTCTTAGGCGGGCTAACCATGCCCGAGTGGAAGGGACGCGTGTCTCTCACTCGCTCTCATTGTGAGCGCATAACGTGAGCGGAGCGTAACGCAGTTTCTTGAAGTGTCACCCGGCAAACCAATTTATAAGACGTTGTCACGTCAAAAAGAAAAGTAAATAATAATCGCTATCACGTCAGTGAGCGCCGGGCCTTAGGCTATTCGGAGAGAGAGCATTCTTCGTTTAATTGAGTTTGGTGGAACTACAGATCAACAAAAAAGGAAATATTGCAGTTTGACAGAAGCAATTACCAACTCTCACGTTCGAATTCGTTTTTAGGATTTGAAGCATCCTATAATTTAAACCTTATTTCCCTAACTTTGATACTGATAAAACGAAATATAATAAATATTAATAGGTGGTAGGCAGACTGATGGTGGTAAATTGCAGACCTCTGGAAGAGTTGCCGCAGTCTGGAGGAACTTCAGTCTAGACACAGCCACACTGCAGCACTTTATGAGAACATGCGGCCGTCTCCTCCTCTGCCATGCTCTACACAGTGGGCTATCTGTAATATTTACAGTGTACAGGTGTTTATTAAACGCACAGTGTCCTGTTGCCATTGTGCGAAGCTTAGCTCTGTTAGGAGCTTCCCAAGAGTGTCTGCAGTCTGTGGCCGATGTCCACTTCTGCAGTCTGTCAGTTCTTTTTTGAATTGAAATGGAAGGGGGAGGATTACTAGGATGAATGACGTCCAGTACAAAAGAGAGAGCCATAAACCTTCTTGTACGAGTCCATAGCTCTGAGAAATAATTTCTGCCCCTTTTTCACCATTAGAGAAGACAAATTTCTAAGCATTCCATGGATTCACCGTGCGGGTGCCGGGTCCATCGTGTGTGGGTAAGAGATGAGAAGAATGGTGTCTCGGGCTTGCGACCGACAAAGAAAAGGAGGCCTTTCTGTTTTATTTTATTGCGCGATAATACGCTCACCATTCACCATTCTCCTCTACCTAACCAACCAAATACTGTATGATTCCGTTAATGCAGTCTTGGAAGCTCGTTCTATATTTGTATTGACGGCAGACCGGCTTAGGCCCAATTCTTTCAGTAAGTGATGCAAAGATTTAGCTGGAACTCCTCTCGCACCAACTTCCACTGCGTAAAGCTGAGTCTTGAAGACGTTCCTGATCATTTCTTCTGTGAGATCATAATATTTATTCGACTTCATGTTGTGGTCTTTTGGAATATTTGATTCCCACGGAACAATAAGTTCAATAAGGATAACTTTTTTCAAGTTCCGAGAAAACACTAAGATGTCTGGCTTATAGGCTGATACAGCTAGTTCATCTGGTGTACTTTCTCTTGAATGCCACTGTCATGATGGCTATAGTAAAGCTGGCTCAATCATCATAAGCTTTACTTTTTAAAATCCAGATTTACTACTAGTCTTTGCATATTTTAATGATGTATTTTAATAATTAGTAAGTGTAATAATTGCTTATAAAAAATCTCATTTCATATTCGTGATATCGCTGAACAAAGGGGTTTTTTTTAATTATTTCAAGTTGGGATCTGTAAAGAGACAGTAGCCATAAGCCGTGTAATTTCCTCACAATTATTACATAAAATATACTTACAACTCTAGTCTACCCTTGTCTACCCCAAATTAGTAGAAGTGGAAGCGAGAATCAATAAAAATCTTTGAAGGCGGTTTGGAATGCCCCATTGGAATTAAATTTTTTCATTGCCAAAAATTGTCCAAACTGCGAAAAAAGTGGTAATCTGTTGAAGCAAGGTCTGGGGAGCATCGTGGGTGACGGAGACATTTGAATCGCAGCTCCTCAAATTTAGCGACCGTCTGTCGTGAAGTCTAGCGTTGTTCTGAAGCAACAGCCGAGCAATTGACCAGTCTCGGTTGTTGAATAGCGAGCTTTGCCATCATGGTTTGCAATTGTTGACAATACATATCTATCGTAATCGTGTAGGCAGATCTTAAGAAGCTGTAGTGAATAACACCAGCACTAGTCCACCAGTACCTTTTTCTGAGTCAACTTTCGCTTGGGACAGGATTTAGCTGGTTCTCCTGGGTTCAACTACTGTTATGAGCGTTTCCTATTATCGTAAAGAATCCAGTTTTTATTACAAGTAATAGTAGAGAAGTCCGCCTTTTGTACTTTGTGCATTAAAGTTTTGAAATAAATAAATAAATAAAATATTGTAAATTCAAAATTCGCTAGTTATTGTGACCGTTGAGTAATGTAACGCAGCACTCAATACGTGTTTGTTGGTGTACTTCATGCGGTACTTTTTTGAACTCTTTCCTTTTCCAATTTAGTCGCGATTACAGCGACATTATCGCCGCTCGGCCAATACCACCATGGGATCGGTGGCCAGCGTGGCAGCGCTCCGAGCGGCGCCCACGAGAGTTGGAATCAATCTGCGCACCGAGCGGTCACACGTTTTTTCTCTCACATTTTTCATAGCCTTTTTAATCAAGTAATTAACTGGAATTTATACTTTTACAATAAACCCTATACAGTCCGCTAAACAACTAAACTGACGATTTGACGACGGTCCTTCGAGCCGGATTTTCAAAGAATCGAATCAAAATTGTTTTGTCACTTATGCTTTGCAATGGATCTGTTTTCCCGATCACTTTTAATTCTTTATTGTCAACTACAACAACTTTGTTGTCTCCGGTAGTTCACAGGGTTTTTTCTGTAGGTCAAAACTATTAAACGTTGGAACAAAAAACGTACCGTGTTTCCTTTTACAGTAGCATCCCCATACACATTATTAATACTTCGAGCTGTTTCTGAAGCGTTGGTGCCACGGTGGAACTCTTATTCGTAAATAACGCGATATTTAAATTTTTCCATATTGTGAACAGACCGATGTCAAATGGCATTTAAAAAAACCACTAAATTCAAAACACAAATACACAAACCTAAATTTGAAATACATTTGAATTTGGAATTCCTAGCCAGACGCCAGATATTTATATTCGCCACTTTGAGATCAAAATGGCCAGTTCGACAAAACCTCAATTTTATATGTAAGGACATTTGGAAAATTTATTTTGGTTGTAATGTACTGCTCCAAATAAAAGCTATTTCTCAGAAAGTAAGCTGTAGAGCTTACTTATGTAATGTAGATTATATAATAATAAATTACCATTTATCATTATCATTACAGATTATCATTATCATCATCTGGAGAATTTGGCCTATACTTGCCACGCTGGCCAGACGGCTTGACGAAGGTATGATGTCAATTTTTAATGACAATTTATTAACGATTCCACAAGTTAGTATTAGTGGAACCGGGGTCGACGGCTTAACGTGCTCTCCGAGGCACGGGAACGATGGTTTTGTAAATCTATGACAAATGTACGTAAGAAAAGTGTATTTCTCATTGGTACATGCCGGGGGGGTTTGAACCGACCTTTGTAGGATTTAAAGAACGCGTTCTTACAACTGAGCCACCAGCGCGCCATTACCTATATAAAAATAAATAACAAAAATTATATCGTATGTGGCACTCACTGCCTATGATCTGCCCTTAAATCGCATCCACGAAGCTCATTGTAAATTCTTTGTGCGTGAATTAATTATACCAACCTGGCTTCGTTCGAGGATTACCCGCATTATAATCGGGATTTAAGGGTTTACGCTTTGTAATTTTTTATTTATATCTTAAGGACTGTTAAGCTGAAAAAGCTGTAAAGCTCCAAAAGGGTAGAGTGAGGTAAGGCACGGTCGGTCATCCAACTCTAGTACAAGACCTTAGTCAGCCGATTTATACGTTTTGTTTATTTATCTGTGAATTTTGTGGGAGATGGGCCTTCCAGTACATATACGAGTATCAGGACAATTTGGCCCACACTCGCCACGCTGGCCAGACGGGTTGGCGATAAGTCTTTACCTGCGTGAGCAGTATAAAAGCTTCGCTTACCTGCTTCAGCTACACTCGCTCTGTGTACTGCACAGTCAAAAGTGTAACTTGTCCATTCATACTGCTCAAGCAAGTAGCACGCGGCTTTACATGCTCCAGCAACATGCAACGTGTACAGGCACCAGAAGCAGGCTAAATATAAAGACGTTGATGACAAAAAGGGGTCCCTAATCCGCTAAATCCTTTCCGTCAGTGCGGCCTACTTATGATAGCCTTGGATATTAAGTGGCTTCTCAAACATTGTGTATTTTCTTTGGCCGGTTGTAAGATTGCTTTCCCTAAAAATTCAGATTTAGGGTTGCTGTTCGAACCAATGGCAATATACCAATTATGAATACTTACACTTTTCTTATGATAGATTTACAACACCCATGTGCTCGTGAGAAGGCTGAAGAATAACGCCAACTTTTGGAATTGTTAAGAAATTGACAAAAATAATTACACTAACTTCTTCTCTATTCCGCAACCGAACCACTCGCACAGGCCAAAATATGCATCCACATAGCGTAGCCACTATCCCTACGCGTACATACAAATTTGGAGACTCTTACATCTGTCGCACGCTGATGATGTGGAATGCTCTCCCAGCCAGTGTTTCCCCACTTCTATAACCTGGAGTCCTTCAAACGAAGTGTGAAAGAGCATCTTTATAGGCCGGCATAGTGGTAGGGACTGATGTCGGTCGTCTGAGGCTGGCGTCAGTTGCTCCCATTCTTGGACCTCGCGTACCGCTTACCATCAGGTGGGCGCGGTGTCACATGTCGTGCTCAGTATATAAAAAAAAAAAAGTACACTCGCCAACCTGACTGGCCATCATAATAATAAGACAAATAAGACCAACTACAGAAGTATGTTCTGAAAGGTCCATCTCCAACAGTGGCGGTCTAGGACTGATGATATACACACATAGATACATTATAAGGTGACACCGTATACAGCCACGAACTAGTATTAAAATTTGATATTTATTATTATTGTTAGATTGTAAGCTGACTCGGCCTTTTTACAGCCACGAATTTATATTTAGTTGATACGGCCTATTTACAGCCACGATCTTATATTAAGTAGTTATAAAGTTACAACTACCTTGCTTATGACAATAATGGCATTATAACCCACATAAATTTGGATTATTACCTGTTACGGTCCAACCACGATTACCTAACTTATGTTTATTTATATATTTTTTATGTTTTTGTTTTAAATTATTTTAGTGCTGGCAATATCCAAGTTGTTACAAGAAAGCCTAAGGAAATAAATAATTTAATTTGATTTGATTTGATATGATGATACGAATATCAACTCTTAGGAGACACAGACTGCTGACCACCACCGCTCTTTATTTCTTCATTTATCACAAGATGGACCTTTCAGAAGATTATCACAGCCCCTGGAACACAGATTCCTATACCTCCACTATTGGAGATGGGCCATCTAAATATTTTGCAAGGATATAAATTTTTAATGACAATTTATTAACGATTCCACAAGATGGATTAGTGGTTTAACATTGTTCACTCTCAACTGTAGTTTCCCAATTTTAAGGGAAACCTTTATATATCTGGCAACACTTAACTGTGTGTCAGTGCCATTTTTTTACGAGTCGTCAATCTGAAGTCGTTGAAGAAAGTTCAACGCTGAACACTGTAGACTGTAGATGTCACTGTAGACGTCCCTCTCTGTATTATGTCGTTTTATGCAAAACTGTAGCTCTTTAAGCCTCTACTGTAGCAAGTGTTAAGTGTGCTAGTGTCCTTCCTATTCCTGGTGTTGTGCATCCTGTATTCCTTCCACCCCGCGTCCAGGCAACCAACTTAGGACCTGGATGCACTAAACATGCTCTCCGAAACACGAGAACGGTGGTGTTCTAAATCTATGACGAATGTACGTACGGAAAGTGTATTTATCATTGGTACATGCCGATGGTTTGAACCGACCATTGTGGGTTCTTTGTAAGTTTGTAGCTCGACATATTTCTGAAGAGTTTGGCCTACACTCGCCTCGCTGGCCAGACTAGTTGGCAAAGGCTGCTTTTTCTGTCCCCTATATGACCGGGGCAACCTTAGTATTAGGGACAGAGGTCTTTTACTAAATTAAGCATGTAAATCTTGTTCATTTTTTTTTTGTCTCAATAAAATATATTATTATTATTGTGTATATACGTATATATTTCCCGTTTACGTAGTGTATGTATACCTATAATTAGTTATGTAGTTTAAGTATTATTATTTTTATGATGTTTATCGTATATTTACGAGTAATTTAACTACTTAGTACTAATAAGTAATTAAATATCTTTTTTCTTTTTTTTTGCCATTCCTAAACTTCGATATCTTGTCCCGAAGGTTGATGGTAAGAAAATGCCAAGCGGCATTACATACGCCTTTTGTATTAAACAATAAAGTTTTTAATAAATAAATAAAAATAAATTATTAATAATATTATTATTATATAATAATAATAAAAAATAAAAACAATATTGCACACAAAATATACAATATAAAGTGTTGTACATAGGCGAGCATAATACCATGAAGGTATTCTCTACCAGCTAACCTTTGAGAGAGTGAGAGATTAATATTATGGGTGCAGAGTGTGAAAATGGAAATAATATAGTAAAAACCAGAATTAAAATATGTAAATAAATACAATATGTTCATTTATAAATTAATATACCTCTCTTTAGTTTACATATCTACTATACTTTTTTTTTTTATTATTATTGTAGGTAAATTTAAATTTAACATATTAAAATTGACTAAAAACTAATTATAAAGAAAACTAAAACTAAAAATACCTATGAAATTAAAGCTATTCTACAAAATAAACTAAGGGCTTACCACCAGGGAGGGTACCTAAAACGCTCGCCGCATTTCCTCGTTGAATTATTATGGACATATTCTGTTTTAGGTAGTTATGGCATTTGGGATCGCCACACTCTTGGAAAATTCGTTTACCCAGCTCTTTTATGAATTTGTGGGTATCAAGAGAATATACCCCCATTGTTTCATCCCCAAATGCCACAAAGTTATAATTTTGTTTAATGCTATTGTATTTGATGTGCTTTCTAAATTCGGCTGTATGAGCAGCCGAACCGGCCTTTTTTGATGTAGAGGAAATGTGGCATGCAGCAAAGGTATCCACACAGGTGGCATCCCAAACATGACATCTTCCCTCACATACTATACATAATTATTTAATCTTTATACGCCCATGGGCTAAACATAGTGTATCCAATTTATAACCGTTGTACCATCCTATAAAATACCTATTGTTATAAAGAAATATATGAATTTGAATTTGAATATAATACCTAACCTAACCTAACAGAAAAATAATAATACATAATTAAGAAAAATACATAAATAATTAATTATACATATATAGGTACTATTGTCTTAGGTGATTAGGATTCGTTTTGCTTTTTAAGGAAGTAAGAGAGAAGTTTTTTATATATATATTTGTGTTTAAATTACTTAAAGTTTCATCTGAAAGAAATGTTGAATAAAGGAATAGGTACCCAATCTACTTGGACTAGATTGAATCAAAGACATTTCTTGGCTTGCAAAATTAGTAAATTGAATTTGCTTGTTTTCGTTTCGGACTGCGCCGGATATAGAATTTTATATTTAAATCAAATTCTACCGTGAAAACTCTTTTGAGTACGCAAACAGAATCTTAGATCCTAATTTTAACTTGTAAATCATCCAACTTAAATTATTACCATAAAAAATTATAAGCATTAAGCCCGAAGTAATCATAACACTAGATCTGTAGCTCTGGGTAGATTGTTGCAACCCACAGCTGTTAACTACTATGGAGAGAGAACATCACAATACATGATTCCTAAACTCTGGAATTAGGTGCACTGGTTGGCAGAGAAACCTGAGTTGTTAAAAAATACTTAAGAAGGTTTTTTGTTGACCTGGCATTTTATCAGCGATGAGTATTGATGCCTTCTTTATAATGTAGTACGTCATCATCCCTTACACAGGGGATTGAGGGGTCAAATGGCGTATTAAACTTAAAATACTTTTAAAAATAATTAATTTTTAATTACAGATTTTATTATTGTAAAACTCATAATAATGATGCATAATGAACCATAGTAAGCTATGCCAGCGCGCTTTAAAGTGCTTAATAGTATGAAATTTAATTTTAAATAAATAGTGACTTTTCAATTTGGTCGAGTTATGTTGGCAGAAAACTTTTGGCCGCTAACTTCACACCGGCTAATATAATACATAAATAAAATTGTAATAGTAATCTCTGAAACACTTAAAACACAAATTGTTACTAACGAGCGACCTCCTTAATTGTTTGGCAAGATATAATGATCTAAAAATATTATTAAATCGAATAAAAAAAAAAAATGAAGTTATCTGGCTTTAGGCTCAGATGTACCGGGATCGATTCCTTGTCTGAGCACAGTAAATTATTTTATTTTTTTGTGATATTTTCCGCGTTTTTGGTACGTTAGAGACATCGTCAAGCTTGCCACTTGTCATGATGGACCTAGAGTAAAATTGGGTAAATATGAATCCGCTTCAATAAATCAATTTTAATAAGTGTGGCTGACTGATCTGACTACACCGGAAGGGATACGGTCGTGATGATACTTTATTACGTAATAGTAGTTAATACTTGGCAGGTCTCTGGTGTGGGATGCGACATGTGTAGACACATTAGCCCCATCACACATCCAGGCGACATCGTCAAGCGTGGGGAGTGCGGCGGTTTCTGGTCGTTTGGGGACACTCAGCCCAACGTCTGGCCAAGGAGTTGTCGGCTAACGGAATTGTCTGCAGACAGGAAGGCTAGCAATTATTTCTGCCAACGTATTAGCATCGCTATACAGAGGGGAAATGTTGCCAGCCTCCTTGGGACTATCCCTGAAGGGTCGTCTCTTGAGAACATTTTTTACTTATAGTTTTTTTTTAATTAAGTTTAGTTTATATTTAATTAATACTCTTTAAGTAGTTTTAATTATATTCCTTCGAATAAATATATTCGTTTAGTTAATACTGCTACTAAGTGTAATTATATTTTTTGCATATTTTCAACTTATTTTATTATTGTGTATTTATTTCTCATTTAATGCAGATTATCTTTTTCCCACCAAGCAAATTAAATGAATCAATATTGACCTTAGGAGATATAGCAAAATTAATTTCGTGTCGCCGTTTACACGGGCAAAACCGGGTAAAACATCATCATCATCAGCCTGTGTCTCTCCACTGCTGGATATAGGCCTTCCTCAAGGCTCGCCACTTCACACGATCTCCTGCCACCCTCATCTAACCCCCACCAGCGACCTTCCTCAGGTCATCCGTCCATCTAGCGGGGGATCGACCCACTCTGCGTCTTCCCGTACGTGGTCTCCACTCTAGAACACGTCTAATTCATCGTTCATCGGTTCTACGACAGACATGTCCAGCCCATTGCCACTTCAGGTTACTAATTTTGAAGGCTATATCGGTAACTTTGGTTCTCCGACGGATTTCCTCGTTTCGGACTTTATCCATCAGAGAAATACCATGCTATTCTCTCCATAGCCCGCTGAGCGACCTTAAATTTGTGAACCAGACCCACTGTTAGTGTCCACGTTTCTGCTCCGTACAACAGCACTGGAAGAACGCACTGGTTGAAAACTCTCATCTTCAAACACTGGGGTATGTTTGATAGGAAGATGTGGCACAGCTTCCCGAATGCGGGCTGCATCCTAGTTCATCCTAACTGAATGCGTCTGTTGGCTTCTTTGCTGAAGTTGGCTACGCCTAATTGCATAGTCTGTCCAAGGTATGTATTTTTGCACAACTTCTAGAGTGGCATTACCAACGCAGATTGATCTCGGTACGACATGGTCGTTATACATGACTTTTGTCTTGTCCAAGTTCATACCGAGGCCAACCTGCTGAGACGCTACGTTTAAGCCGTTTAGCATTGTGCTAAGATCCTCCAGCGAGCTAGCTATTATGATTATGTCATCCGCAAAACGGAGGTGTGAGATGTATTTGTCAGCTAGTGTATATTTATACTCGTAAATTTCAAAATTTTGATTAAAGGTTATCATGAAATATCTTAATGGTTAATTATGTTTGCGTCTTGCATTACCATTGAATTGTAACCGCTATCTGTTTGCGTTTCATCAAATTTTACATAATATGAATTTACACGAGACAACAGCCAGCTAAAATGTAAATGTGAGGCAAAATTAATTTAACACATAGACCTATATCAGGGCATGTCCGATAATACATAATATTTGTTTTATTGTTTGGCCCTAAAGTTTGGGAAATACGAGATCTGGATCAGAATTACTACATTAGTTTTGTATCTGTCTTAATTTTTTTATACTTGCACCATAATGTAACCTTGCGCCCACCTGATGGTGAGTAGTTAGCAACTGGCATTAGACAATCATAACTGACATCAGTCCCTAACACTATGCCGGCTTGACTGAGCATGACGGCAATTCGAGCCTTTTTATGTACCCTCCCAGGTGGTAACCCCTTACTTAATTTTGTAGAATAGGTAGTTTTAATTTCAAAATATTCTAGTTTATTTATATTTTAAATGAATTTTTAATCTATTTTATTTTAATATTTTTGTATCTTACTTCGAATAAAATTATATTTCTAACTTAGGTTACTTAAAATAGTTGTTTTTATTTATTAAATTTTAGTTTTTCTATTTATGAGATATATAACTATATAAAAAATGTTTTGCTTATCAAAATCTTGCATCTTTAGGGCCAACGCTTAGACCATAATAAATAATGAGATTTTGAGCGAGCCTTTATATGTCTATTATTTTACCCCTTCACGTTGTTGTGTGGCTTTTTGATGAACCTCGCTTATTTTCCAAAAAAAGGGCTTATAAAATATAAAAATTTAACTAATTCCAAAATGGAGCACGTTATGCTATTAAATTAATGTATGAAATTAAAATTTTAATATTTACACTCGCTTTAAAAGTGAATTTAATTAGCTTGTTATCATTGAATTCAATTCATTTATTTACCATAAGATACATTAAGTACACTCGCTTATACTCGCAGTTATGCATAATATTGTTTACCAATCATGGCAGGATAGGAGAAGAATGCCATTCATTAATAGCAAAGAACATCCTTTTTTTCTAAAGACGGTGAATCGGTAAATAATCAATGATACGCCCCCTGCCTTAAGGGCCAACGCGCGTGGGGATCGCATGCCCGACTCACCGTAAGGCCTCCTAAGGAGACTCCAAGGCGCCTACGGACTAAAACCCTATAAACCGTCTCTCTTTCACTGTTGGCCCTGTGTGCCTTAACAGCTAAGTTTGAGTCGTGGCTACGGAGTGAAGGCACTCGTTCGCCGCCTAGAAAGAACATCCATCGTCATTTACCACTTAACACTACAATCAATAAAAAATAAGTTTTAGAATACATACCTCTGTTGCTTTTCGACTGTTGATCGGTCGTGAAAGATGCCACAATGGTTATTTATTTATAGTTTTAACATCCTACAAGAGTGAGAGAGTTCTTGTTGAGTTTAATAACCATATAATAACGTTGCCGTGAACTCAGGAGGTCGTGGGTTCGATTCCCACCGGGGGCAAGTTGTACAATTTGTCTCGGTCTGGGTGTTTATATGTATAATATGTATATATTTACAAAAAAAAAAGTATAATATGTAGTTTATCAACCATCTAGTTTCCGTAACACAAGCCTCGTAGCTTACCACGGAAACTAGATGGCGCTGTGTGACCTGTATGGAAATATTTATTTATTTATTTTATATTTTAATAAATATACAGTACTAATACTGCGATCTCTTTCAAAAATCATCTTTACTCCTATTTTCTATCTATCCCTTTACTAACGTCATATTTGTCTCTGTTAAACTCGTCATGATCGTAGAACAGTGACGGATCTGCTATATTTAAAATTTTATATATATATTTTAAAGTTATTTCGACTGTTTTTTTGTCACTTCTTTTTTAAGTTAATACTAGTCTCATAATAAGTGCAAACCTTCTAGATTTCATTTTGGAACCCTTTCTAACATTTGCACTATAAATTACAGACCACAAACAATATAAAACTATATATAAATATATATGCAAAATTATGGGTATTTTTTTAAATCCGACACTGTTCTACGATCATGACGAACTGATGTTTTATTTTTTCTCTATTTTACAAACCAATTTCTTTCTTCTCTTTGTAAAATCATAAAAAGATATTTGCAATTGTTACTTTTTTTCGACGTTTGCTGTAAAAACGATGGGCCCGTGGGGATCGGAACTGAAAGCTTTCTATAAAGAAATTGTTCCAAGGCTCATTGACGCCTCTGGTGACAATAGGGCTGGCAGTTTTTTCTCACACATATTAAGTATCTTAATTCAAAGGGGAAATGCTGCTAGTGTATTATGTATGCCACAAGAGCTATTTTTTTTGTAAGTATTTAATTTTTATTTTCTATATATTTTTTAGGTTAAATTTATTTATTTATTTAATTAGGCAAGTCAACAACATGTTTACAAAATCTTATACAATATACAATCTAGAAAGTATCTTATTAGTTTAGTAAACATGTTACTTACAGACCAGCATTGCATTCAACAGGTAGGTAACATCGTTTACTAAAACACAAAAACTAAGTAGGTAGTACAATTTAAAAAAATAAAGGCATGACAAAAACAATAAACTACAGAAAACAACAAAAATGAATATCGCAAGTACTTACAGATGCAAACAGTATAATCTAAACAAAAATAATTGAATTAAATGAACAAATCAACACAGCGACACCACAGTCACCAGTTTAGTTTTTGTTATAATATAGTTTTGTTTAAAATAAACGATTTAATGTTATAAAAAAAGTTGTGTGATGAACATTTTTATGAAGAATCTTGTTCCAACGTTCAAGATGGGTTGATACTTTGACTTGTATAGTGTATTAACAAAATTATCAAAATCAAAATATTTATTTCCTTAGCTAATCTTGTAACAACTTGGATATTGTCAGCACTAAAATAATATAAATCAGTAACTTAAAAAAAATATAAACAAACATAAGTTAGGTAATCATGGTTGGACCGTAACGGGTAAACAACCCAGATTTATGTGTGTTATAATAGCATTATTGTCATAAGCAAGGTAATTGTAACTTAATAACTACTTAATATAAGATCGTGGCTGTAAATAGGCCGTGTCAACTTAATATAAATTCGTGGCTGTAAAAGGGCCGAGTCAGCTTACAATGTAATAATAATAAAAATAAATCATTAACAAAACCCCTAAAAGTATTAAACATAATAATTAATATAACCGATATAAGATATATCTACAATTAAAAAACGGAACAAATGTATTAAATATAACAATTAAACTTAACGATATAAGAAATATTTCAACCGAAAACAAGCACAACGATGGTAATATAAAATAGAAGAGAAAGGAATGTTGGGAAAATTTGACAACATTTTTCACCACGGACTGCTTTGATTGCACCACCCGAAAATATAAAGCATTTGCAGTAAATCAGTGACGTCATTCGCTTTAAAACCCGCGTCCTTGTCTTTGGTTATTCGACGTCATCAAAAACTCAAAGCGTTAGGAAAAGCTATCCGAACGCCTGTCAAAGCCAGTCAAACACAGGACATACGAGTATCCACCAGAAGGGATATTGCTGACATGTCGTACTTGATGAGACTGGCGAGAGTCGATGTAGATTGCATAGAACTCCTACCGCATATCACTCTCCGTGTCCCGAAAACTAATACCCGTTACATATACCCTTTACACATTCCAAGCACCCATTCCAACTACAGGCAAAATTTATATTTTATTTGATCAATAAGCTATTTAACGAGAAATGCAATGAACTTTTTAATTCCAGCATCAATCTAGGCAAGCGTTACCTTGCCGTGTCTCTTTTGGATAAATAATAATATTGGTAAATTGAGCAATGATAACTTGTGATTGGGCAAATAGTGGGTTAATATTTCAGATATGTCTCATGTATTCTACTATCTATTGTCAACTAAATCTAGGATACAAATATGTATACATATAGTTCTGTGGCGTGGTGGGGAGGGGCGTGTTGCTGGCGGATAGCCCGAGCTTATATGGGTTAAAGTGTATGTATTTATGGGTTTGGGTTGTCTGTCGGCAGTGCGTTTCTCTTTATTTTCGCTACATATTGTACATATTGTACAAAAACCAATTGCATGCTACTTGTGTGAACCTCTAAAGGCAAATTGTTACCATTCTGCCAATAATAATGTTAAGTGCTGTATGGTTTACCTAATAATAAAAAAATAAAAAATAAAAATATTGTATCGCTTCTCTTTGTGGTTCCTTTATGATATTATTAGCTGATAATTTTGTTTGGCCGACCGTCTTGTCATTGTTTCAGTATTTATATATTATGTCTATGCATAAAAGAGTAAGTCGCGAAGTTGGTCGGCATGTGTAGTCGAGTCTGCAACGCGCTTTGTACAATTTTCATAAGGACTAAGGCGCTCCATTATGCCTGCTTTGCGGAAAACTTTGTCCATTATAAGTTTCAAATAACTTACGTCTGACATTTCTTATTCAACGAGTCCAATAAAATTATTGAATTTAGGACTCATTACGACTGGTATCACTTGTGTGGGGTAGAAAATCATGCGTCTACAATGTTGGCTTGAAAGACGTGTATCGTGGTGTATGTTTAGCCTTAGAACCGTCGTTCTACTCTGTGTCATTCTCTTTTTTTTTCTTTTGGTTCACTTCTCCCGATGGATGATGAATGAGATGATAGGGAAGGCAAAGGCCCATACAGCCAAGTCTGACGTAATATATCTTTCTTTTTCATGAGTTAATGAGGTCATCATCAAATTCCAGATACTGCAGAATGTGATGCTTTTCTTGAAGTCACTCGCAGAACCATCCACTGCTCAAACACGTCGGGTAAAATATGGGAGTTGACAGCGCGGCAAAACCGCAAAAAATAAACTGCATCTTGTGCCCCATATTTAAAGTCCAATTTATCGTTTTCCATAATTATTCACATTGTAGCACATTATTAAACAAAACAACACCACTTTTGGCCAATAATATTCACAGTAAATTAATTTACAAAACAAAAACTTGCAGTTGACATGTCCACGCAAAATGGCGCGAAGGACCGTGTCTTTCTCTGTACGTGGTCGTTTTTTTTCCAGGGACAAGATCCAAAGTCAGCAGAACATATCGCTCAGAGTGGTTTCCCGAGCGCCATGGTTCGTGCGTAATTCCGTCTTAGCTCGAGATTTGGAGATGCCTACTATTGAGGAGTTTGTCGTTGGCCTGACTAGACGTATGTTCTCTCGGGCCGACAACGGACACTTCAAGCATCTCCAGAACATCGCTCCGTCTTGTGCACGGCCCCCAACGGAAGACCACTTCCTAGAGAAGTACTCCTGGAGGAGAGCTGAAGCAGTCGAACTTAGCCCCCTGGGTTCGTGAGCCACACGGGCGCTGTATAACGGCGCCCAGCACTAAACGTGCATGAATTACCGGCGGGTGGTTACCCGCTGAGATCCTGCCGGGGAAAACGGGGGACTGTCCCCATCCCCAACCCACGCCCATTACGCATCCGGGCCTGGACGACCCCACTGTCTGTCTGTCGTTTTTTTTTTTTTTTTTAATTTTAGTATATTTTTTAAGTCTATTAAATAAATAAATAAATAAATATTTCCAGACAGGTCACACAGCGCCATCTAGTTTCCGTGGTAAGCAACGAGGCTTGTGTTACGGAAACTAGATGGTTGATAAACTACATATTATACTTTTTTTTTTGTAAATATATACATATTATACATATAAACACCCAGACCAAGACAAATTATACAATGTACAACTTGCCCCCGGTGGGAATCGAACCCACGACCTCCCGAGTTCACGGCAACGTTTGTTACCACTAGACCACGGAGGCGGTCAAAATTGTTTGTATTGATCCTTATATTATAATAATAGTTTTTAATTTGTTTTTTAAGAATAGGTACATATTAATGTATAATAATTCTCATGACATTATTCCACATTACATGTGGATATTTATGACATGACATATTTAACATCATCACGACCGTTTCCATTTCGTGGTGGTTTCACGCTTATTAAATAAGCGGATTCATATTTAGCCAACTTTACTATAGGCCAATCATGACAAGTGGCAAGCTCGTCGATGTCTCTAGCGTACTAAACTCGAGGAATATCACAACGGTCATGATAATACTTTACTTTTTTTACTTTACTTTGCTAATTAGTATTATCTAAAATAGATAATAGTATCGTATCCAAATTAGACACAAAAAGTCTTCCATTAAACTTATAACAAGAACGAAATTCTATTAATTAAAAGTTGGTACTGAGTAGTTGGCACGCTGCCAGCTTTCATGGGCTCGGACCTGAATATTTTCCAATACTTCGACACCTTTGACCACAGGCAAAAAATATTTGGACTGTGCAATCAATTCACCAATTGGTTGAGACAGTTAATACCTTTTTATTACATAATAATGCCCATTTACAGCTATGAATTTATGTTTAATTGACATATCATTATTAGTATTTAGACTGATAAACTGACAAACTGACACGGCCTCTTTACAGCCACGAATATTAAATAACATTAATGCTATTGGAATATAAGATGACACGGCCCATTAACAGCTATGAATTTATGTTTAATTGACATATCATTATTAGTATTTAGACTGATAAACTGACAAACTGACACGGCCTCTTTACAGCCACGAATATTAAATAACATTAATGCTATTGGAATATAAGATGACACGGCCCATTTACAGCTATGAATTTATGTTTAATTGACATATCATTATTAGTATTTAGACTGATAAACTGACAAACTGACACGGCCTCTTTACAGCCACGAATATTAAATAACATTAATGCTATTGGAATATAAGATGACACGGCCCATTTACAGCTATGAATTTATGTTTAATTGACATATCATTATTAGTATTTAGACTGATAAACTGACAAACTGACACGGCCTCTTTACAGCCACGATCTTATTTAATGCAACTTGGCTGAAACGTCGGGAGAAATATGTCTCTAAGGTAAATCGCGTAAAGACCCGTTAAAATTATTTTAAAAAACTTATTTAAGTAGTTTCTAAGTTAGTTAGTTTTACTTCCTTGTAGAAATAATGTTGTGCATAGCATACATAAATATGGATTATTGCCTGTTTACGGTCCATCCATTATTACCACTTTGATTAGTACATATGTTTTGAAAATTGTGTTGATTTAATTAGTTCTGACTGTATCCAAGTTGTTTTGAGAGAACCAATGGAAATAAATTATTTTATTTTTGATTGATTTGATTTGATTTTTGACAGCTAAATCCAGTCCATTTTAGTTTCGTAATTAACATTTTTTTTGCAACAAATATTAGTTATTTATTTTGTAACTAAATATAAATAAATATACAAATAAGATATAACAACCACATTCGAGTGTTGCAAAACTAGGATCAAGAAACTACACCTTTCCTGATCAATCTGGTTTTTGTGCCTTGACAGAATTATCTAGTGCAGAAACCAGTGCACTTACTAACAGTTCTGTTAGCCTGTCCTAGCTCAATATATTATAAATAAATAAATTATGTAATTTCCTAGTTTGTAATTTAAAAAAGAAGTTAAAAATTGGTGTCAATAAATATTTTTTATTTATTTTATTTTATTTAACATTTCCCCTCTGTATAGCTAAGCTACGTTGGCAGAAATAATTGCCAGCTTCCCTGTCTCCAGACATTTCCGTTAGTCGTTTGGACAACCAGACGCTTGGCTGAGTGTCCCCATGGTCTTTTAGTCTCGACCGCAAACGTCACAAACTCGTAACCTGTACGAAGGTTAGCTTATTTGCGCAGATTGAGGTTCTCCTGCACTGGACGAGGTTGTCTGGATATAAGATTAGGGGCTATTATGTCTACACATGTGCTAATTTTCCACGGCCCAACGGTCATGCCTGCGGGTCTCTTGCCATTGCTTCGCGCAATCCCAGAGAGAGACTTATCTAGAAGTGGTATACTATTGGGTCGTGGGCAAGACGGAGTGATATTCTGAAGATACTAAAAGTGTCCGTTGTCGGCCTGATAGAACATCTACTCTAAGTCAGGCCCCTAGTGTGGGATGCGACACGTGTAGACATATTAGCCCTATCACACATCCAGGCGACCTCGTCAGGCGCGGGAAGTGCGGCCGTTTCTGCTTAGTGTTGCCCAAGACTAGCTAAGTGTTGGTCTTGGTCTTCCATCAGAGGTTCTTCCTTGGTCTTCCATTGGTCTTGCACTCCTAATCTTGGTCTTGGTCTTGCGCAAGTCTCGCAAGACTTCTCCAAGACTCTTACTCTGACTCAATATATATTTTATTTTCCAATTGTACTAAGGAAATCTCTCGGCCAAGCGACGGAGAAATCTGGTACAGGAAGGCTGGTAATTATTACTGCCAACGTATTGGCCACTGTGGGACTATCACAGATGGGACGTCACTTGCCGACGTTTTTTTAATAAGTTTAGTTTATAGTTATTTAAGTAGTTTGTAATTATTATTTAATATTTTGTAAAGTAATGTTTGGAATCAATCACATTCAGCTGCAAAAAAAAGTTCATAATACTGTGTTTAAGATTTTGACTATTTTTTATAAGGATTTTATGAAAAGCAGATGATGAATCGTTTAATAACTAAATCCATTATTATCAGGAATATCTCTATTTGCTCCTTTTATCCAGCAGCCAGATTCTATTTCTATAACTTTTTTCTTGAGTAACTTATAGCTCAAGTAGCAATACAGCAAATTTACAAATTTTAAGGTATTGTAATCTCATAGGTACTGATAACTAAATTTAAAAGGTTAATAATTGATCGCTGTGGTGCAGTTCTGTGTATGTTTTATTTTGTAAATCTGATATAGCTGAGTTATCCTTGCAGATTCCTTTCTCAGTCAGATTAAACATTAACAGGTTCTCTGCTAACAGCTTACTTATTGGACCACTTTGCTGCTTAGTCTTGTACTAGCAGGAGTAGAATCATTCAAAATAATTAAATTAATGACGTTTCATAAATGCCTGTAATAGGTTTACGTGAATAAAGATATTTTGACTTTGACTTTCACAATAAAGCATTTCGTATATGTTATCTAAAGGTATGTTAAAACAGTAAAGTGTCAACGTTTATCATTCACTTTTTCCACTAATTAAGTTATTCGTTATTTTTTCTGCAAAAAATATGAAACAGATTAAATTTAGCAAAAATAAAAACTTGTTAGTATAAATTAATTAAACAAACAACAAACAAATTAAGATAACAGCGGGTTTGAAACGTGTTTAGTAAATAATCACAGTTCCCGAAAACCATAGACATAGATACTAAGAGACATTAACTAAAATTTTAAAAAAGTTAAAAAAAAAAAAAACCTACATCTTTACGGATAAATATTTATATATGTATTTTTTAAAATGTACTTTAAAACTGCCTCCGTGGTCTAGCGGTTAAGTCCGTGGATTTAGACTCGGAGGTAGGTACCGGGTTCGATTCCCGGTCGGAACAAAAAATATTTATTAATGTAAATAAATTCATTTAATTTATTTGTGATATTTCTCGAGTTTAGTGCGGTAAAGGGAAACGATCGTGATGATAGTTTTGTCGATTAATAAAATAATAAAAATAAATAAATGTCATTGTATTTCTGCCTTTTGTAAACATTAGGTGGTAGGCAGACTGATGGTGGTAATTTGCCAAGTCTGCCGGGGCGGGGAAGTATTCACCGTTCGTGCCGATCCCAGTAAAATGTACTCACACGTTTCGGGATCAGGCTCAAATTGCCGTCATGCCCAGTCAAGCCGGCATAGTGTTAGGGACTGATGTCAGTCATGAGTGTCTGATTCCAGTAGCTAACATTTTTTATTTTATAATTTCTTTATTGCACTTAAAACTTAACAGTTGAGTACAAGGGCGAACTTAATGCCTCTCGGCATTTTATACTAGCTAACCTTTGGGAGTGTGGTAGACGAATGCGGGTGCATTAGAAATAAAAACAATTACTTAAACATACATAACAATAATTTACATACTAATACACAAATACCAATAAAAATATATAATAATAATAATATACATAGATGTCCGTGTGGAAAGGAGGTCGACTGTCTTGGAGTTCATGGGCTCTCCTGTTCCAAAAGTGCGGGCAGATTTTCCCGCCACGGCTCCCTTAACGATACTATTAAAAGGGCTCTAGCCACCATCGAGGTTCCAGCTCTTCTAGAGCCTGTTGGAGTTATCCGAGATGATGGCAAGAGACCCGATGGTATGACGTTGGTCCCCTGGGAACGGGGACGTGCTCTGGTGTGGGACGCCACGTGCGTCGACACCCTTGCTGCGTCGCATCTCAGGGGGACAGCGCATAAAGCGGGAGCCGCGGCGGAAAATGCGGAGTCCAGCAAGCGGCGCAAGTATGTAAGTATATTAAAAGATTACATATTTGTGCCGTTTGCTGTAGAAACTCTGGGCCCATGGAGTCCAAGCGCAAAAAAGTTTTTAAAAGACATAACACCGCGTCTTGTTGTCTCCTCCGGTGACAAGAGGGCTGGCTCTTTCTTCGCCCAGAGAATCAGTATTGCAATTCAGCGGGGAAATGCAGCCAGCGTTCTTGCCACCATTCCACGCGGACGGGACTTATATCCCTATCCTTAATATTAATTTTATTTTATATATTGTAAATATTTTTTCGAATAAATGTATATTATATACATTTAACTAAATTTATGTAAGAAATACATAACAAAATGATGGAAAAAACACGTAGAATTTACACAACAAATAAAAAGAGACAAAAATAGGTAGTCGGATTATTTTGTTTATAATGGTCATACTTACGCAAGCCCAACACAAAACAGATGCATAAGTTGAGCAGACGATCGAGTTTATTCAATAGCTCTTCAGTGACGTCGGGATAACACATATCTGCATAATCTATAATGGGTAAAAGCAGCGAACTGACCAACATAAGCTTTGCTTTGAAAGGAATAAAACATTCACTGACCTCGCGCGCCACTTACCATCAAGTGGGCGCAAGGTCACATGTCGTGCTAGTAAAATATAATTATTTAAAAAAACTTTAATTTTTTTTTTTTAATTAGTATAAAATATTATATTTAATAAATATTTCAATATTACTTTACCTTACTTTGGGGAAATAATATTAATATATCAATTTGAATTCAAACTTATAGCTCAAGTAGCAATACAGGAAATTTAAAATTTTAAGGTATTGTAATCTCATAGGTACTGATAACTAAATTTAAAAGGTTATTAATTGTTCGCTGTGGTGTAGTTCTGTATATGTTTTATTTTGTAAATTTGATATAGCTGAGTTTTCCTTGCAGATTCCTTTCTCAGTCAGATTAAACATTACCAGGTCACTGGAATCTGCTAAGCTGCTGGTCTTCTGCTAACAGCTTACTTATTGGACCACTTAGCTGCTTAGTATTCTACTAGCAGGAGTAGAATCATTCAAAATAATGAAATTAATGACGTTTCATAAATAATAGGTTTACGTTAATAAAGATATTTTGACTTTGACTTTTGACTTTTGACTTTGACTTTGACTTTTGACTTTGACAATAAAGTATTTTATAAGAAATTTCTAGCCAAGCGCCAGGTATTTGAGATCAAAGTGGCCACTTCGACAAAACGTCAATTTCATATGTAAGCATCAAATATTTCCCTACTTTCGGGGAACAAAATCCTATCTCTATGTCAGGTGGCCACGCTGACAGATATTCTATTGATCCTATTTCTATTATAATAGGATAGAAGTGAAAATATTCAATTCAATTTATTTATTTCCATATGGTTTACATTGTAACTCCTGGATATTGTAAGGTACATTTTTCAGTTTATGAATAAACTAGATTACTAGCATAAATTATGGGTGGACCGTAAAGGTATAATACATTGCTGCCACAAACATTAACTTCTATACTGTAAAGAGGCCGTGTCAACTTATTGTCTGAATAACAATGTCAAATAACATTGATTTAAATTCGTGGCTGTAAAGAGGCCGTGTCATCTTACAACTGAAAAATAATAATATTCATTACGTCAAATTATTTATGTACTTAAATTTTGATCGTGGCTGTAAGGAGGCCGTGTCAACTTACTATCTAAATAATAATACAGCAAATGTTATATAATAATAATATATGTTTAACAGCTTGTTTTATTATGATCTTTATTTTATCAGAGTATCTAAAACCACACTGATTTTCGTTTTAGAACGTTACCATAAAAACATCATTAGTCAACGTGACGTCACTTAATAATTCGAAGACTGTGTTCAACTTGGAAGCAAAGCGCTTTAATTATTATGCTTAATAAAAACGCTACACGAACGACTTTCAAACCATATGAATTAAAAAAAGCTCTTATAGCGCCAAGTCGAACATGAAGTACCTACGTGACGTCATCCAGCAGCCATTTGCAACTGGAGAGTTTTTAAAAGTAGATTATAAGGCGATTCAGACCCCATAAAGAATATCAAGTATATTTCCAGGAATCCGTAAGTTTTTTTAAGAACAATTTAAAACACATTTTGAAAAAATTACAAAAAGGTAGCCTATGGGATGTATCACTAACTTTTTAACACGGTACCCAATATAACTGTCAGTTGCATAGGTAACTTGTATTTTTATGACGAAATTTAGTATTTTCTGGATATTATGCCGAAGTGAGCAGCTTTTAGGTGTACAAATCGAGATTTCTAAGCGAAATCAAAGATATTGTGGTCTCAAAATTGCGGTTCTATTAATAAAACCTTTTTTTCTTTTTAAAGACGGTGTGCGCTTTCTTAATTCGTCTTTTAAGGTAGATAACGTTAATTTAAAATACATTTTTCTGTTACAAAAATTAGAAACTACAAAAAATTATTTAAAATGATGCGATATAAGTGTAAACAAGGTACCATTGCCGCTAGCGACATCTACAAAAAGCGTTGCCTGATACACCCCATTGGGTGTCAGGTCCATATAAATATATATATCTGGTAAACTTACACAGATTATAAAGAAGCAATTAACGGGCCCTTGACGCTTGCTGTATATTTTACTTAATTAAAAGTGACTACTACGAGCAGGCATAGAGGTGGGTACTGAGTTCAGTTACTCCTCACTCGTTGTATCTCTCTTATAAACAGACAGAACCTTCAACCAAAAATACCTAGATAAGTGGTCTCATACAAAATTGCTGCGTAAAACTGGACTGTGATGTCGTCGATTTCTCTCCCTCGTTCCGAGATACGATAATAGTAACCTAAGCATGCTTAAAGGTGTTCCGCGACGTGCATAAACTGTTTTGCCAAAGCTATGTGTGACGTCACAAATGACATTACTCCTCGCGCTTAGACTGCTCACGATATCGAGGTAGATCGCTCTGAGCGCTGTCAGTTTTTTGTCATTATGTCGCGTTTATTATCGTCGCGTCGTAAAGTTTATTTAATACTAGGTTTTCTTTTAAATTATTTAATATTGTAATTCGTTTATACTGTTTGTATATTACTTCTAAAACAAATCTATAATTAATATTTAAGTAGGAAGTGAAAAAAATATGTCTGTAACACGGCAAGTTATTTTAAAAGACCAAAATAAGTTAATAATATTAAACTTTACACATATAAAGATGAATAAACCGAGAGATGTATGTTTGTTAGTATTCATACTCAAAGATGTGGAATCCGCAATTTATCTTCCATACATATTTTAAAAAAACTATCATGTTATAAATAAAAATGTGTATTAGACCGTTCCGAATTGATATCACGCTCTGAGCATCTAAATCGTGATATTTGATTCGGAACGACTGTTAGTACCATATTCATTTTAAGCGCTCTGAGCTTGATTCGGAAGGATGGTTTATTTCATTAGCAATATATTAAAATTATAATTTTAATATTGCATAGAAATATAAACCTTATACCTCAAAGAAATAAACAACAGAAATATTAACTCCACTCAAAAGTTGTAAATTCAATGAATATCATGATAGATCAAATTTACATATCCTTTGAAATCGTCGCGCAAGTTTTAGCTTTTGTATCTCGCGATTCTACAATTGTCTCAAAACAAATTGAAAAGGGGTTTAAGAAATGTGGCTTAGAAGACCAGCGACGCACTGGAGACTGCCTTTTAGACTCTGTAACACAATGTAACGCGCAATCCTCTACCGCACTCCTAAAGGTTAACTGTTATAAAATGGCGAAAAGCACTTGCCCTATTTTGTACAAAATATAAGAACATGCAAAGCAGTCTACTCGATGGCAGCCATCGAGGGGGAGCTGGAAGATGGAGGCAGCGACAACTGGATTGGAAGGACCTTAACTTGGCAGTGAAAGGACTTATTGGCCTAAATTAGTCGTTTGAATCTGGTCTTGACTGGATCGTCGGTGACCTGAAGGAGAATTTTGGGTCTCTTCCAGAAAGACTCTACTCTACTATGGGAAGGTTAGAGTGGGAACTCACGCTTCGCAGCCATTTGGTCGTGGTGAAGTCGTGGTGGAGGCTAACGTTCCACAGAGCATCCGCCACCTGGAGGAGGAATCGGGTTTGGATCACCTGAAACTTCTTGAATAAGAAGCGGATTAGTGTGGTCAAACACCGGACTTACTTAGGACTGCTGCGACACATGTGGCTGGGACGCTAACTAAAGTCCAATACTTAGTAGATGCACTGGGTGTTTAACTTTGCTGGGTCTTACTGCTAAATGTTGAATGGTGCAACTAACCTTATTCCTCCATAGACAAACCTATATTGAACCAATTTTTTTATTGGTTTACCAGTGTACTTCTCAAATAAATGTATTTATTATTATTAAGTAAAGTGTATTTTTAGGCCAATAAACGTGTTTATTATTAATATTATCGGTTCAACATTTTCTAGTAAACAATATAGCGCGTGCCATAACATATATTTTTTAAAATCTTAATTGTACTCGTGTATAACTTTTTAGTTACGCAATAAAGAGTTCGCTCGTTTCTACTACAGATGTATTTTAGGAGGGTATATTCAAATTTAATATATTTTTGACATAAAAAAGATGGCGGACCAACGGCTCTGTCAATATCGCTTCTCTTTATTAACACCGGGTTTTGGCACAAATATTTACACAAATCGAGGCTTCATTTTTAAACGTATTTGAAGATTACACGAGACGAATTTAATTTCTCCAGTTTGTTAGCTTAGGTTTGATATCGTCTTCACACAACGTCGCCTCCTCAAATTATTAAAGAAATTCGAATATTATCCAATGTTTTATGGGCTTTTTAGACTTGACGCGCTGTGTCAACAAAATCTTGGCTATCTTGCAAACGTCCGTGATCGGGTGATGCTGTAAGGGCCTGGGACCTCTGCCGAACACCTTCAATTTATTGTTCTTAAATTAGCAATTTTTTTTTTGCGTTTTGTCGACTTTTGGGTTGCACATAGGTATGTAGTCTATCTTAATTCTGACTTGCCTGGTGGGTTACTGCTGCATCAGGTATTGTAATCTCATAGGTACTCATAACTAAATTTAAAAGGTTATTAATTGATC
Source organism: Tinea semifulvella (assembly GCA_910589645.1). NCBI lineage: Eukaryota > Metazoa > Arthropoda > Insecta > Lepidoptera > Tineidae > Tinea > Tinea semifulvella. The sequence continues at coordinate 5,649,636 of OU342620.1, forward strand.
GTTGTGGTGCAGTTCTGTATATGTTTTATTATGTAAATCTGATATAGGTGAGTTTTCCTTGCAGATTCCTTTCTCAGTCAGATTAAACTGACTGGTCTTCTGCTAACAGCTTACTTATTGGACCACTTTGCTGCTTAGTCTTCTACTAGCAGGAGTAGAATCATTTAAAATAATTAAATTAATGACGGTTCATAAATGCCTGTAATAGGTTTACGTGAATAAAGATATTTTGACTTGACTTTGAACATAAATAGGTATAAGTAGTATAGTTAGATACAATGGAGCACAGAAGGCATTAAATCACAGCCGCTGTATTTTCCCGTTATCTGCCGCCTTTCAATACAATCTCTGACCCAATAATTAGTTTCCTTTCATTCAGTTTATTAGGAAATTAACGCAACCCAATCATCATTCGGATTTTATTCTACGCTTTAGGAGACAAGATGCGAAAACAACGAGGTCAAATATACGGTATAAGAAAGAGCGAGATTTATTTCAATTTTTACGGCAATTTTCACTGCATTCGTGGTCTAGCCATTAATTCCGTGAATATAGACGCAGTCGGGACACAATAATTTATTTGAATAAATTGTGTATTTTCTCAAATTTGCTACGCTAGAGACATCGACGAGCATGCCAAGTTGGCTAAATGTGAATCACACTATTTTACTTCTGACTATTCCAAAAGGGATATGGTTGTTATGATACTTTACATACTTGCGCCGCTTGCTGGACTCCGCATTTTCCGCCGTGGCTTCCGCTTTATGCGCTGTCCTGAGGTGCGACGCGGCGAGAGTGTCGAAGCACTTTTTTTTTAGCAACTGGAATCAGACACCGATGACTGACATCAGTTCCTAACACTATGTCGGCTTCACTGGGCATGATGGCAATTCAGCCTGATCCCGAAATGTGTAGATACACTTTCATGGGTTTATTGTTTATCGGCACGAACGGGTGGAGTCTTCCCCGCCCGCCTACCACCTATTTAGATTATCCTTTTATAAAGAAATTGTTCCAAAGCTCATTGACGTCCCTGGTGACAATAGGGCCGGCAGTTTTTTCTCCCAAAAATTAAGTATACTAATTCAAGAGGAAATGCTGCTAGTGTATTGGGCACCATGCCACAAGACAGCGATTTGGAGGAGCTATTTTTTTTGTAAGTATGTCTTTTTATTTTCTATGTATTATTATTATTATTATTTTTTAGGTTAAATAAATAGCATTTATTCGAAAAAAATATTTACACAATATAAAATAAAATTAATATTAATACTAAGGATAGGGATATAAGTCCCGTCCGCGTGGAATGGTGGCAAGAACGCTGGCTGCATTTCCCCGCTGAATTGCAATACTGATTCTTTGGGCGAAGAAAGAGCCAGCCCTCTTGTCACCGGAGGAGACGACAAGACGCGGTGTTATGTCTTTTAAAAACTTTTTTGCACTTGGACTCCATGGGCCCAGAGTTTCTACAGCAAACTATTTAATATACTTTACATATTTAGGTTAAATATAGATTTAGTTTTAATATAGTTTAATATTGTAATTCTTTTATATTGTTTGTATATTACTTCGAATAAAAATTTGAGAAGATTTAGATTATGGTTTAAATAATTATAATGTTTCCACCCGAATTATAAAAATTTGTAGCTTAACAATAAAGAAAAATATAAAATGAAAAGCGTTTAAAGGTAGTTAAGTAAAAATACCAATACGAAGCTCATTCTATATCAAAAGAGTTTGCGATCCGCTGAACTGAAAAAATATTATTTAATCCGAGTTTCGGCAAAATATACTGTATCGGGTTTACTTTTGTGAGCTGTAAGATTGGCGATTCAAATTTAAATTCGAATTCAAAATAATTTATTGTCAGAATTGTTTACATGTAAAATTTCAGAAACATTATCTTCATGTACGTCAATGTTGAAACAATCTGCCCACATTAGGCATACAATATTTAATATTTTAACTAAACAATATTATATTATATTATTATTATTGCTTTTAATACAAATTAGTTTTAAATTTAAAACCTATGTATAATTAACATATTATTCAAACATTTTATTTTTACCATACCTACTACTTATTTACTAATACTAATAAAAATCGTCAACTACAAAGTGCAAATGTCATAATTAAAACTAAAACAATAACAACCAACAATACAAATAACAAAAATAGGTACTCAATTTAATTCGCTGTCATTGAGATAGCCCATAATATTAAACCCTTTAGGATCAATAATTTAATTAATATTTTTTTTATTAATTTAATTTCTTGGTCTTTAATGCTGCTCTGTAGTTTATTATAAATTTTAGGTGCCATGTGAAATATGCTGCGATGCATTAGTGCAGTGTATGAGTAGGAGTCAGCATACACTCTATCTTTAGGTCTCAAATTTCTACTGTTAGATTAGGATCTTGTCAAATATTATATGCGATTAATATTATATATTTACGAATACAATACCGTTAAAGCAACTCATAACTACTAATGCTGAGTTGCACCAAAACGAAGAAATTGTGACGATTAAAGTTAAAATGGCATCGATTGAACCACCTGACGGCTGACCTTAAAATAAAACTGATACATACAACCTAACCAAGGTACTAGTATTTAACAGAAGAAGAATGACAACCGTAACCATAAATATTGATGATGAAACTCTAGAACAAGTAAATGAAATTATATATCTAGGCAGTGTTTTCACTGCGAATGAGAAGTATGCTGAAAGAAGAGTGAAGGCGGGAAATAATGTTAACGCTGCCCTGGGTTCAGTAATCGGCAGTCAAAATGTCAGTAACAAAGCTGACATACACAATGCTATGTTGGTACCAACACTTATCGTGAAGCGATAGTTGAGAAGAAAAAGATTTTTAGAGAAGGAGCCTGTCTAAGAAATTTAAATTAAAAGAAGGTATAAGTTATGTACAATATAAGTTTATTTACAAATAATTAGATGAGTGAAGTGGAGAGGTGAGATCGGAGAGCACGGAGATTAAGTTTCGGGTCGTTGATGAAGGTCGACGGCGTTCCGGAGGCGAAGTCGGTGATGAAGTTTAGCGTTGCCGACTTCGTAGACTCCCGGGTTGAGCAGTTGTTGGAGCGTAGAGTTGAGGTAGCGTTGATTGAGAGTAACACGTAGAGATGAGGCAGCGATAGTGAAGAACTAACTGTAGGGATGAATCAGCGATGGTCGAGCGTCTTCAAGGAGCGGTGAAGAGTGATGCAAATCTTCGGTGAAGAGAAGAGTTCAAGAGACGGGTGAAGCGATAGTAGTCTTCTGAGTCCGAAACTTGAACGGGGATGAGTGCAGTGATGAATTCTTCAGTAAAAGAGTTCCGAAGTTGTAGATTTAGAGAGAGCTTCTTTCGAGTCCAAAATCGAAGATAGCCTTTCTTGAGTCCCGGGGCAGTGGCCCCGGGATTAGGCCTTTAGGTTGAGTTCTTCTTTTGGCTACTCCAGCCGAATGAATGAATGAAATGGGGTGTGGTATGACTTTTATATCTTTTTTTGAGTTCGAAAAAATGAATGGAGAAAATTTAAAATAATGAAGTTTGTAAGTCAAATATGTTTCCAAAAATGTATAAAAATGTGTGTTTTAGTAAAAATTATTGCCGAAAGGAATGGATGAAGGACGTTATAAATAATTTTGCATATGAATTAAATAAATATTTGACAATGTTGCCTTAGCAACGACGAAAAACAGAGTTGTCAAAGAATAAAAATATTGCAAAAAGTAAAATAGAACAAATTTGAGTAAAATAAAGTTAATTGAAATGAATAAAAAAGTGGTGTAAAGATATAAATAAGGTATGAGGAAGAAATGTTGTGAACAATGGAAGCTGAATTATGAAAAATATGAATTTTAATGAGATATGATGTATTATGAAGCCAAAAGACGAGGAATTCCAGGTATTTATTGAGTAGGGATAGTGAAACGCTATATTTTCCCCCACAACCCCAGAAAATTTTCGACTTGGAGAAAATTTTGAAGTTAAGATCGAAAGAACCAGAGGAACATTACTTTACAAATTCAGGCCTCACCAAACAAACACATTCATTCTTCTTCTAACATACTATCATCTACATTAAGGTAAGGGTGAAAGTTCACATTCAATGACTATCACTCTAAAAGAATGTTCCATAATGACGACAAGGCATATTTAGGGAGTTGTCAACCGCTCCATATATGGAAAATAAAAGTTTTGACTTAAGGCTTATTTAACGAGTAGTCAACCGCTCAAAGGTTAAGAAATTTATAATGATTTAAGGCTTATTTAAGGAGTAATCAACCGCTCCAAGAACCTATAGTAAAGGTAGTTAGCTAAGAGCGGTAGGGCTCAAAGTTAAGATATCAGAAGTAGTATTCTGATTACGTTTGTAGAACGTATTTAGAATTAAGTTAAGCAAACGTCTTAAGACGTTGAAGAGTGAGCTTAAGAGCTCGAATTAAAAGATAACTAAAATAAAAAAATAATTTAGAAGTAATGGGACATGAAATTAATGAAATGATAATGGATAAGATGATTTAAGAATGATACAATAGAGGATGAAATTAGATTTTAATGTCTTTGATGTGCCATTTTCCTTTATTGCCATTAGTGTCTTCAAGAATGTACACTAAAGGTGAGAGTTTTTTAAAGACTTTGCTTTTTAGAAATTTAGGGGCAAGTTTAGCACTGAAGTAAGAACCAGCGTTGCTTTGTATATAATTCTTACGCCAAACTGTATCACCGACATTAAATTCTTTGAAGGTACGACGTAGGTCGTAGCGATCGCGATTTTTAGAGTGAGCTAGGTATAAGGTAGTCTGTACTTTATCAAAAATAGAAGAGAGGAAACCAGAATTTACAGCGTAGATATCACGAGGTAGGAAAGTATATTCTTCAATGTTTTCAGTTGGAGTATAGAATGAGCCACTGGGAATAGTTTCCCTTCCAAATACTAAAAATGATGGAGTATTAACAGAAAGTTGAAGAATTTGTTTTTTAAGACGTAGTACAGTTTCAACTGGTTCCTCTAATCTAATTTTTATTTCATATTCAAGTTCTGGTTTATTAGGTAATTCAAATTTAATTATTTTAGACATATTGAGAAATAAGATAAAAAGAGTAATTAAGTTTAAAGAAATTGAGTAAATAATAAGAAAAAAAGATAAAGAGTAATTAAGTTTAAAAAAAATTAAAGTAAAGTAAATTAAATTGAAATAAGTTGAAATGAAATTAGGATTAATTAAAATAAAGTGAATTAAAAATAAAGTTCAAATACCTTGTTTCCTTTAGTAGATGATAGAATGAAAATGTTTAGATTAAGATAAGTGATTATTAGATTAAGATTAAAATGAATAAATGAAGTTTATGAGATGTTTTGAGATGTATGATCGGATGTGTATATAAATAATATTGGCCAAAGAATTTCAAAGGGTTTGCACTAGAAGAAGTGTTTTTTTAGAATTTAGGGAAAATGTGTAAAAGAGATAAAAATAAAAATAAATAAGCTAAAGAGAGAGAATAGAGTTGGGCGCCAAACTATCGTGAAGCGATAGTTGAGAAGAAAAAGATTTTTAGAGTAGGAGCCTGTCTAAGAAATTTAAATTAAAAGAAGGTATAAGTTATGTACAATATAAGTTTATTTACAAATAATTAGATGAGTGAAGTGGAGAGGTGAGATCGGAGAGCACGGAGATTAAGTTTCGGGTCGTTGATGAAGGTCGACGGCGTTCCGGAGGCGAAGTCGGTGATGAAGTTTAGCGTTGCCGACTTCGTAGACTCCCGGGTTGAGCAGTTGTTGGAGCGTAGAGTTGAGGTAGCGTTGATTGAGAGTAACACGTAGAGATGAGGCAGCGATAGTGAAGAACTAACTGTAGGGATGAATCAGCGATGGTCGAGCGTCTTCAAGGAGCGGTGAAGAGTGATGCAAATCTTCGGTGAAGAGAAGAGTTCAAGAGACGGGTGAAGCGATAGTAGTCTTCTGAGTCCGAAACTTGAACGGGGATGAGTGCAGTGATGAATTCTTCAGTAAAAGAGTTCCGAAGTTGTAGATTTAGAGAGAGCTTCTTTCGAGTCCAAAATCGAAGATAGCCTTTCTTGAGTCCCGGGGCAGTGGCCCCGGGATTAGGCCTTTAGGTTGAGTTCTTCTTTTGGCTACTCCAGCCGAATGAATGAATGAAATGGGGTGTGGTATGACTTTTATATCTTTTTTTGAGTTCGAAAAAATGAATGGAGAAAATTTAAAATAATGAAGTTTGTAAGTCAAATATGTTTCCAAAAATGTATAAAAATGTGTGTTTTAGTAAAAATTATTGCCGAAAGGAATGGATGAAGGACGTTATAAATAATTTTGCATATGAATTAAATAAATATTTGACAATGTTGCCTTAGCAACGACGAAAAACAGAGTTGTCAAAGAATAAAAATATTGCAAAAAGTAAAATAGAACAAATTTGAGTAAAATAAAGTTAATTGAAATGAATAAAAAAGTGGTGTAAAGATATAAATAAGGTATGAGGAAGAAATGTTGTGAACAATGGAAGCTGAATTATGAAAAATATGAATTTTAATGAGATATGATGTATTATGAAGCCAAAAGACGAGGAATTCCAGGTATTTATTGAGTAGGGATAGTGAAACGCTATACACTGATGTATGGAAGCGGACATGTATATGTCAGAATACGCATGAGAGTTGGGCTAATGCAGTAGAAATGAGGTCGTTGCGTCGAATATGCGGTGTCGCTTTGGCGCATAATAAAAAACAGGGACAAAAATAAGGAAAGGCATCCTACGATGGTTCAGGTATGTTGAAAGGATGAGTGAAGAATTGACGAACCAGGTATATAATGCGGAAGTTGTGGGTAAAAGTGATGATGAAGAGAGATCAAATAAATAAAACACTGGCTGAAGGTGCATCAAAAAGCCTTCGTAACAAAAGGGCATGTACGAAGAGGTTGATTAATGTCGACGAAGCGAAAGAGGTATGTCGTGATTTTAACAAAAACTAAACTTATTTTTTTACATTTTGACCCCCTCCCCTTTTTCTCCGATTCTGTCCATTTTGAATAGGTACTATACAAAAAAGTTTCCAAATTGCCTCAGGAACATAAGCCAATAGTCATCCGGTTGCTTTTTCCCGACCAAAATTGCGCACCATTACTTTAACGAAAAATAGACAAACAAGAGAACAGTAAATCACAATTTGAGTGTTGATCAAACATGCTCACTCAATATTGGAGACGTATTTGTGCGTGTTAGGTTCATTATAATACAAACAATACCGTTTTGATAGCAACCAAATGATGTTTACTTTACCGAACTCGACAGGATATAGATTTACATAATAAGGGCTCGGTCAATGTAAAGATAACTTATGCTGGGTTTCCAAGGACTGTCAATACGAAATCGAACGTATATTTTTATTTAAAAAACATCATTCATCTTGTAATGTTTTTTGGGCCTAAGTATAGTCACAGTTATACATGCATATTAGACAAATTTCCTCGCCAACCCGTCTTTTTTTTTTATAGACGGTGAATCGATAAATCATCAATGATACGCCCCCTGCCTGAAGGGTCAACGCGGGTGGGGGTCGCATGCCCGACTTACAGCTAAGTCTGAGTCGTGGCTACGGAGTGAAGGCACTCGTTCAACGCGTAGGTGGCGAGTGTAGGCCAAATTTTCCAGATATATGTTCTGGAAGGCTCATCTCAAACAGTGGAGGTCTGGGACGCTGTGTTCTAGGGGCTGTTAATGAATTAGACAAATTATTCTAGCAAAATTACAATTTAAGTAGAAAAATCTTTTATTTTTAAAAGTTTAGGTTAGTTTAAAAAGCCATCAAAACAAGAAGGCATGTATGAAGAGGTTGATGAATGTCGAAGAAGCGAAAGAGGTATGTCGTGATCGTGACAAGTGGCGCTCAATTGTCTCTGCCTACCCCGCATGGGATTTGGCGTAAAGATATGTATGTATGTTTAGGTGTGCAAAATGTTTTAAACATTGTCATGTACTTAAGGATTTATACGATGCTAGTAATAAGAATATACGATTATATATTCAGTTATCAGTCACTGCAGTCACTCATAATTTTGCCGTGTTTGGCTTGGATATTTGTTACTTCAAAACTCAAAGCGTTTTGCAAAGTTACCTAAACGCCAGCAAAGCGAAATACAGTAAAAAAAAGCGCTCGCAGAGCCAAGTCCAACACGCGGTAAGTCAAAGCACTTAATTGCACAGTATTATAAAGCAAAAAAAAAAAGGTGCGGTGGTGGCTTGGTTGTAAGAACGCGTTCCTTAAATCCTACAAAGGTTGGTTCAAACCCCCCCGGCATGTACCAATGAGAAATACACTTTTCTTACGTACATTTGTCATAAATTTACAAAACCCACCGTTCCCGTGCCTCGAAGAGCATGTTAAGCTGTCGGTCCCGGTTCCACTAATACTAACTTGTGGAATCGTTAATAAATTGTCATAAAAAATTGACATCATATCCTCGCCAAGCCGTCTGGCCAGGCGTGGCGAGTGTAGGCCAAAATTCTCCAGTTCTGGAAGGCCCATCTCCAGCAGTGGAGGTCTAGGACGCTGTGTTCTAGGGGCTGTAACGAAGAAAAAACTACTTAATAATTAAAAGTAAAGTACCATCACGACTTCCGTGTCCCTTTCGGGGTGGTCAGAAACCACGCTTATAAATAAGCGGATTCACATTTAGCCAACTTTACTATAGGCCAATCATGACAAGTGGCAAGCTCGTCGATGTCTCCAGCGTACCAAACTCGAGAAATATCACAAGTTAAATATTATTTAAATGTATTTGTTTACATTAATAAATATTTTTGTGTCCCGACCAGGAATCGAACCCGGCACCTCCGAGTCTAAATTCACGGACTTAACCGCTAGACCACGGAGGCAGTTAATAATTAAAAATCTTTATCAAATAAAGGAATAACATAATAATAAAAAAAAAAATGATATAGTTAAATATAAAATCAGTTTGTATTGCATTTAGCTCTCTATCTGTATCTCGACTTGAAATTCATTTTTTTTGCTCACTATCTTTAGCACAATACAAATGACTATAAAAGAGAAACTAGATTTTTTGCAATTTCATTCTCATTTGATACGTCTTTATATTTTTTCCTTCAAAGCAATCATAGCGTTATTCAATAATGGTGATTAACGCGGGAAAATAACAAAGGAACCCTTCTAGAAATTCCAATCACGGAACCCTGGGGAGAAAATGTTAAGGTGCAATAACAAGGGTGTTTGCATTGATCTAGTTATAACCTGGGCATTGATTTTTTTTACCATTTAAATTTATTTATTCTGCAAGTAGGCATTAGACGTACGTCAGTCTTGTTTTTACCCAAGTCTTGTTTCAAGCGGTGTTATATCTATATAAATATAGTCATGGCAAGCTTACAATATTAGTTCTCCTTGAAAGTAAAAATTGGCATTTGACATCATTGCAAATGGCACATACTTTCAACTAGAACAACAAATCGGTGGCAGGCGGACTGATGGTGGTAATTAGCCCAGCCTGCCGGGGTGGGAAGTATCCACCGTTCGTGTCGATAAACCCAGTGTATCCACACGTTTCGGGATCAGACTCGAATTGCTGTCATGCCCTGTTTAGCCGGCATTGTGTTAGGACTGTTATCAGTCATGAGTGTCTGATAACAGTTGCTAACATTCATGGACCTCGCGTGCCACTTACCATCAGATGGGAGCAATGTCACAGGTCGTGCAAGGATAAAAAAATAAAAATAAAATAAAAATTGATCCTTATTGGTCACTCGAAAAGAATAAATATAAATAAACTTAAACATGATTTTTAAATACCTATTCGACGATCCCTCACTCAATATATATATATATATTTCTCTTTTACAATATGGCGTCTAGTTGTCGCCTTACTAAAATTTACTTAATGTCATATCTTCAGTGACACTCGCGTGATTTAAACGAATCAATTGACGTACGAATTATTAAAATCGGCATACGCGTTTGGTCTCCAGTGTGCCACAAAGGAACTAACATACATACTTACATGGTCTCCATGACGCAAGTTAACTTTTCATGGAGGCCAGGGAACCGCATATTAACAGTATATTTATTTATACTACTAAAGCTTTTTTATATTGTATTTTTTATTTTGGTTAATAAAAATATTATTTCATTATTATTATAGGCCAATAAACACATAACCCTTGTTTGCATTTACAGTTGGGTAAAATCAAAACGCCACGACGTTATAACATAAAATTGTTTTTCCCTAACTTTGACAATTGCAAATTGTTACTAAAACGTACATAAAAAAAATATAACTGGGCTATTACATCTAAGTCAATGCTACTAAAGACAAGATATTTCGATTATCATCTTCGTAAATACTGGCATGCAAATTTCTTTATGTTTTTTTTCTTTTCAATACCAAACAAATTTAGGAAACTCATGCTGTGAGTTATATATATATATATATATATATATATACAACAAATAAAATGTGTTAGATGTGTTTCTTACTTGGTAAAATATATAAATTGAAGCTTAAAATATTTTTTGCCAAATATTTCGCCTCTCTTTGGAGCGGCGTCATCAGTGACAGTGACTGAAGGTCTTTGTCATAAATTTTGAAAAAAGTAATTTTATTTCTTTTAGCAATGGTGAAGGCAATGCACTATATAGTTTTGTATTTATTTTTTAAAAAAATATCATCATCACCTCGCGCATCATGGAAAACATCATCAGTATGTTATGTCCATTGTTGGTTCGATATTAATAAATTTACAAAACAAGTTAGACAAAACCTAATGCATTACATTCAGACCAGAATATATATATATATATATATATATATATTTCTTTTTATAGGATTGAGCTATGTCGTCTGTAAAATCTATAGTAATATTATTAATGGGAAATAACTTTTGTATGTATGTATAAAAAAAAAGGTATTTATTTTCTCATATTAATGAATACTTATTTGGTGTAGTGTAATGTATTGTAGAGTAATTTATTTTAGTGTAATGTGATTATATAAATATGTAAGGTATATGTATTAAATGTTTTTATTTTTTTCTTATAATTATATTTAGCTATGTGCTCAAATTGTTATTTATTTTATAAAAGCGTATTCCGCTTGCGTTCCAGGGTTCTATGTCTGGACTTTACCAGCTTGAGAAGATAACCCCGCTGCCCAGGATCCCCATGACGCCTCGTTTTCCTTTTGGTATCGGCAGCGCTCTCCGGGTCCCCGTCTTCAGGCTCTCCGAGGGAAGGTACACCTACCTACGTTCAATTGATGCATAAAGAGTGATAGAGTTAAGTTTTAGCTTACGACCCTCCCTTGTGTAGTTGTACACTCATTATCTTTTTAACTTCATTTTACTTAATATAACTAACTTAAATTGCTTAAATTCTCTTGTTTTTTTATTTTTATTTTCATTTATTTAGGCAACAAACAGTCAACATACACAAACAATATCACAGATAAACAAAATTGTCACTCTGGCTTGCAAGATACTAAAATTGAAAACTAATAAATAATATGAACCACTAAGGGGCCACTTTGAAGGCTTTGCCGGCACGTGACAAGTTTGAACATCTGTGTAATAAATTAATAACAATAAGAAGACATTGAGAGCCAAAAATAGTAGAAGTTATTGTGTTTAATACTAATACTATGGAAAGGAAAAAAAATACTGGATATAAAAATAAAAACAACATAATATAAAAGATACTTAAATTACAGATGCTATAATAGTAATTTATGAATACATACTTATAGTACTAATTACGGATACAACAAACTACCAACCGTCAACAGTAGTATATTTTATTTCAATGTCACGCCTAACATTACAAAGGTCGCTCAGCGAGCAAATTCGATAATACAGGGTTAGCCAGTGAAACGGGAAGATTTAAATAAGTAACTAATTCTTTAAGAAAATAAATTTTATTATTTAATGCTTATAAATATAAAGAAAAAAGGTAGCCATTTACTGTACAATAAGTGAAACAAATATTTTTTGAATATAACATTTCTCAAATGTCCTCCTTTGAGTAGCGTAGAGCATGTTGTTTGGCAGATCGGAGTGGACTTCTGAGCGTTGCCTGTTGAACAGTAGCGATGTTTTGAGGGGTTCGAACGGTTTTTGTACTCGCACCTCGTTTTTTAGACGTTGATCCAGTTTGTTCAAGGTTGTTTATCCACGAACGAATTGCGTTATCCAAAGGACTATTGCGCGGTATGTTGAAATGGAGTCGAAAAGCACGTCGCGTTTTCACCAAACTCTCACCATTGGTATAATACGCTTTAACCGCGTAGCCGCGATGTTCACCCGTCCAACGATCCATCTCAACTAAATGGCGGGACACGCAGGTGGAACGGAGCCGGCCACTATTACCCCCACCACTCACATTCCAACTGTCAAGGCCATCTCCAATCTTCCTTCAAAACGTCACTGGCTAACCCTGTACTTACGCAAGCCAAATTTGAAGCGAAGACATAAGTTGAGAAGGCGTACAGTCCTTATTACAAACTTAAACTTAACAGTGCAACTTAAACCAGACTAAAGTAGCTTAAATAGCCGTCTTGATTACGTTACTTCGCGCTTCCGGCTACAATAATGAAGGTGCTAAGTCAGGTTAACAAGGGATATCAGTTAAACGCCGTCCCTGGCACATTGCCAACTTTCGCTCTATTTTTTAATAATACCTACTAAAAAAACTGGCTGTTATTTGACTGTTGAAATCATTTGTACTATAGCATATATATATTATATATATTTATACTCGTATATAACATATATATATAAGTTGTACGTTATTTTTTTGTTTAATTTATTGGAAGGAATTAAGGTACAATTGATTTAAAAAAAAATATATATATATATTAGTAAACTAAAAACTTACATTTTAAAACATAAATTACTATTAATAAAAATAAACCTAATTAATAAATAAAAATACAACTAAAAAATAAAATGAAGAAAAAACAAAATATTTTCTTTTAATAAATAAAAAAATTGCTCCAAATCGCTGGCAAAGGGCAAAATGCCAAGGATACTGGCAGCATTGCCACGTTGAATGGCAATGCTGATCCTTTGGCCCAAATATTGCCCAGCCCTTTTGTCTGCCGAGGTGTTGACGAGCCGTTTTAACAACGCCTTGAAAATTTCATGTGCACTTGGTCCCCACGGCCCGAGAGTTTCAACTCCAAACGGCGCAAAAACACATCTCCCAATAAGCTGAGTGTATTTTCGCCGCTTGAGGTTCTCTGCTTGTAAAGCAGCAGCGCCTGGGTACTTAGAGGTTAAGGACAAGTGGGAAGGCGCCAGGGTGTCCACACAGGTGGCATCCCACACTAAAGGCAAACCTATCCTCCATGGAACCAACGTCATTCCATCGGGCCGCTTGCCATCGTCGCGGGCCATGCCACTGGGTTCTAATATGGCTGGCGAACCCACAGACACAACAGTTGTACGTTAAATAAAAACACTTTTAAAATTTAGTAGATATACCATTTTTATTTTTGGTTTATTACGCTACAAAGATTAAGTTGTGCCATATTTTTTTTTAATTTGAGATATTACTATTTGCCACAGACGATAATATCGTTAGATTCACAGACTGGCTCACAGACCTGGATCTTCGATATCCATGGACTGGCCTTATAAAGCGTTTTCATTTGATGGGAACTTAACATTTATTAAAATATATTTATTTGCAGGTTTTTTACAATAAAGTCTTATGAAATTGTATTCTCAAAAAAAAAAACTGTCTATCCGACATGCAAATAAAATTAGGACTTAGATACCTATATAAATGACAAAAATATTTTATCAACCAACACTATATATTTTTTATGTATGTCCAAAAGCAATACAAGAAACAATATTTAATATATATATAGGTAACAAATTAATAAACAATAACAATAATTTATTAATGATTCCACAAGTTGGTTTTCGTGGAAACGGGATTGACGGCTTAACGTGCTCTCCAAAGCACAGAAACGGTGGAATTGTAAATCTATGACAGATGTATGTATGTACCTATTGGTACATGCCGGAGATTTAAACCCACTTCTTTACGATGTCACGTACCGAGCCACCACAGCTATCTAGAAAGGCATATGGATCAATTATTGGTTTGGACGCCTAATTACTATCAATAATTCATTTGTATTTCTTTCTTAGTAATTAGGAATTGTGATATGTTTCACTGCCAGCACCTTGTACTATCGTGATAGTAATGCCATTAGTTTAACGGCATTGTATTCATTTATCAGTTAACTAACGATTTGCCATTACATTAGTTATCCATTGTTCTCAGTGTACCTACCTCTCCGGGACAGGTAATCACATTATTCTTGTATACAATTCTAAATACTGTCAAATAATAGTACATTACTGCCGCGGTCTATAATGACTACTTTGCTGGTCGCGCTGATGATGGCTGACAGCGCAGCTCCAGGCCACAGATCACAGCGCGGTCAGCGTGCAGCACTTGACCGACGAGCTAAGATAAGCCAGCGAGGATAGCAAGGGCTGCAATGATGGCCAAGCTAGCTAGGAAGGCCTAGAGCGTAGCTAGGCTAGCTCGAGGCAATCATAGCGTGACCAGCGAAGCAGTCATAGTGGGCCAAGGCTTGTATAGTGCTTTACTCAAAAATGCAAGTACCTAATCTAAATAAAACCAGCAAGTAATTAAAATAAAATATATATTAAAACGTTGAAACGTCAAAATAGCGGCCGGCAATGTTTTGCCGGCCTGTTAGAGCGACCAGCAAAACTTTGCCGGCCGCTGCTTGAAACAGAACGGCAAGGTCGACTTTGCTCAAACAAGGTTGTCAAAATAATGACCACATTACATGCATTTTTGAATAAAAGTAAATAATAAATGTTAAACAATTGCATTAAAGTGGATAGAAGCTTGCAACACTTAACCAAGTTGTAGAATAGGAAGACTGCTGACACGAGCGATGTAAATACTTGTATTTGTAACTACAAAGTGGATACTCTTTAAACCTGTAGCATATATTCAGATTCCTTCACTGTTGTTTCCGCTCGTCATTGGAACAAGCTACCTCTGGCTATAAGTCGCGCACCGTCCGTCAACGTATTTAAAAACCTTCTAACCACATTATTTCTTGAGAAACACAATGTATGTCTCTTGACGTAACAAAGTTGTTTGGCATTTTGGATATCAATATATTAATTGTGTATGTTTATGTATGTATGTATAGTGAACAGTCGCCTACATACCAAATAATATATAAATCTCTACGCGACGCAGACTGCCAAGATCCGAATACTACCTTAAGGGAGATTATCCACCAGAGATGTGCTATGCTGCGTTGCTATGGATGCGTTTGGTATCCACCAATCGTATTCATTGGTCCATATAGCATAGCACTGGTGTAAACGGATTCAACTAAGCTATGTTTTTATATGGAATGATGCGTGCTATGGATGCGTGGCATGGATGGTCGCGAGTGTTGTAGTCAAGAGCAGAGTACCTATAGTAGGCCCGCGTTTGTCACTGAAAATAGACATGCCATCGTGGAAGCAAAATAGTTATTTTATATCTCGCAATGTGCGAAGAAGAACCTTCCCTATTGATACATCGAGCTGCGCTCAAAGATAATATAATCACTACGCTGCGCATCTTTCTCGCGCAGCTACTTTGCGGCGGCGCATCTTCATAGCACATATTACTCGCCCCGCTACAAGCTTAGCATCAGTGGAAACGGTGGCTTAGCTTTCATATCATCGCAGCATAGCTGCATAGCACATCTATGTCGGCGCCTCCGTGGTCTAGTGGTAACAAACGTTGCCGTGAACTCAGGAGGTCGTGGGTTCGATTCCCACCGGGGGCAAGTTGTACATTGTATAATTTGTCTCGGTCTGGGTGTTTATATGTATTATATGTATATATTTACAAAAAAAAAAAAAGTATAATATGTAGTTTATCAACCATCTAGTTTCCGTAACACAAGCTTACCGCTTACCACGGAAATTAGATGGCGCTGTGTGACCTGTCTGAAATATTTATTATTTATTTATTATATTATTTATTATTTTTATCTCTGGTGGATAGGCACCCTAAGACACGGGAGCAGTGGTGTTATATATCTATTACAAATACATCTTATACATTAATTATATTATATTTTTAGTTATAATTCTATACTTTTGTGGACATTTTAGATTCTAATATAGTTTTGTAATTATTATTTATTAAATTATCCGACGAAGCCCCTTTACAGCTAAAAGCTAGACGTCAATTATTATAATAAATATTAGGCTTAGAACTCAAAGAGTCCAAATGGAAATTGGGGCTGTTCCTTGCCATACTGTACATACACTATCTAGCCAGATATTTTGTTTGCACGTTATTATTAAATTATAACTTAACCGACTTTTTCGATAGGATATATAAATAAATAACTGTATATAAAAAAGTGTATTTCTGATTGGTACAATATGTACAATCTTTTTGGATTTTAAGGTGGTGGCACGTGTGTCGGGTCCCGGTCCGCACCCTAAGGGCCTGGTTGAGCGGGAGGATGGCTGGCACATGCGTTATGTCCGTGATCGGGTGCTGCTGTGGGGGCCTGGGACCGAGGCCGAACACGTTCAATTTATTGTTCTTAAATTAACAGAGGTTTTTGCGTTTTGTCGACTTTCGGGTTGCACATAGGCATGTAGTCTACCTTAATTCTGACTTGCCTGGTGGGTTACTGCTGTACCAGGTATTGTATTCTCATAGCTACTGATAACTTAATTTAAAAGGTTATTAATTGATCGTTGTGGTGCAGTTTTGTATATGTTTTATTTTGTAAATCTGATATAGCTGAGTTTTCCTTGCAGATTCCTTTCTCAGTCAGATTAAACATTAACAGGTCACTAGAATTTGCTAAGCTGCTGGTCTTCTGCTAACAGCTTACTTATTGGACAACTTTGCTGCTTAGTCTTCTACTAGCAGGAGTAGAATCATTCAAAATAATTAAATTAATGACGTTTCATAAATGCCTGTAATAGGTTTACGTGAATAAAGATATTTTGACTTTGACTTGACTTTGAAGGTAAGAGTTCTTAATTAATCGGAATAGCAGTTTCAAAATTTAGTAAATTGTGTTGAAAACGAATTTTGTTATGAAGTAACCAATGTGTCTAACTTAAATAAGTGACTTTCTTGCAAAATTATGCGCAACTCAAGTTGTAACGAGCTAAACTTTTAGTCGAACAAAACACTCTTATCGAGTGTAAAACTATGTTTTAAGTTATTGTATTTTTTTTATTCAATTATTTAAAAAAAAAGTATCACGATCGTATCGCTTTCGGGATAGTCAGAAACCACGCTTTTTTTAATGAAGCAGATTCACATAGGCCAATTATGACAATTAGCAAGCTCGTCGATTATTCAGAGGGGAAATGCTGCCAGTGTGTTGGGCATCATGCCACAGGTCAGCGATTTAGAGAAGCCATTATTTTTGTAAGCTATTTTTAAAGTTCAAATTTAGTTTATATATATTTATCAACTCTCTATGAACAGACTTTAGATACTGGTTATTCAACCATTGACATGTCCAAAAGATTAATTCCCTGCAAACGAATTCCATAGAAAATACATAATCATTTTCAAATATTCAGTCTGTGAATTGACACAATTCCTCTCGAAAAATGAGCGTACAAAACATGTCAGGTCCTAGGAAATATTGCAGCCAGAGACATAGTACTGTTTTATTTTAAGTAAAAAATAGGGTTGTACAGAGGTTATGGATTTTTTTAAAAGAACAGGAGAAGATATGTCACGAATATATTGTTCCTTACAAATTGCGGAACTGATATACAACTAAATGTAAAATCACACCCACAGTTTCATCGTTAATGAATGAGTAATTTTTTTATAAAGCACAAATAAGGTCATGCGTGGAATACTGTTCTCACTTCTGGGATGGTTTCGCCAAGTACAGATGCTCTTAATGTCCTGAAAAGGCGGGCTAGTCGGAAAGTAGACGACACCAGTCTCTAAAACTCTCGAATCGCTGCAACTTCGTCGAGAGTAGCCTCTAGAATATTACGAGTAGTTCTCCTTGAAAGTAAAAATTGGCGTTTGACATCATTTAAAATGTCACATTTAACGAGAACAACAAATAGGTGGTAGGCGGGAAAGCATCCACCGTTCGTGCCGATAAAGCCAGTAAAGTATACCCACACTTGTATTGCCGTCATGCCTAGTCAAGCAGGCATAGTGTTAGGGACTGATGTTAGTCATGAGATGGAAGCAAGGTTACATGTCGTTCTAGAATAAGAAATATAAAAATAAAAATGTTGGACAAGTCTTTAAATATATGTCTTGGACTGCAACATGATAAATTTAGTGGTGCACCGTCAACGACGCAGTGTGACACAGTGTGACATAACGCATTTTTCAACGCAAAATTTGTCGACTTTATTTTTACATTTTATTTTATCGAAAGCACAAATAATTGAAATTTAATTTTAGAGTCATTGAACTAATTAAACTGGACACTGGGATTGTTTTTAAAAGCATTGGAACATTGGATGCGTAGACGTAGACGTGCATGTGTGCCGTCTCATCAACTTTATGGTATTTTTTTGCTTTTAAAGATTCTAACTGACAAAGAAGGGTGAGCAATTTATATACTATTAATATTTTAAAATAATTATAAATATTTTTCATGTAAGTACGTGTACGTAATCACGACTCGTAGTATGACACATTTTTTCTTATATTTATTTATAATATTATTGGGTTTAAGTAGGTCTGCCGTCAATACATTTATGTAAAGAGCTTCCAAGACGGCATTAACGGAATCATACAGTATTTGATTGGGTCGAGAGAGGAGTAGAATGGTGGATGGTGAATGGTCTTGCTGCGCAATAAATTAAAAAATGAGGCCTCCTTTTCAAACTATAAGCCTATTGTCGGTCGCAAGCCCGAGACACCATTCTTCTCATCTCTTACCCACAGGTGGACCCGGTAAATCCATGGAATGCATAGAAATTTGTCTTCTCTTCTTCATTAAAAAATACACATCATTTCATTTACGCTTTACTAATTGAACTACTACTAACAATATTGTGATGTCACAACACACAAAACAAATAAATCTGTTATACATTTATGAATATTATTAGTGTTTTTATATCCTAATTAATTAATAATTACAAAAGGACTTTAGAATATTCCTGGTGAGAGGAGGTACATTACACAAACAAACCACACTCGTGTTTAATGTGTTGTGACGTCACAGAGATGGCGTTATAGTGATTTACCATTTTTGAATATAATTATCAATAGCAAAAAAAATCAGTCCATTTTTTGCATGAAATACAGTATATTTATTTATTTATTTAAAAACTTAATTGCACTATGTACAAAGGCGGACATAATGCCGCTAGGCATTCTCTGACAGCCAAACCTTTAGGACATTAGGACAGTTTGCATGGTAAGTAGGTGCAATAATAGATATAAAATAACAATTTATAAAACAAATACATAAAAATAATACTTACTATTACATATACAAATACGTAAATAGGTTATATTATATATATATATACATATAATATATACACTAATACATATAAAATAAAACTACTCATGTGATAAAGGAAGCGGGACAAAAGTAGACGTCGCTCGTTGTGAAAGTGTGAATGAAGAGAGTGGCAATACAATAGAAGTAAAAAAAATAGTTTAAGTTAAAGTATACATCGTTTATTAACACAAAATAATATATTAATAATAAATTCTTTATTGTACAAAATCAAAACAAGTGTAGGTACATAGGCGAGCTTAATGCCGTAAATGCATTTTCTACCAACTAACCTTTGTGACTGAGATATGTAATAAGCGGGTGCAAAATGTTACGAAGAATATAGGTTCGTTATGGTGAACCATGTCTTCTACATAAGTTGTGTTGTGTGTCTTCCAATATTCACATACAAAAATTAAGAAATGGAGGTAGTTATATATACTTTTGAGAATGTTTGGTACAATTATAAACACAATAACACAAGCCTCGCAGCTTACCACGGAAATTAGATGGCGCTGTGTGACCTGTCTGGAAATATTTATTTATTTATTTATTTATTATTCATGTCATTCAAACGCTCAATGAGAAGCGATATACCCACATCACAACTTTTTTTTTTAAGATTGTGAATAGACTGTGACGTTTTGTTGTTTACATTTTTTTTATTTCTCATTGGAATAAAGTATACACACAAAGGCATTTAGTGTGCTCAGGACTTAATGTTAATGGCTCAACAATCTCGAGACAGAGTACACGATTGATTAGGAATTAATGACACAATGGTCTCGAACTGTCGACGTTGAAGAGGCCCTCTGCGGCTCATCTCCTTTGTGACGAATCCATTGACACGAGAAACGTTTACTGCAATCTGAGAAGTACAGTCACCAAATTCTATTTTCTTAAACACTAACGGTATTAAAAATATTTAAAGAATGGACAATATTAATGCCCATCGCTGTAAAAGTTAGGTTAGGCCTGGATGTAAGATGGGACTACACGTGTCGCATCCGAAACCAGGGATCTGCCAAGTTTCCACGGCCCAACGGTCATGCCGTTGTGTCTTTCGCCATCGCTCCGCGCAATCTCAAAGGGTTCTAGGATCGCGGGTATCCCAGTAGTGACAAAAGCCCTTCGGATGATGTCTTTGGGAGCAGCGTGACGAGAAATGCGGCCAGCACTTCTAGCGCAAGAAAGCCTATGGTGTCCGAAATGTTTCACCGTCTCTCCACACCGGTACTGGTGTGGGTAAACAGTCCGGGCTCCGAGACGAAGGCACACCGCCATGGTCAGTGTATTTCGATCAACCGATGCTGAGCGAAAAGGTTTTTAGGTATAATATTCTTATTAAGAGTATATTTGTAATTTTAATGTAAGCTTACACCTTAGTCTAAGCTTGGGTAAGTTCACTCAATTCTAACGATAAAACAGTAGGTAAATAAAGGAGTCCACTATTTTGCCATTTTACGACTGCGTTAAAATAAATAGACTACGGCCACAGACCATCCTATTTAATACAATTCATTGCACTTCACATTATAGCCTCTAGAACTGAGACTCTCAGACCTCACTGCTGGAAATGGGCCATTCAGCACATATTTGTGAAGATTTGAAAGACAAATTTGCCTATCTTTTCTCATTTCACGATAAGTCTCTTCGCTCCTCACAGAACTCTGTTCTGTCTATTCCATCGCACCACTCTGGATACATGAACGATTCTTTTGCTGTTGTAGCCGAAAACCTGTGGAACAAGCTGCAATAAATTATAAGTTATACTAAATATAGATAAGGTTAAATTGTTACTAACAATTTATGGCAGTAAAGTCCGAAATAAAAGTTAATTATTATTATTATTTTTACAATCCGAACGATTAGGACTTTTGGTCAATCCCTCGAAGACGCAGGTCATGATTGCTGGTTCAAAGCAGATGTTGGGCAGACTGGACTTGGACATACTTTCACCATTGCTATTTAACAATATTCCGCTTCCCTTCTGCCAACATGTAAAAAACTTATGTCGGTCGTCAGTGGCTGGCGTCAGTTGCTCCTGTTCTTGGACTTCGCGTACCGTACGCTGGAGGCATCGACGAGCATGCCATAATGGGTTTGGGCTTAAAGGTGGCTCAATCGTTATAAAAAAAAATATTCAAGCACGCTACATATGTAGATCTATCTAAGAGTATCCACGAAATAAATCTTCAAGTATTAAGTGAACAGTCCACTTATTTGTCGTAATGTGCAAATAATATGTCAAACCCGCACTAGAAAAACACTCTCGGTCCATTACTGATGAATGGAAGAAACGTATGTCGCAAACATTCAGCAAAACATTCACTAGAATTATTTATAAGGTAATTCACAACTGTCGCGTCTCCGGCGACTTTTCAACTAAGAATTATGGAGGCCGAAGGAAATCTCTTTTGGCATTATTCCAGAAGAAAATAATTTTTATTTGACTATTATTTCCTACTCCAACGTAGATTCTAGATCTACGAATCGGTCCTGTCGCTAAATTAGGGTGTAGTTTTATTGTTATCATGATATATATATATATATTTTTTTTCTCCTTTGGTTTCTGCATTCGTGGCAATCTGTACAGGTACAATGGGCCACTCTTTTGTTTGATATCTATCTGTATTAATGTCAGTATTGGAGGGGAACCCATTGGCTCCTTCCTCAATCTCTGCTAAATCTGGCACCAAGGCCAGGGACACTCTTTCGCTTTAGCCTGCGGTGTGTGATGCTGCCTGACCCTCTCAGGTCTGAGGCGAGCACGTTCGGGTGTGATCATGATATATGACTGATTTATTTTGGTATAAACCTACAAAATACCAGATCTGCCCATCTACTTGTCCATTTGTATGGTATCCTGAACAATCCTCGTGCACCTCCTTACCTCAAAACATGATTTGAGTTCTTGTGCGATACGCACAACCTCCCTCTTCGTTCTGCTTTTAACAATTAACGCAAAATCCCATACCACTCTTCTAGCAGATATTCAGATTCCTTCACTGTGTCTGCAGCCCGCCAGTGGAACAAACTACCACTGGCCATTATACAGGTACCATCTGTTAATGTTTTTAAACAATTAGTCACTAACTTGTTTCTTGATAAGCAGGAGCACACTGCATACACATTGAATATTTGGCACGCAATATGTTTATGTATGTATGTAATTGTTCATAATACTTACATGTAGTTTATGTAATTGCTTGGTATGTAGTGTATTTATAAATTAGACTAATATTATAAGATTGTTGCACCCTGCCCATAATCTCTCACCATCCCAAAAGTTAGTTGTCAGAGAATGCCTAACAGGCATTAAACTTGCCTATGTACCTAATTTTAAGTTTTGGTGCAATAAAGAATTTAAATATATATATATATATTTATTGGAATATAAATGGAAAAGTTAAGGATCTGTAAGTTTAGTGTCAGAGTTTTTTGGTTTTATAACTCTTTTACGAGGTTCAGGAAGGAATCTGAAATGCCATGAATATATAATGCTCTCTGAGGTGGACAGTAAATTATTCCGAAGCGCATCGTGAAGACGATGGGGATTTTGCCGTAAAGTGTGATAAAAATTGTTTTGCTTTTGCACCAGTTTTCGGTAAGATGGTGTTGATGCACAGAATTTTAAGCGTGTTTTAACGACAACACACACTTCTACATATTATTATGATTAAAGGACTCACTCACGCTCTAACAGATTTGAGACACGTGTAATTCGAAGCGTCTTGTGGGCGAAATGTATTTTCTTACATTCGACAGTCTATGTATCTCAACTATGGAATGTAGGCTTCTCCAATAACATTTCACACAATCTTCTGGCTAAGACCAACAGGGACAAGATCCAAAGTCAGCAGAACATATCTGAGTATCGAACAAAATTAAAGTGGCTACCAATTCGCTGTCGCAGGAATCTCCGAATTCTCTGTTTACTATTTTCTATACTCAACGAGCCTGTGACACCGAAATACCTTAAGAGTAAATTTGCCTATCTCTCTTCATTCCATGATAAGTCTCTTCGATCTTCTCATAACTCTGTTCTCTCCATTCCCTCTCACCATACTGGATTTATCGCCAACTCATTTGCTGTTGTCGCCGCAAATCTGTGGAATGAACTACCGGTAGAAATCCGACAAGCATCCAACCGAAAAATGTAAAAAAAAATGGTGTCATCGTATTACTTAAATCGTTCATAAGTTATTTAATGGTATCATATGTGTATATGTATTATTAGTATTTAATATATCATAGTTATTAATGTTTATTAGAGTGGGTTCCCGAGCGCCGTGGTTCGTGCGTAATTTCGTCATAGCTCGAGATTTGGAGATGCCTACTATTGAGGAGTTTGTCACTGGCCTGACTGACGTATGTTCTATCGGGCCGACAACGGACACTTCAACCATCTCCAGAATATCGCTCCGCCTTGCACACGGCCCCCCAACGGGGTACTTCCTAGGGAAGTACTCCTGGAGGATAGCTGAAGCAGTTGAATCTAGCCCTCTGGGTTCGTGAGCCAGACTTATACTGCTAACGGCGTCCAGCACTAAAAGTGCATGAATTACCGGCGGGTGGTTACCCGATGAGATCCTGCCGGGGAAAACGAGGGAATATCCCCTTCCCCAACCCAGGCCCATTAAGCGTCCGAGCCTGGACGACCCCACTGTCTGTCTGTACTTTCTATGGGCTGTGGTAATATGGGATATTGAATTTCTTGCAAATGATAAAATTATCAGCTCCTGACTGTTTAATTTGGAATTAAATGATAAATGTTGGGTTAATTATCTCGACGACTATTGAACGAGTACTTGTGGGGGGTTCAATTTGTTGCATTTTATCAGCTCCTGATAGATATACGTGGAACTACCATTATTAAGTGTATATAATATACAGGAAAAAACAAAATATTTATTAAACAAAACAAAATTCTTCCGGGCGCATTCTTCGAAAACCACTTTCTTTAAATACAGTTCACCGAATATGTTTCCTTGTTAACGAACAGATTTTCCAACTAAAACAACCTCCGGACCGGAAGACAGCAGGAAGAAACCTTTTCTTTTTATTTGACAGCAATTTAAAGAAAATCTCTTCGCTTATCCGACCATTGTCTTAATAGGTTGTTGTTCGTTTTATCTGCACTAAGTGTGCAACTGTTATTTTCTGCAGTTTTATACATTGTTGTTATTACAAAACTTTTTCTCATATTCATTCAATATGAATTTATTTATTTATTTACTATAGGTACACAAATCTCTCATTCCGAATCGTGCTCAGAGCGCTTAGAACGAATATGACACTGACCGTCGTTCCGAATCAAATATCGCGATTAGGATGCTCGGAGCGTGATATCGATTCGGAACGGTCTAAATCACATTTTCATTCATAAAATGTTAGTTTTTTTAAATGTATGAAATATTAATTGCGGATTCCACATCTTTGAGTATGAATACTAACAAATATACATCTCTTGGTGTATTCATCTTTATATGAGTAAAGTTTAATATTATTAACTTATTTGGGTAATTTAAAATATGTTGCCGTGTTACAGACATTTTTTTTTCACTTCCTAGTTAAATATTAATTATAGATTTGTTTAATAAACGAATTACAATATGAAATAATTTAAAATAAAACCCAATATTAAATTAACTTGAAAATGGCGCGGGACATTATGACAAACAACTGACAGCGCTCAGAGCGATCTGCCTCGATATCGTAAGCAGTCTAAGCGCCAGAAATTATGTCATTTGTGACGTCCCATAGCTTTGGCAAAACAGTTTAAGCGCGTCTCGGAACACCTTTAAGCAGATCACAATCTATACATTTCACATTTTACAGCAATTTCTTAAGTTCTAGATTGCAATCCAAAAGCAGTGTACACAGCACTCTTATTGTGATTTAGCCATGACATTGTCATTTCAATTAAATTATTTCATTTCAGTGAAATATGTCAATAGGAAAATAATAATAAAAAATTGGTATGAGTTACATCACGTAAACCGTGTGTGATTAGACATTAGTGTCAGGTTAAAGTGTTATCATAAGCATTATCGCCGAATAACATCCTGTAATATGAAAGTAAAGCTTTGTAATAGAAGACGTCATTACTGACCTCTTAATGATAATTATATTTGTATGCTAGTATATAAGAGTTATGATAATAAAGAAATACTCAGTGTTAGTCGACAGTTCAATCTGTATTAGTTCTTTTTAAAAACGCCACTCGTTGTATTGGTAACGTAATTTATGTCAAAGAAAAATAATATAGTAGAAAATCAATAAAATTTTAAAAAAAAAGTAATGAACATTTAAAATAGAAATAATAATGTCACTTAACTGCCTTCGTGGTCTAGCGGTTAAGTCCGTGGATTTAGACTCGGAGGTACCGGGTTCGATTCCTGGTCGGGACACAAAAAATATTTATTAATGTAAATAAATACATTTAATTAATATTAAATTTATTTGTCTAATTTCTCGAGTTTGGTACGCTAGAGACATCGACGAGCTTGCCACCTGTCATGATTGGCCTATAGTAAAGTTTGGCTAAATGTAAATCCGCTTATTTATGGTCGTGATGATACTTTACTTTACAATAACATATTAGTAATTGGTATTAACTATCAAATTATTTAGTAATGTACCTACTCAGAGCCAACGAGGTCACAGTCAAAATATCTTTATTCACGTAAACCTATTACAGGCATTTATGAAACGTCATTAATTTAATTACTTTGAATGATAATGAATAATATCACAAATAAATTAAATATTAATATACATTTATTCGAAAAAATATTTACAACATATAAAATAAAAATTAATATTAAGGATAGGGATATAAGTCCCGTCCGCGTGGAATGGTGGCAAGAACGCTGGCTGCATTTCCCCGCTGAATTGCAATACTAATTCTCTGGGCGAAGAAAGAGCCAGCCCTCTTGTCACCGGAGGAGACAACAAGACGCGGTGTTATGTCTTTTAAAAACTTTTTTGCGCTTGGACTCCATGGGCCCAGAGTTTCTACAGCAAACGGCACAAATATGTAATCTTTTAATATACTTACATACTTGCGCCGCTTGCTGGACTCCGCATTTTCCGCCGCGGCTCCCGCTTTATGCGCTGTCCCCCTGAGATGCGACGCGGCAAGGGTGTCAACGCACGTGGCGTCCCACACTAGAGCACGTCCCCGTTCCCAGGGGACCAACGTCATACCATCGGGTCTCTTGCCATCATCTCGGATAACTCCAACAGGCTCTAGAAGAGCTGGAACCTCGATGGTGGCTAGAGCCCTTTTTATAGTATCGTTAAGGGAGCCGTGGCGGGAAAATCTGCCCGCACTTTTGGAACAGGAGAGCCCATGAACTCCAAGACAGTCGACCTCCTTTCCACACGGACTTATTTTATTTATTTTAATATTAATTAAATATATTTATAATAATAAACTTTTATTTCGGACTTTACATCCATAAATTGTTAGTAACAATTTTATTTAATCTATATAGTATACTATATATAGTATACTAATAATTTATTTTAAACTATCCGCTACTGGAGGCTGTCTACTTGACTGTATCCAGTGCTCCTGCAGCGGAGAGTCCCACCGATCTGCCAATTCGTTTAGGAGCCTGTTGGTACTGTTTATGTACATACATATTTTTGAACCCGGCACCTCCGAGTCAAAATCCACGGACTTAACTGCTAGATCACGGAGGCAGTTATTGCCTTTAATTATTTCCATACATTCATCTATAATTACTTTGCTGAATATGTGTCTGCAAAATATAATACCCACCTACGTTGTTATTGCCGTCTTGGAAGCTCGTTCCATAATTGTATATGTTTACTTAATTATGATCAGGGAGTTCTTCGCGCCATTTTGCGTGGACATGTCAAGTGCAAGTTTTTGTTTTGTAAATTAATTTACTGTGGATATTATTAGTCAAAAGTGGTGTTGTTTTAATAAATAATGTGCTACAATGTGAATAATTATGGAAAACGATAAATTGGACTTTAAATATGGGGCACAAGTTGCAGTTTATTTTTTGCGGTTTTCCCGCGCTGTCAACTCCCATATTTCACCCGTCGTGTTTAAGCTATGGTGCCGCGAGTGACTTCAAGAAAAACATCAAGTTCTGCAGCATCTGGAATTTGATGATGACCTTATTAACTCATTAAAAAGAAAGATATATTACGTCAGACTTGGCTGTATGGGCTAGACCCTTTGCCTTCCCTATCATCTCATTCATCATCCATCGGGAGAAGAGTATCAAAAAAATATATATTAATTATGATCACCAACAGAAGACACATTCAATCTAATTAAATTATAAGAAAAAAACAGTTTAAAAAAAATCATAAGCGAATGGTAGGTAACACCAAAACATGTATATATGCATTTACGGCCACTTGCTTAAAGGATGTTTAAAATAATCTCTGATCAATATTAGTTATACGCCACGTGATTGGTTGTAATGGATAGCTTGTAACTTTTGTTATTTCAGTTTTTATAATTTTAACGGGTCTTTACGCGATTTACCTTAGAGACAGATTTCTCCCGACGTTTTAGCCGAGTTGCATTGGCCGTAGTCACGGGTCGACTGGAGCTATGCGGTGTACTCACGTACATACTGGGCGGTAGATGTAAACCTATCCACTGATCATTTTAAAAATTTTTAGAAATCACGAATTACAATATCCTTGGCGACACCGGGCGATTTTTCACAAGGCGAAACCTATTGATTACTGGATTCCACTATGAAGATAGCATACAACCTCTCGATTGAAATTTTTGTGTTTCTTTATTTCGATCGCTTCACGTACTATTCTAGGGTAATAGTGACGATCGGTGGAGAGTATCTATGGGTCATGCAGCTCAATGATGCTGACTTCTGTATTTGGCAGTTTTTTACAGCTGCTATGTGTTTTAATAAAAATAAGTTAAATTTTTTGTTGACTATATTTTTTAGCCGTTTGCTGTAGAGACTTTAAGCCGTGTGGTCCAAGCGCTAAAACATTTTAAAAAAACATCATCATTATCATCATCATTACAGCCCCTAGAACACAGCGTCCTAGACCTCCACTGCTGGAGATGGGCCTTCCAGAACATATATCTGGAGAATTTGGCCTACACTTGCCACGCTGGCCAGACGGCTTGGCGAGGATATGATGTCAATTTTTATTGACAATTTATTAACGATTCCACAAGTTGGTATTAGTGGAACCGGGACCGACGGCTTAACGTGCTCTCCGAGGCACGGGAACGGTGGTGTTGTAAATCTATAACAAATGTACGTAAGAAAAGTGCTTTTCTCATTGGTACATGTCGGGTGGATTTGAACCGACCTTTGTAGGATATAAGGAACGCCACCAAAAAAACATCACCCCTGGTCAATTGTCAGATCTTGTGACAAGAGGGGTGGTTTTTTCCTCGCCCAGAGAATCAGCATAGCGATTCAGCGAGGAAATGCGGCCAGTGTTCTTGCCACCATGCCGCGCGGATACGATTTATATTTAAATTAGGTATTGTAAGTAGGTTTTTTTTTTTGTTTTAGTTTTTTTTTTATATTATAATTAATTAATGTTTTGTAGCTTTTAATTATATTCCTTTGAATTAATAGAATAACATACTCGTATTAATCTAGAGTAAGAGCATACTAAATCACCCTGTGTTTAGTTGTAAGCTTTATTATTAATTTAGTTAATATATATATATATTTTTTTTAATTTATTATACCTTTCTATGTTCAGTCAAATAATCTTCTGATAATTACTTAAACGATTTTACAATAATTAGAAAAATAATTTAATTCTTCCTTCCTTCAAAAAATTGGGAAATAAATATGCAAAACGCGGTCTTAACATCAAAATCTTTGTGATTTATGCAAAACCTTCTGAATTCGTCCAATCATTTCGTTCCAAAGGAAAGCTGTAATTTGTAATTCATTTATAGAATTTATTCCATAGACATTTAAATATAGAATGAGGACAGTCCCATAAAAACAATGAAGTCTTTCTTATAGTCCGCCTCCGTGGTCTAGTGGTAACAAACGTTGCCGTGAACTCAAAAGGTCGTGGGTTCGATTCCCACCGGGGGCAAGTTGTACATTGTATAAATTGTCTAAGTCTGGGTGTTTATATGTATAATATGTATATATTTACAAAAAAAAGTATAATATGTAGTTTATCAACCATCTAGTTTCCGTAACACAAGCCTCGTAGCTTACCACGGAAATTACGAAAATACGAAATTAGCGACGGCTCGCTCCTAAGCCCATACTAAGGTTCCTTGAAGCCGTAGGGCTAGTGAACGAACTATAATCTAGGGAGGTCACAATAGATCACTACTGGTCGCAGTGACTTGGAGACGAATAGTCCCACCCTATTTCACAAATAATAATAATAAATAATAATACTGAATAAAGATATTTTTATTTTTATTATCGTCTCTGTCACATGTTCAAAACTCTAAAGGTTAGCTGGTGGAAGAATCCCTCACGGCATAAAGATCAAGTTATTTTAGTTTTTGTGTGAGTAAGCAAATATTTATTTAATTAATTAAGACTATTATGAAATTTTAGACAGCACTGTACCGGAATCACAAATAAAATTAGCAACTTGGATCTATTTATATTTAAATTTTGACAGCGCCGAAGTAAAACGTTACGTAACGGAGTTTATGTGTGCTAGTGTGTGTGCACAAGTGATTGGTGCTTGGTGTTAATTTATCCAATCATGTTTTTTTTTACCTTGCACCTAATATATGAAATTATATAATTTATAAAATTTAAAAGTAAATTTTATGTATGTTTTTTTTTATTTTAATTTAATTTTACTTTATTACTTGAAGTAGGTAATATTTAAGTTATTTTCGTATGTTTATTTTATATATATTTTTAAAAATTGATTCAGATTTAGTTTTTTGTATAATATTTAGTTTTTGTATAGTTATTGAAAATTTTATAATTTCGTTATTTCTTATAGGCAATAAAGGCTACTGTGGTAATGTGGTGGTCGCCTATAATAGGTGCAACATCTAACTTCTGATTTAGTGTTAAGTACAAAAATAAGTGTGTGATGTTAGCACTGTTGACTACCCTATTATAAATAAATAAGATAAGTGAAGCGCAAGGTCCATGAATGTTAGCAACTGAAATCAGTCACTATGCCGGCTTGACTGGGCATGACGACAATTCAAGCTTGATCCCGAAACTTTACTGGGTTTATCGGCACAAACGGTGGATACTTCCCCGCCCTGACACACTAGGCAAATTACCACCATTCCGCCTACCACCTATTCAAATAATTTTTTTTTTTCTATTTATTACAGCCCCTAGAACACAGCGTCCTAGACCTCCACTGCTGGAGATGGGCTTTCCTGAACTGGAGAATTTGGCCTACACTCGCCACGCTGGCCAGACGGCTTGGCGAGGATATGATGTCAATTTATTAACGATTCCACAAGTTGGCATTAGTGGAACCGGGACCGACGGCTTAACGTGCTCTCCGAGGCACGGAAACGGTGGTGTTGTAAATCTATGACAAATGTACGTAAGTTAAGTGTATTTCCCATTGGTACTTGCCGGGTGGGTTCGAACCGACCTTTGTAGGATTGAAGGTACGCGTTCTTACAACCGAGCCACCACCGCGCTATTCAAACTACGTGCCTTACAATAAAAAAACTTAAATAGGTATTTAATTTTTTATTCAACCTTTGAGAAAATGGTGGATAGTCGCGGCCGGTCCTTACAAATATTATACTGTCTATTTTTTATAGCATTTATTCCAATTTTGTTAAAGTAAATCGTCGAAGGAAGTTGCATGATTGAAGTGGTCGCGATAACTGTTTCATTAGTCGTTGTCTTTAAAATTATTATTAAATCGTTTATTCAGATAAAAACTTTAACCATTTACATTTTTTTAATTATACGCCAAAATTATTCCTTGACAATCTTTAATGTACGCTCGAACTCCGATATGGAATCTAAAACAATACAGACTGTGGGGCCGTCCAGGCCTGGATGTCTAATGGGTCTGGGTTGGGATAAGGAAATTCATGCACTTTTAACTTTAAACTCACTTAACACACCGGTTTAAGTTCGACTACTTTAGGTCTCTTCAAGGAACACTTCTCTAGGAAGTGGTCTTTCGTTGGGGGGCCAAAGACGTAGCGATGTTCTTGAGATGCTTAAGACTTGAGACTAGAGGTCTGTCCGATAACAAACTCCTCAATAGTAGGTATCTCCAGATCTTAAGCTATGACTGAATTACGCACCGGCCACGGCTTCCGGGAGACCACTATGAGCGATAAGTTTTGCTAACTTTGGAACTTGACCCTGTTGGTCTTGGCCAGGGTGGCGCAGTGTAGATCTGAACTTTCAAGCTGGAATTTATAACAGGACGTAACATGGCTTGGGCCGCCTTCGCCATGGTGTGGCAGGCCATTTCACCATTCGAATTAAGGACTAGAGGTATCGGATGTTAGACAGAAATGAGGTCCAGCTCGGTTGTATGATCATATACAGTTTGACAGCTCTGATGTAAAACTTTACTTAATCCGGTCATCGAAGTTTTTTTTCCCTGGCCACTATATAAACCCTGCCCTGTGGTCAGCGTTACTTAAAATATCAGCGATTAAGCTCGCATCGTCATACACAATGCCATGGTATTACCCACAATGAAGTATAGAAACGAGATGCGGATTATATCAGAATACGCATGTGAGTAGGGTTAACGCAGTAGAAATGAGGTCGTTGCGTCGGATATGCGGCGTCATTTTGGCGGACTGCATACATCACAGCGCCTAGAAAAAAAGTCCTAGGCCTCCACGGCTGGACACATATTTCGCCACGCTGGCGAGATCAAATCAAAATCAAATAATCAAATCAAATAATCTTTATTTACAAACAGTTATACATGAATTTCAATCAGGGGCCTGAACAAGGGTCTCTGGGACGCCTGGATCTCTGGACACCCTGCTCTTCCGGTCGCAAACAATATTGCAAAACAAGGCGCTTGCAGATAGAAATAATTTTAACTAATATTTATTTGAATACCTACTTAATATTACAAATTATATAAAAAGAGAAGGTTTAAATGAGTTAGTGTGGGTGTGTGTATGAGTGTGGTAGTGTTTTGTGTATGTATGCATGAGTGCGTGTTTTGTGTAAGTGTGCATTAACGTGTGGTTAGAATTTTCAAAAAAAAAAAAAAAAAAAAATATTGATTATTATTTTAATTTGATTAGAAAAGTTGAATAATGTCGACAAAGAGAAAGAGTTGTAGTGATCGTGACAAATGAACTGGCCTAAATGGCACATACTTTCAACGAGAACAACAAATAGGTAGGTGGACTGATGGTGGTAATTTTCCAAGTCTACAGGGGCAGGGAAGTATCCACCGATAAACCCAGTAAAGATAATACGTTGCGAAATCAGGCTCGAATTGCCGTCATGCCCAGTCAAGTCGGCATAGTGTTAGAGACTGATGTTAGTCATGAGTGTCTGATTCAAGTTGCTAACAAGGTCACATGTCGTGCTAGTAATAAAAAAAAATGCTATGTTACACGGGTAACGCCGGGTAAAACAGTATTATTATATATTTTTGTAATTTAAAATGAATTCGTTTTTTACCAAGAGTCTATTAGCTAAATTAAACAGAAATCCATCTCTAAATCATTCGGAATTCAATCAAGATGAAAAGATTCGAATCCAAACATTCGAATCGTTTGGAAGAAAAAATAAAACAAAATGGATACAAATTTGGTGGAAATGGGATTAAAATTGGGAACAGAGTACGGTCCGATAGATGTTCATGAAATGGGAAATCTTTATTTACAGATTGTACAAAAGTTTACGAAATATTTACTACTAGTGGTTTGTTCTGCAGGCCTATTCTGTTACTTAAGCGCATACAGTATACCGCGTGTAATGATCAAAAGTGCTGTTTAAGCGCAGTTAAATTATGAACAAGTAAAAGCAAGGTATGCAAAACTTGCTAAGTCATTGATCTGTCAGTTGGATCAGTGCGCCCGCGCCGCTCGCACGCTATATTGAACTTTAATCCATTCCTTTACGTGATACCGCTTTTATTCACGTTTTATGCTGTGTGTGCTTATTTTTCATTAACCCATCGCTTGTGTCCAAGAAATAAGGATTTTTGGTTTGGTAAGTACATTCCTATGTTTTTTACTTTTTCGTAAATTAGCTGTGCAATTTAGGTTTTTTTTTTCTAAGGCAAACCACCCCGCTAAGATAGAAAGTTATAACGTAACTATTCTTATCAAGTGCAATTATTATTTTGGGCTTCAGCGTCATTAGTAGAACTTCTGTCTGTTTGAAATAAAAAAAAGTCTCATTTTTTTTAAGATAAAAATCATTATCCGAAAAACTGCGTGAATAAAATACCCAAAGGCAAAGGGGAGTGTCATTATTATTAATTAATCTCCCCCACAGCTGAGAGACGAAATAGAGAGAGAAAGATTTTTATTATTATTATTATTATTATTGAATAACCGGTTTGTATTCTTACTTCCAACATAATTGTTGTTTAATAATTCTTACTAAAATCACCCCCTACTAAAGCTAGTCCTCACATGACAGGATGTCCTAGTGTGCAGACCAGAGATTTATTGTTGTTACTAACACCTTTTACTTACCTTAATTATTATTTATTTTTTTACTTTGTGCTTACTAACCCTTTTGATGAATAAATTAATTTGAATTTGAAAGACTTACCTAAGTCAACGTTCGCGCGATCGTCGACCTCTCGCTACCTACTTGATTAGGCTCTGTATGAGTTGCGATATTTTTAGGATAACTTCTCTGCACCAAAACTTAAGATTTTATTACTGAATAATTAAATTAAAAAATACATAGTTCTTTATTTTTATTTTAGATTATAATATAAAAATATTTGATCTTTAATAAATGCCTCGCAGTATAATAGAATCCCTTAAATAGTGACAGTGTAAAACCCTTCTAATTCTTGTTAAAAGATTTCCACTACAGATGCATGCGTTTATTTTAACAATTATCTATTATTATTGACTGCCTCCGTGGTCTAGCGGTTAAGTCCGTGGATTTAGACTCGGAGGTACCAGGTTCGATTCCTGGTAGGGACACAAAAATATTTATTAATGTAAATTAATATGTACATTTAATTAATATTTAATTTATTTGTGATAATTCTCGAGTTTGGTACGTTGGAGACATCGACGAGCTTGCCACTTGTCATGATTGGCCTATAGTAAAGTTGGTTAAATGTGAATCCGCTTATTTATAAGCGTGGTTTCTGACCACCCCGAAAGGGAAACGGTCGTGATGATACTGTACTTTACTCTATCTATTATTTTTATATTTACCATATTTTTGTCTTCATAATTAATATATGTTATGTTTAATAAAAACAAATTTCTAGGCATTCCATAGTTTCACCGTGCACAATGCAGATGAGGAGAATGGTGTCTCGGGTTTGCGACCGACAATAGGCTGGTTTAAAAAGTTAAATAATATATTTATTTATAATTTTATTGCACATAAATATATAAAGGCGTGACATAATGTCGCTTGACATTCTCTGCTTGTCAGACCTTCGGGACAACGAGAACATTTAAGTGAGGTAGGTGCAATATATCAATTAAAATTAAATATATTTTAAAAAAAGGATATAGAATATTATTTAATGATTATAATAAATATTTATTAATAAAATTACATTCGAATACATACACACATACATATATAAACTACATAAATAAGTTATACTATTTAATGGAATGATCTTCCGCTGAACATAAGGCAGGCAACTAATAGATTGTAATTAAAAAAAATGGTCTTTATAAATAGGTCTAAACCACGTTAGTAAGTTGTATTTATGTATATCTATGTATAATATTGTGTATCTTTAGTATTTAGTATACTGATAATATATAACACATATAAAACTATATAAGTACGTATATAATATATGTTCAGTCATTCTATAATTGTATATTTTTACCATTGCTTTCATTGCACCTATATTTGTTCAAATTTGTCCCTAAGGTTTGGCTGTCAGAGAATGTCTACGGGCATTAAGTCCGCCTTTGTACTTTGTGCAATAAAGTTTTTAAATAAATAAATAAATAAATATTCAATATTTGTTGACATTTTTGTTATTTTGTGTATTTATAAAAGGCGTAGTATTGTATTGTATATTGTAGCGATCAAAGGGATTGAGTCAGTACATTAAGTAACCCCGTACTTTGTCTGGAAACTACAAAACCTTTTCCGGACACAATTTAAGGAGCTTAAGTATTGACCTATGTTTAATGACCGAGTACAAATTATTTTATGCAAAGGAAAAACAGAAAGCTCTAGAACGGGAAAAAGGAAATGAAATTCCAAAAAAAAATTGGCACAAATACTGCCTAGAATGTTGGCGACGCGACGAATTTATCTGTTCTTTTTTATATCAAATATTATATTTATTATATTATATATATAATATATATATATTTTCGGTTTATTAAAAAACTAGTCTACGATAATTTGTCACCAAGGGCGGTTTGTTATATTATGTTGTTGCAATTTTAGTAAATTTCGACCATTTTCGGCTCGCTGGTGGCTTTCTTCAGACACTT
The DNA here is from genome assembly GCA_910589645.1 of Tinea semifulvella. Classification (NCBI taxonomy): domain Eukaryota; kingdom Metazoa; phylum Arthropoda; class Insecta; order Lepidoptera; family Tineidae; genus Tinea; species Tinea semifulvella. The sequence continues at coordinate 5,685,820 of OU342620.1, forward strand.
TAAAAGAAAGAAAAACTAACAGGAAAAAGTATCAGAGTCAGCTAAACATATCGCTCACTGTGGATTCAGGGGCGCCGTGGTTCGTGATATATAATTGCAAGATCTGAGATGTAGGCATAGCATATCGAGACCATTGTTTTGGCCTGGCTTGTAACATGGCAGTTTATATTTGTTCTAATAGAAACGCATTAATGCGTTATGCCATAAACTCGGAGAAACAGAACGCTCAGGGACGGTACGCAATGTGTCAAAATCAGCCGTTCCTCATTAATTTTGAAACTTTTTTCTGCGCAACTTCTATTTGCGGGTGCTCCGAAATAAAATATTAAATATAACTTCGTTCAAGCACACCTTAAAATCACCAAGCGACCGTAATCCCCTAATTGGGGAACCAGATTTGGGTTCGCGACAGGCTAAACGTATGTTTTACCGGGCTGACAACGGATGCTACAAGAAAGTTCAGGATATCCCTTCTACTTTCGCACGGCTCCCGGAGTGGAAGCTACTTTCTAGGGAGACGTTTTTGGAGAAGAGCTAAACCGATTAGTCGTTTTTTACTAAATAAAGTAAGCTTCTGCGACAAACAAGCGCTCAAACAGCATATATGCTGCAACATTTTGGCTGCAACGCTGATTTTCACTGAACCCTTAGACATACTATAATCTAAAATACAATTCGTTAGGTGCTACTTCAGAACAACAATTGTTTTTTTTATTTTACCTTGTGTTTACCTATTAGGTGCGCAGCGGCGGCTCGGTTGTAAGAACACAGAACAACATTTAGTCTGTAACGAAAGCCCAACATAATTAATTACATGCGTTTTAAGAACACTATAATATGGAGGTATTTGATTGATAAATATTATAATGTCATATTTTACAAGTTAATTTATTTTATTTTATTTAAATACTTTATTGCATTTAAAAACCTAGTACATAGGCGAGCTTTAACGCTATTCTTCACCATTTATTCGGGGATTACGATAGGCATAATGAAGAAAAATATTAAAATAACTTAAATTACTAAAATAAACATATTTACGCATTTAGCACTCAAAAATACATATACATACACAATATAAAAAACAATACACATACATGCTATATAATACATTAACATAAACTATATATAAATAAAATGACAAACAACTTCGTTAATTCAAGAGACATACATTCGTTTCTCAAGAAATAATGTGGTTAGAAGGTTTATAAATACATTGACGGACGGTGCGCGACTTATAGCCAGAGGTAGCTTGTTTCACTGACGATACACAAGCGTGGCTACGCAGCAGATACTGCTGCAGCACTGTAATATAAGCACACGCGGTGTGACGTCACTGAAACACAAAATTCTAGACATCTGCCGTCGTCCAAGGCTGAGGTGCGACTGGTACCCTCCGATGGGTTATCAGACGGGCGCCGTCTATTAATATATTTAAAAATCTACTTATCGCTTACTTTCTAAACAAACAACATAGATCTTCTTAGTACCTATATCTATCATACTATTTTTATTGTGTGTAAACAGTACTATATACTTACCTAGTTTCGTATTTGTATATATATATGTGTATTTAAGTAGAAGTATGTAACGATTATTATGTATTGTATGTAAATTGTATATTTATAATAATGCACCCCGCAAATCCTCTACCACACTCCCAAAGGTTAGCTGTTATAAAATGTCGAAAGGCATTAAGTTCACCCTTGTACATTACTTTTAGGTTTTTTGTGCAATAAAGAGTTTATAAATACATAAATGGGTCATAGAATTTGCTAACACGCAGAACAAGCGTAAATTACATAATAATCTAAATAAAAATACTTCTGCATCTTAAAAGAGCAGACAGTGTTGTAACAACAGTACATTTTTTTTGTTATTAGCCCGGTTCATACATAAGTGCAGGGGCTTAAGAAATGCAGTTGTAGAAAATGTAGCGCATTATGCAAGCACTGGCCTTATTCGCGGGGCTGACATAAGCTCGGACAGATCCGGGGAATCCCTTAAGGAAACGATGAAACGGATTTTTCTGCTTGAACCCATTCCAATTCCTATGTGATTCTCACAGCCTTTCACTTCGTTCTTCACATAATAACCTACTTAAAATCCCTCCTCACTCTTCCAGCAGATATTCAGATTCCTTCACAGTATCTGCAGCTCGCCAGTGGAACAGACTTCCTTTAATTATCAGACAGGCACCATCTCTTAAAATATTTAAAGATAAATTATACAAATACTTACTTCACAAACAGAATAAGTCGCCATTACTTATTTATTATATATATATATATATATACGCTTATATATGTATTTTATATTTAGGTATATATGTATTTGTTTATTTAGGATCTATGCATATTGTATTGCATATAATAAGTACTATATGTATGTAATTAATTTGTGTTTTGTATAGTAATAAATAATTTCAACTATCTATTTTCTTCGTAACCTTCTGCACCCGCTTATTACAGCTTTCAGTCACAAAGGTTAGTTGGTAGAAAATGCATTTACGGCATTAAGCTCGCCGATGTACCTGCACTTGTTTTGGTTTTGTACAATAAAGAATTTATTATTATTATTAACCCACTGTCTGTATGTTTTTTTTTTCAAAAAACGACTTAGTATACTGTAATCTAATATTAACCGCTGCAAGACTGTAATTATTGTAGACTGCCAACGATAACTTGACAGAAATAAACAGATAGCAAAATGTGATATGGTCTAATTATCTTTTTTTTTATATTAGCACGACCTTGTGAAGTGGCACGCCATGTCCATGAAGTTAGCAACTGGAATCAGACACTCATGACTGATATCAGTCCCTAACACTATGCCTGCTTGACTAGATGCTTTTTACCACACTTCGCTTGAAGTACTCCAGGAGAAAGTATCATCACGACCGTGTCCCTTTCGGGGTGGTCAGAAACTACGCTTATAAATAAGCGGATTCACATTTAGCCAACTTTACTATAGGCCAATCATGACAAGTGGCAAGCTCGTCGATGTCTCCAGCGTACCAAACTCGAGAAATATCACAAATAAATTAAATATTAATTAAATGTATTTATTTACATTAATAAATATTATTGTGTCCCGACCAGGAATCTAACCTGGTACCTCCGAGTCTAAATCCACGGACTTAACTGCTAGACCACGGAGGCAGTTGTGCAGAGTGCAGTGAAGTGAATAAGGTTATAGGAAAGTGGAAACAGGGAGGCTGGAAGATCATTCCACATCTTTATTGTGCGACGGATGTTATAAGTCCCCATATTTATACGTACGCGAAGGGATGGTGACTACGGTATGTGGGTGCATATTCTGACCTGTGCATGTGGTTCGGTTTCGGAATGTAGAGGAAGAGCACTCACCATAGTATAGTTTAGAGAGCTACAGTAGCAGTAGGACATTGAGGGCATCTGTACTTGGCGAAACCATCGCAAATGTGAGAACAGTATTCCACGCATGATTGATCTGTGCTTTATACATCGAGTGTTATCTATATATATAAAAATAAATGTCTGTGTGTATGTATTTATTTATTTATTTATTTATTACAGGAAAACTTACAGCTAGATAACAATATAAATGAATAGATATAATAAAAAATGAGCCAATTAAAAGTTTTCGCCTATAGTAACTAAATACATTAATACACTGGCAAAATATAAACAAGGCAAGAAACAAAAAGAACAAATCCTAAAAATATACAGAAGCCGGAGGGTTAAAGAACTGAGAAGAAAGTAGACGCCTTACTGTTGAAGACTTCATAGCAAAAATATCAATGTCAATATTGTCATCACCAATCATCTCATTGATACAACTAGTTCTAATAATAAAAGTATTTTGTCTGTAGTTACTGTGCACTGTAGGTATTTTTAGTAACGGCCCAAGCCGTCTCTGAGGTCGATGGGGTGTCTGCAAACCAATTTTGCTAAGCAACTCGTATGTTCCCTATGCATTTCGAAACTAGTTGACCCATCGGGATGAAACTTTTGGAATATGTTGTGTGAACATCGGCGAAGGTTTCTGACATAGTACTACTGTTGTCCGATAGGTGGCGCGCATCAGCGCTGATTTGTGGGACATACCGACCGAGGGTACCGAGCGGGAGCCTAAAACTCCCTAGCGCTCTTATTGTATATATAGTTACTCAGTCGTTGCTTTTAAGACTCCTGCGCCAGCCCACTCTACGCTTGACTGTCGTCGAATAAAGAAATTTATTTATTTATTATTAGGTGTGCAAACAGATTCCAGTCAGTTGCAAATTTGAGTTCATTTAATTTATACATGGACTAGACTGGAATCCAAGCAGCACACACAACATGCAAATTATAATAATTATTATCAAAATTAGAAAATAAATTACACAAATTAAATTCAATCATAATTACAATTTAATAGTATCAATTAAATAATTCCTTAAACAAATACAATTTACAACAAAATATACATGCACAACAATACAGGTAACACAATAATAATTTAACAAAAGATAAAATTCAATATGAGTCAAATAAGGCAGAGGAGGTCTGTGGTAATGGACTTTTTATACGCTGCAAAACCACTGTCAAAAACATCAATATCAGGCCGCAAGCTAACCACTCTATTGTAGGTGCGACACATGAAATAAAGAGAAAAGAAATAAAGCCAAGTCAAATTATTTACCGCTCAACGGTTAATCAACCTATACCAGCATAACCGAGACTCTAATCCTGGACGATTATATCACATAGGCCTTCTAGGCCTTCTATGTAGAGTTTATTAAGAAGATTCAATCGGCGATTAGCATTGCGTATAAGCATTTGACATTGTGGATTTCTAGGTGCTAACTAAGGTTTACAAACATTCCATGACGGTTAGGCGGTACGAAGTTCGCCGGGTCAGCTAGTTAAGAATAAAAAACAGTACATTGATTTAAATAATTTAAAAAATAAGCTAATAAAAATATATTTAAATCAAAAATAAAACAAATCTAAACTACATAAATATAATAATATTCACCCCTGACTTGATCTCTCGCAGCATTCCCCCGCTACACAGCGCTGATGATTTGCTGCGCGAAAAAATTGCCAGTCCTCTATAAATAAAAATTCAATTAAATACGTGACTATATATTATACGACTGTCATTAAATTTGGAGTACTTTGTTTCTCATGGGTACGAATTTTGTATGTAAATGTCGATAGGTAATTTGAGAGTCCTAAACAACATTGTTGCAATACGCAAGGGACTGCCAACAGTTCCGTTACAATGTTACGTCGCCACAGTATCACTCAATTCGTCGCCAATTCTGTGAAATTCTGCGCAACAAATAAATGGTTTGCTGAAAATAGAATCCGATTTTTGTGGTTTATTATTTTTATTTATTCATACCCGTGTTCTAAGGTGTTTTCTCAACGGGTCCTCAACTTAATTATTCCTTCTAGCAGTGGTAGATGCGGTTTTTAAAAATCATATATATTTGCGAACAAGCGGTCAAACCATAGACATAGGATCGTCGCGTCGTAGTATTCTATATCTATGGGTCAAACTGAGGGACAGACGCTTTGTCACGCTCGAGGAATAGAACCGTCAACCTCAAGGTACATAATACAATATTTGTATCATTCAAACTTCTTATTAATAATATAGTGAGTATTTTTTTAAACATTTTACAGCTCGTCAACACCTCGGGAGACAATAGGGCTGGGCAATATTTGGGCCAAAGGATCAGTATTGCCATTCAACGTGACAATGCTGCCAGTATCCTTGGCACTTTGACCATTGGCAGCGATTTGGAGCAATTTTTTTATTTATAATAATTTTAATTTTGTTTTTTCTTCATTTTAGTTTTTAGTTATATTTTTATTTCTTAATTAGGTTTTAGTTTTTTTTTTTTTTTTAATCATTGTACCTTATTTCCTTCGAATAAAGATGAACATTTTTAAACAAAACAAATAGCCAAACTCATTGAAATCAGATTTCGTTTCTAAATTATAAATATTTTTTGTGAGTCATTTATTCATATACCTTTCAGCACGACAAAATATATTTTATTGATAATGAAAGGTTTATTGATAACTTTGAGATCCTTAAGGTTTAAAATATCTCATATAAATAGTAAAAAAATCCTCCCCTAGCGTTGTCCATTTCTAATGTAATCGTGCGTTGGACAATCCAATGGAAATAAAAATCACTTATGTATGTAATAATTCAAAAAATCAAAATCAAAATCAAAATATTTATTTTCATAGGTTATCTTGTAACAACTTGGATATTGTCAACACTAAAATAATATAAAACAAAAACATACAAAATATATAAACAAACATAAGTTAGGTAATCATGGTTGGACCGTAACAGGTGAACAATCCAGACTCATGTGTGTTATAATAGCATTATTGTCATAAGCAGGGTAATTGTAACTTAATAACTACTTAATATAAGATAGTGGCTGTAAATAGGCCGTGTCAACTAAATATAAATTCGTGGCTGTAAAAGGGCCGAGTCAGCTTACAATCTAACAATAATAATAAATATCAAATCTTAATACTAGTTCGTAATTATTTATTTATTTATTTAAAACTTTATTGCACTATGTACAAGGGGCGGGCTTAATGCCGCTAGACATTCTCTGACAGCCAACCTTAGGGACAGATAAAGCATTTAAAGTGAACGGTAGGTGCAAGTAAAAATCCAATATATTATAACTAAACGATCACATTGTAAGAAATAAACAATATGTTAATTATATACACACATAAACACATACATACATACACACAATAATACATACAATACAATATATATACATACACATACATAAACATACATATATACATACAATACAATATATATACATACACTAAGTAGGTCTCTTGTTAGGAGCCATTTAAGAAATGCAAATAGACCATATTTTTAAATTGAGCTCGATTTGATGCTTGTCTTATATTTAAGGGCAGGTTGTTCCGCAAATTCGCAGCAACAACTGCAAAAGAGTTTGACACAAAGGAAGAATGATGCGAGGGAATTGAAAGAAGAGAGTTATGTGAAGAGCGGAGGGATCTGTCATGAAATGTGAATAGATAGGCAAAGTTGTTCTACATGAGAAGTAGCTAGATGAGAGGCGAATTTGGCGAGAGGTCCCGATTATTTTTTGTAATAACGCACGCTTGGTATCATCCGTGCTGAAAGGGATAATATAAAAGAGCCAAACATATGAAAGTGTGTGATTCGGACAAAATTAATATTTAGAATACGATCTTCAATGTTGCCAGAAAAATAAACTTATTGGAAATATTAAAAATGGTAACATTCCTGTCTTTCAAGGTTGGAGAGTTTACAACTGATCTAGTTTAAATATTATTAATATTTAATGTATAATCCAAAAATCCAGTGGTCGCAATTTCCAATACAGAGGCGGTATAATCTTTTCAAAATGTTGCTAAGTCATTATGATTCGAATTATTCAGCTCAGCGAAGCACTAAACTAAGGGCTGACTTTCATTTCAATATTAATTAGTTAGGGACGTAGAAAAAGTACAGTCAGAACAAAAAAAAACAAGCTTCTAATGTGATCCAAAACCTTTCAGCTAACTATGCTAAGCCATAAGCCCGAAAATGATATGAGGCTAGCATATTCGCCAAAATAAAATTACTTCACGATTACTTAGTTATTTGCTAACTTTTAACTGGGGCGGCGTTCATTCAAGTAATGAAGCTTATAATGAAAACTGTTTTCTGCAAATCCACATGTGGGTACTTCTTGTTGCGAATTTATTTGATAAATATTGCAACTTTGAAGTAACGTGGCGCCATCTAGTAGTAGTATACTTGTTTATCGAAAATAAAGAGAAATTTGGATTGCTCATAATTAACCGATTTAACTATTACAAATATATATATATATATATATATATATTTAAATAAATACTGTCGTCACATAAAAGTAATTTTCTTGTAGATATGTTGAACGTAAACATCATTATTAAATTCTTGTGCCAATAAACGATTTTATATTATCCACACTACGCCTGCTTGGTAAATTATGGCTTGACAGAAAAGAGCTACGCTCAGCAGTGGGATGTTATGGGTTGGTGTTGATAAAATTTACAAATCACATTGACATACTGGCATTGTTACCGATGCGATAGTTATAAACATGTACACAGATTAAAAAGGCTATTGAGTCTATAGAGATATTAATAATGGATTCTACAATAGCTAATAAAGATTCGTGCCGATAAACCCAGTAAAGTGTATCCACACGTTTCGGGATCAGGCTCGAATTGCCGTCATGCCCAGACGTTGATGTCAGACATGAGTGTCTGACTGATTCCAGTTGCTAACATTCATGGACCTCGCACGCCACTTACCATCAAGTGGGGGCGGGCGCAAGGTTATTTGAGGTTCGTGCTATTATAAAAAATAATGTAAAAAAAAATACTAAAGCCAGGGAGGTTATACGTTTTTTCCAACTTAATTGGTAAAACACAGTTCTATTTCATTTGGACGGATATTTGCTGACATGCAGGTGTCTTTAATGCTTCAAGAACTGAGGGTCCGGCCCAAACGTCTAGGATGTTGCTGGGGAGTAATGGCAGCCCTAACATAACCTATCTAACCGTGAAAAGGCGAGATTAATTCTGTATCCATCTTCTAAGGCGGCTGCTGTAAGGCGGTTAAGGTCCAAATTTTAAATTAACTTTATGTAAGTACCGGGGATTTCATCACCATCATCATCGTATGGCTTACAACTGATGGATATGGGCTTCCTGAAAAGCTCGCCATTGCGTACGATCGTTTAACCTTTATTAGATTTTTTAGGTCAATATAGTAAAAATAAACATATAATTCCTTTTATAAATAAAAAATAACGAATATACCTAACTAAAATATTACCTACTTCAAGTGTTTTTTTTTTTTTTTTAAATAAAAAAAAAAAAAAAACATAAATTGTGGGTAAGTTGTCTTAGCAGTTTATGTTTAAATACTCTTTGGGAGTATAATAGTTTTCAGAAGAAGACAACTAAGCATTCCATGGATTCACCGTGCGGGTGCCGGGTCCATCGTAAGAGATGAGAAGAATGGTGTCTAGGGCTTGCGACCGACAATGGGCAGGTTTAAGAAAAGCAGGCCTCCCTTTTTTATTTTATTGCGCAATAATACGCTCACCATCCACTATTCTACTCGTCTCCCTACCCAACCACTGTATTGTATTGTTTAACGATATTTGTTGCATGGCGGAATTGTGTATCTTACTCATAAATATAGATCTACAACAAATACCGCAAATCTGTGGAATGAACTACCGGTAGAAATCCGACAAGCATCCAACCGAAAAATGTAAAAAAAAATGGTGTCATCGTATTATTTAAATGGTTCATAAGTTATTTAATGGTATCATATGTAGTATATGTATTTAATATATCATAGTTATTAGTATGTATTTAGTAATATCATTGTATTTTTATGTATATTTATATTTATTATTATTATATATAAATATTTGCACCTACCTTACATTTTGTCGTCGTTGCGTCGGATATGCGGTGTTACTTTAACGGACCGCATACGTAATGACGAAATACGCAAAAAGGTGGGTATGAAAGAAAGCATAAGGACAAAAATAAGGAAAGGCATGCTCCGATGGTTCGGGCATGTTGAAAGGATGACTGAAGAGAGATTGAAGAACCAGATATATAATGCGAAAGTTGTGGGTGAAAGAGGCCCTGGCAGACCAAGACTCACTTATCACGATCAAATAAATAAAACAATAGCTGACGGTGCAATAAAAAGCCATCGAAACAAAAGGGCATGTATGAAGAGGTTGATGAATGTCGAAGAAGCGAAAGAGGTATGTCGAGGTCGTGACAAATGGCGCTCAATTGTCTCTGCCTACCCCGCAAGGGACCTGGCGTGAAGATGTATGTATGTACCTTACATTTGAAATGGTTCCCATTGTCCCTAAGGTTGGCTGTCAGATAATGTCTAGCGGCATTAAGTCCGTCCCTTGTATAACGTGCAATAAAGTTTTAAATAAACAATAAAATAAAATACCATGATGCCGTAACCTTGAACTATCACAAAGTTCAACGGTACTGAAACACATCAATATTGATGTCAAATCACGTTCCAAATAAACCGTTTCCAGTCCGACAGATGTCTTTATTTATTTCCTATTTATTCAATAGCTACGCCAGCAATTTCCTGCAGATCCTCTTATTTTGATATACTACTTCATCCATTCAATTCTCTAAAGATAAAATTTTGTATTGGAAACGAAATTGTTGGTACTGTTAAGAGTGGGTCTTATATATCTAATAAAGGTGAATATCTGTGTGTGTGTTCCCTATGCATAGCAAAACTACTTGACCGATCGGGATGAAACTTTGGGAATATGTTGTGTTAACATCAGGTAAGGTTTCTAACATATTAGATTGCAATAAGTAAATCTTAATATATAAAAGAAAGTCGGGTTTGTTAGAACACTTATAACTCGAGAACGGCTGGACAGATTTTCACGGTTTTTGATTTGTTGCATTTGTCTCCAAAACATTTACCCAAACAAAAAGTTCGTGGTTTTCGTACCTGTCAAACAATGTTGGTTGTCAAATATATATGGGTAATAATAATAAAGCGTGAAATAAACGTTGCTTCCTGGGTATGTGATAATATAAGATGTTTTATTGTCCAGATTGATCGATCATGTTAAACGCAAGGTAATTATTATTTAGCGGTCAGTCCAAAATGGATGAGGGTAAAGGGACCATATTATACGAAAAGGTATTCCGATGGGGAAAGAAAACGAAAGGGTATAATACATTTTAATAACACTATATAAATAATTTTAATCAAGCTAGCGAATATATATATGTTTTTATACTGGCACGAACACACGCGTTCATATTTCTTTTATTAATTTTTGCACAAAGTACAAAGGCTGACTTAATGCCCGAAGACATTCTCTGACAGCCAAACTTTAGGGATTTTGAACAATTATAGGTGCAATCATAGAAATAATAATAATACTATAATTATAAAAGTTAATTTAATAGGATTAATTATATACTTACATCATATATATCATAATATCAATATACTAATTATACACATTATTATACATAAAACTACATATATACTACTTACTAACGCTGTCAGGAGCTATTTAAGAAGTGTGAATACACCAGTTTTTTAAAAGATGACCTGGTAGTTGCTTGCCGTATGATGACAGGAAGATCGTTCCATAAATTTATTTATTATTTAAGGTACACTAACAGGTTACAATTAATACATATCAAGCACAAATTTACAATAATTCATAAGGTCGGAATTGCAACCCAAGGACACGGCATGCTACACATAGCTACTTGGATGATTAGAGTCAACTGTTTTTCAGTTCTAAAATTTTAGGTTTCATCCATTTCATCATTATCAATATATTAATACTATACACTCAGCTTATTGGGAGATGTGTTTTTGCGCCGTTTGGAGTTGAAACTCTCGGGCCGTGGGGACCAAGTGCACACGAAATTTTCAAGGCGTTGTCAAAACAGCTCGTCAACACCTCGGGAGACAAAAGGGCTGGGCAATATTTGGGCCAAAGGATCAGTATTGCCATTCAACGTGGCAATGCTGCCAGTATCCTTGGCACCTTGCCCATTGGCAGCGATTTGAAGCAAATTTATTATTTATAATAATTTTTATTTTGTTTTTTCTTCATTTTAGTTTTTAGTTATATTTTTATTTATTAATTAGGTTTATTTTTATGAATAGTAATTTATGTTTTAAGATGTAAGTTTTTAGTCCTTAATTTATTTTATTTTTTAATCTCTTAATACTATATACGTTTACCTCGGGCAGACTATCCAATTAGGAGCAGCCAACTTCAGCAAAGAAGCCGACAGACGCATTCAGCTAGGATGGGCGGCATTCGGGATACTCCGGCACATCCTCTCATCGTCTATACCACAATGTTTAAAGACTAAGGTCTTTAACCAGTGCGTCCTCCCGGTAATGTCGTACGGAGCAGAGACGTGGACACTAACAGTGGGTCTGGTCCATAAATTCAAGGTCGCTCAGCGAGCCATGGAGAGAGCTATGCTTGGTGTATCTCTGATGGATAGAATTCGAAACGTTGATATTCGTCAGAGAACAAAAGTTACTGACATAGCTTTTAAAATTAGCAAGCTGAAGTGGCAATGGGCCGGACACATCTGCCGCAGAACCGACGATCGATGGGGCAAACGGGTTCTGGAGTGGAGACCACGTACGGGAAGACGCAGAGTGGGACGACCCCCCGCCAGATGGACAGATGACCTAAAGAAGGTCGCTGGTGGGGGTTGGATGAGGGTAGCGAAAGATCGCGTTAAGTGGCGAGCCTTAGGGGAGGCCTACATCCAGCAGTGGAGAGATACAGGCTGATGATGATGATATACGAGAATAACTATGTTATTATTAATGTCAATTTATGTTGAAAGTTACATCATAGGTTAAATATTAGTATAAGTCAAAAAGTCAATATAAGAATAGTAAAAAGTCACTTTACGTTAGTTTACAATCAATAACACTTGTCTCATAAATAGACTAACATTTGGGTTGAAAATATCTAGATTCACAGTATCGCTGGAAAAGTCATTAAATAGTCGACACATACGGATAATAGGGTTATTATAAGAGCTGTAGAGTTTATGGGTACCAATGATAAATGTATAAAAATAATAAATTAGTAACAAGAGTTGGACACAAATGCAGTATGATGTAAGGAACAGATAGAAGGGCAATGTGAGAAGAGCGAAGAGATTTGTCATGGAAATTACTCGAAAAGCAGTCGATAATAAAAGGTGCCGTTACGTGACTTCTTCTGCAAATTAAGATTTAAGTGTTGAGGTATAATTAATTTAAATTATTGCCTTTTCTGAAAGCCAGAACGTAATACCTGAGGTTAGACAATTACTTTGTGATAAAAGGAGTAATATCCTTTTCAATGAAAGTAATAACTCTAAGGATGAAACTTCAAAGCGACGACTTCCTTAATTGAGGGTAACAAATGAATTAGTTGTCTCGGAATTTAATATTTTCCGTCTCATAATAGCTGGTTTATATTTTATCATTTACTGGCTTTAGCGAGATATTAATTTATAAATTTTAAAACTTATTGCACTATGTACAAAGGCGGACTTAATGCTCTGACAGCCAATTTGAATTTTTTTAATTGCTTGGTACTCGTGATTTTGTTGCAGAAAATAAAATCAGGTTTTCAGAGCTCTTCAGAACACTCACTGTATTATAGTTTTTTTTTATACTAGCACGACATGTGACCTTGCGCCCAACAGTAAGTGGCGCGCATGGTCCATGAATGTTAGAAACTGGAATCAGACACTTATGTCTGACATCAGTCCCTAACACTATGCCGGCTTGACTTTTCACACTTCGCTTGAAGGACTCCAGGTTATAGGAAAGTGGAAACTCAGAGGCTGGAAGAGCATGCCACATTTTTATTTTGGAACACTTTTTGTAGAACACGCCCAGAAAGTCCATATTAATATAGGCGAAAATAAATGACAGCCATTTGTAACCAAAATATATATTTTGTATTACTACTTAGCTGCCTCCGTGGTCTAGCGGTTAAGTCCGTGGAATAGACTCGAAGGTACCGGGTTAGATTTCTGGTCGGGACACAAAAATATTTATTTATTTATTTTATTTTATTAGGAAAACTTATGGTTACAGAATTTTAATTAGACATAAATATAAACACTTAAACCACAAAAAAGTTTCCACAGATAGAAACAACAGACACGGCACTAAAGTATTTTTTTTTTTTTTAAAGAAACAGTCTATACTATAGAGACACATTTTCAAAATTGTTATAAAACAATAAACAGAACAATAAAGCAATCATTCACAGTCATGTAGTTACAGCAAAATGATAATAATAGAAAGTCAAGGTAGGACATATTAAAGTACTTTGTACTGAGTGCTCGCCTAGCCGCCTTATAGCTTGTACAAAATAGGTCAAAATCGAAAATGTATTAATGTAAATGTATTTATTTACATATTATTTATTTTATTTATGATTTCTCGAGTTTGGTACGCTAGAGACATCGACGAGCTTGCCACTTGTCATGATTGGCCTATAGTAAAGTTGGCTAAATGTGAATCCGCTTATTTATAAGCGTGGTTTCTGACCACCCCGAAAGGGAAACGGTCGTAATGATACTTTTGTATTACTCATTCATTATTATTTTTATGTTATTATTATATATAATTAACCAAAATAGTATTTATTCTGTTCTGGTGGCCATTTATATTGGCGTTAACTAGCAATAGATTACTGCCGACGTGATCCTATTTAAATGGTGAATGGGCATCACCGTGCGGTCGTTTATTTCCCACATTGACACAGAATAGACGTGTTGTCCTCATGTAGACGTTAAGCTCTTGTTCCACTGTCGAATTAAAGCGAAAACTGATAACAGTGAGAGATATGGCTTATAAAAGCTGCAGATAGAGCAACAATTGATACGATTGAGATTTGCTGCTGGCGTTGTTTGCTCAGAATCCATTAGAGCGCACGACGCAATAACGTTTTTGTGCTCGAAGAGCTTTAACTTGCCAAGGGACAGATTTTCTGCCGTCTGTGGGTGACGTATACGCGCCGAGCCTACAACGTCCTGCGCGTGCAATACAATAATGCATTCAGAATGCTGCTGGGACTGCCGAGGCGCTGCAGTGCGTCGGGTATGTTCGCAGAGGCGCGGACAGATGACTTCTACGCGATCCGCCGCAAGAAAATGGCCTCATTGCTGCAGCGCCTGAGAAGTAGTCACAGCAGTGTTCTGAAAACCATTTGTTTACGCCAATATTTAACTTATATTTGTAATAGTTGAATCGGTTAATAATGAGCAATACAAAATTCCCTCCATTTCCAATAAGCAAGTATGCCACTACAAGATGGCGCCACTTACTTAAAATTTGCAACATTTGAATATTTATTAATTATATTCGCAACGAGAAGTACCCACTTGTGGACTTGCAGAAATTAGATTTCTTTATAAGCTTCATTGCTTGAAACGTCAGTCGCACGTCGCGCCCCGACCCAGTGAGAAGTCTATGATCTGCCGTGATCCCGCTCTTCGGGAAGACGCGCCGTTGTGTTCTCCGCGGACGGCCGTGCTAAATAAAGAACTATAATAATCGTGAAGTGATTGAGTTTGGCGAATATCCTCGCCAGGATAGGTGATAGTGAAGCTGTGAAAAGGTATGTGGCATACTTTCTTTATATAAGTGACCCGTCCTACTCTGTTTCCGATATCGTACCTCTGTGTCCGGATTGCTCGTTACCAGCCGTTTTTGCTATTATAAAAAAATCAAATACAGTCCATTTTAGAAGGCCTTTGTTCGCGTTTGGTCCGTGCTTTTGGCATAAGCATAGTTAGCTGGAAGGTTCTGGATCAGGCGCGAACACCATTGCTGCACGGATTGACTGTCCCATCCAAGAACACTGGATGGAGACAGTCATCAGTTGTAATAATCCAAGTAAATAGTTATAAGGTCTAACAATAGTAACATAGTTTTAGTAATACATTGTACTAACTACTAATGAGCTCTATATTATTTTATGAACTTTTATTTAAAATTATTATTATTATTTACCCTTATTCTACAATATTTGAGCCACGTTGCTTGAAGAGGTGCCGACAATCTGGGAAAAATCTTAGTAAAGTATCATCACGACCGTTTCCCTTTCGGGGTGGTTAGAAACCACGCTTATATATAAGCAGATTCACATTTAGCCAACTTTACTATAGGCCAATCAATCATGACAAGTGGCAAGCTCGTCGATGTCTC
This sequence comes from Tinea semifulvella, assembly GCA_910589645.1. Taxonomy (NCBI): domain Eukaryota; kingdom Metazoa; phylum Arthropoda; class Insecta; order Lepidoptera; family Tineidae; genus Tinea; species Tinea semifulvella. Next base: position 5,701,651 of record OU342620.1, read on the forward strand.
CAGCGTACCAAACTCAAGAAATATCACAAGTAAATTAAATATTAATTAAATGTATTTATGTACATTAATAAATATTTTTGTCTCTCGACTTAACCGCTAGACCACGGAGACAGAGGGGAAAAATTGTTTCGGTATATAGAATAGGCTTACATTTATACATTTAGATTTATTCCTTGCATATTTATTTTTTTGTAACCATTGTAATTGTTGCGATAATAAAAATATTATTTTTTCTTTCTTTTCTTTAAAAATCTTAGTAACGGAAAAAGTAGATAGTTAAAAAAACTAAAAGAAAGAAGCCCCAAATGATAGTCTAGTCAGTCCCAGTACACCAAGCCATCCACAACGCTGAGGACCGCAATCATTGGAAACTGCTGGTGGATGAACTGCGACAGAGTCACGATCCCCAACAGTAGGGTAAATACTAAGAAGGAGGAGAATTGATTGCTCAAAAGTACAGTTCGGATTTAAAAAATCCTAAAAATATTGGATTGTCATTTTAGGGATTTCTCAACAATAATACTTCGGGTTTTTTTTTTCATATACGCTTGTCGTTAGCTTGTAAAGTAGAATGACTAGTTTACTAGCTAACAGTAACACACTTGCCTATGCTTGTTCAGTCGATCTAGGGCAGCCATCCGTCCGGGTTTTCCTGGATCTGCCCTAGTTTACAGGACGTCCGGACATTATTATGCAGTTTGAGTGAAAAGTTTGAAAACCAATTAATAAAATAAATTTATTTATGTTGGACGGCATTTAATAAATTAATAATTTTATAAAGGACTATTTAATTTTAAATGGGTTATTTGTCATTTTTTAGTTGGCAGACTTTTAATATTCCCTCCGTTTCCGCTTTCCGTTAGCAGTGCACACCGCACTTCACTCTGCGTTTTGGTGTCTCTGCCGACGCGTGTCCCCGCACCGCCGTTATATTTAAATTTCGTTTGTTTTAAAACCGCAAAAGACTAAGTGTGTACGTTTACCATCAGGACTATAATTCCTCGTGAAATTTGTGTTAGTGTTTATGGATCCACATCAGCCGAGAAGACGCCTGAAGGTTAGTGCATGATTTCTTTTCCTGGAGACAGATCATTTCTCTAATTTCTCCGCTCTGTCTCCCCTTTTCTCTTTTCCTACACCTTATTATTCGTGTGTCCCACAGGTCCTTCGAATTTTTATATATTTAAAATTAACAGCAAAATTAAATTCGCATCTTTTTTTATTTATTTATTTATTTTTAGGAAAATTTACAGCCTCTACTATAGTACAATAGAAATATAGTAACGTAAAGCCTTACAAATTTTCACTGATAGCATTGAGTTAGTAGTAAACACAGCATACAACACGTGTTGAAATAATACAATTCAAATATAAAGCCACCACCAATACAATTAAGAGAACAAGCTAGTACAACCATTAAACAATAACAAACAATACAAACAAAAATTTACAAATAATATCAAAAATATGGTTGTATAATTCCTGAAGACGCAAAGACAACAAAACCAACGAAACACAATCAGTAGTGAAGTAGACCTATCCAAACTGAAGTTAAATGTAGTAAAATATCCATCAACGCAAATAGTTACCATTTTGGCCAACCCAGGTTTTATACAAAAAAAGCACTGACCAATTCGTTTCCAGCTTTAGAAAAGATACAACTTGCCTATGAAATTATTTGGCTATAAATAAGGCATGTGTAAGTACCCACAAGTGAGTAGGGTCCACACCTGTCACACTTACTTCACAACTGTCTTAAATTTTTTTCGGTTACGCCATCATGAATATATTACATAAAAGATTCACTCGAAATTTATAAGGGTGAACGACCAGTGGAATTTATTTTTTAACACTTTCGTATCAAATTGACGGTGATTCCTTGGTTTTAAATCACGTTCTAGGCATGAATCGATGATCGGCAGCGATTCCTAATGAGTAATTTGTTTTTCATTACCAACTTACTCATGGCATCGCTTTTTATTCTCGTTTTAGGTATGTCTAAAAGACCTGCAGATGACAACTGTTACAACTTCTACCTTAACCTATAATTTATTTATTGTGGCATTGTTCATCTTTGGGTGGGTCATCAATGTAAGCACCTCAAAGATCACCTACAAAGTACACATTGAATCCAATTCTATCAATAGAAGCAAACAGTAAAAAAACCACAAGTGAATGGTACTCCAGTAACAGGTGACCACAACATGTCAAACTACATTCAATTATGATACATTATAATGTTTAAGAAATTTAATTAATAATAGTAACAATATTTAAAAAATAAAAATAATGAGAATATGACTAAAAGTAATACTTACAGTTACAGAGTTAAATGATAAAAGTATCTTATATACAAACTTCATTGAAAAGCAAAATAAACAACTAAGAAAATATCCGAATAGAAAGGTATAAGTTATTTTTCCAATTGATTTCACAAATACACAATACAACTAACAAAAGCAACAACAAATGAAAATATTACAACTATAGCCTTTGACGACAACATGGCCTAATGTAGTGACATTGTTTGCCAACTCAGCGTATTTTACACAACGTATTGTTTGTTTGTAAACACGAGAGACGTGACAGGGGTTCCACGTAGAATCGCTGTGTTCCTTCGCATATAGGATATGTATTTAACACATATGTGCATGTATCAGCAGTATTGATCAGCTTGATCACGACGGTAGAAAAGAGTCGGACTATCAACAATGTAATCCACCGGCCTTTAATTGCTGCCGGGATCCCATCCCGTCTATTATTATATTTAAAATCTACTTATCGATCACTTTCTATCGACCTACTGATCGACCGCCTCCGTGGTCTAGTGGTAACAAACGATGCCGTGAACTCGGGAGGTCGTGTGTTCAATTCCCACCGGGGGCAAGTTGTACATTGTATAATTTGTCTCGGTCTGGGTGTTTATATGTATAATATGTATTACAAAAAAAAAGTATAATATGTAGTTTATCAACCATCTAGTTTCCGTAACACAAGCCTCGTAGCTTACCACGGAAACTAGATGGCGCTGTGTGACCTGTCTAGAAAGCTGCAAGCTCCAAATCGAGTCATCTTCAAAAATATGGTTTACAAACACTTTCTTTCTAACTAGATTGTCCCAAATTTATGTCTCTTTGTCATGTACTTAACTAAATAATACTAATTAATAAGAGTACCCAATAAATTTGTCAATTTAATTAAATTAAAAATTGTTATAATATAATAAATTATGCGAATATGTCCAATCTTTATGTCATAATTTTATTAGTAATGTCACTGATAAGTGTAGTACTGGTCTGGTGTACACAAGCCTTAAGACAATACATACAAAAGGTAGCAACAATGATGAAATAACGTCAAACATCTGCCGCCCGCTGTTACAAGATATTTCGCTATTTCCTGTGATAAATCGCTTTATGTGACCGCCAGACCCTACATGATAAAAGAAAGTTATAATGGCCCAATGACTAATATACCTAAAGAACGAGGCATAAAGAATAATTTTTATTTTTTGACCTTTTATTTGTAAACCAGACCCACTGTCAGTGTCCACGTTTGCCAAAAGTATGGACAGAGATGCTTATAAAAGATTCTCTAGAGTACTGCATGCGTGGCTAGTTCAGGAATGTTTCTATACTTTGGAGGAATGCTATGTGTATTTTAAGCAACACAAAGGTTTTTGTGAAGTAAAGTTACTAAAGAAGCAACGCTGAGTTTTTAGTAACTTTACTTCTATAACAGTTGTTGTAAATTTTTGCATGCTTATAGCGAAATATGTGACCCATTTAATATTAATAAGACCTAATATTGTTTGTTACAATGTTTCCTGCAAATAAATATTTCATTTCATTTCATTTCACGTCTCTGCTCCGTATGACATTACGGGGAAGACGCACTGGTTGAAGACTTTTGCCGAATGCAGTGTTGAGAAAACAAACTTCGAGAGTGGCACTTCCCTCCCACACATGGAAAATGCGGTCCAGCAAGCGGCGCAAGTATGTAAGTATATTAAAAGATTACATATTTATGCCTTTTGCTGTAGAAACTCTGGGCCCATGGATTCTAAGTGCAAAAAAGTTTTTAAAAGACAACACCGCGTCTTGTCGTCTCCTCCGGTAACAAGAGGGCTGGCTCTTTCTTCGCCCAAAGAATCAGTATTGCAATTCAGCGGGGAAATGCAGCCAGCGTTCTGGTCACCATTTCACGCGGACGAGACTTATATCCATATCCTTAGTATTAATATTAATTTTATTTTATATTTTCTCACACAGATTGGCCTTGGCTTGACATGTTCATTGAAAATGACCTTAGTCTTATCCAGGTTCATCACGAGACCAACCTGCTGGGAAGAATTTTGTTTTTTTTTTTTATCACTGCTTTTAATTTTTAATAATATATAAAAAAAAACACAGATATACGAGTATTACATATTTTTTTTGTTGTTCTTTTCTCCTGATAGATGATGAATGAGGTGATAAGCAAAGGGTCCAGCCCATACAGCCAAGTCTGACGTAATATATCTTACTTTTTTATAAGTTAATGAGGTCATCATCAAATTCCAGATGCTGCAGAATTTGATGCTTTTCTTGGAGTCACTCGCGGCATTATAGCTCAAACACGTCGGGTAAAATATGGGAGTTCACAGCGTGGACAACTGCAAAAAATAAACTGCAACTTGGGCACCATATTCAATGTCAAATTTATCGTTTTCCATAACTAATCACATTGTAGCACATTATTAAACAAAACAACACCACTTTTGACCAATAATATCCACAGTAAATTTTGGTCAAGGCAGTAATTGCTTCCTTTTTTCCCTCTTCATTGTATCCTAGTCTGTCGTTTTACGTACATTCGTATTGCACGTATGCCTCAATCTTTTATAAGTCAATGGGCGACCTCTTAGATGAAGGGTAGCCAAAATCGAATTACCTACATGAATTTTGTGGAGCTCTTTTGTAGATAAAACGGTTTGCTATTGAATAGTATTTTACTAATAATGGATTTAGAGCGGTAAGGTTTTAATCCAAACGTTCAAACATTCAAACGTCAATATATTTGAGTTCTCTGTTTATATTATTTATTTATTTAAATACTTTATTGCACAAAAACTTAAAATAAGTAGACATAGGCGAGTTTAATGCCAGTTAGGTATTTTCTGACAACTGACCTTTGAAAAAGTGAGAAATATAACACACAATACTTACTAAACTTACTACATATACTACATATAAGCCAATAATATATATTTTAATTTCAATATAAAAACTCCAAATACTAAACAAGTAAATATTGAAGATGTGGATTGCTCTGCCAGTATGTGTATTCCCCCATGCCTATAACATGAAGTCCTTGTGTGAAAAAGACTCTTGTTAGGCCAGCATAGTGATACACACCTTGTCACATTCATTCACACAAATACACAAAGAGGACATACATAAATTATTGTACACATTGAAGAACACGGTTCCGCCAAGTATAAATCCACGGACTTAGCCGCTAGACCACAGACGCAGTTTAGTCATATGGTTTTTGTTACAATAGATGTATACATGTTGGTAAACAAGATCTATAACTATTCCAAATTTTAAGTGAATCAGACCAGCAGTCTTTGAGATAGTAGTTTGCGGACATACACTAGAGTCACATAAGGAATAATTAAAATTTAATATATATATTGAGTTAGAGCAACAGTCTTGCAGGAGTCTCCCACAAGACCAAGACCAAGATTTATTTATTTATTTAAATTCTTTAATGCACTTAAAAATAGTACAGAGGCGAGCTATAATGCCAGTAGGCATTCTTTACCAGCTAACCTTGGGGATCGAGTAAGGTGATAGGCAGTATGAAAAAAAAAAAAAAGAAATTTTAATGATACAGTTAATAAGTTACTTAACTAATTCTAATATACTACACATTATACCTAAATACATAAACATACATAAACCATACATACAATTATACATACAAGTACATCATATACATTATAACTTAAATAAATACACGGTTATTTAAATAGTGTTTTATTCTGTTTCTCCAGGAACGATGTGGTTATTAAACGTTTAAAGACGCTGACAGACGGTGCACGTCTAATAGCCAAGGGCAGCTTATTCCACTGGCGAGCCGCAGATACTGTAAAGGAATCAGTGTATCTGGTTGAGGAATGAGAAGGAATCTTAAGTTGGTTGTTGTAAGAGGAGCGAAGGGCACAGTTGTGCGTATTACAAAGAAATTCGAAGCGGGATTTAAGATATGCGGGAGTATTGGGATTATTAAGAATATTATAAAGTAAGGTGAGAACATGGACAGACCTACGAAAGCGGATATTGAGCCACTTTAACTGAACGCGAAATTGAGAGACATGATCATACTTACGCAAGCCAAACACATAGCGAATGCATAAGTTGAGCAGACGATCGATTTTGTTCAGTAGCTCTTCGGTGACGTCAGGATAGCAGGTATCAGCATAATCTATGATGGGAAGAAGCAGCGAACTGACTAACGTAAGCTTTGTTTTAAGTGGTATGAAATTCTGGGAGCGCTTTAACAAATGCATACTGGCGTGGATTTTCCTGCTGATTTCCACAATGTGATGATCCCAAGAGAGATCGCAGCTTATATGGAGGCCAAGATTTTTTACATGTTGGCAGAAAGGAAGTGGAATGTTGTTAAACAATAATAGGGAGAGAGATCCCACGTCCAATCTGCTCAACATCTGTCTAGACCCGACGATCATGACCTGAGTTTTTTCGGGGTTAACTAAAAGCCCTAGAGTCTCAGAGCGTACCCGAATGGCTTCTAGGTCACTGTTCATCCTAACTATCGCGCTATCTATATCTGCGGCATCAAAAGCCAGGGAAAGTTGCAAGTCGTCAGCAAAAAGATGATAGGAACTGAAGTGTATAATTTGAACGATCGAGTTAATAAAAATCGAAAAGAGCAATGGAGATAATACGCCGCCCTGCGGGACACCAGCTGTCACCGGACACCACTCCGAGTAGACATCATTCAACCGAATTCATTGCTGGTGCCCGCGAAGATAGGATTCAAACCATTGTCCAACATTCTGTGAAATATTAAGAGAAAGCAAAGTGGCCATAAGGATGTCGTGATCGACGCAGTTAAAAGCGTTACTGAAGTCTAAAAGGGTGAGAAGTGTAAGCTTTTTACTATCCATAGCACATCTGATGTCGTCAGTCACTTTTATAAGAGCAGTAGTTGTACTATGGGATGTTCGGAAGCCTGATTGGTAAGGGTTGAAAAGATTATTATGATTAAGGAATGCGGCCAACTGCCGATAAACAACACGTTCTAAGACTTTAGATAGAAATGGAAGAATAGAAATAGTTCGTAAATTATTAAAATCAGTAGAGGGAGATTTTTTCGGAATAGGGATTATATGGGCATTTTTCCATGACGTGGGAAATTGCCCAGTTGAAAGGGAGAAATTAATAATGTAGGTAATATATGGAATAACTATGTCTATAACTGGAGTGAGAAGGGCGCGACCTACATTATCGTACCCTACGGCCTTACTCGTTACAGATAAAATAATCTTTTTTATTTCACAGCTGGACATAGGTTCGAATTGAAAGGTATTACCAGTGGAAGAAAATGAAGCGTTTATTTGTGAGATTGTATGAGCCTTTAACATAGGATCCATGAAAATAGGGGGAGAAGAGAAGTGATTGTTGAGGCTGTTAACATCCATAGATGGCAGCGCATCAGCCTTAGACTTGCCAAAACCTAAAGTTTGAAGAAATTTCCAGATATTTAAAGGTGGAGTCATGAATGTATCGGCGTTTTGCGTTCCTACACATCTGGTTGACTTGATTTCTTGCACGTCTAAATTTATCCCAACTGTCATCACAAGGCAATCTTTTGTGTTTTTTTCTCAAAGAATCCCTCCACCTCATAGCTTTCCGAATGGAGTCATCCAGCCAAGGGGCGGGGGGCTTCCTCATGCGTACCGGTTTTATAGGCGCATGCTTGTCGAACAACTCTATTAGTAACCGTGTAAATTCTGTCACCATATCATCAACAGATTGTTGAAGTGTGACACTTATCCAACCCATGCCAGCAGCATTCGCCAACAGCAACTCCAGATTCATTTTTGCAAAGTTACGCTGAAGATAGATGCAAGGTTTAAAACGGGGAGACTTAACTTTGTAGGAAGCATAGATGAGATCATGATGAGAAAAACCTGGGGCCAGGTACTGTCCATACTGATAGCTTGTCAGGGCTTGTCGTGAGAATTAAATCGAGCAAGCTGCTAGAGTTATTTAAATGATAAGTGGAGTTAGATGGTATAATAGAAAGGTTAACAGAGGAAGTGATAAGTTTGAGTTTTCTACTGCGCGAGTCGTTTTTTATTAAACATGTATTAAAATCTCCCATGATTAAATTATAATCATAAGAGGGTATGTGTGTCTCGAGCAGTTGATTTCGTGTTTCTTTATTTCGATCGCTACACGTACTATTCTAGGGTAATAGTGACGATCGAGGTTATAAGCTATCTTCATCATGGAATCCAGTAATCAATAGGTTTCGACGCCGGGAAAAATCGCCCGGTGTCGCCAAGGATATTATAAGTGTCGTGTGTCGTGATTTCTAAAAACTTTTAAAAGTGTTAAGTGGGTAGGTTTACATCTACCGCCAAGTATGTACGAGACTACACCGCATAGCTTCAGTCGACCCGTGACCACGGCCAATGCAACTTGGCTGAAACGTCGGGAGAGAAATATGTCTCTAAGGTAAATCGCGTAAAGACCCGTTAAAATTATAAAAAAAACTATTATGAATGTGCGCGAAAGTTTAAAAAGTTTAAAATAAATAATTCTTACAAAAAACAAATAACAACAGTAGTTGTGGGTACACAGCTAAGGCATATGGGTAGTACAGAACAATCTGGTCAAGTAGCTGCGAGCAAACGTTGGCTTCGTATTAAACAAATAAAGTTCCGAACAGTTACTTGCATGACCTCCAAAAGAATGAGCTTTGTCTATAATTGTTTTCTTTTGTTTTCTTGGGGGATACCTCTACAATAATTTAACACAAGACATAAATTAACTAAAATAATAACTAAATGGTTTTTAACTGTAACATATAATGATACAGAACAACTTCTAAGCGTTGTTATATAAATAATGGCTAAATTATTTTTTTATACTTATAAAATTTACTAGTTAATGTACGTATATTATTGTGGTATATATAATTAATGGTAGGTATATGTGATTATCGATATGTTGCTTCATCGATGCATTTATTCTTTTTATTTATTTCCTCTTACACACCCTCTCACAGACACTCATACACATTCACATACGAGTAACACACAGAGAGGTTACACGAAATTCCTAAAATACCCACTAACAGCCCTATAATACTCTTTTTTTTATTATTATTATTTATTTGTTTGTACTTGGTTAAGCTTTACAATGTTTAAATAAATTGTATAAGCTTGATTTTGTGTCACCTGGGAGTGAACTGACCCCTGTCATTCAGAAATATCTACGACAGGGGTCAGGACATCCAATTTAAATTTAAAGTTTAAAAAACATTTGTTAAATAGTGTCAATAAACGATTTTTATTATTATTATTTATTATTAATTGGTAAAGCACATGCAGAATACAAAGGAGAGATTCAAAGTTGAAAACCATATTTTGAAATGAAGCTGACGACGTACTCATTTAGAAGAAAAATTACTCAGATATGGTACACTATTAACCTTCGTTGAAAAATATATCTTTCCGGTTGAGCCACATATTATGACCTATTTTTTTTCAGCTCCAAGTCTCCATTAAACCCTGACAATTAAACACATTTTTTGTAAATTTTCTTAACTTTTTTTTATTTTTATTTTAAAAAACTTTATTGCACAAAGTACAAAGGCGGACTTAATGCCCGAAGACATTCTCTGACAGCCAAACCTTAGGGACAAATTTGAACAATTTTAGGTGCAATCATAGAAATAATAATAATACTATAGTTATAAAGGTTAATTTAATAGGATTGATATATACTTATCTTCATATATATCATAATATCAATATACTACATACTAATAATACACATTATTATACCTAAACATACATATATACTACTTACTAACGCTGTCAGGAGCTATTTAAGAAGTGTGAATACACCAGTTTTTTAAAAGATGACCTGGTAGTTGCTTGCTTGAATTTTTACCTTGAATTTATTATGCTAAAAAAACCGATGGGCTTCATCATCATCATCACAGCCCCTAGAACGCAGACTCCTAGACCTCCACAGCTGGGCGTCCCAGTATATATTTCTGAAAAAAAAATAATGGCTTAATATCGCCAGGCGGGTTTGGCAAAGGTCTATTGAAGACCTTATTTCTCTATTTGCACCGTACTCATATTGAAATTTCCCAATGTCCCAAAGGTTAACGGGAAGAGAATGTCTTGCCGCATTACGTTCCCTTTTGTATAGATTTACAATAAAGTTTTTAAATAAATAAATAAATATTGACAATTTATTAACGATTTTACAAGTTGGAAAGGGGACAAACGGTTTACCCGAGGCACGGTTTCTTTTTTTTTATTAGCCGGGGTTTGAACCGCAACCTTTTTCGATTGTAAGGAAAGTGATGTTACAACTGGACCGCCACCACTGACGAGATTGTCAATTGTTAACGTAAATGGCCTATTAGTAAAGTTCGCTAAATCAATATCAAACGCCTGGTAGCCAGGGAAAAGTTGTAGGTAAGACGATGCGGGGTGGTCTCCTATGAGATGAAAATTACCAGGTCAAGGCTGCAATTGACCACAGCCTACAAGAGTGCAGTCCACGAGGAACTACATAAGCTTGTTCAACGTACCACTCAAATAACGTCCATGACGTGTAACTAAGACGGGTGTCGGGTCCGTTATGTGCTGCGGAGTCATCATTACAGCCCCTTAGATCTTTACTGTTGGAGATGGACCTTTCAGAACATATGTCTGGATATTTTTTGGTCTACACTCGCCACGCTGGCTAAACGGGTACTGCAGATTACTTCTTGTAGATTGTGTTTCGGTGTTGTGACTGAAATTATGGGTTCGGGAGTCATTAACATACTTACTCCATTACTATTTTCGATGCGTTGAAAAATCTATCCCAAAATAGGGTTAATTTTATTGGAAATACAAATCAAAACAGCAATAAGAGCTGTGGTGGCTCGGTTACAAGAATGTTGTACTTTAAGTCCTAAAAAGGTCGGTTCGAACCCGATCGAATGTATAAATACATTTTTCTTAAGTACATTTGTCATTCACGACACCCGTTCTCGTCCCTCGGAGAGCATGTTAAGCCACTAATATAAACTTATGGTAAATAAATTGGCATTAAAAATTATATCAAATCAACACGTCACGAGTGTAGGCTAAATTCTTTGAGATATATGTACTGGAAGGCTCATCTCCAACAATGGAGGTTTAGGGCTCTGTATTCTAGCAGCTGTGCTGCTAAAAAACTAACTTTAAACAAATAGTTTATGTTGTATTCGATAAATATAGGTCTATAAAAAAATAAGGTCTAAAACTAGCTTACAGGTCAAAACTCCGCGCTCTTATAGGACCCATTTTTTCTTCAAGAAGCCTGTTTAACTCGTGAGCTGCCCCCATCGCTCCCCGTCATAACTGCCATTTATCCTGATTTGTTTGCCTCTCACCTTCCTACAATTTGTTCTTCATATTTTACTTCTGCATACTTCAACATTTAAAATTACCCACGACATTGACTACACAACATGACCGGTCATTCGCATGGGGGTAGCAGACCGCGTGTAGAAGCTGTGGTGCTTCCCACTTTCACTGGTGTTCTTATATTATATACAACCCGTCTCGCCAGGAGTGTAGGAGAAATTCTCAATATATATGATTCTCTTATTACCCGACTGTGCGACGCAAGGATTATGTGCTTATCAGCCTATGTATAATGCTTTGTGGAACACGTTTGAAAACTGCTTTGTTGGGAAGATTTGAGCCTGGCTCAATTTTAAATTGGTCCCGACTGTTAAAGCCGCTATGTATTGGATGAGGGTTGGACCCTGAGAGGGACATAAAATTTCACTTCATGCAACATAATTATCTACGAAATTTTTACCAAGTCGGTTCAGTAGTATAGGAGTGAAGGCGAGACAACCATACATACATATATAGTGTGGATTAACCTTACCTTACCTTAATCCTATATTATAGTGTGTATTTATTTATTTCTGTATATATGTAATTATATGTATTGTATTATAGATATATTTTGTTTATTCTGTTCAAACCATACATTCCCACCGGAATTCGGTTAAGTCAATAGTTATTGTTGTGCACAATTTATAGTGTACACATTGAAATATACATTGAGTTGTCCTGTCTGGAGAGTGTTATGGAACTATAGGTAAGGAACAGAATTGGAGGTTAATGTAGCATTTGAGTTGAGATACCAACACAAAACTAAATACAAATTCTTAAATTATTATAAATAAAATTAAATACTAGTTGCAGCTGTAAAAGGGTCTTGTAAAACTTAAAATTAATTAATTATATTTTAAATGTCTAAATATAAATTATATATACTTGTATATATTATAATATGTATGATATGTAGTTTATTTTATTTTATTTATTTATTTATTTCAAAACTTTAATGCACAAAGTACAAAAGGCGGACTTAATGCCCGTAGACATTCTCTGACAGCCAAACCTTTGGGACTAATTAGAACAACTGTAGGTGCAAGGAAAGTATAAGTGACACATTAATGTATTTATGTAGTATTAGTGAAAATTATTGTTTTAAAACTCCCAAAGGTTAGCTGGTGGAAAATGCCTTACGGGATAAAGCTCGCCTGTGCACATTTGTTTTAAGTTAATTTAGTTTTTGTGCAATAAATATTTTTTATTATTATTAAACAAAAACAATACAACTCATTCTCAAGGCCAAACGTCACGAATAATAGACATTATTTAAATTGAATGCCTCATCCTTTATATGAAGGTCAATGCTCTGTATGTGTGTTGTAAATTATTTCACGTCTTCTTGCGGCCTACTTTGTTTTATCATAATATTCCTCCCTTATCTTAGACAATAATTCATTTATTAATTTTGTTTTTGCCTAGCGTTTCTCTTGTTCATTAGTATTTAGTAGATCAATGAGGCGTTGTTAAACTGTGACTAGCATATACTTCTTCTTAGCCGTTAAACTCTTGGCAAAGTGGTTGTGGGGCTCATTTATTTTTAAATTTTAGGCACGACATGTGATACACTTTTTTTAATAAACTACCAGACTGCAGTGTTATGGTTTTGCCCTTGGGTATAAAATTATAGCATTATAATTAGTCCCGTAGTTTGACAATGCCTCTGTACGGCAGCTTATAGTAATAAGAGACATTCATTTATTACACAATTTGTATTTAGTTATAGTCTAGTTTAGTATGACAATGCCTTTATACAGCAGCTATAATGTTACGCGTTATTCTGTATGTATAATTTTGTTATTTTTATTATTTTATTGTTTCTCTTTCCAAATGATGGTTATCATGTACTGCTCCAGATTCACCAATATGTACTATAATATGATATTATTTTATATCAATATTGTAAAAATTTACGTGCAAAAGTGCAGAATACATCTTCTTTTGTGCTATGCCTACTTACAATTTAAAAAAAAAACTTTTTGGTAAACGATGTCATCTTCCACAATTTGCGGATGGAAACACTGGACGCATTCGCGCGTCGCTGGCCGAGGGAATGTTTGCACTCACTGCGAGTTTAAATTTTCCATTTGTGAGAAATTAAGAAAGACGCTAGACGTTCCAAAGCTTCACAGTGCATGGCACGCGACTTGATAACTTAATCATGCTAACAACTAATTAAGATATAATATAGGTTCCAAACGCCCTGCCCGTTGTTACGTGCAGCGAATGCTACTTCTGTTAGGTGGCCAACACCTCGTTGGAGATTTCCGTCTCCCCCGGAAAGGGACGTCTGTGTTGGATGGTAAACTACGATTTACTTAATTGTTTGTATAAAAGAATAATGTCTAATTTGTTGTCTTTTGTCAATGTCTGTCTAAAATAAATAGTAAAAGAGAAAAGATGGTATTTTCCTTGTATTAATATTTAAAGGAACTTTTAACAGGTTTTAGGCCCAGCCACGTTTCTGGCGTAAAAATACGTATCGATAAAATAGGAAAATAAATATAAATGTAACGACAATCAATCAGCAAATGAAATAGCTAGTAATAAAATATGTCATAACAAAACTAAACATATAATTATATATAATTATATATAACATATAATTATATATAATATAACAGATATTCGATATCATTATATCAGGGAGGTAGTGTTAGACGGTAAAATAGTTATCAAATACTTATCAACAAAAGAGATGATAGCTGATATATTTACAAAAGCATTGCCTGGTCCCAAGAATATATTTTGTGCTAAAAAAATGTGTTTAGGTTTATTAGAATAAGTCTTTGTTATTGTTTTGTTTAATTTTGATTCTAAGTTATAGGGTAATATATAATATTGTGTTATATAATTTTGTATTTTCATTTATTATGAGTGAACATAGTTTAAGGGAGGGTGTTGGATGGTAAACTACGATTTACTTATAAATTGTTTGTATAAAAAATAATATTTAATTTGTTGTCTTATGTCAATGTCTTTCTAAAATAAATAGTAAGAGAGAAAAGATAGTATTTTCCTTGTATTAATATTTAAAGGAACTTTTAACAGTCTGAGATGACTTTCATGATAAAGAATAGGAGTAACTGACTTTAGTCTTTCCCTCCCATTATGCCGGCCTAGAGTTAAACCGCTACTGTATTAGTATACGGGGTGACTTTGTAATGTCTTAGGTTAAACTAATATCTGATTCCATTGATAGGAACAAACAACTATTCCTAATAAACAATATGTCAACTCTCACCTTTGCGATGGTTCCGCCAAGTACCTTAAAGATGCTCTCAATGTCCTGCAGAGGCGAGCTGTTCGAATTGTAGACAATGCCACTATATCTGGAACTCTCGAATCCCTGCAGCTTCGCCGAGATGTGGCTTCTCTGAGCGTGTTCTACCGGCTATACTAAGAATGCTCGGATGAACTCTATAACATAATCCTCCTCTCCATTCCGCAACCGAACCACACGCACAGGTCAGAATATGCACCCACATACCGTAGTCACCATCCCTTCGCGTACCTATAAATTTGGGGACTTGTACATCTGTCGCACGATAAAGATGTGGAATGCTCTTCCAGCCTCTATGTTTCCACTTTCCTATAACTTGGAGTCCTTCAAGCGAAGTGTGAAAAAGCATCTAGTCAAGCCGAAATAGTTTTAGGGACTGACGTCAGTCATGACATAATAAAATAAATAAAAATGACATATTTTTAGTTTCTCCATACAATTTGCCTATTTTAAAGGTTAACAGTTTGCATTAAGAAGCCTATATTTTTGTCATATCAGACATGAATTCGTAGGTAAAGTTGTTTAACTCTATCAATAGAATCAGATATTAGTATAACGTAAGACCATACAAAGTCACATAGTATACCTACTGTATTTTATCAAGATCAAAATTGCTAGAGAACTAATTACGGCACACTAATAAATAATCAAATCATTATTGGGTAAACAATTAAATTGAGTATAATAATAATATAATGAATAGAATAATATAATATATATATACATTTTTCACACATTTATTCATTCTCCTGTTTAGATTACTGTAAATGACTTATCTATATTAACGTTTTAGCCATGTTCTACTCTGATACATCTAACTAACCACCGGAGGCAGTATCAAGACAACTCTTATCCCGGACTAACTTTACAAATCCACTTCGCTTGCTAATATACGAATACTACTATACACGTATATATAGTATAATTTTGCTCCTGCCTCTCATTCATTCATTTTGTCTTAGGTAAATAATCATTATCCTATTGGTTTTCACTTATTTATTATTATTATTATTCTTTTACTTCTGCTAGTCACAATTCAATTGCACTATTAATTTAAATCTAATAACTATATTTTACTCTTATTTCTGTTTTAATTGTATTGTCTAAATAATATAAAATCTCTTTGGCTTGTGTTCCACTATTGCTACTCTGTCTATATGTTTAATATAATAAGCTGTGATTTTTCTATAATAAATAAAAAAAAAAAAAAAGATTTGTTTTATTCTTAATCTAATCCCGACATGTGACACCGCCCCCCCCCCCCCCCTTTTTTTCCTAATTCTAGCACGACATATAACCTTGCGTTCACCTGATGGTAAGTGGCGCGCAAGGTCCATAAATGTTAGCAACTGGAATCAGGCACTCATGTCATGTCACTTAGCGCTTGGGGGGCCGTTTTTCGTGCCTCAAAGTTAATAATAATAATAATATACGTTTATTTAAAGCAACTAGGCTCACTTGTTAGTTACAAAATCCTTACAACTAATGTTATTATAAAAATGAAAATAAAAGTAAAAGAAAATAAAATATGGCAATATTAAAACAATATGACCGTTCAGTAACCACTCCGCCCCCCACCAGTCTGACAGGATGCACCTCACTCCCGCCAGACCAGCAGCCGCACGAAGCAGCCAATGCACGGCGAACCATATCTTTCAGATATCATCTTCAGGATACTGTTAGTGCTTGTCCTCACTCTGTTAAGCAATGATGCAGTGGTTTTGCGTAATCCCAGGGATCCCTTATGGCCTTAGGTGACCCCTAAGTGTTGGTGAATGTGGTGCTGGAGGCGTATGCTGCGCATCCCGTGGACAGCGCGCAGAACAAACTTATCAATACTCAAGGAGCTCAAAGTCACTACCTTGAGTATTTTGGTCATATAGCCCGTAAAAGCTCTGGCAATCTGGAAAGGCTAGTAATCACGGGAAAAATTTAAGGCCTGAGCCCGACACGCTGGTCAGACCAGATTCGCACCACACTTCACACCGAAGTCCACGAGGCGCTGCACGCCGCCGTGAGCAGACCCGGATGGCGCAGCATCGTCCGGGACAAAGTGATCACGACCCTCAGCATTGAGGAAAACTTCACTTCCTGTGTTGGTGAAAACGAAATATGTAATAGGTGTCACCTAAACTTTCTTAAGGGTTACCTAAGGGAATGATGGTGAAAACGGGCATAAGAGCATTAGTAAGGCCGAACCACCCCATAGGTGAGAACAATATTTTTACCTAACCTTATTTGTGTTTTATAAACCATAAGTCTGAGTGAGTGCGGGAAAAACCGTTGCAACTTAAGCAATGTTAATTAATGTTTTTAATAAAACTGCCAAAGCAACATGCCTTTTTAATTCTTCTCTTTTTAGCGAAAACGTAATTGTGAATGTAAACAACGGTAAATATGAAACAAAAGTTCAGGTCTTATAAGCCAGCCTTGTTGTGGCTTAATGAAAACTACAGGATGCAAAACAAGAGATGCACACACATTGAATTATGTGTTATACCGGGCGTTTTTATTTGACGGAATTGGGTTGAACAAAAGTATTGGCATTATAAAGGCGCGCATCGTCCGTCAACGTATTTAAAAACCTTCTAACCACATTATTTCTGTAGGGATTTCTGGAGGTATGTCTCTCGAATTAACGAAGTTGTTTGGCATTTTATTTATATATATTTATAGTTAAATAACACAATTTATTCGAAGGTATTAAGGTACAATTGATTAAAAAAAAACATAAATGACTTAATAAAAATAAACCTAATTAATAAATAAAAATACAACTAAAAAATAAAATGAAGAAAAAACAAAATATTTTTTTTTTATAAATAAAAATTGCTCCAAATCGCTGCCAATGGGCAAAGTGTCAAGGATACTGGCAGCATTGCCACGTTGAATGGCAATGCTGATCCTTTGGCCCAAATATTGCCCAGCCCTTTTGTCTCCCGAAGTGTTGACAACGCCTAGAAAATTTCATGTGCACTTGGTCCCCACTGTCCGAGAGTTTCAACTCCAAACGGCGCAAAAACACATTTTTATAGTGTACGTTTATGTACATATATATATGTAATATATGGTATGTATGTGTATTGTTTTTAAAATTGTATATTTTTGAGTGCTATAAATGCGAAATTATGTTTATTTTAGTTATTAAGGTAATTTGAATATTTTTATTAACCTGCCCATCACCTTTCGTGATCCCCAAGGTTAGCTGGTGAAGAATGCCTTAGGCGTTATAACTCGCCTATGAACTAGGTTTTTAAGTGCAATAAAGTATTTAAATAAAGTAAAGTAAAGTATCATCACGACCGTTTCCCTTTCGGGGTGGTCAGAAACCACGCTTATAAATAAGCGGATTTACATTTAGCCAACTTTACTATAGGCCAATCATGACAAGTGGCAAGCTCGTCGATGTCTAGCGTACCAAACTCGAGAAATATCACAAATAAATTAAATATTAATTAAATGTACTATTTATTTACATTAACAAATTTTTTTTGTGTCCCGACCAGGAGTCGAACCCGGTACCTCCGAGTGTAAATCCACGGACTTAACCGCTAGACCACGAAGGCAGTTATTATTTAAATAAATAGTATACAAATGTAAAATACACAAAAATTATGTTTATTTTCCGGACCGTTTCACTGCTCAAGAACGTGGAATAATTTACCAGATTATTTAGTTACAATTTTTATTACTTAGTCTTACTTATGATCAGCGATGCATAGAATATCACTTTATTTCCATTAGACGCGATGTTACAGACCTGACTCTTCATAGAATATCACTTTATTTCCATTAGACGCGATGTGACAGACCTGACTCTTCATAGAATATCACTTTATTTCCATTAGACGCGATGTGACAGACCTGACTCTTCATAGAATATCACTTTATTTCCATTAGACGCGATGTGACAGACCTGACTCTTCATAGAATATCACTTTATTTCCATTAGACGCGATGTGACAGAACTGACTCTTCATAGAATATCACTTTATTTCCATTAGACGCAATGTGACAGACCTGACTCTTCATAGAATATCACTTTATTTCCATTAGACGCGATGTGACAGACCTGACTCTTCATAGAATCTCTTCATAAATAAAACCTACTTACAGTATTCCCAAATTAATAATGCACATACAGATCTTCGCTAATTGTCGTATTCCCGGAAACACCCGAATCATTGAATCGTAAGAGCCCTAAACAATGCACTTGCATTTTGCACCTTGTTCCAAAGAAATAGAAGTCAATATCATGAGTACACAATCGAAAACAATTCAGGCAGTCGTTTTTTTGTTTTTGTTTTTTTGGCGGTGACTGCACGTGTTCTCTCTGTGTGGAATTATATAGAGCTGCTATTACACACACACCCTGCTTGGTTTTGTTTTCAAAGGTGAATTTAATTTCAACTTTAATTATCTTATTTAAATAGTTTATTTGACAATTGCTTGTCTGTCTGACACAGGCAGAGATTTTATATTTAAAGGAGGTCACTAGAGTACTATAAAATTTTCGAAGTAAATCAATCCAACAAAGATTGTAGCATATTCTCAATCGTGTGGTTTTCCTCGCTATTTACATGGAATTATCGAATCAAATTTTGTTACTGATAAATCAATATTTATCTCTTTTAGCACAAAACACATAATTCTGCTAAATTATGCATGTAGAAAATGCACTTAACCACTCTATATACATATCGTCTTCCGACGCTCGGGGAATACGACCGTTGCCGAACAGTGACGAAGATTTCTATGCGCATTATCACTTTGGGAGAACTGTACTCGTATGCAACATCAATTAATTGATTATATTTGTATTATTATCATTAATAATTAGAAGACAGCGTCCTAGACCTCCACTGCTGGAAAATGGGCCTTCCAGAACATATAGGCCACGCTGGCCAGACGGCGAGGATATGATGTCAATTTTTTATGACAATTTATTGTGGTATTAGTGCAACCAGGACCGACGGTGGTGTTGTAAATCTATGACAAATGCACCTAAGAAAAGTGTATTTCTCATTGGTACATGCCGGGTGGGTTTGAACCGACCTCTGTACGATTTAAGGGACGCGTTCTTACAACCAAACCACCACTGCTTGTATATTTGTATATTATCTACTATTTACAATTTTGTTATTATTGTAACAAGAAGTAACTACAAAAATAGACCAAAATAGAGAATATCACTTATACAACGTATATATTAATTTATACTGAATGACCAGTGTATATGCCCAGTCAATGAAAGCACACAATAATATGTTAAAAACTGTTTGTATTTGCGGGCTTTTTCAAACACAATGTTAATGGCTAAAATGGCTTATCTGGATTCGCTTTTTCATTTCAAATATGTTCTTATGTTTTGAGCTTTCCTTCACATGCTAAAAAGGGGGTTCGAACCCCAGCATGTGTATTAATCATAGACATCTTAGTGTTTTCTCGGATCCTTATTGAACTTACCGTTTCGTGGGAATCAAATATACCAAAAGACCACAACATAAAGGCGAATAAATATTATGATCTCACAGAAGAAATAATCAGAAACGGGTTCAAGACTCAGATTGATGCAGTGGAAGTTGGTGCGAGAGTAGTTCCAGAAAAATTTTAGCTGACGGCTGACATGCATTTATGGAAGAGCTTCCAAGATGCGGCATTAACGAAATCATACAGTATTTCGTTGGGCAGGGAGAGGGGTAGAATGGTAAATGGTTAACGTATTATCGCGCAATAAAAAAGAAAAAAGGTGGCCTCCTTTTCTTAAATCAGCCTATTGTCGGTCGCAAGCCCGAAACACTATTCTTCTCATCTCTTACCCACACACGATGGACCCGGCACCCGCACGGTGAATCCATGCAATGCTTAGAAAGAAAAGAAGGCAGGTTAAGCCGTCAGTCCCGGTTCCACTAATGCCAACTTGTGGAATCGTTAATAAATTGTCAATAAAAAATTACTTAATGTCATTTCGAAATTCTTCAGAAATTTCTGCAAGGCTCATCTCCAACAGGTCTTGGACTCTACGTTCTAGAGTCATCACAGGATGATGATGATTTTGAGTTTATGTAAAGCTTTTTAGACCTGGTTACTTCGATCAAAAATACAACTAGATTAAGGGTGTCATACACAAAATTAAAAGGAAAGGCATGCTCCGATGGTTCGGGCATGTTGAAAGGATGACTGAAGAGAGATTGACGAACCAGATATATAATGCGAAAGTTGTGGGTGAAAGAGGCCCTGGCAGACCAAGACTCACTTATCACGATCAAATAAATAAAACAATAGCTGACAGTGCAATAAAAAGCCATCGAAAGAAAAGGGCAAGTTACCAAGAGGTTGATGAATGTCGAAGAAGCGAAAGAGGTATGTCGAGATCGTGACAAATGGCGCTCAATTGTCTCTGCCTACCCCGCAAGGGACCTGGCGTAAAGATATGTATGTATGTATATACACAAATTGTTGCAAATAGTGAACACACTAGTTTATAAGGTAGCTCTACAAACAGTAGTCAAATTATTTTCCTTAAAGCGGTAACTTTTAATTAAAAAAATTGTTCAAAAAAGGACACTGTCGATTATTAACTGATAGTTAATAATAATAATGAAATGATATGAATGTAAAGATTTTATCTTAGAAAAAAAAACCCTCTTATCTATTTCTTAAATGTTATATTTCGTCATTCTATAGAATTGGAAACTAAATTATGAATTAATAAATATAGCTAAAATCAAACTCGTAGAAGCCGGTGAAAAAATAAACATCCAGCGAACAAGTAGGTATATAATTGAAGTTTATTAAAACAAGGACGGTGGGCGAGTGAAATCCCGCAACTGGCCGAGCGACGACGTAAACTCTACTAATGAAAGAAAACCGCACGGTGTATATACGACTTTGCTTTGAAACAACTTAGGTACCTACACGTTGGAACTACATATACCTACATAAAATGTACTAGGCATTTGACATGGTATGTCGGTCATCCACAAGGTTCATATCTAAAAGCAGAGGTCTAGGATCCCATGTTCTAATGGCTGTAATGAATGAATAGAGCTTATTAATGCTGAAACGATGCGAATGGTCTGACTACGGATTGTCGGTCGCCGTAAGGGCATTAATTATGTTCATTAGTCGTCAAGGAATACTGTGAGTATGTGTGTAAATGACCTTCAACTTGGGATCAAATTCCACAAAATGCACGTGTTTTTTTATTATTTATTTTTTTATTCTGAGCAGACATGTGACACCGCGCCCACCTGATGGTAAGCGGTACGCGAGGTCCAAGAATGGGAGAAAAGTGACGCCAGCCTCAGACCACCGACATCAGTCCCTACCACTATGCCGGCCTATAAAGATGCTTTTTTTACACTTCGTTTGAAGGACTCCAGGTTATAGGAGTGGGGAAACACACTGGCTGGGAGAGCATTCCACATCTTCCGCGTGCGACAGATGTAAGAGTCTCCAAATTTGTATGTACGTGTAGGAATAGTGGCTATGGTATGTGGATGCATATTTTGGCCTGTGCGAGTGGTTCGGTTGCGGAATAGAAAAGAAGGGATAAGGTTTTGGAGCTCTTCAGAACATTCACCGTAGTATAGCTTGTAGAACACGCTCAGGGAGGCTACAAATGTGTTCTACAATGGTAGAACGCACGGCTACTGAAGGGTTAAAGGTTAAAACTGCAATCATTTTGACGTATTCAAAATCAGAATAATTCAATTTGCGAATCGTATTGACATTTATGAATAAACAACATTATTGCAAATTATAGGGTAGAAGATCGTTTCAAAAATTGTCGTGACATCTCATCACCTATGTATACAGAATGTTCAAATAAGCACGAGAAGGGTACTCACATATATGCTGTTTAAGATAAAAACACAGTTATAATAATTTATTTAAGGCAAGAAAATACGAGAATCTTAAAATGGGCTGAACATATAGATGGGATTGTAAAGCGAGCCAACTCAGTTCTTTATGCAATTAAGAGATCCTTTGAGAATATAGTTTTTAAGTATGGAATCCATACTTCAAGAAATTTTACTTCCACACTGCTTGAAAGAAGAATTCATATGACCAGATGCTTAAATATTTAAAGCTTGTCTTTGTCTTAGGGGTCTCAGAATAAAGGTTAATATAATTAAGACATTTTAAATTCTAACAGGAAGGTATAACTGCCCCGAAGCCAAAATGTTTAGGTTTAACACAATAATATTTCCACGTCGTGACCACGGAATGAAACTAATAAGAAAATCCAGCAATACAAATATGGGATATCACTTCATGAATAACAGAGTTATAAATGTGGAACAAAATACCAGAAGACATATTGAAATCCTCAACTGTAAACACTTTTAAAAACAAATTAGACAAGTGGCTAGTGACAATAGAAATAGCCTATGGTGATAACTGTCAATTTTATAAACTTTACATCAGTGCTTGATATAATACGCATATCAGCAATGCGCTGCGAGCCTATTTTTATTTCATTTCATTACAGCCCCTAGAACACAGAGGGTCCCAGACCTCCACTGTTGGTGATGGGCCTTCCAGAACATATATCTGGAGAATTTAGCCTACGCTCGCCACGCTGGCCAGCTGGTTGGCGAGTAATTCCATTGCGAGCCTATTAATCAATAATAATAATAATAATAAAGTTCCCCAGACAAGCGTCGAGCCAAAAAGTTGTCCAAACGGCTAACGGAAAAATCTGGAGACAGGTATGCTGGCATTTTTTTCTGCCAACGTATTATCCTCGCTAATATGGGTAGTGGGATAGTTTATTGTTTATCTGGTTTTGTTTATATTTCCCAGGAAAACCAGAAATGCTGGAAGTGCTACTGCGCTGACTTTTGCGGGTTTACAGGCCTCCAAACTCAATTGGCAGCAAGTACAATTTAGATTTTAGGTCATGAATATTGTAAAGGCTTGTCTAGTAAAATTATTTATAAATTATATTGGTTGTCAGTCAATTGAGTTGGGTAATAACTTCAGATATATAAAAAATGATTTTGTATTTTTAATAACAGGTGCAGAACTCCGCTACCGGGTTTGCGATGAATATGTAAATGTCTGGAACTTCAGAGGAAGCCAACAACACACACTTGACTCAAGACTTGGAGCTCTAGAACTAAAATTTGAAAGCTTGCATCGTTTGATCGTCTCATCTCTTTCTTTCTTTCAAACTTTAGCTTAAGTTAGACAAGGCACGCATAGTTCTTTATTTTAATTTGCTAATATAAGTTAAGTTTTTCTTTGAAAACTTTCATATTACTTCGTTTACAGCCTAAACTTTGCCTAAATTAACTGATTTTCAACGACATTTTAACTCATATTTAAAAACTATTGAATTAAAGTAAACCAAATGCATGTAATTTCAAAGATCAAATTCGACTGTTCATATTTGTAGATGTGGGTTTTTTATGACTTGTGTTGTGTATTAGGCAAAGTTGTGGTACACTGCGCAACATTGCCTTTTTCTAGTTTTGTGTTATTCATAATCACGTACATTATGCACAGTTATTGTTAATTTGGTTGCAAAAAACTATACCTAGTAAACTATACAAAATAGACACTTGAAAATAGTAATTTTAAACTACCTTAAAAGTACTACAAACGAATTATCCTTTATCTGTGACACCAATCGAACTTATTTTGTCAACTGTCAAGTATCATTACAGCCCCTAGAACACAGCGTCCTAGACCTCCACTGGTGGAGATGGGCCTTCCAGAACATATATCTGGAGAATTTGGCCTACACTCACCACGCTGGCCAGACGGCTTGGCGAGGGAGGATATCATATGATGTAATTTTTGAAAGACAATTTATTGACGATTCTACAAGTGTAACCGGGACCGACGGCTTAACGTGCTCTCCGTTGTAAATCTATGACAAATGTACGTAAGAAAAGTGTATTTCTCATTGGTACATGCCGGGTGAGTTTGAACCGGCCTTTGTAGGATTTAAGGAACGCGTTCTTACAACCGAGCCACCACAGTACAAATATATTGTGTATCTTTTAATTTATAAGTGTCTACCCTGTAATTTTAAAAAATATATTATTACTACGTGAGAACAGGAACAGGTTGTAAAACAGCGTCGTGCAGGTGTAAGTACTAGTACTGCTGCACGACAACAGCTGACACCTGATTCCTTTTGTCACATATTGTTCGAAATTGTAAAACTATGTGATACTGTAATGTGACGATAAATTGTTTTTTTTATTTTTATTTTTTATTCTTATAAAATCATAGATTAAAGAGTTGAATTATGTCGCCAGATAAATAAAGATAAAAAAAAAACATGTTTAGCTTTATACTAAAACTAAAATAATACTGAAGCTATGGAACATTTCTTGGGTCTGGGCAAAAGGCAAAGTTGTGACATTTGACCGGTACATAGTATTTTTTTATTTATAAACTTTATTGTTTTGATAAAAGGCGTATGTAATGCCGATTGGCATTCTCTTACCATCAACTTGCGGGCTGGCTAAAATCATTTTTCCTTTTTTTTTTAAAATACTTTTACTACATGCGACCTTGTTCCCATCCGATGGTAAGCGGCGATCAAGGTCCATTAATGTTAGCAACTGGAATCGGACACTCGTGATTCCTAACACTATGCCGGCTTGACTTGGCATGACGGAAATCGAGCCTGATCTCGAAACGTGTGGATACACTCTACTGGGTTTATCCGTACGAACAGTGGATACTTCCTCGCTCCGGCAGACGGGCAAATTACCATACATTTGTTGTTCTCGTTGAAAGTATGTAATTTCAATTATGTCAAATGACAATTTTTACTTTCAAGGAGAACTAATATTGTAAGCTTGCCATGGTTATGTTTATATAAAAATAACACAGCTTGAAACAAGACTTACTACGAACTAACATAAAAATAAATTAATGACACAATACCGACCGAGAATTGAACCCTCTTGAGTCTACAAATAAATGAATAATTTTGAGTCTGCGACCAGGAATCGAACTCGCGCTCACTTAACTTCTAGACCACGGAGGTAGTAGTTCTATCTACAACCTTATAGCCATATCATATCGAGCAAATAAATATTTAAGCTAATGAATATAGGACAAATATGCAAACAAATATAATTAACTAAAATAAAAACACATAAAAAACACATAACCGAATTTTTCTAAACAAATACACGCATAAAATAAATGGAATAAAATAAGCCATTGGCGCTTATCCACCAGAAATTCCCAATACCAGAAAATTGAGTTTAATAATTCCACTAACATTATAAATGCGAAAGTTTGTTAAATCGCTACATATATTTATAGTGGCCTTTGATTTTCGTCGGTCGGTCGTATGTGAGGGGGGGGGTATGGATGTGTGGTGAAAGAATTTAATTTAATTAAATAGATATTATTAGCTATTTGTTTTAATTATTGTGTACACATACTAACATAGTTTTTATTTTACTACGAGTATATTACGGTTAACAAACAGAGAAGAAAATGGGGGAGAAGAAAAAAAAAAACCTGAGCAATAGGTTTTTTTTTATTATAGACGGTGAATCGATAAATCATCAATGATACGCCCCCTGCCTGAAGGGCCATGCCCGATTCATCCGTGTAGCCTCCTAAGTAAGCCCGAAGGCGCCTACGGACTAAAACCCTATAAACCGTCTCTATCTCACTGTTGGCCCTGTGTGCCTTTACATCTAAGTGTGAGTCGTGGCTACGGAGTGAAGGCACTCGTTCGCCGCGTTGAAGGCACTCGTATCATTTAACAATAATAAGATAAACTAGATCATGCAATACCACTACGTTAATCACATATTTATATTTGCATGAATTTTACAGCTAAATAAATATAAAAGTAAAGTAAAGTATCACGACTGTTTTCATTTCAGGGTGGTCAGAAACCACAATAAGCGGATTCACATTTAGCCAACTTTACTAACACAAGTGGCAAGCTCGTCGATGTCTCCAGCGTACCAAAGTCGAGAAATATCACAAATAATTTAAATATTAATAAAATGTACCTATTTATAAATAGTTTTGTGTCCCGACCAGGAATAGAACCTGGTACCCCCGACTAAATCCACGGACTTAACCGCTAGACCATTGAGGCAATAAATAAATATAAGCTAATAAATAAATTAAACAAACAAAATAATACAAGTTAAAACAAAGGACAACAAAAAGAGCTATTCCTTTAAAATACTTGTTCTAAAGGTCCCAGCAGTGCTGGATGATGTCAATACGATTAAACTTTTTATTGTAAGTGTCAACCAGTCTATAGATAGGAGAACGCATCCCAGAGTTAGTACAGTATTCCCAAATTAATAATGCACATACAGATCTTCGCTAATTGTCGTATTCCCGGAAACACCCGAATCATTGAATCGTAAGAGCCTAAACATTGCACTTGCATTTTGCACCTTGTTCGAAAGAAATAGAAGTCAATATCATGTGTACACAATCGAAAACAATTCGGGCAGTGTTTTTTTGTTTTTGTTTTTTGGCGGTGACTGCACGTGTTCTCTCTGTGTGAAATTATATAGAGCTGCTATTACACACACACCCTTCTTGGTTTTGTTTTCAAAGGTGAATTTAATTTCAACTTTAATTATCTTATTTAAATAGTTTATTTGACAATTGCTTGTCTGTCTGACACAGGCAGAGATTTTATATTTAAAGGAGGTCACTACAGTACTATAAAATTTTCGTAGTAAATCAATCCAACAAAGATTGTAGCATATTCTCAATCGTGTGGTTTTCCTCGCTATTTACTTACATGGAATTATCGAATGAAATTTTGTTACTGATAAATCAATATTTATCTCTTTTAGCACAAAACACATAATTCTACTAAATTATGCATGAAGAAAATGCACTTAACCACTCTATATACATATACCGTTGCCGAACAGTGACGAAGATTTCTATGCGCATTATCACTTTGGGAGAACTGTACGGCATTGCATTCTCGTTGGTGATGTTAAAATAAAATCCTAAGTTAAAATGTTACTAACAATTCTGGTATGAATTCTGAATTTTTCTCTGACATCTCTGGTGGCTAAACAGCTTAAATAAAGGCAATAAATATTAATATTAGTCAACGGGGACACATTCAAATGATATATTTCTCAATAAACAAAAAACGAAATGGTCGTTAGCGGATGCGAAAACGTCTTTACGTGGTTGGGTTGAAGAAATTGCCCCGAGAGAATAATTCTTCCTATGTTTGCATTATTTTTAATATTATGTATATAAATAGAACAAATCGCGTACGAATTCCGTTTTTTTTTTAATGTAAAAGGGATCCCTCCACTTACCAACCAATATCTGAAATCATACCCAAGAGCAGAGATTTTGACAACTCGTACAACATCATAATAGGTAGCTCTCGACAATTATGTAAAGTTGACATTGACAATATTGACCCGGTTCGGTTTGACAATGCCCCGATTGCATACTGCAGCAATTTATTTATTTATTTTTATTTTAAATTCTTTATTGCACCAAAACTTAAAATTAGGTACATAGGCGAGTTTAATGCCTGTTAGGCATTCTCTGACAACTAACCTTTGGGATGGTGAGAGATTATGGGCAGGGTGCAACAATCTAATAATAATAGTCTAATTTATAAATACACTACATACCAAGCAATTACATAAACTACATGCAAGTATTATGAACATATAATACATATATATATATATACAAAAAAACATACATAAACATATTGCGTGCCGAATACTCAATGTGTACTAGATGCAGTGTGCTCCTTCTTATCAAGAAACAAGTTAGTGACTAGTTGTTTAAAAACATTGACAGATGGTGCCCGTCTAATGGCCAGTGGTAGTTTGTTCCACTGACGGGCTGCAGACACAGTGAAGGAATCTGAATATCTGCTAGAGGAGTGGGATGGGATTTTGAGTTGATTGTTGAAAGCAGAACGAAGAGGGAGGTTGTGCGTATCGCACAAGAACTCAAATCGAGTTTTGAGGTAAGGAGGTGCACGAGGATTGTTTAGGATACCATACAAATGGACAAGTAGATGGGCAGATCTGCGAAAGCGGATATTGAGCCATTTCAACTGAGTTCGAAAATGGGTTACATGATCATACTTACGCAAGCCAAACACATAGCGAATGCATAAGTTGAGAAGGCGATCTAGTTTATTCAGAATCTAGGTGTACATCTGGATTCCAAATGAAGCTGGACCGCTCAGGTTACTAACATAAGTGGTAAATTGTTTTCTTCCTTGCATTCTCTTTTTGCAGTTAAAAGCTAAAATAACCCTTGCCCAAAGCCTTCTCCTTCCCCTACTCGACTATGGCGACGTGTGTAGCATTGATCTCTCAGAGGTGTTGCTCAATAAAATGGATCGCTTGCTTAATGCATACGTTTTATCTACGGTTTCCGCAAATACGATCACATCTCTGAGTATCGAGCTAAGTTGAAGTGGCTACCAATTCGTTGGTAAAACTGAAAATGTCAAGACAGACATCAATGCCTGTTTTTTTTTTTTTTTTTTTTTTTTTTCATTTTGTCGTATCATCACGACCGTTTCCCTTTCGGGGTGGTCAGAAACCATATTTAATGTCATATTTAATCCAATTACCTGAAAAATCATTTCTAAGTTCTATGTGAATCCGCTTATTTATAAATAAGCGGATTCACATTTAGCCAACTTTACTATAGGCCAATCATGACAAGTGTCAAGCTCGTCAATGTTTTTTCATTATGAACACCTTTTATTGTTGGACTATGTTTATATTTATACTATATTTAAATATTTAATTATATACGAAAAAAAAATAAAAAATATTATTAAAGCAATGTAATTAATAAGACAAACCCAGTAAAGTGTATCCATACGTTTAGGGATCAGGCTCGAATTGCTGTTATGCCCAGTTAAGCCGGCATAGTGTTAGGGACTGTTGCCAGTCATGGGTGTCTGATTTCAGTTACTAACCTTGCGCGCCACTTACCATCAGGGGGCTGCAAGGTCACATGTAATACAAGTATATAAAAAAAAAACAAAAAAAAAAACTAAAAACTAAAAAAAAAAGAGATATTTCAGCCGTTATTGGTAATTATTGAAAAGCATTTAACAGAAAAAAAACATAAGTGCTAAAGAAAAAATTATAATGATTTAGAAAAGCTATTTCAAGTCGTGTTTATTTGGCTCAAATTAGTTTTCGCTCCACCTAATAATTACAATAACAGCGTATAATAACAATTACCCAACGAATTTGTTCACATGAAGGCTTTCCCTTACCTTATCATTATGCCGGCCACAAAATCTAAAAACGCATAAACTTTTTTTTTTCTACTAGCTGATAGTAAGTGGCGCGCGAGGTCCATGAATGTTAGCAACTGAAATCAGACACTCTTGACTGACACCAGTTCCTAACACTATGCCGGCTTGACTGTACATGACGGCAATTTGACTTTGATCCCGAAACGTGTTTACTGGGTTTAACGGAACGAACAGTGGATACTTCGCCGCCCCGGCAGACTATATACTATATACAGAAATTACCACCATCAGTCCGCCTACCACCTATTTGTTGTTCTCGTTGAAAGTATGTGCTATTTGCAATGAAGTCAAACGCCAGTTTTTACTTTCAAAGAAAACTAATATTGTAAGCTTGCCATGGTGATATTTATATAAAAATAACACCAGTAGGTGCACAATACTTCCCTCCTCCTCCTTGTGTCGTTTTCCTCAATGCTAAGGGTCGTGACCTCGGATCACTTTGTCCCGGACTATGCTGCGCCATCCGGGTCTGCTCACGGCGGCGTGCAGGGCCTCGTCGACTTGGGTGTGAAGTGTGGTCTGGATCTGGTCTGACCAGGGTGTCGGGCTCCGGCCGAGGGGTCTCGTGCCTTCAATTTTTCCCGTGATTTGTGCCTTTCCAGATTGCCAGAGCTTTTACGGGCTACTCAAGGACTCGTTGCAGGCAGATGGAACAGAGCCTGGTAGTGTATTTAGCACAATACTTACTACCTGTTAAATCCCGTTTTGAGTTACTGTGCGATACGCACGACCTTCCATTACGTTCTTCCTACAATAATCAACTAAAAATCCCATTCCACGCCACTAGCAAATATTCAGATTCGTTTACTGTTTCGGCAGGGCTATTTGACACGCACAGTCAGTCCACGTCTTCAAACGCTTGGTTACTGCATTATTTTAAGACAAACAGGAATCAGCATCGGGCTGACAATAAATATTTGACAAATATATACTTTAATAATATATAAATCAATATTATTAATAGTAATATAATTGCAAAAGGTTTCCGAAATCAATTGTTATCATATTAGCGTCGCTCGCGTCTCAGAAATTAGCACACAGAATGGTTTCAATCGTCGTGACTATAACAATATAAACCTTTAATACTATTTAAGTAACCTCAATGCATGTGACGATCCTATGTCCTAACATCAGATAATAAAACACGTTGACGTTGCCTCTCTGAGCGTGTTCTACAGGCTATACCACGGTGAGTGTTCTGAAGAGCTCCATAATCTTATTCCTTCTTATGTATTCCCAACCACACGCACAGGCATAAATACCATGCATAGACACTATCCCTAAGCATATTAATATAGGAGACTCTTACGTCGGATGCTTGTTTGTTTCCTCAATTCCACAACCTGGAGTCCTTAAAGCGAAGTGTGAAAATGCATCTTGTTAGGCTGCTTAGTAGAGACTGATGCCGGT
This sequence comes from Tinea semifulvella, assembly GCA_910589645.1. Lineage (NCBI taxonomy): Eukaryota > Metazoa > Arthropoda > Insecta > Lepidoptera > Tineidae > Tinea > Tinea semifulvella. Next base: position 5,733,343 of record OU342620.1, read on the forward strand.
TGTCAGTGGCTGGCGATGTATAGTATAAAAAAAAGGACATTGCCCTCTCGATCTACGAGATTTGATCTCTTTGTTTTGCGGCCGTCTTTATAAGCAAGGTTTTCAAGCATGATCACCTACCTACATTGGACCTACCCATAAGCCTGTAAGTGCGGTTCAGTGTTTCTTGAGGTTTATACCTGAGCTACATTATTTGAACAGGATGCGGTTATTTTAAGATATTGCGGAGAAGAAGAAAGTGTTAAGCGTAGACATATAATGATATAGATGGGCAATGAATATTAAAAAAAAAGGATTATAAAAAAATATGCAAAAAAAAAATAATGAAGCACAAAAAAGACAGCTTCAAACTAAGAGAACGCGTACATATAATTTTATTTATTCAAGGTTTTCAAACTATACAAACATTGTACAACAACGTAAACCACAGATTATATAACAACAATAATGATACCAACAACACATTATGGTTTTTCTATAAGCACCAACAGTCGAGGCAATGATAAATTCATGCATATCTAGATTTTTATAATTTTAACGGGTCATACATATCTTCTGTGAACAGGCCATTCAACCTAACTATTAATTGGTTACTTTTCCAGACTTAGAAAAAACTCCCCTTTTTCCCCTTTACGATAAATTTTCATTAGCTTGTACCTCGAAACTGGTATAGACCTGTCCCAAGGCTCTCCACTGCATGCGGTCTTTTGCAATCCTCATCCATCTCCCACCAACGACATTCTTTAGGTCATCCGTCCATCTGTCCCACTCTGCGTCATCCTGTACGTGGTCTCCACTATAGATCCCGTTTGCCCTATCGGCCGTCAGTTCTGCGGCAGATTTGCCCGGCCCACTGCATTTTCGTTGTTTATTTTGTAAGCTATGCCAGTAACTTTTCTTCTTTGATGAATATCAACGTTTCGAGTTTTATCCATTGGAGAAATACTAAGCATAGGTCTCTTCAGGACCTTAAACTTGTGGACCATATACAAGTATCTTTGTATAATTTTCAAGTTTATTTCATTTAATTTTGTGTTTGATTGAGGATCTAGCTATTCTGAAACCCACTTAAATAGATCGCGATGATGGCAAGAGACGGATCTTAGTGTGGGATGCCACTAGTGACGATCCTTAGTTTAGTTACACCTGAAGGGAACAACGCAAGATGAAGCCGAAAGCGCAGAGTCTGGCAAGCGGCGCAAATACTACGTGTTTGTGTCGTTTTCGGTTTTAAGCCCGTGGAGTTCAAGTGTTAAAATATTTTAAAAGAATATCACTTATCTACTTGCTCCGGTGACAAGAAGGCTGGTTCCTTCCTCGCTCAGAGAAGCATAGCGATTCAGCGAGGAAATGCGGCCAGGGTTCTTGCCACCATACCGCGCGGACACTTCTTCTTAGTCGCTACACTCTTGGCATAGTGGTCGTGGTCGTCATTTGAGTGTCAGTGGCACGCCTAACAAGCGGTCCACCTCATCAGAGACCTACCAAGCACTCTCTTGCCATCAACTTTCCCTGAACTACCAGGCCCTCAATGGATGTATATCCACGCCGCGAACGTGTCCGAAGAAAGTGAGAATGTGTGATTGTATTGAGGAAAGGCACTATCTTATTCCTAGTTCCTTTAGGATGGACTTGTTGGTTCGGAACTTCGTCCATAATATGCCTAACATTCTCCGCCGACACCACATCTCTAGAGCATCAATCTGTTTTATTTCTGTTTCGCGCAGGGCTCACTGGTCTCTGCTGAATACAGGAAAATAGGGAACACAAGAGCTCGGTCCGGCCGGATAGTAGTAGCTTTCGTAATGTTCCATATTTTCTTAGCTTGTCCATAGCAGATCTCGACACTGACATAGCGCGGACACTATGTATATTTAAATTAGGTTTTGTCAGTAGGTACCTAATGTCTATTTTTAATTTATATTTTTTAATTTTCCTTATTAAAAGTTTTTTTTTTTGAGTGGTTTTTTTTTAGTTTGGTTTAATTTGAATGACTATGCTGTGTCGGTCCTCATATTTTATACAATATGTCCTTGGTGTTGTAGATCGTTGTTCTAAAATGTTATTATCGGACGTGTGATGCCCTATATTATACGAATACATAAATATTAGATTAGTTTACATAAGACTACACATCTTTAGCTTCGAAGTTCGTGGATTTAGACGCAAAGGTACGCAATAATTTATTTGTGATTCTCCTATCTCTCTTGTGGTAGAAGATACATAGACAATTAACTATGTACCCCATCTCAACGCTTGGAGCTTTACTCAAAAAAATGATATTTATTATTTACTAGCTGTTTGACCCGGCTTCGCTCGTGTAGTAATCTGGTCATCATGTGCCATCGATTTGGTAGATGTGGCAAATGACATAAAGACTATATAGGTACTTTAGTTGAAAAGAGTTATATGCCATTTGAAAGACAAAACTCTACCAATTTATGTTTCAAAGTTATTTAAATATTATTAGACCGCATTATTACGCAAGGCTTAAAATCTGTAATTTATTAAATAACAGATCTATCTTTATCTATCTAAACTTTCAAAAGGTTTACGGAGTCCTTCCCGAATTTTGCACAGACATGTCAAGTGCAAGTTTTCTGTTTTGAAAATGACTTTATTGTTAGTCAAAAGTGGTGTTAATTATTATTGCACTTTACTTAAAAGTATGTACAAAAGCAAATTTAAAGCCATTTCGGCTTTTTCTACCAGCTAACCTTTGGGGGAGTGAGACAGTATAAATATGTGGGGTGCAATTCTAACCAATAAACTACATAAATAGTATGTATACATAGACTACATAAATACTCATCAATATATACTTATTATAGTAGATATACATATATGAAGTTAGTTACTATATGGCAATTAAAATATTTAACCATTTGCCATCTGAATTCAAAGCATTAAATTTGAGGGATTTAGAATTTCGATAAGGAATATGAAGTGATGAATTTAAGTAATTTATTTTTGCATTTTTATAAAAAATAATTTTAATATTATTCTGGGTGTATGAATGTAAATTATTGCCTCATTATTTATTTATTTAAAAACTTTTTGCACTATGTACAAAGGCGGACCTAATGCCGCTAGATATTCTTACTCGGTCAACCTTACGAACATTGCATGTGGGAGGTAGGTGCAAATATTTAAACAGGATAATAGATAATTAAAATATTATATATTTATGATAAATATTGTCATGCTGGATGAAGGTCGGAAAACTGTACCGTATGAATATTAATGTTTTGATTATCGAGGTTGGTACTAATAACTAGAGACAAATCAAATCAATCAAATCAAAATAATTTATTTCCATTGGTTCTCTCAAAACAACTTGGATACAGTCAGAACTAATTAAACCAATACAATTTTCAAAACATATGTACTAATCAAAGTGGTAATAATGGTTGGACCGTAAACAGGCAATAATCCATATTTATGTATGCTATGCACAACATTATTGCTACAAGCAAGTAAAACTAACTAACTTAGAAACTACTTAAATAAGATCGTGGCTGTAAAGAGGCCGTGTAAGTTTACATTCTAAATACTTAATAATTATGATGTATAGAAATTATATACATATGTCAAATAATTTATAAATGTATAAAACAAAAAAAAAACAATAATAATAATAAAATAATAAAAATAAAAAAAGACGTCATCTTATAATCTAAATACTAATAATGATATGTCAATTAAACATAAATTCATAGCTGTAAATGGGCCGTGTCATCTTATATTCCAATAGCATTAATGTTAATTAATATTCGTGGCTGTAAAATGGCCGTGTCACCTTACAACATGCTTGTCACTTATCATGATGGGCTTACAATCATCATTATCACAGCCCATAGAACACAGAGTCCTAGACCTCCACTGTTAGAAATAGGCAGAAAGAAGTTTTCCAAAATTTCTGGAAAACGTCGCACGCTGAAGATGTGGAATGCTCTCCCAGCCAGTGTGTTTCGCCACTCCTATAAGAGCTCGCCAGTCCTTCAAGCGAAGTGTGAAGAAGCATCTTGTTAGGCCGGCATAGTGGTAGAGACTGATGTCGGTTGTGGTGACCGGCGTCAGTTGCTCCCATTCTTGGACCTCGTGTACTGCTTAGCATCAGGTGGGCGCGATGTCACATGTCGTGTTCAGTATATATAAAAAAAATAGGAAGTATGCCCATTTTTCTTAGAAAAAAAAAACAGTTCTCAGCAGAAACCGCCGCACTATAAAATGATTTAAATATAATTTTAAAAATCTATTACCCAAGGTCCTAGGGTATCTCTGATGGATTATCAGCTCAAGTATATGGTTAAATAAAACATTGTTGATCTTAGAGGCCATACGCGTCTTCTAACTTGATCTTATTATGGAATAATTATTCCATAAATCATAGCGAAGATTAAATTACTGTTTGGCGTCGACAGATGTGTCATATTGCGCAGCCGTGACTTTCTACCGCGAAATTACGATCAAATGTTGGACGTATATACATATACCTACAACATGATTTAGCACAGTCCCCGTCCACGAAAAATATTTAAAAGAAAAACAATTTAAATAAAACGACACTTTTAAAAACGTAGGTATAAAAAAATATTGCGTTAATGGCAGCAAAACGAATAGTAGGTCTAATTTTAATACAAAAATAGTTAGGTTACATTCTCGTTTATTTTTCGAATAAGTTATACAAAAAAAAAATATAATATACACATAAATATAAAACAATAAAATTATATCATAATACATAAATACCTTAATATTTATACCTACAATAGATTAAAGTCAGTAAACGTTAGGCTAGGTACTTATAAAAAACACTAAACTCTTTTCTTGAATATTGGTCTGCTGGGCGCTTGGCCAAATTATAAATTATAAAATACCAAAGTATTGATTTTAATAATTGAATAATTTGAGCCCGTCCTCTAAACACACGTCTATGGAAGACATTAAATATATTCTACGAGGTATTTTAGTGTATAACTTCGAAAATATTACCGTTAATAAAATATGTTACGATGCAAATTATGTTTTAAAAACGTTACAAGATTACATAAAGGGTTTTCTGAGAAATAAAATATCTACAAATCCCTGGTGATGGACAAAGTTTGCATTAAAATACTCATTGAATCTTTTTTTTAACCCATAAGCTGTCTTTTACCGATTCCTCACGCCCCGCCCGTTCCCGCGCTTGACAACCAACTGCATGCCTCGTACCACGATACTCAGCACGCGCGGCGGTAAGCGACGCCCGTCATACAGTTTGCGATAATTAAGCGACAGTCGCTATTGGTGACGTTATCATAGTATTTGCCTTTGGCTAACAGGCTACTTAAAGCATCATAAAATACCTAAGTTTAATCAGCCAAACTTCATACTCGTATATTACCTATTAAAATTGCACTAAAACAAAGCGAGCATTAAAACTGTTCATGAAATCATAAATGAGCGATAAGTTAGTTTTCTTGTACAAAATTCGTGCGAGCATTGACCTCTATTTAAGTCACCTACTTCACCTTAATCGGTAGTTGCGGATCGTGATTCTGTTGCAGTCTTTCCACCAACCTCTTCCAGTGGTTACGGTCCTCGGCGCAGTGGATGGCTTGTGTCTTCTTCTTCTTAGTCGCTACACTCTTGGCAGAGTGGTCGTGGTCGTCACTTGAGTGTCAGTGGCACGCTTAACAAGCCGTCGCCACTCGTCTCGAACTGCAGCCTTCCTGGAGCACTCATGTAGGGGGTGATCCATTGCTGCTTTAACCTGGTCAGTCCATCTCATCGGAGACATACCACGCACCCTCTTGCCATCGACTTTTCCCTGAACTACAAGGCGTTCAATTGATGTATCTCCAATAAGAAATTGAGAATGCGTGATTGTACGATTGAGGAAAGGCGGTGTCCTATCTCTAGTTCCTCCAGGATGGATTTGTTGGTCCGGAACTCCGTCCACGATATGCCCAACATTCTCCGCCAACACCACATTTCTAGAGCATTAATCCGTTTTATTTCGGTTTCGAGCAGGGTCCACGTCTCTGCAGCATACAGGAAAATATGCATACAAGAGCTCTGACCAGCCGGATTTTAGTAGCTTTCGTAATGTTTCGGTTCCTCCATATTTTCTTTAGCTTCTCCATAGCAGACCTCGACACTGCCATACGACGCTTAATTTCCTCCTCGCATCCACCGCTATTTGATATTAATGCTCCCAGTGTTTGATTGGACAACATCGCATTTTGCTACCTGTTTAATTTCTGGCCAGTTATCGTTGGCACGGTCTACAATCATTACCCTAGTCTTGCTGCGGTTAATTTTAAAACCGAACTTAAGACTTTAACCACTTTTTGCAACAGCTCTTCCATGTGATCAATACTTGTTGCAAATAATGTAGTGTCGTCCGCATATCGCAAATTTGAGATATTTAGGCTACCAATTGTTACTTGATGTACTGGGATGTTTAGGTGGTCAGCCACCTGACTAGACCATCGTTTGAGGCAAAGAACAAAAGGAAGTGTTCTTTTACATTGTACTTTTTCCATAACTTAAAGATTTTACAGAATATCGACACCATTTCTATCAATGTGGCCAAACTATTTATCTATTTACATAACAACGAGTAATGTACATACGAGTAACAGGTTTTTAAGAGAACCTGTTTTCTTACTGCATTTGATCTGATGAGTCGAAAACGTTAAAGCTTTCATCCGTGTAGAGTAATATTGGTTGATTTAGTATTGTTAGTTAATTTTTTTATTTTCTCCATTTTTCTAATATATTTTTTTGATGTATGTCTACCTATATGTGAAAACTTGTTATTAGCTTAATTGTGTTTAATCTTTTATTTTATATAGGTATAGTAATTGCATCTTTACTATTTTCTTTTTTGTTTGTTTTATGGTTATGTGTAGTTCATTTTAAATGTGTTATTGTTTTTACTGTGTAGTAGTTATTTATATATTTATCATATTATGTATGTAATAATGTGTATGTTTATTAGTATTTATAAATTTATAATATATATTTCATATATGTATTATATATTAGGTTACGTCAACTTAACTTATTCTCTTTATGTAATTATTTTTGCACCTACTCCTAGATTATTTTTTGATCTCTCTCTTGTCCCAAAGGTCGACTGTCAGAGAATGCCCATTAAGCTTCCTTTTGTACTATTGTGCAATAAAGTTTTAAAAAAAATAATAAAAAAAAAATTGTAGCTGTAAATTTTCCTAACATAAATAAATAAAAAAAAATAACTGCGCGAGCAGTAAGCGATACTACCAGCACATCTCATCCGCATCAATTCTTGCTATATAGTTATCTAGTCTATAAATTAATACTAACACAGTTTTTTCGTATCGACTATGACTACAGTCGGTATTACTCTTGAAATGAAATGAAATGAAATCGTTTATTTGCTAGGATACATGGTACATAGTATGTTATATAAATAAAATCAAAATAGTTTCTCATGATCCACCAGAATATGGCATGCAAATGTTTAAGGATAATAATAATAATAGCATTTCATACAATTTGTCATTTTTTAAATTATGTCAACATTTGTATTCACAAAATTCCTTAAGACTATGGAAACATTTAGCAGATAGCCAGCGAGATAAAGTTTTTTTAAGAATATTTATAGGTTATTTAATGTCTGAAGGTAAATGATTTTAAACTTTTATAGCCATACAATAGCAATTAGAACTACACAGTGAACTTAGTGGGATCTCTTTGACGGAGTCTTGAATTTACCAAATGTTTTTTGAAAAAGTCAGAGTTGCTTACAACAAATACACATATGTCAAGTATATACATGCATGTCAATGAGAGTAAATTTAGTTTTTTTAATAACGGTCTATATGAATCCATTGGTCCAGCTTTGCATATAGCTCTAATGCATTTCTTTTGAACTGCACACATTTTAATAACATTTTTAATGTGGGGTCTTTCGCGCCATTTTGCGCGGAGATGTCAAGTGCAAGTTATTGTTTTGAATATTAATTTACTGTGGATATTATTGGTCAAAAGTGGTGTTATTTTGTTTAATAATGTGCTACAATGTGAATAATTATGGAAAACCATAAATTGGACTTTAAATATGGGGCACAAGTTGCAGTTTATTTTTTGCGGTTTTCCCGCGCTGTGGACTCCCATATTTTACCCGACGTGTTTGGGCTATAATGCCGCGAGTGACTCCAAGTAAAGCATCAAATTTTGCAGCATCTGGAATTTGATGATCCCCAACTCGGTTATGAACTCTGTTATGAACATATATTATGCAAATAAATTACGTGTTTAGGACTGATGTATTCTGTACAATGTCCTTTAAAGACAATTAAAAAAAAAAAAAAAAACATTTCTAATGTTGAGCTGGTCCCTATAATATATACCTAAGTCCACTGTTGCAGGCTATTTGTTTCTGCGCAATAAAATTCTTTTCCCGCGAGACACAGTCTACATGTTCTAGTCTGCACATATTCGTATAAATCTCGTGTTACCTAGACGCGACTTTATTGCATTTTGTCGAGAAAAATAGAACGTCAAATTTAGATTAAAACAAAAAAAAATATCCGTTGCCTTTTACACTAAGAGATATTTTAGGGTACAACTGTACAAATGTAATACATTAGAAGAATTAATAACATCCGTCTCATGTAACTACGACAACATAGTGATTGTCAATGTGGTAGTAAACATGTGTTAGATATAATAAGATTATCAATATTGTCAGCATTAAAATAAAGAAAAAGTAAAGTATCATTACGACCGCTTTCCTTCCAGGGTAGTCAGAAACCACGCTTATGAAGAAGCGGATTCACATTTAGCCAACTTTATTATAGGCCAATCATGACAAGTGGCAAGTATCACAAATAAATTAAATATTAATTTAAATAAATACAATTATTATTGTGTTTAGACCAGGAATCTAACCGGGTATCTCCAAATCTAAATCGACGGACTTAAACGCTAGACCATGGAGACAGTAAAATAAAAAACTTATCAAGTCTCTTTTCGTAGTCACGTTTCCTACATAAAAATAACTATAATATCATAGAGTGAAAAGATTCAGACATTTGATTGAAATAGAGCAATCCATGCAGTCAAATGCTTTACTATAGCCCGTATATACAGCATTCACCTTATTCACTTTAATTTGATTTGTGATAAGATTTACACACGTCTACGCACCGCGATACACACCCTCATAAACACACTCTCGTACACACACACACAAACTGTTATGTACCTTACAATACATACCTTTATTTGAATTGACAATCAGCACACCCCCCGACCGCTGCGACACATCACTGTGGTGCAGTGGCTGGGACGTTAACTAAAGTCCAATCCTTAGTAAGTACACTGGGTGTTTAACTTTAAAAAATCAACAGAGACGATCGAAAGACCATATAGTAAGCTTACTACTCACAGCTAAATGTTGAATAATGCAAACTAACCTTACTCCTCTATAGACTAACTTATTTTGTATCAATTTTTGTATATTTTTTTTTGTATTACCAGTGTACTTCTCAAATAGACGTAGTTATTATTATTATATAATCGTTAAAAATAATTAGGATAATACGAGTAGGATACGACATTTCATCTTCCTTTAATGAATGTATGCTGATGGGAGTTAGTGGGAAGCCATTATATTTGTTTTTGTTTGTAATGATTTTTATTGTCGGGAATTCACTTTATTTTTATTACATGTTTTTTTTGGGAACTCGGGAGAATGCTATAATTGCATTATTGAAACGAGGTTTAAAGTCTACCTGCCAAAACCACTGTATACAAAGGTAAGAAAGACATAAACATTAAAACACGTTTTTCACGTGGGTGTACTTACCAAAAATGTGTCCGTTGAAATGGAGCGACATGGTCTATTATCTTTGTTAACAGTGATACTCGTATCTTGTCAAACTTCTTAGAGTTAATTCATAAGGCGGATTTAAGTTCTAAGTATTCCATTGACCGTGCGTGTGCCGGGTACATCATGTGTGCGAATGAGAGAGGAGAAGAATGCTTGAATGCAGCTTGTGAGAGAGTTACAAATGCCGACGAGATGCGTCATAACATACTTTTTTTTTTAAATGACAAATATTTATATTTACAGAATATATAAAATAAAATTAATACGGATATGAGCCGTCCGCATAGAATAGTAGCAAAAACCCTGGCTACATTTCAAATGCTAAATTGCAATACTGATTATTTAGGTGAAGACAGAGCCAGCCATTTTGTCACCAGAGGAAATGACAAGACGTGGTCTTATCATTTGTATTGATTCTTACTTTCATTTGTCGTATAAAATGATTATATTGCTGCTTATTTTTTAACCCTGCGATGAAAATTAATATATCTTATACTTACATAATAAATAAAATACATTTTATAATAAGATTAGACATAATTATCTACTTTCATTAATTGTTGACATATTTATTTATTTATTTATTTAAATTCTTTAATGCACTTAAAAATAGTACAGAGGCGAGCTATAATGCCAGTAGGCATTCTTTACCAGCTAACCTTGGGGATCGAGTAAGGTGATAGGCAGTATGAAAAAAATAAGAAATTTTAATGATACAGTTAATAAGTTTCTTAACTAATTCTAATATACTACATATTATACCTAAATACATAAACATACATAAACCATACATACAATTATACATACAAGTACATTATAACTTAAATAAATACACGGTTATTTAAATAGTGTTTTATTCTGTTTCTCCAGGAACGATGTGGTTATTAAACGTTTAAAGACGCTGACAGACGGTGCACGTCTAATAGCCAAGGGCAGCTTATTCCACACATACATTAAATATGACAATACGTTACTCATAGCATAAGCCAAAAACGTATCAGGTCTCCCCCTAATTTTATACATATGCACTCCTTATTATTTGGTTGATATGTCTTTTACATATTTCTCCTTCATCTGTTCTAATTGTGTAATGTACTAATCCATGCTTATGCACTATGTTTCCAAACTTCCAAAATCTATTATTATTTTTGTAAAATAATACTTGAACTCTATCGCATACGTTAAAACTTCTAGTAGGGCTTATAGGTTCGTTCACAGTAACTGAAGAACGCAATGGGGTATTAATGTTGTCATCCTGAATTCGCATCATTGCATCCAACTTTGTTCTTATCTTGCGACTAAACATAACATTATTATCGTATCTGTATATGTAACGTATTACGCAAAGCTTCCCGTCTTATATTCAGATTGCTAACGATCGTAAGTTCGAAGTCTCAGAGCAGAATCATCTTGTTGGCAGACATAATTCGCTTAGTCAGCCATTTGGACAACTCCTTGATATTACGTATGTGTAGACTTTTGACGTGACGTAAGTTGTCCTACTGAGTTTTAATATACATAACTTAATGAACAAGGAAACACTACTTGAGTGGCGCATACTTCTTTAATATCCACTCACATACCTGCGTATATTTGAGTGGATATAAAAGATGATAAACTAAATAATATGAAATCTGTAATCAATTTAGAGAAAAGCCGCTCCACTATAACGAACATACCAAAAATAGAAGAGAATTCTGGCTCCATACAAGTTTCTTTGTCCCTAATGTTTCTTTTATGAACACTTGTATGGCACTGTTAACGCTACGTGTGAAACCGTTTGCTTTTATTCTGCAGATAAACGAATCAAAATCCACTTTAGCGACGTAGGGGATTCTCGGGCGGAGGCGATAAGAAGAGACTCAAAGTCGATATTCAATAATTTATCTCGCACTTCAAGTTTAGTTATTGATATAGAATTTAAATTTTTGATGCACTTTTATTTGCAACGTGTATTTGACTAAGTTGTCATGTTTCCGAACGATAAGGTGCTTATACGTTTTTCTTATATTTAATATGCTCAGACTTTCCTATATTACTGTCAAATTTAAAGCCATCGTTACTTACATAAAATATAGCTTGAACTTTATGACAGTTGTCATCGAAATATTTAAATTAAACTTCAAAATTTTATTCGAAGTAATATACAAACAATATAAAATAATTACAATATTAAATATAAATTAAAAGCTACCTAAATAATAAAATAAAAAAATAAACTAAACTATAAATAAAAAATGTCCTCTAGAGACGTCCCATCCGAGATAGTCCCAAGGAGACTGGCAACATTTCCCCTCTGTATAGCGAGGAATAATTGCCAGCCTTTCTGTCTCCAGACCTTTCTGTCAGCCGCTTTGACAACTCCTTGGCCAAGCGCCTCGCTGACGGTCTCCATGGGCCCATCGTCTCGACCCCAAACGGCGCAAATTCGTAACCGATACCAAGGTTAGCGTATTTGCGCAATTTGAGGTTCTCCGCAGAAAAAGCCGCACTTCCCGCGCCTGACGAGGTCGCCTGGATGTGAGATGGAGCTAATGTTTCCACGGCCCAACAGTCATAATTTAATATTTAAATTAAAATTCTTTATTGCATAAAAACATCTCAACGTAATATGTTACAACAGTAATATATTAATATTAACATTTTTATGTATTTTAGGCTTCGTGATAATGTCTCACTGAGCTTCAGCATGCAATATAGGTATGACTTCATGGCAGCACCATATATGAGTATATTAAAGTTTACTTATGTCAAAGAATTTATTATTGTCAACACTAAAATTTAAATACCTATACAATGTTAATATTACATTTTAGTTTTTTTTTTAAATAGTCATTTGTATAATACAGGCAAAACTAGCGTCCAAAAAACTAGGAATACTGAACAAGGTAAAATGTTTTTTTCCGCCCTCACTCCGGCTTATGCTTTATAAAGCGCAAATAAGGTCATGCGTGGAATACTGCTCTTACCTCTGGGATGGATCCGCTAAGTACCTTACAGATGCTCTCAATGTCCTACAGAGGCGGGCTATTGGAATAGTGGACGATACTACAGTGTCCAAAACTCTCGAATCGCTGCAGCTTCGCCGAGATGTGGCCTCCCTGAGCGTATTCTACAAGCTATACTACGGTGAATGTTCTGAAGAGCTCCACAACCTTATCCCTTCTTCTCTATTCCGCAACCGAACCACTCGCACAGGCCAAAATATGCATCCACATACCGTAGCCACTATTATTATTATTATTAAATACTTTATTGCACTTTACTTAAAAGTATGTACAAAGGCGAACTTAAAGCCATTTCGGCTTTTTCTACCAGCTAACCTTTGGGAGAGTGAGACAGTATAAATATGTGGGGTGCAATTCTAACCAATAAACTACATAAATAGTATGAATACATAGACTACATAAATACTCATCAATATATAAGTATTATAGAAGATATACATATATGAGGATAATATATTATTAGGAAATAGAAATTTGTGGAGTTAACATATATTGTTCTGCTTGTTTAAAAAGAAAGTATTAAGTAGTTTTTTAAAGATGTGAATGGAAGGAGCTTGTCTGATGGTCAGTGGAAGCTTGTTCCACTGGCGAGCAGACGATACGGTAAATGAATCTGAATATCTGCTGGAAGTGTGGGGTGGGATTTTAAGTTGGTTGTTATGAGAAGAACGAAGAGGGCGGTCGTGCGAATCACAAAGAAATTCAAAGTGTGTTTTAAGATAAGAGGGAGCTATAGGGTTGTAAATAATATTGTATAGAAAATATAGAAGATGTGCTGACCTGCGAAAGCAGATATTGAGCCAATTTAACTGTGTACGAAAATGGGAGACGTGGTCATACTTACGCAAGCCGAAAACAAATCGGATACATAAGTTTAGAATCCCCTACGCGTACATACAAATTTGGATACTCTTACATCTGTCGCACGCTGAAGATGTGGAATGCTCTCCCAGCCAGTGTATTTCCCCACTCCTATAACCTGGAGTCCTTCAAACGAAGTGTGAAAAAGCATCTTTATAGGCCGGCATAGTGGTAGGGACTGATGTCGGTCGTCCGAGGCTGGCGTCAGTTGCTCCCATTCTTGGACCTCGCGTACCGCTTACCATCAGGTGGGCGCGGTGTCACATGTCGTGCTCCGTATAAAAAAATAAAAAAAAAAACTCGCTTAACCAGACGTAAATTACTTAAATTTGATTGTAGGCAATTCTTGAAACATAGTAAGTATTTTATTGTACAATTTTATGGCTACATTGAAGTAGTTGTTGTCAAAAACTCTTCTTCTGCTCTTGGGTATGAATTCAGAGATTAAACTCTTAACATACCAAGTGGTATACTTACTAACTTAATAATATTTGTTTAAGGTAAAATTAAACATTTATAAATTATTTTATTAAAATATCCACAGAACACTGAAAGAACTAAGTAAATAAGTTACATACTAAAATGAATATAAATAAACTATTGAAGCACAATCGCTAAAGATAAATAAAAGTTTAAATTCAACTGAAGCGAACAGTAAAAGTGGTGGCATTCAGGCTGCGGGATCGCATACGAATGACTCCATACCATCGACATATATAATGTAACTTAATACGGTGGCCACAATCAGAAATGAAATGAACGTTTATTTTGCTTGTAAAATACAATACATCAATTGTGTGCAAATTTGTTTACAACAACTACAAAGTAATAGAGTAAATTATTAAAGAAATAAACCGCAATACAATAACAGAAAATACCTGTAACATCGAAAACAATAACAAAATAGGACGACACTAAATTAAAAAGATACCTACTTATAAATAAAATACCAAATGTCATGTATGAAGGGTACCCCATCGTACATTCTGTCGTAGTACTCCTTTAAATTATAAAAGGGTCTTACCAGAAGAAAAGATTTTAGTGAATGTGAAAAAGTCTTGACATTATCACTGCTTTTAATATCAGTACCCAAGCAGTTAAACACCTTTATTGCATTATAATTTAAGCCCCTGTGATAGCAACTATAATTTGGCTTTGGGGCTCTTAGGTCATACTTATGTTTTAATCTTACCGGATATTTAAATATTTAGCACTTTAGGAACAACTTTAAGTGCATCAACACATCGAATGCTTACACTTTATAATTAATAACATAGATTCGGAGGCTAAGGTACCGCAACGTGTCGTGATATTACTCGAACTCTCTCTACCTTACTTTTTTAAATATGCAAATCGCAACAATTAAAAAGGTTACAAAATATATGAAAAATAAATGTAAACGTAAGCCTTATGTATCAAAATATACATATAGGTGTGGCGATAAATAGGTGGTCAGCTCAGCGGTGGGGGCGGAATGCACAATCGTCCGAAAACGTATCGTCAAAAGCCCTAGCTTAGCTTAGGGTATACCCAACATTGCTGACAGACGTAATCGATCTTAGACGATACGTTTTTAGGCGATTATGATAGCCGAGGCTGCAGTGCTGATTTTCAGCTGATGCCTTATGTTGGGTGAGTCACGGGTCGCAGAGATTTGAAGGAACACAAAATGTACAGTTTAACATATATTTTTAATAAATTAGAATTTTAAATAATATAATAATCAATAATTGCAAATTCATGGTTAAGAAAAACAAATAAAAAGTATATTATTAAATAAAATAAGATTAGGTAAATTGCTGTGAAGACTTTCGTGATTTTTGTGTGCGTACATATGAGTTCTGTTAACCTTATGATCCTAAAATCCTGCGCTACCAAAATAAACCAACTATATCAGTAAACTGCTACCTATAATTCCGGCGGACTAAAGAGATAGTGATAGTGGCAATATATTTATGACTTTGACATATATTTATTGATCCCATATAGAAGATGAAAGTAAAGTAAAGTATCATCACGACTGTTTCCCTTTTGGGGTGGTCTGAAACTACGCTTATAAATAAGCGTATAATAAGCCAACTTTACTATAAGCCAATCATGACAAGTGGCAAGATCGTCGATGTCTCCAGTGTACCAAACTCGAGAAATATCACAATTAAAAATAAATTAAATGTATTTATTTACATTAATAAATATTTTTGTGCCCGACCGGGTACCTCCGTAGAAGATGAATCATTATTTACTAACAAACCAGCGATATTCAATAGCCCACACTAGGTTCTTGTTACTTAAGTGACCTGTGCAAAGCAGAGCGATATTATGGGTTAACGTTTGGTAATTCAAAACGGGTTGAGTAACTCTTTTATTGATATACGACTCTGGTTTAAACAATGTTGCTAGCGATGTGAAGCCCGCAGCTGCAACCAACTGTCTCTCGGTTGGAGCAAATGAAGTAAACTCCAGGAAGCAGACATTAACGCTCCTTAACGGGGAAACCTTTCTCTGTCTCCTCAATTAGCGGGACAACGTTGATTTTTAATTAAAAATATTGAGCAAAAAAAACCGGTGATATAAAAGGCAATGCATTTGTTAGATAGTAATTGTCATATAGCTTTAATGTTAGTAGCTACTTACTTCGATAACAAAGTATTTATCAGTATGGCCGTGTTAGATATTGGGTTATAATGATGTTTAAAAACATGCAGCAGTACAAGTACTTACACCTGCACGACGCTGTTTTTCAACCTGTTCCTGTTCTCACGTAGTAATATATATATATATATATATATATATATATATATATATTAATTACAGGGTAGGCACTTATAAATTAAAAGAAACACAATTATACTTAAAAGAATGCATGGCAGAGTAGATGAATGAGGCTCGCTTCGTCAGGAATATCAAAATTGTTGCAGGTCCTTTAATTATATATGTTCGCGCCGATCGCGGTAATACGACCAATTTTGGATGGTTAGGCGTTATTGTGATTCGTCGGTGCATAAACAGACGTCCTAATTTGTTACCCATATACCCTTGTCCTATCTCTTTCTCGCCGCTTTCTTTCTATATTACCCATCCCGCTCACTAGTCCAAAGGCCAGCGCTTGCGCACTGAAGAGACGCAGTGCCTATATAACTGGCCGTGCAGCATGCTAGAAGTCGTCGTCGTCGTCATCGCGCAGTCGTTGTCCTACAGTCGTTATAGAAGACGCTGATGAAATCACCGCGATCATTGTTTTCGACCGCATTCATCAAACAAATTTATAAGTGCTGGTGCCGAGGACATCAGGTGAGTTCCTTTACCAGTTTCCTTTCTAGTTTGTTTATTGCACCGATTATCATAGTATCGTCTATGTATCTAATTTGATGATTATCTCAAACCAATATATTTTATAGGGATAATATTAAAAATTATATTTCCTATTATAAAAATCATCTAAAACTGAGTTTGTAATAAGTGGGTAGCTAGCTTGCACACGCCTTATTTATTTTAAACAAGAAAACCGCGATAAAACCAACATCTACAACACAAATAGGTCCCTGCGCCAGCTGGTCACCGACGTTTGGCAAATAGAACGAATAATGAAATCTTTTAATCCCCTCCGTAGACATATACTCACAGTGTTAGCGAAAAATCTGGTATTACAATTTAAAAATAAATATTAGTAACGATGTTGAGACAATTTTCTACTATTTCTATTGTATAATGTTTTTATTTAAATATGTATAGAATTATATTTTGTTTACTGTTTGATAGATTTTGTAGTTCCAAGCAGACTTACATACATATCTTCACGCCAGATCTCTTGCGGAGTAGGCAGAGACAATTGAGCGCCACTTGACACGATCACGACATATGTCTTTCGCTTCGTCGACATTCATTAACCTCTTCATACATGCCCTTTTGTTACGAAAGCTTTTTAATGTGCCTTTAGCCAGTGTTTTGTTTATTTGATCGTGATATGTGAATCTCGGTCTGCCAGGGCCTCTTTCACCCACAACTTTCGCATTACTGGTTCGTCGATATTTCTTCACTCATTCTTTCAACATTCTTCCAAATTTACTGAAATACACAATTCTAATTTACCTAAAAAAAATATTTTATCATAGTTCCAATTAACTCTATCCTGACCCTAACAAATGATATCTTCGTATATGCTATCAAAATCTCTTGCAATGCTTTGTATGACATGCCTTTTTAACTTTTATTACTAGCTCTTTGTACGGCGAGGGCTCTGATAACTTTTAAATCTTTAATACAGACGCGTTTCAGATGCGTTGGATTCTGTGAAGAAGTTTGGTCGACTGCACATGCCAGGGTTTAATCCCTGATTTTTTAAGTTTTAAAGAAGACGTTCTTTCAACAGGAGCACTACTTGCACTGCGCCAATCGTTATATATACAATTGACATGTCAGATTGATAAATGATTTTTGGTAAAGTAAATAAATTGTGTGGTGGCTCAGTTGTGAGAACGCTTTTCTTAAAATCCTAAAAAGGTCGGTTCGAACATTTGTTATATATTTACAACACCACCGTTCCCGTGCCTCGGAGAGCACCTTAAGCCGTCGGTCCCGGTTCCATAATACAAACTTGTGGAATCGTTAATATCATTCGAAATTCAGCTAGCGAGGCGAGTGTAGACCAAATTCTACACAAATTACTGAAAGGCCCATCTCCAACAGTCATAAATGTCATCCACGAGTGGCTAGATTTAATTTTTTATTAGCATTTTTTTTAGAAATCGTACTTTATATATACGTCTTTGATCCTAAAGGGAGTGTTCACACTGTAATATGCCCCTTAGGGACGGTTGGATACCAACAGATTACCTCCAGAGTAATCTCCTAATGTCCTACTTTTGTCAACTTTGGTTTGGAAAATTACTTTTTATTATTATTATTAAATTACTGGCAGCGTTAGTAGTTTTGAGTCGTTTTTTTGTAGTCGTTATTTAATATACTTAACCATAAAATCTTCTTCCTACGACAATATTTGAAAACAAAGCTAAGATCAGGTGCATCATTAATATCATATGGAGAGAGCTTTATCCGGTATTTCTCTGATGGATAGTATTACGCCGCTTCGCAGAGACGTTCGTTGCCTTTCTGAGCGACCAAGCCACACTAACAGACCAAAATATGTATTCACTCCCATTGCCGTAGATAATATCCCTACGCATACAAATAAATGTGGATTCATCTGTCGTACGCTGAAGATGAGGTCTACCTTGGACAGACTATTCAGCTAGGCGCTGCTAACTTCAGCAAAGAAGCCGACAGACGCATTCAGCTAGGATGGGCGGCATTCGGGAAACTTCGAAATATCTTCTCATCGTCCATACCACAGTGTTTGAAGACAAAAGTCTTCAACCAGTGCGTCCTCCCCGTAATGTCGTACGGAGCAGAGACGTGGACACTGACAGTGGGTCTGGTTCACAAATTCAAGGTCGCTCAGCGAGCTATGGAGAGAGCTATGCTTGGTATTTCTCTGATGGATAGAATTCGAAACGTTGAAATTCGTCAGAGAACCAAAGTTACTGACATAGCATTTAAAATTAGCAAGCTGAAGTGGCAATGGGCCGGACACATCTGCCGCAGAACCGACGACCGATGGGGCAAACGGGTTCTGGAGTGGAGACCACGTACGGGACGACGCAGAGTGGGACGACCTCCCGCCAGATGGACAGATGACCTGAGGAGGGTCGCTGGTGGGGGTTGGATGAGGATTGCAAAAGACCGCGTGCAGTGGCGAGCCTTGGGGGAGGCCTATATCCAGCAGTGGAGAGACACAGGCTGATGATGATGATGATGATGACGCTGAAGATGTGGAATGCATTCCCAGCTAATAAATATGGGTTTTGTCATTCCTATAACTGGCAGCTCAATTCTGTTACTTAAGCGCAAACGTTATATAATGGAATCCATTAACTATATACATATATATCACGCTATTAAAGTTCATATTTGCACGGACGCCGCCCGTCGCGGTCAAGCGCTTATAGAGTTGAGAATTGAATAATATTTTGTAATTATGACGCAATCTTTGACGGAAATAACGAAATCCACTAATAACGTTTGCGACTAAGTAACAGAATTGTTGAAGGAAACTGAAGTACTTGAGTTGTAAAAAAAAAAAATGAAATGTTGATTATCTGTTTTTTTTTTTATTATTATTATTTGGCTGTGGCCAGCACATCTGTCCTGGAACCAACGATCGTTGGAATCTGTGCTAAAGTGGATAACCTTAAAATGCAATTGATTTGGTTGGTAAAAATCTCGCGAAATGACGAGCCTTAGAACTCAATTAACCAGTAGTGGTAGAGTGATAGAGATAGGCGCAAAACGATGACAGTAGCCACGCTGGCTAGACGTGTTGGTAAAAGTCTGATCTCAATATTTATATTGTCAATTTATTAACTATTCCAGATGTGGAGATGTAAGAGGACTTTTTTTTTTTTTTTTTTTTTATTCTGTTGTCAAACTAATAGTTGACAATATTATAATAAATATTATACAGTAAATTCTCAAAGAACTATTAAAGGTTTTCACATATATTTATATATATATATAAAGGTAATTTCACATATAAAGTTAAGCAATAAAGAGCAAGAAAAGAAAACGTCAATTGCATTACCATTATTGTGAAAGAAGTATAGAGAATATAAAGATATAACAAGTGCTTGTATTGATGACCCACAGTCTTGTAACTCTACACTATGTATCGATAATTTATTTATTTTTCATTATTATAATATTTGTAATACTCAGACATTTATTTAGGTAATTAGGTAGGTTAAAAAAAAGACCAAAATTTATAGTTTGGACAAGTTTTTTTCGAAATGTTCCACTAATGAATTGGCGAGGGTCTGATGTCTATTTTAATGGTAAATTTATTAACGATTTCAATATTTAGTATTAGTGGCACGGGATCAGTTGTGTTTGTAAATCTGTGTACGTAAGAAAAATTAATTTATCTCTTGGTTGATTTTAATGAACCACCGCCCATCAGTTTGTATGTATTCTAGATAGAATAGTTATGTTATGAAACCGAGTGACCGGACTAAACCGGATCAGTGCAACCATCCCGCTTGTGATCCGGGAAACATGTTGTTCCACGGACAAGCTGCTGGCATTTAGTAAGGTTTAATGGATTTAGTACATTGAGCTTCGGGGCTTTATCACTCCACTAACATATAGATAGACGAGAGCTATTGACTAAATTCTAACAATGAAACCATTCATGTTCATAGTGACATACATATTTTGACCTGTTTGGATGTTCAATTATGGTGAATGAATTATGAAGAGTTTTTATAATTTTAACGGGTCTTTACGCGATTTACCTTAGAGTATATTACATATTTCTCCCAACGTTTCAGCCAAGTTGCATTGGCCGTGGTTACGGGTCGACTGGAGCTATGCGGTGTTGTCTCGTACATACTGATCAGTAGATGTAAACCTACCCACTTATCACTTTTAAAAGTTTTTAGAAATCACAACACACGACACTTACAATTTTCTTGGCGACACCGGGCGATTTTTCCCAGCGTCGATACCTATAGATTACTGGATTCCACGATGAATATAGCTTATAACCCCCCTCTCGATTGAAATTTTTGTGTTTCTTTATTTCATAGTAGTGACGATCGGTGGAATCTTAAGATCTTTGGGTCATGCATCTCAATCCAAGGGTTTGTGCCACTATCCATTAGGTGTTCTACTATTGTTTAATTGGCAGTTTTTTACAGCTGCTATATGTTCCTTGACCCTCTAAGGTAAATGATAAAACATGATTATCCAAAAAAAAATATGCCTACGTTATACAATCATTATGACAATGAAATTATTCAAAATCGGACCTAAGTCAACTTTTCTTATCCGTTTAGGATCCGTGTGTGTGTGTGTCTGTGTGGGGTATCCGCCCCTATAATAATTAGGTTGGGTTAAGTCGCGTACTGACTAAGCGAGCGATCCATAGGTCGCTGGTTCATATCCGGCTCGAAGGACCACTATGTTGGGTATGGCCTTCAATAAAACTCAGGTTTGTGGACTGTATCATTTAATGGATGGGTCGCGGTTCCGATTATAAGCAGCGTTGCTCCACCGTGCCGTCGTGGAATGGAGTGGCGGCCGCGGTCCGAGGTCGCGCCCCCGCCGCGCTGCCCCGCGACGTATACGCATGTTGGCCACAACACAGCTTCTCGAACTTTTGCCGAAGCATACTAAAACAAAATTTAAAAAAAAAATAGAATAGGATAGTAGAAAGTTGTTATTAATTAATTAATTTAAATCTTTATTGTACAAAGTGCAAAGGGGGACTTTCTATGACCTCTAGGTATGCTATGTCAGTCAAACCTTCGGGACAACAAATGCAGTTACAATGTGAGGTAAGTATAATAAATATAATGGCATACCTATCTTAAACAATATATATATATAAATAAAAATCGTTTATTGATCCAATTAACTTAATTTTTTAAATTTAAATCTATTACATTTTCATATGCTCAATGACCTGGCACTGGTCGCAACCGTGCCACAGGTCGTAGCATACCATTTTGTTTGTCCGGTCGACAGCAAATTCAATTTATTTTATTATTAAACAACATCACAAACAAATACCTACCAAAATTGTTCTGTGTGGGTATGTAGGTATAATAATAATAATAATAAAATTCATTATTGCAAACATAATATACAATATAAAGTGTTGAACATAGGCGAGCATAATATCATGAAATCTCTCTCTATCTCTACCAGCTAACCTTTGGGAGAGTGAGAGATTAATATTATGGGTGCAGAGTGTAAAAAATAATATAGTAAAATCCAGAGTTAAAATATGCAAATAAATACAATATATACAATTATAATAGTATAATACCTAACAGAAAAATAATTTTACATAATTAGGATAAATACATAAATAATTATATATACATATATAGGTATGAGTGTATATAGAAAGATATACATTGTGTATGTGTGTCTATATTAGCGTGAGTTTGCGAAGAGGCCAGACTACCAAACGACAGCATATATACATATATACTACATATACTTCTATATCAGTATTTACATATCTACATACTAATAAATTAAAATTATTTATTTCCATATGGTTCACATCGTAAATTCATTTTTCAATTTACAAATAAAATGATTAATATCATAAATTATGGGTGGACCGTGAAGGTAAAGCTTTAAAAATATTCTTGAACATTGTTGCCACAAACAATAAACTTATATTCTAAGAATTTATAAATACTCGTATATGAAATTGGTGGCTGAAAGGGGGCCGTGTTAACTTATTCTCTAAATAATAATAATAATAAAGCCATTTATTCCTTAATTAATTAATAATAATGTGCAATGATAATACAAATTTAACATACTATGTAACTTAAAACTATGTTCTTATATCTAAATTATAAATTCAATGTTTATTTATTTTAAAATTATTAATTTCAATGTCACAATTTAAATAATAACATCTCTAAATAACATTGTCAAATAACATTAAATTAAGTTTAAATTCTTGGCTGAAAAGAGGCCGTGTCAACTTATTCCCTAAATAACAATGTCAAATAACATTTAAAATAAATATAAATTCGTGTCTGTCAAGGGGCCGTGTGAACTTATTCTCTAAATAATAATGTCAAATAACATTTAATTAAATTTAAATTCGTGGCTGTAAAGAGGCCGTGTCTTCATACAACTACATATATATTGTTCATAAACAATAATAATATATATACATATAAGTAAATGTAATACTATCTGTAAATAATAGCAGATACAGGTATTATCATCAAGAAAGCCAGATACAAATTAAGTTTATTGAGACTTCGTAAAGTGTGTATACATAGGTTTTTTTAAGAGGCCTACTTACTGCTCAGCGCCTGACAGTTTTATGCTGGTTTATTTTTTAAAGAGTTGTAAGCAACAACTGCAAAGGACTTGAAGACAAAAGAACTATGGGGATTGGGAATGAACAGATTATTTATTAATCTCATAAAAAAATTACCTATTTAGCTAAAAAAAAGGGATAAGTAATCAGTTCGCTAAGTCTGTACGCAGCGTTTTAGGAACTTGTTACACTATGCATGAAGGCCCGGTACTGGCCGAACCAATTTCCTCATGTTTGAATAAACCTTACGCTTTTCCCAAACTTATTTGAATAATTACTTGGGATCAATAATTGCCTTTGTGATCAAGTGCAGAGTAAAGAGTGGTTCCGTATTTCCCCACAAAAACTCGACCCGAATTTTATTTGCCGCACTCGCTTTGTTATACTCGACCCAAAAACATATTGATTTCAATTTTGTTCTTACTTGCTTCACTTATTGTTCCTTATTCGCTCTAAAGAAATAAAATAAATACTATTAATACCAAAATTTAGTACCTACCTACTCGATAACTTTATATGGAAATGGATTTTTATAGCAATGATTATGAAATATATTTTTTTAATTAAAATGCATCTGTAGTACACATCTACGTGGGATTTATATTTTTTTTTATATCTCACCCTAACATAGCAAATAATGTTTTTTTTATTTATATGACTGACATCAGTCCCTAACACTATGCCAGCTTGACTCGGCATGACGGTAATTCGAGCTCGATCCCGAAGGGTGTGGATCTGTTTATTGGTACTGACGGTGAATACGTCTCCGCCCCGGCAGACTGTGCAAATTATCACCATCAGCCCGCCTACCACCTATTTGTTGTTCTGGTTGAAAGCTTGTATATTTGCAATGATGTCAAATGCCAATTTCTACTTTCAAGAAGAACTAATATTGTAAGCTTGCCATGGTGATATTTATATAAAAATAACACTGCTTGAAACAAGACTTTCCAAATGTCTGCAATTAGTCATCTTCTTTACTACAAAAGAAAGTATGAACAATCATTTGTAAATTAAAGTCAACTGCTACTGTTGTGTTTACCGTTAGAATTGATTGTTGTTTTTTTTAAACTTATTAATGGTTTTTTGGTTTTTTAAATAATACGAGCAACGTCATACATCAGTTGAAAATTCTGAGCGCAATTTTTGGGGCAAATAAAGAATATTTAAACACTATGGGACGAATTGTGAATTTTCGTTAGGTATTTTTAATGTGGGGCAAATATAGAAAGCAAATGCGGAAGTACTCAGAGTAAATTACAATCTCAGTACATAAAGTATCTGCGGCTCGCGAGTGGAATAAGCTGCCCTTGGCCATTAGACGTGCACCGTTTTAATAACCACATCCTTCCTGGAGAAACAGAATAAAACACTATTTAAATAACCGTGTATTTATTTAAGTTATAATGTATATGATGTACTTGTATGTATAATTGTATGTATGTTTATGTGTTTAGGTATAATGTGTAGTATGTTAGAATTAGTTAAGTAACTTATTAACTGTATCATTAAATTTTCTTATTTTTTTCATACTGCCTATCACCTTACTCGATCCCCAAGGTTAGCTGGTAAAGAATGCCTACTGGCATTATAGCTCGCCTCTGTACTATTTTTAAGTGCATTAAAAAATTTAAATAAAATAAAAATAAATTAATTAATTAACCACAAAATATCACAACGAGGACCGCCATTCTACTGCCATGGGCCCAGAGTTTCTACAGTTGGAAAGTAAAATTATATATAAATAATATTTTAGGAAATTGTTAAAAAATTGTGGGGACATTTTGTCCATAGTTACTTAAAAATATATTTTTAAGTTGTCGGTTTATACCGAAGTACCGTGTCTAATTCCTAGTCGAGAACACAAAAAAATACTTCTTACGACAAACTTACCACTCAGTATGCCCAATAATCACGATGGGTATAAATGAAAGTTGGGTAAGTCCAAAATCGTTCCTTAAAAAAAAAGTTTCCGACCATAGATTATAGTCGTGAAGGCACTCTTTCTATCAGACTGCTCGACGCAAAGAAGGATTAGTGTTTATTTATTTATTTATTCGGAGAAAAAAACAGAAATGATACATACAAATAGGCAAAGGATACAAAACAAAGAGTCATACATACAAATAGGCAAACGATACAAAACAAAGAGTCATACATACAAATAGGCAAAGGATACAAAACAAAGAGTCATACATACAAATAGGCAAAGGATACAAAACAAAGAGTCATACATACAAATAGGCAAATGATACAAAACAAAG
Source organism: Tinea semifulvella (assembly GCA_910589645.1). NCBI lineage: Eukaryota > Metazoa > Arthropoda > Insecta > Lepidoptera > Tineidae > Tinea > Tinea semifulvella. The sequence goes on from OU342620.1 coordinate 5,759,254, forward strand.
AGTCATACATACAAATAGGCAAAGGATACAAAACAAAGAGTCATACATACAAATAGGCAAAGGATACAAAACAAAGAGTCATACATACAAATAGGCAAAGGATACAAAACAAAGAGTCATACATACAAATAGGTAAAGGATACAAAACAAAGAGTCATACATACAAATAGGCAAAGGATACAAAACAAAGAGTCATAAGTTACATTCGAATCACTTCCTTTGATATTTCTTACTAAGAACATTTAGGAAGATAGTTTGGTGGTTTGAGTACAACACGGACCTAATTATCGTTATATATTTTTTGTAATAATGTATGTAATGTAATAACCTATGTATGTTTGTTTCTTTGTAGCACACTGGAGACCAAACGTGTGGGCTGATTTTATTGATTCTTACGTCAATAGATTCTTCTCAATCACGCGACTGTAACTGAAGAAATGAAATTAATCAAATTTCAATAAGGCGAAAACCAGACGCCATATAGTTGAATACAAAAAATAAAGTCGATAAACTATATCTGGAGCTGGCCCACTAGACTCATGTAGACCAAAATTAAACTCACAGTCACGGATATGTACATTCTCGAAATTTGTTGTTAAAAACCCTGACTACTTCAAAAAGAGTGTTAGAAACTAAAATTTACGTCAGATAAATGAAACAATGTTAGTAATGCCAGTATGTAAAAGTGAACTGTTTAGAAGGAACTGTTACTATATGTCGATTAAAATATTTAACAATATCCCAACAGAAATAAAACAAGTGCCAGTAAAAATGTTTAAAAAGGGACTGTATAAATAGCTGGCAAAGGGCTGTTTCTATAATATTGGCGAGTTCTTCGAGCGGAATAATAACTAAAAGAATTTGTATGACATATTTTATTTTATTTTTTGTTTGTGTTTAGAGCCAACTTACTAACCATATTACTGTATGTACCACAATTAAAGAAAATAAACGATTTTAAATTTGAAAAAAAAAAAAAAAGTGAGGTGTCATTGAATAGGTATTTTAAAATCATGTTTCTCTTATAATTTTTCATTTGGAGTGACCATTTAGGATCTATAACAATTTAAAGTTGGTTAGCAACCATTTTCATTTGAATTTTAAATTCAGTTTCTACCTACTCTTATTCTTTTTTTTCTTATCAGAATTCGAAATATGATCATTGTTCTGCAATATTTTCAACACAACTTGTCACACAGTTGTTCGTGAGCGGAAAAATATAAATCTACCCCCATTCAGATAGAGTATTGACGATCGACGTCAAATCAAATATTCACAACGATACAGCCGGCCTTGAGCGAGGAAACGTGTTCATAGTAGCAACCCGAACACGCATTCCAGACGACAAAATGCAGCACACAACGTAGACATAATATAAAATAAATGGACAAGCCTTAAACACTACTAAAGTATTGACGATCGACGTCAAATCAAATATTCACAACTATACAGCTAGCCTTGAGCGAGGAAATTTGTTCAATGTAGCAACCTAAAGACGGATTCTTGACGACAAAATGCAGCACAAAACATAGACATAACACAAAATAAAATAACAAGCCTTTATAGCGTTTCACTATCCCTACTTAATAAATACCTTGAATTACTCGTCTTTTGGCTGCATAATACATCGTATCTTATTAAAACTCTTATTTTTCATAATATTATTATAATATTAATAATTTTGCATACTAACGTCCTTCATCCATCCATTTTAGTAAAAAATATTGTCGAAATGAATGGATGAAAGACGTTAGTATGCAAAATTAAATAAATATTCGAAGTAGATACAAAATTATTAAAATAAAATAGATTAAAAAAGGAATTATAAATAAAACTAAACTAAAAATACCTATGAAATTAAAACTATTCTACAAAATAAACTAAGGGCTTACCACCAGGGAGGGTACCTAAAACCCTTGCCGCATTTCCTTTTTGAATTATAATCGAAATATTCTGTTTTAGGTAGTTATGGCATTCGGGATCGCCACACTCTTGAAAAATTCGTTTACCCAGCTCTTTTATGAATTTGTGGGCATCAAGAGAATATACCCCCATTATTTCAACCCCAAATGCCACAAAGTTATAATTTTGTTTAAATTAATAAATATATGACTATGTTGCCTTGACAACCAACGAATAACAGAAGTGTCAAAGATTAAAAATATTGCAAAAAGTAAAATTGAACAAATATGAGTAAAATAAAGTTGATTGAAATGAATAAAAAAGTGATGTAAAGATATAAGTAAGGTATGAGGAAGAAATGCTGTGAACAACGAAATCTGGATTATGAAAAATATGAGTTTTAATGATATATGATGTATTATGAAGCCAAAAGACGAGGAATTCAAGACATTTATTAAGTAGGGATAGTGAAACGCTATACCTTAAGCAAAGCAGTACTAGAGTATTGACGATCGACGTCAAATCAAATATTTACAACGATACAGCCGGCCTTGAGCGAGGAAACGTGTTCATAGTACTCGTAGCAACCCGACCACGGATTCCTGACGACAAAATGTAGCACTGTGAGCCTTCCAAATAACGGTATTCCTGTAAGGCTAATTTATAATTGATATTAAATTAAATATTATTTTTTATTTTCCTTCATATTTGCACCTACTTTTGTAACCATACAATCACAAATAAATATTTTATTTCATTTCATTTCACGGTGAACTTTCCTCGTCAATTGGCCCTAAAACCGTTGGCCCTAAGCTAAATGTTCTAGTACTTATTTTCATGTCTATGCCCACAAATTTATATTTTCCTAAACCACAAAATCTAACCCTTCCATTTCCTTCATGCTCAGAATATCTGCATTTTATTTTCGTTATAATAAATATGCATTTCGTCTTAACATACGTATTTTTCTTAAATAGACCTTGGACGTCACAGTCCCTAGTCCTAGTCTTGGAATTCAAATAATGGAATTGCCTTTCAATATATATTTCTGGAAAATTTAGACTTGTGTCGCGCCACACCCAGATGGATAAGCGTTATCTAGTGTATTTCTTTTTACATATCGTACACACGCACACAAACACACGCATGATAAATGAGACGATAGGGAAGGCAAAGGTATCTAGCCCGTACAACCATGTGTTAATGAGGTCATCATTATTAATGTTTTTTTTGAAGTCGCTCGCGGCATTATCGCCCAAAAACGTCGGGTATAATATGGGAGTTCATAGAGCGGGAAAACCGAAATAAAATAACTGCAACTTGTGCTTTAAAAGTCCAATTTATCGTTTTCCATAATTATTCACATTGTAGCACATTTTAAACAAAACCACTTTTTAGTAATAATATCCGCAGTAAAGTATTTGAAGTGAACATTTGAGCCGGATTCGGGTATTAATGAGTCCCGACTGATAAAGTCGCTATATAATAAAAAATATATATTTGTTTAAATGATGTAGTTAAGGGGTTATTGAACTTTTTGGCGACGTAACAATTGGCTTGTTTTTTATTATTTTTAGTTTTTATTTATTTCTTTTCAGTTTTTAATTAAATATCATTATTATTTTTTATATATTTTTAAGTTTGTCTAGATAATTTATTATAGATTTCACAAGTTGGTATTAGTGGAACCGATTGTTTAACGTGTTCTCCGAGGCACAGAAGAATGGTGTTGGTAATCTATCACAATGACGATAAGTATATCCAAGTACAGTATTCCCAAATTAATAATGCACATACAGATCTTCGCTAATTGTCGTATTCCCGGAAACACCCGAATCATTGAATCGTAAGAGCCTAAACATTGCACTTGCATTTTGCACCTTGTTCGAAAGAAATAGAAGTCAATATCATGTGTACACAATCGAAAACAATTCGGGCGGTCGGTGACTGCATGTGTTCTCTCTGAGTGGAATTATATAGAGCTGATATTACACACCGTTCTTGGTTTTGTTTTCAAAGGTGAATTTAATTTCAACTTTAATTATCTTATTCAACTTTAAATAGTTTATTAATTTATTAGTTTATTTATTAGTTTATTACACATAATTCTACTAAATTATGCATGAAGAAAATGCACTTAACCACTCTATATACATATCGTCTTCCGACGCTCGGGGAATACGACCGTTGCCGAACAGTGACGAAGATTTCTATGCGCATTATCACTTTGGGAGAACTGTACACGCCGAGAACTTTTATGGATTAGCAACCGCCACTCCTAAACAATTAATGTACATTACTTCCTTGGAGATTGAACCCTTGTGTGGGATTTTACCTGTTGTGATTCCCTAGACCCTTCCCATCTTCAAGGTACTTCTGTTAGAGCTGGTCCTGCAGCGGAATAAGCGCAGATCAGCAAACGTCGAAAATATGAAACGATTTGCAATAGTTACTTATTTTCGACGTTTGCTGTGGAAACGATTGGGCCGTGGCCCATCAGAACTGAAAGCATTCTATACATAAATTGTTTCATGGTATTCACGTCTCTGGTGACAATAGGGCTGGCAGTTTTTCTCTCAAAAATTGAGTATCCTAATTCAGAGGGGAAATGTTGTTAGTGTATTGGGCACTATGCCACAGCACAGCGATGTGGAGGAGCTATTATTTTTGTAAGTATTATTTTTTTATTTACTAAGTTTTTGTTTTTTTGTAATATACTATATATGTTTATATAATTATATATTAATATATATATTTAAAAAAAAAAACTGTTTCTATAAGTATTGTTTGAATCACGTAGGTATGTTACGATTACTATTGTAGAGTATTGGGAGCAAAATAAGATTTCGTTTGAAGTAAAAATATCAGGTGCACTGACAAGGAAGAACCCTTTCAGCTTAACTTTCAAAGGTGCAATTTCTTTAAAAGTTTTCTCAACCTCGTCGATTTTTACCACATGAGTGCATACTATTATCTAATCTACTGACGTTATTTTTATTACAGGTTCTACATTTATTCCGTCATCATAATGTCAGCCTACACACTTAACGCTGAGTAGGTACTTAGCGCTTCAATACTTAATGTCGTCATTATTAACGTATTTAGAACAAACCCTTATGATTAAAGGGCCAATATCATTAATGTCTTCTAAGGCCAACTCGATGAACAGACGCAAGAGCAGTCGAAGGGTTTTTTGGGCGCAATTTGGGAACCCATTGTTGGAAAGATTTGTATTTGCATTTGTGTATGTATTAGTATTTAGTATAAATTTGAACCTGTCTAGGTTTTTAAAAGGTTTTAAAGATCCTAACGTAAAAGTTGTTATCTAATAAAACACATAAAATTATTTTAATAATGTAGTTTAGCGGTGCACCGTAACTTAAGTACATAAGAAAAGTGTATTTCTCATTGATGAATACCTTAGGAGATATAGCAAAATAAAAATAATGAGCAACGAACTTAATTTCGTGTCGCCGTTTACACGGGCAAAGCCAGGTAAACAGCTAGTAATAAATAATAAATTGTTGTTATCTGTCTACAAAGCTTCAAAGCTTGGTTATTTTTTAGTGCAATGAAGAAAATTGAATTGGCCGGCAAATTTGTTTAAAATTGAAATTAAATTGGAGTAGATTCTATTTCTGGACTTAGCTAGCTTTTCCTTTGAATAATCCTCTCTGATTTACGAGTTTCCGAAACATTTGTTAGTGCTAATTTTAGACCGAAATGGGAATAAATCAAGAAAACAATAGCACAAAATAACTAGCAATGTTTAGTTAACAAACTGTTGTTCTACCATTAAAATTATTAATCATAATAATTATTGTAAAAATGTAATAAAAATTGTAATTTGTGATGGTAAAAGGCCGGATGGTATGTCTCTTGTATCATGGAGTGAGGGAAGATGTCATGTTTGGGATGCCACCTGTGTGGATACCTTTGCCGCTTGCCACATTTCGTCTACACCAAAAAAGGCCGGATCGGCTGCTCATACAGCCGAATTTAGAAAGCACATCAAATATAATTATAAGCATTAAACAAAATTATAACTTTGTGGCATTTGGGGTTGAAACATTATCTTGAGATTATAATGGTACATACTTCGATTGATTAAATATATATTTCATATATATTTTTTCGTTTTACTTTTTCCACAGTAAGAGAATCTGTGCCCGAGAATCCAGGAACTTCCATTGCGCATCGTAGTCAAGAATTAAACATTTCCAGAATTTGCATTTGTACACGTACAGGGTTCAATTGGTGCAAGATATCAAGCCATTTTTTTCTTTAAAATCAAATCCGGTGCTCTTGTTGGAACACTCTATACAAGTAATACAAAAAGGTATACACCTAAAACGTTAGGAATATCAGTGAAACGTAAGAGCTCAACTGCAATTCAATTCATGTTATTTCTTTGCAAATAAGTAGAGCATCAATTCAATTCGGCAGCGTTAAATTCGGAGCTCTTTTCCTGAATACCCAAAAGCCTATTCCCAATTTACTAGCGCAAACTGCGGTCTTAGTCAATATTCTTAAGCGCAAACGTTAGAGTGTTAAATTATTATTATTTTTATACTAGAACGACATGTCACCTTGCTCCCAACTGATGGTTAGCAACTGGAATCAGACATGAGTCCCCAATACTATGCCGGGTTGACTGGGCTTGACGGCAATTCGAGCCTGATCCTGAAACGTGTGAATACACATTACTCACCACTCTAGTTTTATGTCCAACTCATTTGTAGTTGTTGCCGCAAATCTGTGGAACATCATCATCAGCCTGTGTCTCTCCACTGCTGAATATAGGCCTCCCCCAAGGCTCGCCACTGCACGCGGTCTTTTGCAATCTTCATCCAACCCCCACCAGCGACCCTCCTTAGGTCATCCGTCCATCTGGCGGGGGGTCGTCCCACTCTGCGTCGTCCCGTACGTGGTCTCCACTCCAGAACCCGTTTGCCCCATCGGTCGTCGGTTCTGCGGCAGATGTGTCCGGCCCATTGCCACTTCAGCTTGCTAATTTTGAATGCTATGTCAGTAACTTTGGTTCTCTGACGAATTTCAACGTTTCGAATTCTATCCATCAGAGAAATACCAAGCATAGCTCTCTCCATAGCTCGCTGAGCGACCTTGAATTTGTGAACCAGATCCACTGTCAGTGTCCACGTCTCTGCTCCGTACGACATTACGGGGAGGACGCACTGGTTGAAGACTTTTGTCTTCAAACACTGTGGTATGGACGATGAGAAGATATGTCGAAGTTTCCCGAATGCCGCCCATCCTAGCTGAATGCGTCTGTCGGCTTCTTTGCTGAAGTTAGCAGCATGTGGAACAACCTGCCCTTAAATATCCGACAAGCGCCCAACAGAATGCTGTTTAAAAGAATGGTCTTCACACACTTCCTGAATAGTTCCTAACAACTGTAAGTAATATTGTATGTATGTTGTATTATTATTTATTTGAATTTATTCATTATTATTATTATATTATATATATTATTTATAATTATATAGTATTAGTTTTAGATTTAGGAGAATTTTAATTACCTATTTTCCTGTTTAAATATTTGCACCTACCTCCCACATACCATGTTCGTAATGTCCCTAAGGTTGACCGAGTAAGAATGTCTAGCGGCATTAGGTCCCGCCTTTGTACATAGTGCAAAAAGTTTTAAATAAATAAATAAATTACTGGGCTTATCGGTACGAACGGTTTATCGGTACATCCCCGTCCCAGCAGACTGAGAAAATTACCACCATCAGTCCGTAGTATCTACATATATATATATATATATATATAGTCCGTCATCAAATGCCAATTTTTAATTTCAAGGAGAACTAATATTGTAAGCTTGCCATAGTGATATTTATATAATTACCGCTCGAAACAAGAAAAATATTTACAAAGTATAAAATTAATATTAGTCTGTGTATCGGGTATAAGTCACGTTTGCGTGACTGCATTTCCCCGTCGAAATGCAGTACTGATTCTTGGGGCGCAGAAAGAGCTAGCTCTCTTGTCACTGGAGGAGACGACAAGACGCGGTGTTGCTATTTAAAATATTTTTTGCGCTTGGACTCCATTGGCCCAGAGTTTCTATAGCAAACGGCACAAATGCCTAATCTTTTAATAAACGATTACTTGAGCCGCTTACTGGACTTGGCTTGCTTAGTTACTTGCGTGTTTGTAGGTACTGTGTAAGATTAGAGGAAATTTTTATTTTATTTTTATTTATTCAGGAAACATACAGATCTTAAAACATAATTACAACAATTCTAAAAGTTACACAATCCAGCAAAGTTTCCACTTAAATATTAAACATAGATTTTGCAAAAAAAAAAAAAAAAATTAATAATCGGGATAAGCTTAAAAACAATATCTATATTTTTATTTATTTTTATTTAAAAACTTTATTGTTTCGTTAACAAAAGGCGTATGTAATGCCGATTGGCATTCTCTTACCATCAACCTTCGGGACATTGTATTAATTATGGTTGGTTTATAAAACAAACATAAAATACAGAATATTTAAATAATTTTGATGTTAAGTTAAATAACGTACTTATAACTAAATAAATACATAAATTTAATACTTAAACTACATAATAATAATACATACACTACATAAATAATACATAAATGTACATAAACAGAAACTAATATTTATATTATACAACTGCATTACAATGACAATGAGAAGTGAAATGAATTGTGAATATTTATTTCATCTTTAAAAAGTGTGAATATACTTGTCTTTTAAATACACTTCTGTTGGGTGCCTCACGGATACTAAGAGGTAGGCTGTTCCATAATGTCACAGCTACGACTGAGAAGGAATTTGAAATGGAGTTAGTGTGATGTAAAGGGATGGACAGTAAAGAGTTATGGGCAGAGCGGAGAATCCTTTCATGACAAATACAACTAAATAATATACATATATATAGTAAAATAATAGAAAAAATAGTAATCAAAAAATAAATATAAAGTTCTCCAATCATTCCAATTATGATTCATTTAGATAATTTTATTATATTTTCTTTTTTCAGCCTAGCAACACCAACACTGAACAAATCAATATCACCGAAATTTTCATTGTAGTTTAGGCATGATCTTAGCACAAAGGAGTTTTTCAAGTATTTTATTCCAACAAATCTGATAGCAAATAACAGTTTGGATCTGTTCCTCTTCCTACTACAATTCATGGGAGATATCAAACAGCGAGGATCAAGGAACATAATACAAGAAGAAGCGTAACTCTATAGAAGAAAAGTGTTCTAATTTTAGTAGCGCTACGACGGCTTCCCACCGAACTAGAATTGGCGGCAAATTTTATAATTCATTATTAGATTATTTTTGTACTTTTTAATAATTGAAGCATCCTTAATAATTGATCAATTTATTAATTTCGATAGTTACTATAAAAAAAAACAATAAAAGTATAAATTTGTTGAACAAAATTAATAGTAGATTAATTATTAAAAATGGCGGAATAGATACGTAACCAAAATAAACACAAATCATATTTTTAAATTATTTATTTCTTGGAGTTCTCTCTAACGACTTTCACATACCTATTATTCTGAAAATGATTGATTTATTAAAATTGAAACACTTTTTACACATAAACTCCATCAAAAATAAACAACATTTAAACAGACATTTGGAGCACTTATTGTATTATATATGTAGATCACACATATCACACACATTTCTCGATTTACGTTGTATAATTTAAAAACATAAATTTATCTTTCAATTCCCATAAACAGACAATAAAATAAATAACAAATCTGCTTCGCAACAGTCAAGACTCCATTTTATATTATAAGGTTCTTAATTTGAGTTTTCTCTTTAAAATATAAATTTCTATCATTTTAGACATATTACTTGTATTTAATATATTTGAAAATATTAAGATAAAATAATAACTAAAAAAAAAACATAAAACTAAATATATAAAATCATCTAACATTCATTCACATTCAATCATTCATTCGTTCCTTCAAACATACCTGCTTCATCCTCACATCCTATCCATCTCACTCGCTTTCTGGTTCCTTTGATCCTTAAGCTTATAGACTCCATTTTGTTTCCATTTGGTTTTGACAATTTAGGGTTACCAGTATATTAAAAAAAGAAAAAATCTTATCAAAATATATTATTAATTAAATATTTGAGCGCCAGAGTATAAAACTATATAATAATCTTAATAATTTAAATATAGATACTAAATATGAAATAATATCGATTAAGTAATAAATATGAACAACAAAAATGATTAAATACGCAGAAATATTATTCTCAACAAATAAAGTGTGTTAGATGTGTTTCTTACTTGGTAAAATATATAAATTGAAGCTTAAAAATTTTATTGCCAAATATTTCGCCTCTCTTCTGTCACTGATGACTCCAAAGAGAGGCGAAATATTTGGCAATAAAATTTTTAAGCTTCACATTATATATTTTACCAAGTCAGAAATATTATTCGAAACCTTCAAAAAATTAATTAAAGGCAACCCTCGATATTTCCCAATGGAACCAGTATGAATGATGTATGAAGTCGATAGCCCTTGGCCAGGATTATAACAAAGTTCCAAAATATGCAATGCATGAAGTCGTAGTAATATTTCAGCTGACAGCTTACTTTTAGAATACAAAGCGACTAAGCTAAGTTACATTCCTTGGTGAAGCAATTCGCAGAGTGGATTTGTTTGCAGATCTTGTTGCATTTTATTGTCACAAACAGAACTGGTACGTGTATATGTAGACCTACATATCTCGTATATAAATGCACGTGCGTTATGATGGACCGTTGAGTAAAAGAAAAGGAGAAAATACGGTACAAGTTATATAAACGATTCCATGTTTCTGTACAAAATAGTGAATAATCACATAGACTCTCCTACTACAAACCTAATACAAAATAGCTTAAAAATAATAGTAGTTACATAAAATAACAAATAAAAAACAATGTAGGGGGCAGGCTGGTGCTTTAACTAATAAAGTGCCCTGGGCTCCAAAACATGGGATCTATACTATGCCCAGTGCTTTCCCATCTTTAATGGTGATGTTTATTTTATTTATTTTTTCATCTATTTTAATTTTATATGCATAAAAGCTTGTGCAAGAGGGAGAGGAGAAGGTATGGGAAGAAGGAAAAGGGTTTATATAATAATACTATAATACATATTTACAGATTGAGTTCTTGCGTCCTATAAGGATCTATAAGGTATAATAAAAGATAACGAAACTTTAAATAATGTTTATTTAAGTTACAAACACACGCGGTATTATTGAGGGCAAACCTACGTAGCGTATTTGCTACCGCGAGTAATACCTGATCTCGACGGTATCTCAGAAACGACTGATGTGCTTGACCGGGCTCGTGACTGTCCCTCCAACTAAGTGACCTGGTTCATCATTGCATCAGCCGATGATTTCGGCCAATCAAAATCGTTATTACCATATATGGCGACGTAGACTCTGGTGATCTAGTTGGAGTACATTTGCCGAGATATTGTTATTTATTTAATGACTATGCAAATGCACCCTGATGTCGCTACACATACATACTTTTGGACAATGTCACGTTTAGAGTGCCTCGACTTACCTCACGTTCTAAAGACTTGTTCATTTCTTCCTTTAGCAGAACAAATTATGCAAAAAAACAAAACCTTTTTAAGACGAGCAGTAAAACTATATAATGATTGCTAGTTGACGTGGACATATTTGCTTGCTCTAAGTCAGTATATAGGAGCAGAGTCCGTGAGATAATTAGTTAAGTACATACATATACATACATATCTTCACGCCAGGTCCCTTGCGGGGTAGGCAGAGACAATTGAGCGCCATTTGTCACGATCTCGACATACCTCTTTCGCTTCTTCGACATTCATCAACCTCTTCATACATGCCCTTTTGTTTCGATGGCTTTTTATTGCACCGTCAGCTATTGTTTTACTTATTTGATCGTGATAAGTGAGTCTTGGTCTGCCAGGGCCTCTTTCACCCACAACTTTCGCATTATATATCTGGTTCGTCAATCTCTCTTCAGTCATCCTTTCAACATGCCCGAACCATCGGAGCATGCCTTTCCTTATTTTTGTCCCTACGCTTTCTTTCATACCCACCTTTTTGCGTATTTCGTCATTACGTATGCGGTCCGTTAAAGTAACACCGCATATCCGACGCAACGACCTCATTTCCACTGCATTAACTCTACTCTCATGCGTGTTCTGACATATCCACGTCTCACTTCCATACATATTAGTTAAGTATTCGATAGAATAGACTTAAATGTGATTTTTACTTGCTTTTATGGTTTAATTGTATTTTGAAAATGTAATAGGTATAGTTCTCTTTCACAGTTTTGGTACTCCAGGTCTAATTATATGTATATTGTTTGTTATATAAATTGTATTGTGACTGTTTGTTACCATAATAAAATCAAATAAAATAAGTATATTAGATACATATCTTCACGCCAGGTCCCTTGCGGGGTAGGCAGAGACAATTGAGCGTCACTTGACATACCTAAAGCGCTTCGTCGACATTTATCAACCTCTTCATACATTGTTACGTAGGCTTTTTAATGCACCTTCAGCCAGTGTTTTATTTATTTGATCGTGGATCTCGCCACGCTGGCCAGACGGGTTGGCGTAGATCTAATGTCAATTTTTAAATTGACAATTTATTAACGAGTCCACAAGTTGTTGTTAATGGAACAGGGTCCGACGGCTTAACGCGCTCTCCTTGGCTTCTCCTTGAAAAGTGTATTTCTCATTGGTACATGATCTCATATATATACATATAAAATAAAACTATGATTTGAAGAAAGTGGGATAAATCACGTACGGCGTTAATGTATAAAAGTATAATCTGTATGGGACCAAAAATATTTAATATTATTAACGACGACATTAAACTTTTACCGCATAGTCTGTTTAAAAAGACGTTGACTAAAGTTCTAATTGAAAAATCACATTATTCTGTGCAAGAATTTTTAAATGACCCAAATTGACATCTAAATATTAATTTTAATTTGACCACAACCAGAATTAGATACAATTTTTTTTTACTGTGAATTAACATTTTATTTTATTTTTTTTGTGTTGTGTAATAATGTAGTTATATGTATCTTTACAATATACATATATAAACAATATTTGTACGCCTCATGGCAGAACACAGCTGCACTTTTATAAACTAGGTTAATATATTAACTAGATTACCTGTGTTGAAACAAATAAATGATTTGATTTGAAAAAGTAGACGTCGAGTCGTCGCTCGTTGTGAAAGTGTAAATAAAAAGAATGGCAATAAAATAATAGTGAAAAATCAGTTTAAGTTAAAGATAGTGTTTGTAAACCCCATTCTTAAATATTGCACAACTAGAAGCTTGTCTAATATCCTAAGGTAATTTCATAGATTTGCGGCGACGACAGCAATCTCGGTGTACCAGGACTTCTTTTACCCACAACTTTCGCATTATATACCTCGTTTGTCAATCTTTCTTTGATTGTCCTTTCAACATCGTGCATGCCTTTCCTTATTTTTGTCCCTATGCTCTTTTCTGTATTTCGACGTTACGTATGCGGTCCGACAAAGTGATGCCGCATATCCGACGCAACGACCTCATTTCTACTGCACTAACCATACTCTCATGCGTATTCTGACATTCATACCTCGCTTCCATACATCAATATTCGGACCAACATGGCATTGTCACTGACATTTTGACTGGCGATCAGTGACCCCAGGGCACCATTAACATTATTTCCCGCGTTCACTCTTCTCTCAACATCCCTATCATAATTCCTATCCGCAGTAAAAACACTGGCCAGATATATAATTTTATTTACTTGTTCTGGAGTTTCATTATCAATCTTTATCGTAATGTCCTTCTTCTCTCAATCTAGAAGCGGATCTACGTTTAGCCAACTTTACTATAGGCTCATCATGTCAAGTGGCCAGCTCATTGATGTCACTAGCGTACCAAACTCAAGAAATATCACAAATAGTTTATTGTGTTATCAGGAATCTAACCCTGTACGAATGAAGATACTAGACATTTAATACAAAACATAATAACAGTGTTAATGCTCCGAGATAACTAGGAGAACAATTTTATTGCAGCACTACAGCTGGCCGGTACTTCTGTTAGGAACATTCGATAATTCCACTGTATTGGATTTTATTGCTTCCAAGTCTTCCCTCGGCTACAATACGAACGATGTTATTAACTTTTAAGGTCTCAGTAGCGAGATTGTGTTTCTTTAAGCACAAACGATATGAAGAAATCGTTTACCTAACGTACACCGCTTTCACCATTACAGCCCCTAGTACACAACTTCCTTGACCTCCACTGTTGGAAATGGGCATTCCAGAACATATGTCTGGATAATTTGACCTACACTTGCCACGCTGGCCTGACGAGTTGGCAAGGGTCTAATATGATTTTTTAATGACCATTTAACGATTTCACAAGTTGGTATTAGTTGAACCGGGATCCACGGCTTAACGTGCTCACCGATGGGAACTGTTGTGTTGTAAATTTATAACAAATTTACATAAGAAAAGTGTATTTCTTTTTGGTTCATGGCGTGGGTTTGAACCGTCCTTTGTAGGATTTTAAGGTAAGCGTTCTTACAACCAAACCACTACCGCGATGATTGACATGATTGAACAAAAATATACATCATTATTATACTACCTATTATTATACCCATAATATTCTTCTGTCACTCTCTCAAAGGTAAGCTGGTGGAGAATACCTTTATGGTATTATGCTCGCCTATGTACATGTTTTTATATTTTATATTTTGTGTGCAACAAAGAATTTTATTACTATTATTATTATTAACTATGTGTCTCTCAAATGCTGGATATAGGGTTGCAATTTCACACGACCTCCTGCTTAAATAACGATTTACATGATGTTTAATTCATCAATACGAACAACTTTGTCGGAGCAAAATAAAATCGTCAGTCGTCAAAGTCTAAATATCTTTATTCACGTAAACCTATAACAGGGATTTGTGACACGTCATTAATTAATTATTTTAAATGATTATACTCCTGCTAGTGGAAGACTAATCACCCAAAGAGTAAGCTGTTAGCTGTAGACCAGCAGCTTAGCAGATTCCAGTGACCTGTTAATGTTCAATCTGATTAAGAAAGGAATCTTTAAGGGAAACTCAGCTACATCAGTTTACAAAATAAACTGGTACAGCGGTACTCTACCAGGCACGTTAGAAATAAGATAGACTACATGTGCAACCAGAAAGCCGACAAAACGCATAAACCTCAGCTAATTTAAGAACAATAATTTAAAAGTGTAAGGTTCGGGCCTGCTACAGCAGCACCCGATCACGGACGTCACGTATGTGCCAGCCATCGCCCCGCTCAACCAGGCCCTTAGAGTACGGACCGGGACCGGACACACTTGTCACCACTGCAATAACCTTCTAAGGAAGGGACGACTACCGGACACGCCACACTAAGAGAACCTGAATTTGTATAACGACCTTCGAGACATAGACAAGCATAAACATAACACAATAACTTTCTCGGTACCCAACAGTAGCTAGTTTTGGAAATATTTTATGGGGACATACAGAGTCTTGGTATTGCTGTGGCCTTGCTCTTGGTCATGTTGGCCATTATACAACGTTGAAGATTATACAACACTAATGTCACTTTGCCTAATACATATGTATGTAGTTAGAAGCTACCATTCTCAGAATTACTTACCATCGGGCGGGACAAAAAAGGTTCTATGAGATTAAAAAGGTTAGACCACAAGCGGCGGGAAAACAATAAAAATATTTTTTCGCCTAATGGTCAGGGCGACTACGTTTCTGCAGCCAAATTCTGTCTTCTTAGCCGCTAACGTTAAGTCGCTATACCATTGCTACGCACGTTATATAGCTTCGCTTTGTGTGAAAATATACTGTTAAAGCCATTTTTGTGCCCATCGAGGGTACCAGTCGCACCTCAGCGGCCACTATTTAGAAAGTTTAAAATATTTCCTGCACCATGTATTTACATAAAACAAATAGCCTTATTTATAATAATAATAATAAATATTTCCAGACAGGTCACACAGCGCCATCTAGTTTCCGTGGTAAGCTACGAGGCTTGTGTTACGGAAACTAGATGGTTGATAAACTACATATTATACTTTTTATTTTTATTATTTGTCAGACAATATCCGGAATTCTTTCCAAAAGTTGAGGATATACTCAAGACGGGGGCAAGACGCCAATACAAGCATGATTTATATATACTTAAGTTTTTTTTGCACTTGGACTCGATTAGAGTTTCTACAGCAAACAGCATAAATATGTAATCTTTTAATATACTTACATACTTGCGCCGCTTGCTGGACTACGCATTTTCCGCCGCGGCTCCCGCTTTATGCGCTGTTCCCCTGAGATGCGACGCGGCGAGGGTGTCGCATTAAATTAAATTATTATTATTTTATTAATTAAACCTATAATTGTTTAAATTTGTACCCTAGATTTGGCTGTTAAAGTTTGTCTTCAAACATTATGTTACCTATCCTTTGTACTTCATGTAATAGATTTTTGATAATGTAACGTTAACGCTTAAATAAAAAGACTACCGCCGCTGACCTTATAAATAACTGAGTAATTGTTAGTGCTTGTTCCCAAACATTTTAAGGCTCCGACACATTGGATGCGCATGGACAGCTCTATTAAAGTTATATAGTTATATATATATGCTTTTTTTTTGGACTTCACGGAGCTGGTTCGTTATCAAACCACCCCACCATATAGTCCACTTATCTTCCAACCCCGTGAGGGAGTTGGAAATCTCCCCCACAGAAAGGAATCCGTGTGACAAATAAAGAGATAGCGCTTTTATACAAATATATTTTTATATATATATAAAATAATACATATGTCAACTATGATAGCGTTTGACATTTACATGTTACAATTTAAGTTAGTTAAAGATAACCATTATATAATTTTGCGCTTAAAGAAATGGACTTCGGCCGCTGTAACTCAACATTATTATTTTTATTTATTTTATTTATTTTAAAACTTTATTGTAAAAATACAAAAGGCGAACGTAATGCCGCTAGGCATTCTCTGCCCGTTAACCTTGGGGACATTGAGATCATTTAATATTGAGTACGGTGCAAATAAATAGAATAATCAATCGTAATAATATTTAAAAACTGAAAATGGCAATACACATAGGTACATATAATAACATATTTATTACCTATTTAATTATTGTTGTTATCAATACCGTAATAAGAAATATTTACCTTTAGTAGATTATTATTTTTATTTTTGTGCTTTTTAATTATTGATTATATTATTTATAAATTAAATAACTACAAACTAAACCTAATAAAAAAATAAACTATAAATAAAAAAAATCTACAAGAGACGTCTCATGACATATGGCGAGGCTAAAACGTTTGCAGAAATAAATGCCAGCTTTCTCAACTCCTTGGCCAGACGCTTGGCTAAGGGTCCCCATGGTCCCATCGACTCGACCCCAAACGGCGTAAACTCGTGACATGTACCGAGGTTGGCGTATTTGTGCAGCTTGAGGTTCTCAGCTGAAACTTCTCAGCAGCTATATAATCTTAACTGACATTTATATTTTTATAATTGTGTCTGTCTTAGCTTATAGTGTGATAATGCCTATCTACAGCAGCTATAATGTTAAGCGTTATTCTGTATTTATATTTTTATTATGTTTATTATTATATTGTCTGTTTTTCTTCCCTTTTTATTTTGTTTTACTTCCCAAATGATGGTTATCATGTACTGCTCCATATACACCTTATTATAAAAATTGACGGGTAAAAGTGCAGAATACATTATGTTTTGTCCTATGCCTACTTGCAAAATAAACGTAAAAAAGATAAAGAAAAAATATATAAAAAAAACCTCTGCACTCCCCGCGCTAGAAGAGGATGCCTGGATGTAAGATAGGGCTAATGTGTCTACAGATGTCGCATGAAATGAAATGAAATGAAAAAATGAAATGAAATGAAAAAACCTTTATTGAACAACATTAACACAATACACTGGAATGAAACATATTAATTTAGCAAATAACAGTACAGCAACAATTATATGTGTAAAACAAAATATAAAGTACTAAGACCCCTAAACTAGGTAAACCTGAACTACAGGGGTCAGTCAATAATATGATGTGAGAAAGTTACATGGAATTTAATGTAGTCGCTGGGTGTCATCCACTGCAGTATCTATCCTGACAACAATTTTCGTATTATGCAAACCTATGGTAAGATAAGAAATGATATGATAATATATAATAAAGTAAGATATGATATGATACATATATGATGTGATATGATAAGATATGTTATAATTAATAGATATGATATTATACTAGGTAAATAAACTTATAGCAAAATATATTTTATATATTTATTCAATGAAAGATGATGTAATGCAATTTAAAATTAGTCATTTAATAGACACTACGGTAACAATAGCCAATAAATTAGGTTATGATTTTTAATAGGTCTTCAACATACTGATAACTTAGAGGCAACAACCACTGATGCAGTTTTTTTCCACATAGAATTTTATTTAGTTTGTAAATATCTAGAATTTTATTTATTTTATTATAGAGATACGGAGAAAGAAATGTTGCTTGATTATTTGAGTATTTTGTATTAAACTTACGGGTAACACAAACTCTGCCTCTTCTTCTGAGACAGCAGGTAGCAATATCACTTGCAGCAATCCCACTATGCTGGTTGAGTACCAAGGACTTAATAAAACACTTACGAACAGATAATACATTTGTCAAACTGTATATATCAGCTGTAGGATAGCGGATTTGCTTAAAATGCATTACCTTAAGCACTGCACGTTGTGCTCTTTCTACCACTAGCATTTTGAATTTAGGAGCTCCCCCCCAGACAGTGATGCAGTATGTTAAAATGGATTTACACAGAGAAAAATAGACCAACCTTAAAAGACTCTCATCAGCTATCCATCGTAACTTTCTAAAGATGGGAAGAAGCTTACGAGTCCTTGAAGCAACATGATTAATCTGATTGATCCAGCTAAGGCGCTGGTCATATATAGGTATAGGCATATACCATATACCAGAGACCTGCAAAGTTTTCACGGCGCAACAGTTTATGCCGTCAGGTCTCTTGCAATCGCTCCACGTGATCCCAGAGCGTTCTAGGATAGCGGGTACTCCAGCAGTACTCCTATTAAATTTGAATGTATTTTTTTTATAAATATCATACGTCATTTTGACGTTAACATAATGGATTCAGTGTGGCCTGGCCTTAAGGGTTGCCTGTCTCTACGAGCAATTAGGACTTCTGGTGACCTATTAAGTGGGTTTGTTGCTATTTAAGCCTAATTTTGGAATCACTACGACTAGATTTCAAGATTTTTAAAATTAATTATGCTGCAAATTACATACAGGGTGCCAGTGTGCAAGCATAGCTACTGTCTAAACTACGAGAAATATCAAAAAATGCTGTTTAAATATCTTTATTTCCGTTAACCTATTACAGGCATTTATGAAACGTCATTAATTAAATTATTTTGAATGATTCTAGAGAGGCGCTGGTGGCTCGGTTGTAAGAACGCGTTCCTTAAGCCCTACAAAGGTCGGTTCAAACCCCCCCCCCCCCGGCATGTACCAATGAGAAAAACACTTTTCTTATGTACATTTGTCATAGATTTACAAAACCACCGTTCCCGTGCCTCGGAGAGCACGTGAAGCCGTCGGTCCCGGTTTCACTAATACTAATTTGTGGAATCGTTTATAAATTGTCATTGAAAATTGACATCATGTCCTCGCCAAGCCGTCTAGCCAGCGTGGCGAGTGCAGGCCAAATTCTCCAGATATATTTTCTGAAAGGCCCATCTCCAGCAGTGGAGGTCTGGGACGCTGTGTTCTAGGGGCTGTAATGATGATGAATGATTCTACTCCTGCTAGTGGAAGACTAAGCAGAAATCTTAAAGTTCTTTGTCTGCTTTTTTCGGTTTTAAACAAGCCTGCGACACCGAAATACCTCAAGGACAATTTTGCCTATCTCTCTTCTTTCCACGACAAATTTCTTCGCTCACTTCTTTCGGTCCCCTCTCATCATTCCGGATTTGTTTCGAATTATTTTGTCGTTGTCGTTACAAATTTATGGAATGATCTCCCTGTAAGCATAAGACAAGCACCGACCAAAACTTTGTTTAGAAAACTCGTGTATCTACACTACCTGAAAAGGTCCTCACAATGTTAGTAAGTGTATATATATGTATGTTTATGTATCAGTTAGTATTTAATATATTGATATTGGCTAAGGCGATAAGGCGCGGAGGTGGCTCGATTGTAAGAACGCGTTCCTTAAATCCTACAAAGGTCGGTTCAAACCCACCCGGCATGTACCAATAAGAAATACATTTTTCTTACGTACATTTGTCATAGATTTACAAAACCACCGTTCCCGAGCCTCGAAGAGCACGTGAAGCCGTCGGTTCCACTAATACTAACTTGCGGAATCGTTAATAAATTGTCATTGAAAATTGACATCATGTCCTCGCCAAGCCGTCTGGCTAGCGTGGCGAGTGTAGGCCAAATTCTCCAGATATATGTTCTGGAAGGCCTATCTCCAGCAGTGGAGGTCTGGGACGCTGTGTTCTAGGGGCTGTAATGATGATGAATGATTCTACTCCTGCTAGTGGAAGACTAAGCAGAAATCTTAGAGTTCTTTGTCTGCTTTTTCGGTTTTAAACAAGCCGGCGACACAGAAATACCTCAAGGACAATTTTGCCTATCTCTCTTCTTTCCAAATTTCTTCGCTCCTCTCACAACTCACTTCTTTCGGTCCCCTCTCATCATTCCGGATTTGTTTCGAATTCTTTTGCCGTTGTCGCCACTTATTTATGGAATGATCTCTCTGTAAACATAAGACAAGCAACTACCAGATCTTTGTTTAAAAAACCCGTATATCTACACTACCTGAAAAGGTCCTCACAATGTTAGTAAGTGTATATATATGTATGTGTTAGTATTTAGTATATTGATATTATAGTATATATATCAGTATAACATGTAAGTGTATGATGAAGCTGTTAATTTTTCTGTCTAACTTTTAATATTTCTTTCATTGCATCTATTCAAATCATCATCAAATTTGTCCCCAAGGTTTGGTTGTCAGAAAATTCCTATGGGCATTAAGTTCGCCTTTGTACTTCGTAAAAGATAAAGTTTTAAATAAAAAAATATAAAGTGGTCCAAAGAGCAAGCTGCTAGCAGACGAACAGCAGCTTAGCAGATTCCAGTGACCTGTTAATGTTTACTTTAACTGTGATCTTGACAAATGGCGCCCAATTGCCTCTGCCTAACCTGCAATACATAAGTTCAAGGTCGCTCAGCGAGCTATGGAGAGAGCTATGCTAGGGATTTCTCTAAATGATAAAGTCAGAAGCGTTGACATCCGTCAAAGAACCAAAGTTACCGACATAGCTGTTAAAACATTAGCAAGTTGAAGTAGCAATGGGCTGGACACGTATGTCGCGATGAACGATGGAGTAAACGGGTCCTGCAGTGGAGACTACGTACTGGAAATGAAGAGTGGAACGACCCCCCGCCAGATGGACAGATGACCTGAGGAAGGTCGCTGGTGGGGGATGGATAAGGGTGGCAAAAGATCGTTTAAAATGGCGAGCCTTAGGGGAGGCCTATATCTAGCAGTGGAGAGACACAGGCTGATGATGATAAAGAACCTGCAAGGTATTCGGCGTGATTACATACACTCATTCTTGAAAAATCTTTAAATATTGGATTGTGCGAGCGAGATAAATTTAAAAGCGTTAAATCGCTTTGAAGTCCTAACTCATAAATACTAAATAGTAAAGAAATTCTTGAACTATTTTATTGAATTTATTTAAACGAAAAACAAAGATTATCTGATTGAAGACCTTTACGAATATAACACTTTAATGCAACACAAAACTTTATAACAATGTATATGTAACAAAATAACACAGCATTAGTAAGTTATGTTACTAATGGGATACAAAGATGTTGCTGTTTCAAGGAAGCGTGCGTTGTGACAGAGCGACTCAATTTTTTTTTTTTTTTTTAATTATATTTACATACATACATATCTTCACGCGAAATCCCTTACGGGGATAGGAAGAGACAATTGAGCGCCACTTGTCACGATCACGACATACCTCTTTCGCTTCTTAAACATTCATCAACCTCTTCATACATGCCCTTTTGTTTCGATGCAGTTTTAATGCACCTTCAGCTATTGATTTATTTATCTGATCGTGATAGGTGAGTCTTGGTCTGCCAGGGCCTCTTTTACCCACAACTTTCGCATATTATTCTCGTTCGTTAATCTCTCTTCGCTTATCCTTTTAACATGCCCGAACCATCAGAGCATGCCTTTCCTTATTTTTGTCCCTATGCTTTCCTTTTTGCATATTTTATTTTACGTATGCGGTCCGTTAAAGTTACGCCGCATATCCGACGCAACGACCTCATTTCTACTGCATTAACTCTGCTCTCATGCATATTCTGACATATCCACGTTTCGCTTCCATACATAAGTGTTGGTACCAACATGGCATAGTGTATGGCGAGTCGAGCTTTGTCACTGACATTTCGACTGGCGATCAGTAAAAGTGTCCTATATTGAAATATAAAAAACGAAAAATATTCTAAGACACCCTTTATTAACAATAGCGCGGTGGTGGCTCGGTTGCTTTCCTTAAAATCCTACAAAGTGGCATGTACCAATGGGAAATAAAATTTTCTTTAATTCTATCCTTTGAAGAAAAATAAACGTTCTAAAAATTAATTATATTTTTTAAATTTAAATCGCCTACTACGACCAATTTCGTTAACTTACTTACAATTTTGGTTATTTAGGTCATAAGGCGTCTTATCTAACATGTAAAAATCAAATAATAATAATAATTAGACTCACAAATTTCAAAATTTGTAATTTAATATCGAAAAAATCGGCAATTTTATTTAAAAAAATAAAAGTCGAATATCTCGAACACGGTTAAGTTTGGGGTAGGGTGTTCCATAGTCGAATCAGTCAGAAAAGATGCAAACTGCACGCCCTTAACGGATCTAGGTCGACTTTCCCTGTAACCCTGTATATATATATGAAATATGAAACATTCATCACAATGCACCTTTATAACTTGATATCTATTATCGATCATAACTTCAGACGGCTCGAAACAAAAGTCGTAAATCATAATAATGAGATGAGTACAAAATTTTTATACGGAACAACTCCAGTTGCAGTCTCCTATAGGATTCAAGCCAAATAGTGTTTACATTACTACTAGAAACTGCTTTCGCGGTCTAGCGGTTAAGTCCCTGGATTTAGACTCGGAGGTACCGGCTTCGATTCCTGGTTGGGATACAATAATTTATAAAATTTATTTGTAATATACTCGAGTTTGATACGCTAGAGACATCGACGAGCTTGATAGTAGTAAGTTGGTTAAATGTAAACTCGCTTCTAACAAACCCGAAGTTTCTGGCGACCCTGTCAACGATACGTTGAAGTTGATACTTTATTTTATTTATTTATTTAAAAAACTTTATTCAAAATAATAAATAAATAAATAAATATTTCCAGACAGATCACACAGCGCCATCTAGTTTCCGTGGTAAGCTACGAGGCTTGTGTTACGGAAACTAGATGTTTGATAAACTACATATTATACTTTTTTTTTGTTAATATATACATATTATACATATAAACATCCAGACCGAGACAAATTATACCCCACGACCTCCCGAGTTCACGGCAACGTTTGTTACCACTAGACTACGGAGGTGGACAGATATATATATTGCAGAAAATACAAAGGCGGACTTAATGCCCGAAGACATTCTCTGACAGCCAAACCTTAGGGACAAACTTAAACAATTATACATAGGTGCAATCATACAAATAATAATAATACTCTAATTACAAAAGGTTTTTTTTAAAGTGTGTTTTTTTTTAAACTTTAGTGTGGGATGCGACGCTTGACTTCCAAGAACCCAGGCGCTGCTGCATTACAAGCAGAGAACCTCAAACGGCGGAAATATACTCAGCTTATTGAGAGATGTGTTTTGCGCCGTTTGGAGTTGAAACCCGACAAAACTAACTTATAAAAAAAAAATTTTTTTTTTTTTTTTTTAGGAAATCATTCTTACAACCGAGCCACCACCGCTCTTTAGAAAGTCGGATTGCAGCCACTATTGCGATGGGAAGCAATAGATAGAACAGGATTATAGGACGAACGAAGGGATCTATCATGAAGTGAAATGAGATAGGCTTTGTCCTTGAGGTATTTCGGTGTCGCAGGCTCGTTGAGTATAGAGTTTTTTTTTTAAATATTTTATTGCACTAAAATTGTACATAGGCGGGCTTAAAGAGTAAGCAGAGGATTCTGAGGTACCTGCGACAACGATTTGGTAGCCACCTTAATCAATCAATCAATATACTAAATACCAATAATTCACATTATTCTACATAAACATACATATATACTACTTACTAACGCTGTCAGGAGCTATTTAAGAAGTGTGAATTAACCAGTCTATATATATATATAAAATAATGTCAGTGTGTATGTTACCTATGCATTTCAAAACTACTTGACCGATCGGGATGAAACTTTGGGAATATATTGTGTGAACATCGGCGATTCTCACATAGCACTACTGTTCTCCGAAAGGTGGCGCGCATCAGCGCTGATTTGTGGGGCATAGCGACCTAGGGTACCGAGCTGGAGCCTAAAACTCTCTTATTATATATATAGTTACTCAGTCGTTGCTCTTGAGACTCCTGCGCCAGCCCACACTGCGCTTGACTGTCGCCGAATACAGAAATAAAACCAAGTCAAACCATTTACCACTTAACGGTTAATCGACCACTCCCAGCTAAAAAGGATACGCTAATCCTGGAAGAGTGGAGCTGCCCAGGTCTGGTCTCACTTTTACGTCGCAAAATTGTCTGTGATTTATTTTGAAATTTGTTTTGTGTGAGTAAAAAGTATCATCACGACCGTTTCCCTTTCGGGGTGGTCAGAAACCACGCTTATAAATAAGCGGATTCACATTTAGCCAACTTTACTCAATCATGACAAGTGGCAAGCTTGTCGATGTCTCCAGCGTACGAAACTCGATAAATATCACAAATAAATTAAATGTATTTATTTACATTAATCAATATTTTTGTGTCCCGACCAGGAATCGAACCCGGTACGCCCGAGTCTAAATCCACGGATTTAACCGCTAGACCACGGAGGTAGTTAGTTGTGTTAGTAGTGGGTCTTATTTTTTTTTTTAAAGACGGTGAATCGCAAAATCGCCTGACGATACAACCCCAGTCTTAAAGGCCACCGCAGGAGGTCGTATGCCTGAATTACCGTGAGGCCTCCTAAGGAGACCCCAAGGCTCCTACGGACTAAAACCCTATAAACCGTCTCTCTGTCACTGTCCTGTCCGGGTCAGCTAGATATTTAATAAAACGATCTGGTAGTTGCTCATCGTATGTTGACAGGTAGATCCAAAGCTGGGCAATAACTCGTTAATCCGTTAATCGTTAATTAACGAAGTTAACATTTTGATTAACGGGTTAACTTTTAAGTTAACTTTTAAAAATGTTTACGGACATTAACTTCCGTTAATATGCAGAAGTCCGTTAATCGTTAATCCAATGCCACTATTTACCGCACGGCACCGCGGTGTGGCGCGAGAAACAGGTTCTACAAGTATGAAACGACAAGTGCCGGGCGCGGCGGCGCGTGAGACGAAAACAAAACTAGATATATTTTGCGAAAAGAAAACTGCGAAGTACTAGCGCCAGTGCTTAGAGTGACGAGTGTTTTTTTGTTATTATAAATTACTGTCAGTAATAATTTGCGTGTTAATAAAGAAGAATTTTACACATATTAACGGATTAACGATTAACATTAACTTCGGTTAATTCTTCCGAAACGTAACGCTTTAACGTTTAACGAAGCTAACTTTTTTTGTAGCGGATTAACGATTAACGAAGTTAACTATTTGATTAACGGTGCCCAGCTATGGGTAGATCGTTCCATAAATTATTAGCAACTACTACAACTTTACTTTTATTTAAATAAAGAATATTAAAAAATAGTGCCACATAAAGCCTTCACAATCGTTGAACAACGACTGCTTAGAATTACATGGTTTTTGTCCGGCTTCTGACAACTTTATGCGAGATAGGGTCTCTAAAATATCTTGGCAACATAAGTGGGTCTGGACTGGCTCCAAGCGGGAGTAACTCCGCTGTACACTGCAATCGTAAACTCAGATCCAACTAAAACTATGCGGCTAGCAATAATTTATTTAACCAATGTCTTGAAATTTGAAATTCAGATACAATATTTATTTATTTCAAAACATTATTGCACAAAGTACAAATGCGGTTTACTTTTACGGTAGACATTTTCTGACAGCTAAACGAATCTAAAATATTAGGTCAGGTCCTTACACACTTTATATGAAAAAAAAACGAAAAATAATAATAATAATAAACTATTTATTGTACAAAACAAAACAAGTGCAGGTACATAGGAAGCTTGAGATCAGAGATAATAAAAAGAGTGCAGAAGTTTACGTAGAAAATAGATAGTTGAAATTATTTGTTACTATATAAAACACATATTAATTACATACTTATAGTACTTATTATATGCAATACAATATACTTAGATAAACAAAATAAATAAACTTTTTTTTTTTAGTTGACAGAAATCATTATATTATTGATATAAACCTAAATATAAAATACATATATACTCATATACAATATGTAATAAGTAAGTTATGGCGACTTTATGTGTGTGAAGTGAGTATTTGTATAATTATAATAT
The DNA here is from genome assembly GCA_910589645.1 of Tinea semifulvella. Lineage (NCBI taxonomy): Eukaryota > Metazoa > Arthropoda > Insecta > Lepidoptera > Tineidae > Tinea > Tinea semifulvella. Next base: position 5,786,064 of record OU342620.1, read on the forward strand.
ATAGGAATAATATCTTTAAATATTTTAAGATAAAGACAAAAATAAAGAAAGGCATGCTCCGATGGTTCGGGCATGTCGAAAGGATGAGCGAAGAGAGATTGACGAACCAGATATATAATGCGAAAGTTGTGGGTAAAAGAGGCCCTGGCAGACAAAGACTTGCCTATCATGATCAAATAAATAAAACATTAGCTGAAGGTGAATTAAAAAGCCATCGAAACAAGAGGGCATGTATGAAGAGGTTGATGAATGTCGAAGAAGCGAAAGAGGTATGTCGTGATCGTGACAAGTGGCGCTCAATTGTCTCTGCCTACCCCGCAAGGGATTTGGCGTGAAGATATGTATGTATTTTAAGATATGGTGCCTGTCTGATAATTAAAGGAAGTCTGTTCCACTGGCGAGCTGCAGATACTGTTTAGGAATCTGAATATCTGCTGGAAGAGTGGAGAGGGATTTTAAGTAGGTTATTATGTGAAGAACGAAGTGAAAGGCTGTGAGAGTCACAGAGGAATTGGAAACGATCCTTTAGATAAGGGGTGCTTAGGATTATATAGAATGCCATAAAGAAAATATATATTTAATCAATCGAAGTATTTATCATTATTATTTATGCACTTTCGCCATTTTATAGATAATAATAATAATAATAATAGATATAATAAATATAATAAAAACGTTTATTTACTTAAAAACCTAGATACATCAATCAGTAAAAGCCACCAGGCAAAGTCCACTACTGCTTATTCCCCGTTTCAGCACAAATTACAGGCGTAACGCGTTCTTTATTAGGGCAGGTGAGTTGTTCAATAATCTTAATATCGATATTGATATTTTTAATTATACTGACGTATAAGACGCGCGATGACCGACGAGCACTTCAAGCGAATAGAAGTTGTTTTTTTAACTTGTATTTGTTTAGGTAGTATGGCAGTATTGATTTGTACTATTTTATATGTTTTTTTTTGTATGTAAATTCTCATGTTTTTAATTTTTATTTTTTGTTCCAGGTGTAACTATAAGTGGAAGCTGTTAATTGGCTTTATTGTATCCAATCTTAAGTTTACAAGTGTAAAATAGCTTTAAGTTTTCCAAACATAAAAAATAAATTAATAAATACGGGGATCCCTGTACTATGTCCCAGAAGGTCTGTGATACAGGGAGCCCCACTCTTGCTTACAATGGCATTCGTGATTAACACGCATAAATTATAATTTTGAAAACAGTATAGAGAAAACAAATTTAAATATATATATATATACATATATAAAAATAATACAATATAAAATCAAAAAGCTACAGTAGGAACAAATATAAAAAAGTGTTTATTCTAAAAACTCATTATTCCATAAATCAAGTATGAATAAATAAATAAACACAAACACAATTATGATATAAATATATAGATAAAATATAATATAATACGAGTATAATATAGTATATTACTAAAACAATCTTTAACAAATCTATGTCATTACTTTTAGTACTTCTTCTGTTTTTTTGTTAGATAGATCATTATTTCTCCGTGGTCTAGCGGTTAAGTCCGTGGATTTAGACTCTAACCTAACCTAACCAGGGTTCGATTCCTGGTCGGAACACAAAAATATTTATTAATGTAAATAAATACATTTAAGTAATATTTAATTTATTTGTCACATTTCTCGAGTTTGGTACGCTGGAGACATCGACGAGCTTCCCAATTGTCATGATTGGCCTGTAGTAAAGTTGGCTAAATGTGAATCCGGTTATTTATAAGCGTGGTTTTTGACCACCCCGAAAGGGAAACGGTCGTGATGATACTTTACTTTTACTTTAGATCATTATTTCAGTTCTCACTCTTCCAATTTGTTTCCAGTGAATCAAAATTGTCTTGTCGCTTAAGCCGAAGTTTGCAATGGATCTGCTTCCACGATCACCTTTAATTCTTTATTGCCAACTAGGGTCTCCAGGGGGTTAGTTTAGTTGGTCAACATTTTCGATACCAAAAATACTTAACACTGCCCAAAATTTGGTCGCGAGCAGTCATTAGCAAGCTGTATTCATAAACCGAGTCAAGAGCGCGATATTTCCAGTAGATCATTAATTTTCATAATCTCAGCAATTAAGCAAAAACCGACCGTCCGAAGACAGATAAAAAAGTGGAAAAGCCAATTGAATTTTGCAAAGCTGTTTAAATTACCAACTTCACAAAAATGCACTTTGAGCGTGTTCTACGAGCTATTTCAATGAGAACAACAAATAGGTGGTAGGCAGAGTGATCGTGGTGATTTTCCCAGTCTAAGATTGCCCAGATAAACCTAGTAAAGTCCAACACCAACACAAACCACAAGTTTCGGGATCAGGCACTTACTATGGTGGGCGCAAGGTCACATAAAACATAAAAACAAAAAAATAATGGTAAAAATCTGAAATCCAAATATTTTGTTTTATTTCGCCAAACACGTTCTCGTTCGACAAGAGAACCTTGAATATTAAAATTATTAAAAAAAATTGTATAAAAATACCAAACTGATGTCGAACATGAGTGTCTGATTCCAGTTGCAAACATTAATGGACCATGCGCGCCACTTACCATATCAGGTGGGCGCATGGTCGCATGTCGTTCTAGTATTAAAAAAAAAAAAAAAAAAAAAAAAAAAAAAAACAATGCCCGCAATATTATGTGATCTCTTTGCGCTTAACCGAAGATTTTCATTTACCTATATCAAATTTCCATTATATTGAAAATATTTGAATAAATACCAGCTTTGATAAGAAACAGAGCTCATCTTGAGAAAATAATTCTCAAAGGGAAATTTATTCAGAACGAGAAAACAAACAACAGCGACGCGTCGTAAAATAAATACCTCATTATCTATAATAAAACTTACAAAATTTAAATGCAAGATACAGTTAACAAAGTTTCTTTTCATCATCAATAGAGAATTCATCTCACGCCTCCAATTCGCGGATGACAAAAGCCATCATGGCCAGCTCGCTTAAGGATCTTAGCAGGATGTTAAACGGTTTAAACGTGGCTTCCCAGCGGGTTAACCTCGGACAATACGAAAGTCATGTTTAACGATCATGTCAGACGAGGCCAATCTGCGTTGGAAACGCTACTTTCGAAGTTATGCAAAATTACGTCTACCCTGAACAGATTATCAATAAAGCATCTCATCGGACATTGCATTAAGATATGATATATATTTCAGCATTCATGTACTATAAATATTATTCGTGTTTGGTTTGAACTGTTTTAGGTAATTGAGCGTCCTTAAATTACCTGTCCACTTGTACTTGTATTGAGTGTTTTTTTAAGTGCATGAAAAGTTTTGATGGTTGTTGTCTATAGTTTGACAGTTGAGAATATCAAACTGTGTTAACATTTCGAGTCCTTCGCGCCATTTTGCGCGGAGATGTCAAGTGCAAGTATTTGTTTTGTAAATTAATTTACTGTAAATATTGTTGGTCAAAAGTTGTGTTGTATTGTTTACTAATGTTCTACAATGTGAATAGTTATGGAAAACGATAAATAGGACTTTGAATATGGGGCACAAGTTACAGTTTATTTTTTGCGGTTTTCCCGCGCTGTCAACTCCCATATTTTACCCGACGTATTTGGGCTATAATGCCGCGAGTGACTCCAGGAAAAGAATCAAACTCTGCAGCATCTGAAATTTGATGATGACCTCATTAACTCATAAAAAAGAAAGATATATTACTTCAGACTTGGCTGTTAGGCTAGACCCTTTGCCTTCCCTATCACCTCATTAATCATCCATCATGAGAAGAGAACAAAAAAAATGAGAAAATTTCTGTTCAGTAAGGCACTTCATCATGAATCGTTTAACGCTTCCAAATTGTGGAAATTTTCTTTTAAAAACATAAATTTGTTCGCGAAGTTCATAGAGCACTTCGTCCATTTTAAGGTCAACATAATCGGCCTATCATCATCATCATCAGCCTGTGTCTCTCCACTGCTGGATATAGGCCTCCCCCAAGGCTCGCCACTTCACACGATCTCCTGCCACTCTCATCCAACCCCCACCAGCGACCTACCTTAGGTCATCTGTCCATCTAGCGGGGGGTCGACCCACTCTGCGTCTTCCCGTACGTGGTCTCCACTCCAGAACTCGTCTACTCCATCGTTCATCGGTTCTACGACATACATGTCCAGCCCATTGCCACTTCAGCTTACTAATTTTGAAGGCTATATCGGTAATTTTTTATCCATCAGAGAAATACCAAGCATAGCTCTCTCCATAGCCCGCTGAGCGACCTTGAATTTGTGGACGATTTGTGTCAGTGTCCATGTTTCTGCTCCGTTTCTGGCGCAGCTTCCCGAATGCGGCCCATCCTAGCTGAATGCGTCTGTCGGCTTCTTTGCTGAAGTTGGCTACGCCTAATTGCATAGTCTGTCCAAGGTAGACGTACTTTTGTACAACTTCGAGAGTGGCATTACCCACGCAGATTGATCTCGGTACAACATGGTCGTTATACATGACTTTTGTCTTGTCTAAGTTCATACCGAGGCCAACCTGCTGGGACGCCACGTTTAAGCCCTTCAGCATTCCGCTAAATCGAATATAATAATCGGCCTAGTGAGCAAGCAATTCGTGCAGTTGTTGATCGTTTTATCGTCAAATATTGCTGCTGTAGCGCGAAGTGTTGAAGAAGACGCCGAAATGTCGAATCGTCGCAAAGTAGTGAAAAAATTGAATAATCAACTAGACTTTGTAACTTATACATATGCCGGGATTCATATTCAAAAAATAAATACTTACCGAAAATTATCTACCAGATTATATTATTTAAAAAAGTCATTTCAACAATATTTATGTGGTGTTCTCAAGCTCTTAAAAAATCACCCCATATTTTGTTGGATTTCTGCAAAAATGTGTAGTGATCGCCAAGTTCACCTCACATTGATTATGTTGTCATTGAATTTTATCTATATTAATAAATAAATAGCCAGGGCGCCGAGACAATAAACTTAACATTTACTCGTAAGTGCGTTGCGAACTGCAAAAGTGTAGCAAACCCTGACCTAATCAATTCTGCCAAAGAAAGTGATTTGTTACGTCACCAGATATTAATAAAATCTTGCTATAAATGAAAAATGTAAAAAGAAAGATATTCGCGTCTTCATTGAAAATAATGAGGTGTTCTGCGACATTCGTGAAATTTGTCCTCTGACAAAAGGCTGTGTCGTTGCGCCGGTTATTAATGACACGGCATCTTCTTTCGACATAATAAACTTACATTTGCAATGGCTCTTTTTCTTTAAAAAAACGAGAGTTGGTCGCGCCATTTTGCGTGCAAGTGCAAGTTTTTGTTTTATAAATTAATTGACTCTGGATATTATTGGTCAAAAGTGGTGTTGTTTTGTTTAATAATGTGCTACAATGTGAATAATTATGGAAAAGGATAAATTGGACTTTAAATATGGGGCACAAGTTGCAGTTTATTTTTTGCGGTTTTCCCACGCTGTCAACTATATTTTACCCGACTTGTTTGAGCTATGGTGCCGCGAGTGACTCCAAGAAAAGCATCAAATTCTGCAGCATCTGGAATTTGATGATGACCTCATAAACTCATTAAAAAGAAAGATATATTACGTCAGACTTGGCTGTATGGGCTAGACCCTTTGCCTTCCCTGTCACCTCATTCATCATCCATCGGGAGAAGAGAACCAAAAACAAAACGAAACTCTTTTTATTACCTTTTTTAATGGCTAGGTTTAGTTTAAGTATTTTTTATACCTTTATACCACACTTGGGTTCTAAAGCCAGCTCTTGAACAAAATATCGCGTTAATTAAAATTCCTGAAGACCAACGTCGCCGAGTGTTTTCATCTCGCTCTGACTTCTTTTCAAACAAAATGTATCCCCAACCCGCTGCAGCGTTATAGCAAAACGTTTTTTTTAAATATAATTATTTGTATATTTTTTTTGCGTGATCTCGAAACGTGTGGGTACACTTTACTGGGTTTATCGGCACGAACAGTCTGGCTGCCCTATTAAATTATTTCATTTAATATCATTTCATTACGTTTAATTTCGTTCCATTCCGTTCCGTTCCATTATATTCCATTCCGTTTCATTACGTTCCATTCCGTTCAATTCCGTTCCATTCCGTTCCACTCCGATCCATTCCGTTCCATTCCATTCTATTCCGTATAAATAAATAATAAATAAATAAATATTTCCAGACAGGTCACACAGCGCCATCTAGTTTCCGTGGTAAGCTACGATGCTTGTGTTACGGAAACTAGATGGTTGATAAACTACATATTATACTTTTTTTTTGTTGTAAATTATACATATAAATACACACATCAAAAAAGTCTAGGGATCAAGCATGTTTATGCGGATTTCTTGTGATTGAGATGTGGCTTTGTAATAAATTTATGATTTTATAAATTTATATGGATCCTTTTTGGTGCATTTCATAATTTAAAACAGGAACTGTCAATCAAATTCGAGTAAAAGATGAAAATCAGCTGTCAATATTTTCCCTATAAAAACATAAGACGCATTGAAGACATTATTAGTGCTACTGTTTCCCTACTACTGATTAAAACCAACGTTATTATGGAGCGGCGACGTCATTTAAGCAGGGAAGAAATGATCAGAGCCGTGGGAATGATAGAAGCTGGTTCCCGGCAACGTACTGTGGCTTTAGCTCTGAATACAAGTCAGAGTGTTATCAGTCGACTTTGGACACGTTACCGAACCACTGGTACCGTGGCTGAGCGCCATGGAGGACGGTATCGCTGCACCACACGGAGACAAGACCGATACATTCAAATCACAGCTCGAAGAACTCCAACAATAACCGCCATGATGTTAGCCGTGAGCCTTCATCGCTCTTCAGGGAACTTAATTAGCGACCAAACAGTCAGAAACCGCTTGCATGAAGTGAACCTTCATTCCCGAAGACCGCTACGGGTACCACCTATAGCAATGCACAATCGTAGGACTCGATATCAATGGGCTCTTGAACACAGAAATTGGACAGAAGAACAATGGCGTTTCGTGTGCTTTTCTGATGAGTCTCGTTTTGGTATGAGGCCGGATACAAGACGTATACGACACTGGAGAACCCCTGGACGCCAACAGCGATTAAAATCCTGCCAGGAAGTCCATCCTTATAGTGGTGGAACCATCATGGTATGGGCGGGTATTTCGATCGGCGGAAGAACTGAGTTGATTTGGATCAGAGGCAACCTCAACGCTCAAATTTATGCTGAGACGGTTGTATCAGACGTCATCGTTCCTCTACAAGTGCATATCGGTCCCTTATTTCAGTTAATGCATGATAATGCACGACCGCACACCGCAAGAGTTGTAAGACAGACTCTCGCCGCAGCTAACATCAATGTCCTGCCCTGGCCTGCTCAGTCGCCAGACTTGAACCCGATTGAGCATGCATGGGATATTCTTCAGAGAAGAGCTCTGCCGAATATGGAGGGTATCCAGTCGCAAGAAGACCTTTTTTTGTTGTTGCAACGAACATGGGCGGCCATTCCACAGCGTGATTTGGATGAACTCATTTTGAGTATGCCAAACCGATGTTCTTGTGTTGTTAGTGTTCGCGGTAGAAACACGGATTATTAATTGTTTAAGTTACCCAATAAAATTAAAAAAAAAAACTGATATTTCAGTCTTTTTTTCGAACTTTAATGTTAGTGGTTCAAATGTCAAAAATCCCTTTATTAGGAAAATGGCAATTTTTTTTACTAATGCAAAGGTGACTTGGTTTATCGTTACTGTAGACAAACGAAAACATTTTATTTGATCAATCCTTAAAGAAAATTTTAATGAATATCAATCAGGAGAAAAGTTATTGCAAAAATATATGTTGATCCCTAGACACTTTTGATGTGTGTATATAAATTTATACATATAAACACCCAGACCGAGACAAATTATATAACTTGCCCCCGGTGGGAATCGAACCCACGACCTCCCGATTGTTACCACTAGACCACGGAGGCGGTCATTTGTTTTGTTCTTAATCTTGATCTTGCTTTGGGCTACACTAATCTTATAATATTATTTTAAATAATGTCTTTAAAGGAATTATTATTATCAAAATATCGTTTTGCCATACTTGGGTAACCCGGCACACTTCTCGAATGAACATGCACACACCGAGGAAGTTTCGCCATATGGCCTGGATTTAACTCTATTTCATATTTTACTAAGATAAGCATTGTAACCGTTAACTAGAGGGATGATGTAAGAAGTTATTTAAAAAAGTACATATATTATTTTAAAGTACACACAGTTTTTATTATTATTATCTTATTAATTGTTATTATTACACACAAATCATAATATAATTATATATTAAAAATAATAAACTTAAAAATCTTTTTATATTAAAACTAAAATTAACAAAAAATAATTAGTATCATCACGACCGTTTCCCTTTTGGGGTGGTCAGAAACCACGCTTATAAATAAGCGGATTCACATTTAGCCAACTTTACTATAGGCCAATCATGACAAGTGGCAAGCTCGTCGATGTCTTCAGCGTACCAAACTCGAGAAATATCACAAATAAATTAAATATTTACATTAATAAATATTTTTGTGTCTCGACCAGGAATCGACCGCTAGAGCACGGAGGTAGTTATTATTAAAATAAATAGTCTTACATCATCATATCAAAACAGCCCCTAGAACATAGGCCTGGACCTCAACTGTTGCAGATGAACTTTTCAGATTTCTGGAGATATCGGCCTACACTCGCCAAGCAGGCCAGACGGGTTGGCGAGAGTCTGATGTAATTTGTTTATGATAATTGATTAACGATTCCACAAGATGGTATTAGTGGAACCGGGACCGACGGCTCTCCAACGCACTTATTACTGGACCAAATATGTTTAAATTTAGCAGAACAGAAACTGTCATTAAAAATGACATCGTCTGGCCAGCGTGGCGAGTGTAGGCCAAATTCTTCAGATATATGTTCTGGAAGGCCCATCTCCAACTCGTCTAGGTTGTTGTGTTCTAGGAGTTGTAAAGAAAAAAAAATGTTTGTTCCACAAATTTTATTCATTTGAACAATTGAATGTCATTCCCCGCGATCCGTGCCGTTTTGCTCTCGTGGCATGTGAACGAGTCTTATTATTATTATTATTTATTAGGTACACATAACAAAAATGGGTACAAAACATTTTTTAAATTTAAAATCTTTACAATACAGTTCCAGTACCATCTCCAAAAGCATGTGCACACAGCATGCAATTATGAAACATTTACATATATTAAAAAAAATATAATAACAATACAATACCCATAAGTATACTTCATCATCATCATCATCATCAGCCTGTGTCTCTCCACTGCTGGATATAGGCCTCCCCCAAGGCTCGCCACTGCACGCGGTCTTTTGCAATCCTCATCCAACCCCCACCAGCGACCCTCCTCAGGTCATCCGTCCATCTGGCGGGGGGTCGTCCCACTCTGCGTCGTCCCGTACGTGGTCTCCACTCCAGAACCCGTTTGCCCCATCGGTCGTCGGTTCTGCGGCAGATGTGTCCGGCCCATTGCCACTTCAGCTTGCTAATTTTGAATGCTATGTCAGTAACTTTGGTTTTCTGACGAATTTCAACGTTTCGAATTCTATCCATCAGAGAAATACCAAGCATAGCTCTCTCCATAGCTCGCTGAGCGACCTTGAATTTGTGAACCAGACCCACTGTCAGTGTCCACGTCTCTGCTCCGTACGACATTACGGGGAGGACGCACTGGTTGAAGACTTTTGTCTTCAAACACTGTGGTATGGACGATGAGAAGATATGTCGAAGTTTCCCGAATGCCGCCCATCCTAGCTGAATGCGTCTGTCGGCTTCTTTGCTGAAGTTAGCAGCGCCTAGCTGAATAGTCAGCAGCGCCTAGCTGAATAGTCAAGTATACTTAATAAATATTAATTTAGTTTTAGTTTGCTCGCCGTCCACAGCAAATTACTCCTTCCCAAAGGCCAGAAATAATACACTATAGAGAGCGAACACCTATTTAGGATTTTTTTATTTTTTTATTCCTAATATCTTGCACAATTTAATACACAGTTAATACATTAAAGGATAGACGGTCGCTAAAACCGTGTTTATAGAGGATAAGCACGGTGACATAAGGGCACGGCACGGTTTTTTTTTTTTTTTTTTTTTTTTTATATTAGCACGACATGTAAGCTTGCGCCCACTTGATGGTAAGTAGCGCGCAAGGTCCATGAATGTTAGCAACTGGAATCATACTCATGACTGATATCAGTTCCTAACACTATGCCGGATTGACTGGGCATGATGGCAATTCGAGCCTGATCCCGAAACGTGTGGATACACTTTACTGCGTTTATCGGAACGAACGGTGGACACTTCCCCGCCCCAGCAGACTGGGCAAATTACCACCATCAGTCCGCCTACCACCCATTAAACTATAAAACCTATAAAAACTATTATTATTTAAAAAAAAATGGCGGAAAATGCTGAGTCCAGCAAGCGGCGCAAGTATGTAAGTATATTAAAAGATTACATATTTGTGCCGTTTGCTGTAGAAACTCTGGGCACATGGAGTCCAAGCGCAAAAAAGTTTTTAAAAGACATAACACCGCGTCTTGTCGTCTCCTCAAGTCACAAGAGGGCTGGCTCTTTCTTCGCCCAAAGAATCAGTATTGCAATTCAGCGGGGAAATGCAGTCAGCGTTCTTGCCACCATTCCACGCGGACGGGACTTATATCCCTATCCTTAGTATTAAAATTAATTTATGTTATATGTTGTAAATATTTTTTTCGAATAAATGTTAATACCTAAAAAAAATACCTAATATTATGTAAGATATTGATACTTCAAGCATCTCCAGAATATCGCTTCGTCTTGTGCTCGGCTTCCAACGGGAGACCACTTCCTAGAGAAGTGCTCCTGGAGGAGAGCTGAAGTAGTTGAACCTAGACCCACTGGGTTCTTAACCCAAAAGTACACGAATTCCCGCTGAGATCCTGCCATGGAAAACAGGGGAATGTCCCCATCCCCAACCCAGACCAACGATGTTCCTGGGCCCCGCGCAGCACCTACTCCCTCTGCACCACCCCCAGCAGGGACGCCGGCACCGTCCACTGAAGCTTCTCGTACTCCTTAGCCTCCGTACCCTCACTACTGTGAGGGTACGGAGTCATGAGTACGGAGGTCATAGAAGTACCCATCAGGTACTCCTGATGGGTACTTCTATGACCACAAGAAGATGAAGATACGGAAGTTTTAGATTAATTCATTTTATTACTCTTAAGTTAATGATATTTTTATATGTATTTTAGTTGTAAGGTATTTATTGGCCATCTGTTGCCTGATAATAAACAATTTATTATTATTATTATTATTATTAGCCATCCGAGCCTGGAGGACTATGTCTACTAAGATATTATCCATATAAATTCAATACGTGAAGCTAAATATTATGTAAGTTACCACTGTTTAAATATTTGAAATGGCAGCCCCGCGGGCGATGTAACGCGACTTCATTGTTTTAAGAAATTAAATGCCATTCCTCCACACGACTCTATAGTCTTGATGCTTTTGTTTCATTTTAATATGAAACAAACTCATATATGTACATCTACACTTTGTATAATTGTACTGGATGGTTTTTAGGTTTCGATATACCTATAATTAATTTATTATAGTGCAACAATATAATAAATTAATTATAATATAATTTATTATAGTCAGGAGATTGTTAAGTGCGAATTTCTTCGACAAACCACCATAAATACTTGTAAGTGTTATTTAGGATTATTTATTGTACTCGTAGTAAGTTTTCATCACTGTTTTTTTTTTGTTTTATAATTAAATTTAAATTTTGATCGAAAAAAATATTTACAACATATAAAATAAAATTAATATTAAGGATAGGGATATCAGTCCCGTCCGCGTGGAATGGTGGCAAGAACGCTGGCTGCATTTCCCCGCTGAATTGCAATACTGATTCTCTGGGCGAAGAAAGAGCCAGCCCTCTTGTCACCGGAGGAGACAACAAGCGCGGTGTTATGTCTTTTAAAACTTTTTTCTTGTTAAATTCTAAAGTTACTACTTTCTTACTATTATTTTTGTGTGTTTCTTTTAAGTCATACTATTACTATCAGTGGAGACCTTTAATTGACCTCCTAAATCTTATATATGTTATATAATGTGTATTTTTGTGTTGTTGGTCTTCTCAAAAGTTTATAAATAAACAAACAAATTACAATCATTGATAATAGAGTACTAGATTTTTTTTTTGTTTTATTATAATCCTTTTTTTATCAGAATTTTTATAGGTACCAAAAATCACACTAATTTTCGTTTTACTTAACGAAATCATTTATAATTTAATACAATAAGAATAACATATTTTATTGAAGTAATTCTAAAAAATAAAATTAAATCAAACAGAACTTAATCACACAGTCTTCTCATATACATTTTTATATTTTTAATCAAAATTATAATAATAAGAAATAAAACTATTTAAAAACATATTAATAAAATTATCCTAAAAAACTAAATTAACAATAAAACTAACATCTAAACTATATATAAAAATATTCACCCATGACTTGATCAAGAACACTCGCAGCATTCCCCCGCTGCACAGCGATGCTGATTTGCTGCGCGAAAAAACTACCAGCCCTCTTGTCACATACATCGTTAACCAGCCGCTTAGATAGTTCTTTAAAGAACCCCCACGGTTCCATTGTCTCAAGATCAAAAGGCACAAATTCATAGTCATCAGCAAAAGACTCGTATTTTTTTTTTTTTTTATACTAGCACGACATGTGACCCTGCGCCCACCTGATGGTAAGTGGCGCGCAGGGTCCATGAGTTAGCAACTGGAATCAGACCCTTATATCCGACATCAGTCCCTAACACTATGCCGGCTTGACTAGATGCCTTTTCACACTTCGCTTGAAGGACTCCAGGTTATAGGAAAGTGGAAACACAGAGGCTGGAAGAGCATTCCACATCTTTATTGTGCGACAGATGTATGAGTCACCAAATTTATAGGTACGCGAAGGGATAGTGACTACGGTATGTGGGTGCATATTCTGACCTGTGCGTGTGGTTCGGTTGCGGAATGGGGAGGAAGGAGTTAGGTTATAGATCAACATCAACTCCAAGCAGGATTCGAATCAATGTCAAAGTGACATACACTAATTTTGGAAAAATGTCGATAGTGGAGAGTATTTTTACGAAATTACATGACAACAACATGGTTTGACGTTTCGCAATACGGATTATGGATTTCGCAGTGTTGAGTAACTTACACTCATGACTTCAGAACTTTACGCTGTGTCACAAACACGAACGCAGTTCTGCATATCGAGGCTAATCCTCCTTCCTTGCGTCGTTTTCCTCAATGCTGAGGGTCGTGACCCCCTCCACGGATCACTTCGTCTCGGACGATGCTGCGCCATCCGGGTCTGCACACGGCGGCATGCAGCGCACTCTGGACTGGGGTGTTAAGTATGGTTCGGATCTGGTCAGACCAACGGGCTTCGGCCACGGGGCCTCTTGCCTTCGATTTTACCCGTGATCACCAGCTTTTCCAGATTGCCCGAACTTTTTCGTGCTATATGACCAAAATATTCAAGGACTCGCTACAGGCAGATAGAAGAGAGCCTAGTAGTGACTTTGAGCTCCTCTCCGCGCTGTCCACGGAATGCGCAACATACGCCTCCAGCACCACATCTTAAAGGCGTCGACGCGGCTACGATCGAGGCTAATACGTTGGCAGAAATAATTGTCAGCCTTCCTGTCTCCAGACCTTTCCATCAGCCGCTTTGACAACTCCTTGGCCAGGCGCCTTGCTGATGGTCCCCATGGGCCCATTGCCTCGACCACAAATGGTGCAAATTTGTAACTTTAAAATTAATTGTGAATTACTAATTTGTCAAAATCGTAACCGGTACCAAGGTTATATCCCAATTACTTATATATTTTTTAAGTAGCCTCTACGCCCTACATAACTAAACCAATTGTGAAGAAATTTGGCAGAGATTTCACTTACGTATAACAACACCACCGTCCCCGTGTCTCAGAGAGAGAGAGTTCCACTAATACCAACTTGTGGAATCGTTATTAAATTGTCATTAAAACTCCGGTCAGCGTGGCGGGTGTAGGCAAAATTTTCCAGTTAAATGTTCTGGAAGGCCCATATCCAGCAGTGGTCTCTCGGTGTTCTAGGGGCTGTGATAATAATTTATAAATGCCGGTAAAAATGGTATGAAATAAACCAGTCGGGAAATAATTCATCAAAAAAGCCGTTATCATTATTTTGGCTAACTGTTCGCGAGGCATTATACGAGATTTGTGGGCACCATTTTATTTCTAGCATATTCTCGTCGCAATAATTGAAAAACTCCAAAAAAAAAAAAAAAAATGTTATAATCCTGACTAAAATAGCGCCATATTTATTTGCAAATCACAAGCAAAGTGGATACACAGAGGCTGGAACGGCATTCCATATTTTGATCGTGCGGACACCACGCGTAGGAATGGTTACTACGGTATGTGGGTGCATATTTTGACCTGTGAGTCAGTTGTGAAATAGAGAGGAAAAAATAAGGTTATAGAGCTCTTCAGATCTCTCGCCTTATTATAGATGGTTGAACACGCTCAGAGAAGCAATATCTCGGCGAAGATGTAGGGATTCGAGAGCTTCAGATACTTGCATAGTTGCATCGTCCAAAATTCGATCATCTTGCCTCTGCATTTGTAAGCTACTTAAGGGAACCATCCCGAAGATGAGAACAGTATTCCACGCATCATCTAATCTGTGCTTTAACAGCATCAGTCTGACTGAAGGCGGGAAAAACCTCTTCATCCTGTTCAGTATTCCGAGCTTTCTTGACGCTGTTATAATGATGCTCTCAATGTAATCCTGGTGGTTAAGGTTTGAGCGTTTTTCCACCCAGATAATGTTGTAGCTGGGTTGTAGATCCAGCGTGGTGCCCTGAAGAGTGGGGGCAGGAGATTGGAGGAGGGACTTCTTCTTCTTCTTTTTGTTGTCATTGAACGGGACAAGATTTAAGACACCCCTTTAGACTGTGAATAGTATTCCATGCATCGTCTGATCTGTGTTTTGTACAGCATCAGTCTGGCTGAATAAGGGAAAAACCGATTTACCTTGTTCACTATTTAAAGCATTTTTGACGCTGTTTCGGTGGTGCTTCATGTATTTCCACCCCTATAATGTGCTGGGCTGTATGTCCAGCATGGTGCCCTAAAAAGTTGGAGGAGGAGAGAAGGGCGACTTCTTGGCCGTCAGCATCCATCTGGGTCTTATTGGCATTAACCTAAATAAGATTTTAGATACTCCACAAATATATTGTATGTTGGGTGTCGTCCGGTTCTGCAGTTATAGTGCGCCGTGATTGCTCTAGTTGCTTACATCCTAAATCTTGAGGACTTAGATACTGCCCATGAGCCGTGCTGTTGACAATAAATGTTGCCCAGAGACAATATGCAGAAGTGCACTCTTGAGTGTTGGACGTTGGTGTTAACACTTTAAGTCAAGTCAATATGATGTCATGGCCTTAAATGTTACGATTAACATTATTAGACCTTGAAATAGAAGACTAGGGTAAACCGATTATTACTAAATTAAACATAATAGCAGTTGAAATTCTAAATTAAGTATCCATCTATGCTTGTATTTGCAGATGTTTTACATCACAGAATTAAAATAAACAATAGAAATTTATAGAATGTTGGTAGTTATTGATAACTTAAAAATAATTTACAACACAAAAAAACTTTAAAAATTAATTACAACATTTTTTTTTAAAGACGGTAATTGAAACATCGCCTAACGATGCGGCCCCAGCCTGAAGGGCCACCGCGGGAGGTCGCATGCCCGAATAACCGTGAGGCCTCATAAGGAGACGCCAAGGCGCCTACGGAATAAAACCCTATAAACCGTCTCTCTTTCACTGTTGGCCCTGCGTGCCTTAACAGCTAAGTCTGAGTCGTGGCTACGGAGTGAAGGCACTCGTTCGCTAACAATATTAAGAAAGATAAATAAATATTATAATGCATAGGTACTCGTAGTTATTATGACAATAGATCCTGCCAGGGAGAACAGGGGAATGCCCCATCCCCAACCCACGCCCATTAGACATCCGCGCCTAGACGACCCAACTGTCTGTCTGTGTGTCATGGTTGTCGCACAATTATAATAGTTTTTATAATTGAATGGATGACGTTGAATATTGTGGTCAACGAAAACATACTTCCTTTTAGTTTTAAGAAGAAAAAAAGTAATATAGTAATATTCTTATATTTTCTATCCTTAACAACCTTTCACAAAGTAACAAAAATATAAAAAACCCGTATGCCTAAAAAAACAACTTTTATAAAAACTGAAAATATAAAAAAAAACTAAGAAGAAAAATACAAGCCCATGGGTTCCATATCGTCTAAAACTTTAAGAACGGTTGAACTACCCTATTAAAATAATTTTATGATTGATACACACACAATAACAAAAATAAATTCTAATGGACATGATGGAGACTTCGAACGCTAACGATTTCTACTATATTTTTTTCTGTTCTATATGTAACATAATCCGTTTGTGTCCCATCAGAGTTTATACGAGTCAACAAGAGCTGGCGAAAATGCTAATGTAAGGAAATTAAATTTGACCCGTCTCGTCTGTTTTTGATGAACTCTGCATATTTTTAAAGAGAAAAAAATTCGAATCTACATACTATTTAGATGTGGCTGTTTATATCCGTTTAACAATGACGCAAGCAATAAATTAACATTACGCTTTTATTTAGTATTTGGAACATGTGACCTCGAACCCATCTTATGGTTATAAAAGACAGTTGGGGTGATACAATGAAAGGCATTTTATTTTTTCATTACAGCCCCTAGAACACCGTGCGGGTGCCGGGTCCATCGTGTGTCGATGAGAAGAATGGTGTCTCGAGCTTGCAACCGACAATAGGCTGGTTTAAGAAAAGGAGGCCTTATTTTATTTTATTGCGCGATAATACTCTCACCATCCACCATTCTACTCCTCTCCCTACCCAACCAAATACTGTATGATTCCGTTAATGCCGTCTTGGAAGCTCGTTCCATAAATGTATCTCCTGCAGACCTGCTTAGGCCCAATTCTTTCAGTAAGTGATGCAAAGATTTTGCTGGAACTCCTTTCGCACCAACTTCCACTGCGTAAAGCTGAGTCTTGAACCAGTTCCTGATCATTTCTTCTGTGAGATCATAATATTTATTCAACTTCATGTTGTGGTATTTTGGAATATTATATGACAGGGCTATATGACAGATTTTTCGTTGAATTTTAGCTGTAATTTTTTTATGGTGCAACAAACAAATTACAATCATTCACATTTTACATTTCTATGACTGAATTAAAGAACCAGACTGTAATTCTTGAGTAGTGCACACAACATTGAAAAATATATAGGTACGCGAGCAAGCTACTTAAGTACTACACACAAAACAAAGGGAAAATAAACAAAAAACATGCAAAAAGTTAAAAACAAATCAACTTAATCTAAATTTACACAATAAAATAAAATAAAACCTATAAAACATGCAAACAAATAATAATAAATTATACAAAAAAAAAAAATATATATATAATTAATTTAATACCTAACCTAAAATTATAACCTAACCTAATTAATATTGGTATGTTAAAAATAAATAAAATTTAAAATGTTAAATGTTTAAACCGGAATAAAATAAATAAAATAAAAATAAAAACTGAATTAAATAATTGCGAACCACTGAATTAAATAATTATGTTATGGGTAAGTGAATTCGAGGACATTCGCTGTGAGACACCTTTTGTATGCCGAAATCCTTGAAATGAACACATCAATCAGAGACCCGTGCTTAGTGTCTAGATCGTTGTACATAGTAAATTACCAAACGAATGATAATTAGCGCGGAATATAAAGAATGTTCGGTGCATGATGGGAGTCAGTAAAAAATAAAGCTCACTGTGTGACAATAAAGCGATACATTGAGGTTACATTTTATTGTGCTTGGCTCGTGTTTGCATAGTTATGGCCAGCGATTTGGATTCAGCTAAAAGCGCGCTGTGTAAATAGACGCATATGGGTATGTTAAAAAAGTGCCGGCCAATTTTCTTTTATATTTAAAAAAAACAAAATCCTTATTGTTTGAGACACAGGTCTATCATTTATTTATTTATTTTATTTGAAATCTTTATTGTAATTTACAATCGGCGAACATAATGCCGTAAGACATTCTCTGACCGTTGACCGTTGGGACAATATGAGATTTCTTCATTAGATCGAGGATAGTGAAATAATATTTTAAAAAAAATTTTGCAAGTAGGCATAGGACAATAGGAAGAATACAATCTAAGCATTCAATGGATTCACCGTGCGGTTGCCGAGTCCATCGAGTGTGGATAAGAGATGAGAAGAATGGCGTTTCGAACTTGCGACCGACTTATTGCGCAACAAGACGCTCACCATTTTACTTCTCTCCCTACCCAACCAAATTCTGTATGATTCCGTTAATGCCGTCTTAAAAGGTCTTTCCATAAATGTACTGACGGCAGTCGAGCTTAGGCCCAAATTCCTTCAGTAAGTGGTGCAAAGATTAAGCTAGAACTTCTCTCGCACCAACTTCCACTATGTATTATGCGCCTATACACGTATTTTATTTTCAATATTGGTGTATCTAGAGCAGTATATGATAACCATAATTAGAGAAGATAAAAAAAAAAAAACTAACATGCTGGCCCGTAAGTTTGCTCGCTGTACGGTGCCAGTAAAGATCACGCTTTTTAAGGCATTTTGTCAATCATTTTACACGAGCGGCCTATGGGTTTGCTACACAAACGTGTAGCAAACCTACAAAACTCTGCGCGTGCAATATAATAACGCTTGTGATGCTGTTGGGACTCCCGAGATTCTGTAGTGCCTCCAGGATGTTTGCTGAGATGCGCACGGATGGCTTCCCCGCCATCATGCGTAAGAAAGTATCATCCCTGATGGCGCGGGTATGCGGGAGTCCCAATTGCATCCTGAGGGTGGTTGCGGGGGGGCCTATTGCGCAACACTGGACTGTAGTACTGGTGGAAAGTTAGGTTAAGTTTATTTATAGATAGTTAGGAAGACAATAATAATTATATTGTAAAAATAATATGAATAAGTTAAATATAAAAATATGGATTATATCTGAAATAAAAATATTTGAATTGAATTAGGAATTGCGGATTGACGATGGTAACTCAGCGTCTAAATCCACGGACTTAACCTCTAGACCACGGAGACACATTTTTTTTATGAATTCAACTTTATTTATATGTCTATGACAATGTACGAAATCGCTGAGCTTCGTATCAAATCTGCAACACGTACAATATTGCAAGCAATTTTTTACTTCTCATCGATTTATGACTACAAATCGTTTTATATTTCTGTTAAACTCTATTTTGTTGATTTTGCTCTCTCTTTTTTATGATTAATTAGTTTCTTATTTAGTTACTGACTTTACGAATCATATATATTATCATACAGTATTTGGTTGGGTAGGGAGAGAAGTAGAATGGTGGATGGTGAGCGTATTATCGCGCAATCAAAAAAAAAAGGAGGCCTCCTTTTCTTAAACCAGCCTATTGTTGGTCGCAAGCCCGAGACACCATTCTTCTCATCTCCTACCCACACACGATGGACCCGGCACCCGCACGGTGAATCCATGGAATGCTTAGAAATTTGTCTTCTTCTTCTTCAAAAAAAAAAACTATCAATGTCTTTTTAGAGAAGGTGCCGGGTTCGAGTCCTGATCATGGCAAAATTTAATTCAATGACGTTTCTAAAAATCTAAGAACCGAAAGTAAAAGCGACTGACGTCAGTCGCTGACACTAGGCCGGCTTAACTGGACATGACGACAATTGACGCCTGGTCCCGAAGCCTGTGGATACACTCTACTTTACCGGCACAAACGGTGGACACTTCCCCGCCCCGGCAGACTGGGCAAATTATCGCCTACCACCTATTTGTGGTTATCGTTGAAAGTATGTGCCGTTTGCAATAATGTTAAATGCCAATTTTTACTTTAAAGGAGAACTAATATTGTAAGCTAGCCATGGTGATAGTTATGTTAAATAATATCATCATTATAATAACATCGCTTAAAACAAGACTTACTGATGGGGCAAAGAGGCTTTAGAGTAGAGATCACGGGCAGGACAACGCAGAGTGGAACAAACTCCGTTAGATGAATGGATGACATAAGGAATATCGCTGGCGGGGCTTGGATGAGGGCTACAACAGGCGTGTGCAGTGGTAAGCCTCGGACACACTACTATACCAGATGATGTCATAGAGGAACAACCTCTTATGGCATCCATTAATGACAGAATCCATAAAAGGTTCGTCTTTGAAAGGGATACAACGTTTAACTCCATGAAGAGAAGAACTCCAAAGAACTCAGGATCTACACTGACGGCTCAAAAACAGACACGGGCGCTGGCGCGGGGGCGGGCGCCTTTTCTATGGACTTGAACATTCACCTATCGATCCCTCTTGACTCCTAACAGCATATTCCAAGCAAAATGTGTACGCATCCTTCAAGCAGCGTAAGCTGTACTAAGGAGAGATGTTAGAAACTTTAACATCCGCATTCTTTCAGACAGTATGGTCGTCCTTCTGGCCCTAAAAAGCAATTACATCAGCTATGCACTTTTCTCGACTGCCACCTAGCCCTGGAAGCAGTGTGCAGTGACAATAAAATTTCGTTACAGTGGATAAAGGGTCACAGTGATTCACTGGGTAATGATGCGGCTGATGAACTGGCCAGAAGGGGGTCATCCACAATACCGATAAGCCCAGGACCAACAATCCCCCTACCATTCTAATTTATGATAAACTGCACGAGCAGATGTGGACATCGACCACAGACTGCAGACAGTCCAGGGAGGCCCTTCCCAACCCAGACAGGCACCTCACACGACGCCTCCTGAGCCTTGACAGAGTCAGGCTTCGAGTAGTGGTGGGGGTCTTGACGGGACACTGTGCCTTTAATAAACATCTCTATATTCTGAACATTACAGATAGCCCACTGTGTAGAGGATGCATGGCGGAGGAGGAGACGGCCGCGCATGTGCTCTGTCGCACAGTGTGGCTGCGCTTAGACTAAGGTTCCCCCAGGACGAGGACTCTTCCGGAGGTCTGCAGGAACGTAACGGGTCTCCTGGCCTTCCTGGAGATCGGATAGCTCCGTTGAAGGAGTAAAGGTCACGCACAGTGATCCAACGGAGACTAAGTGCGAAAAAACCACCGTAATCACAATCACAAGCCTCGGAGGAGGTCTATATATAACAGTGGAGAGACACAGGCTGATAAAGACGATGATAAGCACAAAAAGATTCATGGATATTAACTATAAGAATATTGGGGTTGGTCATAAATGTAATTGTAAATTGGGCAACTTCTCACCTTGGATACGGGCAATAGATAAATAGAGGCCAAATTGTGACGTAATTGAGTTAACAAACTAAATCTATGCGCTTCCACGCCACCGTTTTAATCTAATATTGCCCCATTACCTACATATTGCGCAAATATAATTTTACGTCTAAAGTCGGTTACACATACAAAAAAATAAATTTATTGATGGTCTTGAAATGTTGTGTTGGCAGAGAATGTTGGGCATATCATGGACGGAGTTTTGAACCAACAAATCGTTTCTGGAAGAGCTGGGAATAAAGCAACGTACTTAGAACCATGTTTGCTGTAGACTTTAGGCCCGTTGGATATGTAGCGATTATTATCGACAATGGCCAAGGATGAATGTTTTCAGCTGCAAACGACATCCTTTGCCTCACACAATTTGTAAGAAAACAACTGTCAGAGAGATTCACTTTTCCTTCTCGCTGTAACAGCTGCTTCGGACTAGCCTTGCTTAAAATAATTACTGTTTTAATTCTAAATCCATATATCTTCACCTTTCTTTTCTGCCAGATATTGTCACCCCCTGAGCTTGGGTAAGTATTGAATAGAAAATAGTACGCGGTTACTTGATGACGTGCAGTGACTTTAATTTATTTTGTGCACCACCGCTGCTGTGTTACCCGTGCGTTCCAGGGTTGTATGTCTGGACTTTAGAGCTGGGACCCAGCTTGAGAAGATAACCCCGCTGCCCAGGATCCCCGTGACGCCTCGTTGTCCGCTTGGGATCGGCAGCGCTCTCCGGGTCCCCATCTTCAGGCTCTCCGAGGGAAGGTACCCCTACGTACGGTCAATGAATGTATTAAGAGTGATAGGGCTAAGTTTTGGCTACGACCCTCCCTTTGTTTAATAGTAGAATCTCTTGTCTTGTTAACTTCACTTTACTTAATATATTAACTTCCTTTGCTTAATTCCTTTGTTTTATTTTAATGTCCCGCTAACGTAACAGGTACAAGCGCTAAAACATTTTTAAAAAACATCACTCCTCGTTTAATTGTCTGCTCTAGTGACAAAAAGGCTGATTCTTTCCTTGCTCAGAGAATTAGCATAGCCATTCAGCGAGGGAATGTGGCCACTTCACATTCTTGCCACCATGCCGCGCGGACACTTTTTATATTTAAACTAGGTTTAGTAAGTAGGTTTTTTTAAAAATTTATATTAACATAAAATATATTATATATATATTAATATATATTGAATTCCCCCTAGATTTGTATTATCTTTATGGTCACGGTTGACATTTTTCTTCTTTCAAACACTAGCACTTTGGTTTTTCTCGCATTCAAACGGAGTCCTTTTTCTGCACATTCCATTTCTATGACTGGTGATTGCAGTTGTTGTTCCGACGATGCCATAAGAACAGTATCATCTGCATCTTGTAATTAACAATGTATAAACACCTTTATACCAAATATATATACGTGTATTCAGCATAGATATACAAATGCTAAGATTGGGGCAGGAAGTACACATATTTGTTGATATCTCTATGTCGTGTATGAGGGAAATGTCACGAGATATGCTAATGACACATGCTTAATACGTAGACGAAAGAGATACAGACACAATGTCTTAAAACGATGATGATTGCGTTTCAAATCTAATTTTTATTTTAGAAAATATAAAATTTATTCGAAGTTAATTTATATACATTAAATATAAATTAAAAGCTACCTAAATAATAAAATTTAAAATAAACTAAACTATAAACATGTCCTCTAGAGACGTCCCATCCCAAATAGTCCCAAGGAGACTGGCAATATTTCCCCTCTGTATAGCGAGGCTAATACGTTGGCAGAAATAATTCCCAGCCTTCCTGTCTCCAGACCTTTCTGTCAGCCGCTTTGACAAATCCTTGGCCAAGCGCCTCGCTGACAGTCCCCATCGTCTCGACCCCAAATTTGCGCAAATTTGTAACCAATATCAAGGTTGGCGTATTTGCGCAATTTGAGGTTCTCCGCAGAAAACGCCGCTCTCCCCGCGTCAGACGAGGGTGCAATTCTAATAAATCAATAAACTGCATAAATAGTATGTAAGCATAAACTAAATAAATACTCATCAATATGTACTTATTTTAATAGATATACATATATGAAGATAATATTTAAATAGGATATTAAAATTTGTGAAGTTAAAATAGATTCTGCTTGTTTTAAGTTAAGTTAGAAATTATTAAGTAGTTTTTTAAAGATGTGAATGCAATGAGCTTGTCTGATAATCAGTGGAAGTTTGTTCGACAAATTCGAGCAGACGATACGGTAAATTAATCTAAATATCTGCTGGAAGTGTGGGGTGGGATTTTAAGTTGGTTTTGTTGGATGGTCAACTACGAATTACTTATAATTGTTTGTATAAAAGAATAATGTCTAATTTATTGTCTTATGTCAACGTCTGTCTGAAATAAATAGTAAAAGAGAAGAAATGGTATTTTCCTTGTATTAATATTTAGAGGAACTTTGAACAGGTTTTTATGAGAAAAATAAAGAGGGCGGTCGTGCGAATCATAAAGAAATTCAAAGTGTGTTTTAAGATAATAGGGAGCTATAGGGTTGTAAATAATATTGCATAGAAAGTGAAGAAGATGTGCTGACCTGCGAAAGCAGATATTGAGCCAATTTAACTGTGTATGAAAATGGGAGACGTGGTCATACTTACGCAAGCCGAAAACAAAACGGATACATAAGTTTAGAAGGCGATCCAGTTTATTTAGTAGGTCTTCAGTGAGATCGGGATAGCAGACGTCAGCATAATCTATAATAGGAAGCAGCAGAGCTGTGACTTACAATAATACATCCATGTGTATGAAATATTGTGAGTGTTAATAATTTGTAATTTGTTATGACTTTTTAAATGTTTGCGTTAAGAATTAGAATTGTATTTGTGACATGACTATAATTGCTGTTATAGGGTCTACCCGTGTAATTATTATAAATAAATAATAAATAAATGCAAGTACCCTGTTATATGTTTGATTGCCTCTAAAAATTAAAAATGCATAATTTAATGAAGTAACATTAAAAAAAAAATCACTACCTTACTTTAGAATCTTAATTTACAAATTTTGTAAATAATAAACAATAAGGTGCAAAAAAACGGAAAATAATAAATAATATATACTAATACATAAGCAATGTTATACATATACATATTTATTTATTTATTTATTTATTTATGGTGCAACAAACAAATTACAATCATTAACACTTTACATTTCTATAACTGAATTAAAGACCCAGACTGTAATTCTTGAGTAGTGCACACAACATTGAAAAATATATAGGTACGCGAGCAAGCTACTTAAGTACTACACACAAAATAAGGGGAAAATAGACAAAACAACATGCAAAAAATTAAAAACAAATCAACTTAATCCAAATTTACACAATAAAATAAAAAATATAAAAAAACCTATAAAGCATGCAAACAAATAATAATAATTTATATAAAAAAAGTAAAAAATAATAAAAGTATAATTAATTTAATACCTAACCTAAAATAATAACATAAATATAATAATATACGTACTGTCAACAGTAAAGGAAACGCGAAGAGACAATTTATATATGTAGTACCAATTTAGAACGGTTTATGTATATTATTAAGACATGGTATTTACTTAAATAATTTCGCCTCATGATTGTTGGTTTAGGAGTTACCTTTGGAGAAAATGACGTCATTTGGAGGTAGGTATTTTATTTTACTAAATATATATGTTAGATAAAGTCAGAAACGAGGAAATCCGTCGGAGAACCAAAGTTACTGATATACCCTTCAAAATTAGTAAGCTGAAGTGGCAATGGGCTGGACATGTATGTCGTAGAACCGTAGGTGGGGGTTGGATGAGAGTAGGCCCTTTTACTATTTATTTATTTATATTCAAAAAAATCACAGCTATAAATATATTCTATTATAACTAGGACCCAAAATTACATTATTATAGATTATTAGATCTTAAGCCAAAAATATTTTATATAATTTATACAGTTCTGGTTAAATACTAAAATTTATATATATATATATAAGTATATAAAAAAAATATTTTTACAAATATTGTTATTTTTAACTTAAAATAACAATATTTGTAAATAACATACAAGAAGCAAAAGATTATATTGAGTGTGAAGATTAATTATCATTATTATTTAATACATAATTATTGAATATTAGGATATACCAAACAAACAAACATTGTTTTGTTACCTATACGATACATGCCTTCCCTTAATTTT
This sequence comes from Tinea semifulvella, assembly GCA_910589645.1. Classification (NCBI taxonomy): domain Eukaryota; kingdom Metazoa; phylum Arthropoda; class Insecta; order Lepidoptera; family Tineidae; genus Tinea; species Tinea semifulvella. The sequence continues at coordinate 5,811,776 of OU342620.1, forward strand.
GTCCCTATGCTCTCCTTCATACCTACCCTTACGCGTATTTCGAACCTCATTTTTATTGCATTAACTCAACTCTCATGCGTATTCTGACATATCCACGTTTCGCTTCCATACATAAGTGTTGGTACCAGCATGGCATTGTACTAACATACTGATGTATATACCTAGATTTTATTTCTGAACACGTTTTTGTAATTTAGAAGTGTGACACTTGGAATCCTGGAATGTTCCCCCAGCCGGTCGTCCGCCCGCACTTAAGTGTCACGACTTTCATGAACCTGTATCTCAGAACATTTTAATAATAAATTAAAGTTTTAAATAAGTAATTACGGTAAAATAGTGTTTTATAATTTTAACGGGTCTTTACGCGAACTCCCGAGTGATATATTTCTCCCGACGTTTTAGTCTAGTTGCATTGGCTGTGGTCTAGGTCGACTGGAGCCTCGTGCATAATGGACCTACCCACTTATCACTTTAAATATATTATATATTACTACCCTCATCGTGTAAGTGGTTTATTAGTATATTTATTATGTGTATATATTATACATGTAGCATTACGACTTAGGAATAGTGTTGCTAACGGAAAAAATAATAAACTATTATTGATGGTGTTTGTATTAATATAAATAAATAAATCCTACAATAAAATACCTACTTACTAATAAATTAATTAAATATAAATCTAAATATAATATTACAATGCCACCCAAAGAGAATTGTCTATGAATGTCTATGACATGCGTCTGCGCAGGCGTTTTAAAAAGTAACGTAAAGGCGGACGAGCTGTCAAATCGGCTTGATTTGCCATAGGAGAAAGAACATCACTACTTGAAATTTTATTTTTATATTTCTAAGAATGTCGATCATCCATTGGTGATACAGGAGAAACAAAGTTTAAAAATATTTTTTTCACTCCACCCTACTGTACAGCGGGGGAATGCTGCAAGTGTTCTTGGCACATTATCACATAATCAGCTCATTTGTGAATATTTTTATTTATATTTTTTAGTTTTATTTTCAATTAAGTTAATATTTTTAATTCATCCTTCTTTCAAATTAATTATGTCACAGAATACATTATATTATTATTATTAAGTGATATGTATGCAATTCGAAGCACGCTTCAAAGACAACCCGTATTTTGGTGCACTTAGGTAGGTTTGGCCATAAAATGTGTTATCTTGGACCGAAATCAGCCGAGGGTCCGAGCCGATTGAAATTCAAAGCCCCAAAACACTATCCATTTGACCGAGCATATCGTAGAAACCATCTTCAAACTTTTGCGATTATTGGACTTCAAATGATTGTTAAATTACTTAGCATTATTATCACTGTTGGAGATAGGCCTTCTAAAACAAACATCTGGAGAATTTGGTCTACACTCAGCACGCTGCACGCGCTGGCTAGACGGGTTGGCCAGGTCCTGTTGTCAATTTTAATGACAATGTTACGGCTTATTTCCATGCACCACAAATCGTAGTGGCATCAACTACCGTCACTGTTTTACGTGCTCGAGTTCGATGCGAGCCAGTCGTATTAGCTTTGATAATCTGAAAAAGTAAAGTACTAAATCCGCTTCTATAAAGCTTTGTGATAATACTTCAGTTTCATTGAACAGAAAATTATTTAAGTATTTTTATAGGCCAAAATCTTTATGTTAATTACTAAACACATATTCCATAAAATCTTCTCAAGCATCACAAATCGGCCAAAAATATACTAGAAAAACAAACGAATGAGCAACGTCACGCTCGAGTAAATTAGCACAACACTGGTTTTTTCAATCGAGAAAATTGTGTGAGAAACAGAAGAAATAATGTCATAGACGTACATCATAATGACAGGCTGGTAAAGCTTTTCTAAAATGCTCACTCAACTTTACTAGCTATATCTCCTAAGGTATTTATTTAGTTCAATAATAATAATAATTAAATATTTATTTGTATAAATGTCATATTTACAGGTCTTAAAGTAAACTTAAGAGTAGGTACATTTGCCAAGTTTTGGCGAGCAAATATTTTATACATGTGTCAATACAAAGATCACAAATAGTAAACCAAGTCATTTTTTGTAATAGTAAAGAATTCATTGATATTATAATAACATCTTTCTATTAACCATTTTTTTATTTGATAATACACAGCTTGTTTGGTAACTGTCTAATTTCTTTAGGTTTGTTGTTGTAAACCTTGATACACATAATATATTAGTTCACACTAAATAATGTACTTTTATGACTGGGAATTTTAAGTTTTGTAGTGTCCATGCGACTAAATTTTCTTCCTGTATCACATTTGATATTTACGTGGTGTAAAGAAAAAAAAATCTTCCTGAAATGCTGGAGCCAACTAACGAATTTAAAATGTATTGGCTTAATACCGAATTTGCATAAATAGCTATTTACCCCTTTATAATAGCATTTTTTTTTAAAGTATTAAAATGTATCCTTAGGAGATAGACATATTCCATCGTGGTCTTATCTGTAGACCTATATAAGATACACAATTCCACCATACATTATTTTGGTATATCTCAAAGGGTTGAGGCATTATTTTCGTTGAAAGCTCCCACAGACGGTTTATTTTTCCGACACCTCCAACAAATATCGGTATACCCCCAATGGGTACTACTTTGACCACAATAAGATGAAGATGCGGAAGCTGTAGTGCAGTGTATATTTATATTATATATATCTTATTTTTTAAGCTATATATCTATGGTCCTTTTGTATACTCGTTTATTTTTGTATATTTATTATTATTATATTATTAATGTTTACAAAAACTTAACAAATTATATACTTAAACCTGCCTAGAGAACCACTCTATCCATTGGTGAACACAGCATGAAAACCGGTTTAGTAGTTTTTGAATTTACTGCGAACAGATACACTCACATGCACTCGCTACGCTGGCCAGACTTGTACATAAATAATTTGTAAAATGCGGAAGTGGAATTCTTGGCGGTATGCCTTCATCTCAGATCCCGGACTGTCCACCCGCACCAGTGTCGATGCAGAGAACCAGTCCATCATCTCAGACATCATGAGCTGTGCTAGAAATGCACACATTCCTCGTCACGCGGCTCTCAATCATCATCCGAAAGGCTCTTGTCACTGCTGGAGTACTCGCAATCTTAGAACCCACTGGGATTGTGCGGAGCGATAGCAAGAGACCTGACGGAATGACTGTTGGGCCGTGGAAACTTAGCAGATCTCTGGTGTGGGATGCGACGTGTACGCATTAGCTCCATCTCACATCCAGGTGGTCTTGGAAATTTCGTCGTTTTTTGTTGAGTACCTCAAGTTGTGTAAATACAGATCAGGAATTTGCGATTTGAGGTAGAGACGATGGTCCCATGGAGAACCTTTGCCAAACGCCTGACCAAGGAGTTGTCAAAGCGGTTGGCAATTATTTCTGCTAAAGTATTAGCGTTGCTATACGAAGGGAAAATGTTGCCAGTATCCTTGTGATTCTCGGATGGGACGTCTCTAGAGGAATTAATTTATAGTTTAGTTTATATTTAATTTTTGTTATTTAAGTAGCTTTAAATTTATATTTAATGTACATTAATTTACTTCGAAAAAAAAACAACTTATATATTTTTATTCTTCATATAAAAATAAATAATTTTTTTTAGAGAACCTAGACTAATATAAATAAAAATAATAGGGACGTGCACTATAGATAGAATCAACTTAATTATAGGTGACGGCTCTTAAAACGCCAGAAGAAATCCGACACTTCGTTTCAACTACCGCCAACGTGAGGACGTGTTAAAATGCAGATGGCTGTCGAGGCAATTAATAACCTATTTTTAAATGTATTAGGTTGATTTTGTAATACATATTTAATAGCATTTATGTTATATTATTTCTGACCGATCGCTTTCTTCGTCGTATATTATTAAGAGAAAGAGATAGCATGTACGTAGAGGTCCGATTGACAGTTTCTTACAGTAATATTGTATGTGACTATTAATGTTATGTCCGTGATCGGGTGCTGCTGGGACCTCTGCCGAACACGTTCAATTTATTGTTCTTAAATTAACAGAGGTTTTTGCGTTTTGTCAACTTTCGGGTTGCACATAGGCATGTAGTCTACCTTAATTCTGACTTGCCTGGTGGGTTACTGCTGTACCAGGTATTGTATTCTCATAGGTACTGATAACTAAATTTAAAAGGTTATTAATTGATCGTTGTGGTGCAGTTCTGTATATGTTTTATTTTGTAAATCTGATATAGCTGAGTTTTCCTTGCAGATTCCTTTCTCAGTCAGATTAAACATTAACAGGTCACTGGAATTTGCTAAGCTGCTGGTCTTCTGCTAACAGCTTACTTATTGGACCACTTTGCTGCTTAGTCTTCTACTAGCAGGAGTAGAATCATTCAAAATAATTAAATTAATGACGTTTCATAAATGCCAGTAATAGGTTTACGTGAATAAAGATATTTTGACTTTGACTTTGATCTAGTTGAATTCTTGATCGTAGGGGCACGTCCCTTAATATTATGTCTACGTAAGAGATAAAATATATTGACTCTGCGTTATCCCGCTGCGACCGGCGTCAGAGATTGTTCATGTGGAAAATGGTTTTAACACGAATTCCTTGATACAAACGCCAAATCATCAGATGAAATAGAAGCTACATTGAATTTCATTTAAGTTTTAACTTACAATATAATGGCCATACATAATAAATCAACCACAAACATCATAGTGAGTTTTATCCGATTGCGTTCTGCAATGATAGCATTTTTGTATTACTAGATCGTTTATATACAATAAACATTGTTTGCAAAACATTACAAATGCTGGTTAATAAATGTTTTTATTCGACAGAATAATACCTAAAGAATCATAATAATCGAAAATTGTATCCGCTCGGCATGGTGGCAAGAACGCTGGCCGCATTTCCTCGCTGAATCGCTTTGCTGATTCTCTGGGCGAAGAAAGAACCAGCCCTCTTGTCACCAGAGCATACAATTAGACAAGGGGTGATGTTTTTTAAAAAATAGATAGCATGTGATATAATTATATATATGGTATTTATAGGTGGTAGGCGGACTGATGGTGGTAATTTTCTTAGACTGCTGGGGCGGGGAAGTATCCACCGTTCTTGCCGATAAACCCAGTAAAGTGTATCCACACGTTTCGGGATCAAGCTCGAATTGCCGTCATACCCAGTCAAGCCGACATAGTGTTAGGGATTGATGTCAGTCATGAGTCTCTAATTCTAGTTGCTAACATTCATAAGGTCACATGTCGTGCTAGTATAAAAAAAAAAAAACAAAAAAAAAAAAACAATTTACATTTCTGTACCTACATGTTTCTCATTTCATTCCTTTCTTTTTCCACGGCGTTGTTTTTTAACCTACTCCAGGTCTCACATAGTAAGTTATGATTTTTTGAAACCTAATGAGCACTCATAGTTCAAATATAATAATAATAATAAATTATTTATTGTACAAAACCAAAATAAGTGAGTACAAAGGCGAGCTTAATGCCGTAAATTCATTTTCTACCAACTAACCTTTGTGATTGAGATCTGTTATAAGCGGTGCAGATAGGTTACGTAGACATTTGATGATTAAGTAATAATTTATTACTAATACATACACAAAATAATATATAATGAATTAGACAAATATAATCATATCCTACGTAAACTAAGAAATAGATAATTAAATTATACATTAAATTATAAATTATATATATATATATATATATGTATGTATTTTATATTTATGTATAATTTAATTATCTAATAACATCCCTGATAACAGGGATTCCATATTTGTGAACAATAGTCAAGATGACTACGGGCATAAGCGCAGTACAAAACTTGTATATATATATATATATATGTATTTTATATTTATGTATAATTTAATTATCTATTTCTTAGTTTACGTAGGATATGATTATATTTGTCTAATTATATATATATATATATATATATGTGTATTTTATATTTATGTATAATTTAATTATCTATTTCTTAGTATATATATATGTATATATATATCAATGTATATATATATCAATATATTTAGGTACGGAGTTATGGCGTTTTATTTTGTTTCTGAAGTAAGTAGGTACTTGTATAGTTTGTGTTTAAATAGTTTTGGAGATAGTGCCTGTCTGACAATTAAAGGAAGCTTGTTCCACTGGCGAGCTGCAGATACGCTATAATACCCGTAAAAAAGGTTGCATCTAAAGTTTTTTTTTCATCCAATCCTAAACCCATTCGAATAAAGGGAAACGATATCATTTTATTTTATCTAAGTGTCTGAAATTCAAAGTCAAGCCGAATAAAGGCAATGTAGTGGGCAAGGGCACACTGGATTTGTACGTGCAGACGTGATACTTAGCGCTGTGGCCGAGAGTTACAGCTCCATGCTGAGCTGATTCCTTATTTGTCACCACACATCTTGTGGACACCACTAGGTTTTCTTATAGCAATAAAATATATATCTTTCCTTCTTTCTTTGATAAGGTGAGTAGTCAGACATCACACATCCAGATTGTTTCTTATACTGAGCACTTTCCCTATATATAGTACACTTGTAACGATTGTATCGGATGCGGCCATGGAATAAATATTGTTGGCCGCAATCGACATCCTTTGCCTTGCATATATTTAAGACGTCACCTGTCTATATAGATTTTGACATTTGGCCCTTTTCAAAAACAGACTGTGAGCAATGCGCTGCTACTTATTTTTTATTTTTTTGTTCTCTACTCCCGATGGATGATGAATGAGATGATAGGGAAGGCAAAGGGTCTAGCCCATACAGCCAAGTCTGACATAATATTTTTTTTTTATGAATTAATGAGGTCATCGTCAAATTCCAGATGCTGCAGAATTTGATGCTTTTTTTAGAGTCACTCACGGCATTATAGCCCAAACACGTCGGGTAAAACATGGGAGTCCACAGCGAGGGAAAACCGCATAAAATAAACTGCACTTGGCCCCATATTCAAAGTCCAATTTATCGATTTCCATAACTATTCACATTGTAGAACATTATTAAACAAAGCAACACCACTTTTGACCAACAATATACACAGTAAACTAATTTACACAACAAAAACTTGCATTTGACGTGTCATTAAGATGAATCGATTGACGTGCGAATCATCAAAATAGGCATATGCGTTTGGTCTTCAGTGTGCCACAAACATTCATATATAGGCTGATAAACACATAACCCTTTGCGTCATGCAGTCGGGTTATTATTTAAAACTGAACACACTCTAAAACCACATCGTTAATCGGTCGGTTCTTTGACAGATATTATTTTTTTTTTTTTTCAAGACAGATCACACAGCGCTATCTAATTTCCGTGGTAAGCTACGAGGCTTGTGTTACGGAAACTAGATGGTTGATAAACTACATATTATACCTTTTTTTTTCTAAATATATACATATTATACATATAAACACCCAGACCGAGACAAATTATACAATGTACAACTTGCCCCCGGCGGAAATCTCCCGAGTTCACGGCAAAGTTTGTTACCACTAGACCACGAAGGCGGTCAGTATAGCCACATTAGCTTGCTAATTTTAAAAGCGCGGTGTGTCTATGCCTTAAAACCTTTATCGTCGCCGGGTAATCGATCACCAATTCTTCAATACTTTTATCCCAAGTAATCTAGTACTTTTTGGAAACAAGAATACTTTTTTCTGCGATTTTTTGCGTATAATTTAGGTCAGCAGTTTTTGCCCAATCTGCTGCCACTACTTGAAGTATAATCGGAAAGACAAGTTTTATTCAAAGCAATCTATACCAGCACTAGGCACATAATGACCTACACATCGATAATATTGTTGCAAAGCTAGTAGGGCCCTCGGATTTATAATGAGGTCATGTAAGCCCTTTAAGTGTATGAAGACGTTAAAAGTTTTGTACTGCGCTTATGCCCGTAGTCATCTTGACTATTGTTCACAAATATGGAATCCCTGTTATCAGGTCTATATATTGAGACTTGAGAATATCCAAAAAAGATTCATTCGTCATCTCAGATATAAATTTAAGCTACCTAATCGCCCATACGATACTATGTGTCACAACTTACATATTCTTCCATTGGAAGTTCGACGTAACATCACTGATGTTGCATATTTAATAAATGTAGCAAATGGTATAGTCGATAGTCCTGAGTTGCTGGCTTGTTTGGGTTTACGAATACCTAGGTTTAATCTTCGATGTCCCCCACTCTTGTTCGTACCATATGCTAGTACCAGGTATAGACAGAACAGTTATTTATTAAGAACATGTAACAACTATAATATTCTCCGCCTCCGTGGTCTAGTGGTAATAAACGTTGCCGTGAACTCGGGAGGTCGTGGGTTCGATTCCCACCGGGGGCAAGTTGTACATTGTATAATTTGTCTCGGTCTGGGTGTTTATATGTATAATATGTATATATTTACAAAAAAAAAAGTATAATATGTAGTTTATCAACCATCTAGTTTCCGTAACACAAGCCTCGCAGCTTACCACGGAAATTAGATGGCGCTGTGTGATTGTCTGGAAATATTTATTTATTTATTTATTTATTCTTGAGGAAGATTTGGACATAGACATGTTTAACTCCAAAGCAATATATATTAGACGTCTAATGACGCTTCATTACGTTGAATCGATCATCGGCAGCAATCCCTAATGAGTGATTTGTTTTTTCATTATCAACTTACTTATGGTTCTCTTGCTCTTTATTACTTAACTTTAAATTTATATGTGAAAACCTTTTTAATAGTTCTTAGTGAATTTACTATATATTATTTACTATAATATTGTCAACTGTTGGTTTTCCAAAATGAATAAAAAAAAAAATGTAACATCTATCCTTTTCTTAGATAATACCCGTATATAAAACACGCCGACTTGATGGATAACAAAACCCAAAATTGATTACTTGTTTCATAATTGCATGCTGTGTGCACATGTTTTTGGAGATAGTACTAGAATTGCGTTGTAAAGATTTGAAATTTAAAAATGTTTTGTAAGCGGTTAAGTCCGTAGATTTAGACTTGGAGGTACCGGGTTCAATTCCTGGTCGGGACACAAAAATATTTATTAATGTAAATAAAAATACATTTAATTAATATTTAATTATTTGTGACATTTCTCGAGTTTGGTACGCTGGAGACATCGACGAGCTTGCCACTTGTCATTAGGCCTATAGTAAGGTTGGCTAAATGTGAATCCGCTTATTCATAAGCGTTGTTTCTGACCACCCCGAAAGGGAAACGGTCGTGATGATACTACTAAGTTAGGTTAATACTTCATCTGATGATCTATTTCAATTAAATGATTAAAACTACTTAAAAGTAAAAAATATAACACTTAAATATAAACTAAAACTAATAAAAAATAAACTATAAGTAAAAAATGTCCTCTAGAGACGACCCTTCAGTGATAGTCCCAAGAAGACTGGCAACATTTCCCCTCTGTAAAGCTAAGCTAATACGTTGGCAGAAATAATTTTCAGCTTTCCTGTCTCCAGACTTTTCCGTCAGCTGTTTGGAGTAGCCTTTACCGAGATATTTGCGCAGCTTAAGCAGTTAGTTTAAGTTAGGTACTTTGTTATTTCTATGAGTGGAAATTTATAATTAGCTTAAAGAATCTTACAAATATTGTGTATCTAATTGCAATGGTTATAAATTTTCCAAATAATAAATAAAATAAATAGTGCTACGACATATTACCGTAGAGCGCGTAGCTAAATTAAATTACATCAAATGCTACGCGCCGTAGCAAAACTCGTAGCATAACAATAATTAGTGATATCGTATATTCAGAAGTTTTACCGCAGCCGGATTGTGCGTTTGAGGGGATGCGTGGTAACCCACCCCTTTTCGTACCAGACCGTCAGTACCCCGGTGTAACCCGAACGCAACGGACGTGTCGGCCGTCGCGTCTCCCCCACGATTACCGTTTACGTATTATCAAGTGGTTGAAGGTTAAAATTTCAATAATGAAATATAGTCAGATAGATATTAAATCTACTTAGTTTTAACCCTTAAAAGCTAAAACGAGTTTTTTTTACATATTTATTTTCTAAATAACTCGGATTAATAGTAATTTATACAGGATATTATTAACAATAATATTTGATTTCTATTAGGAGACTAGGTCAGTATTCCTGCCAGCCCTGTGGGGACTAGTATCATATATTATATATTAATATATTATTATTATTAATAACAGACCATATGAGTCCTGGTACTCCTCCGCTAAAGATTGGCATTTTCAAATAGAAAAATATCGTCTACTCACCTTTTAAGGGAGAATATATATCTGCCGGTATGAGGTTTTATTTATATTGAAATGAAATCTAAATTAATTAATTTGTGTTGTTTGTGTGTAAAATAGTGTCGTGATGTGAGCAGTGAATTGTTTTTTGTTAAAATGTAAGTATTTATTTTAATTATTTTGGAGTACCTACGAAGTGTTTTATTTATATTTAGTGTATTATAAAAAGTTGGTGATAATAGGCAAAAGTGGATACTATATAATACTTTGTGTATATTATACAATATTTTTATGTATAATAATTATTTGTCTTTAGAACATGTTTTTATATAATTAATTTGTAATTTTATTTCATTCCCTCAAATAACTGATACAATAAACACTCTTATGTTCCTTGTATTGTATATTTATATTTAGTTTTATATTTATCATTCATATTTAGATATAGTTATGTATAAAAGATTATTAATTGATCGTTGTGGTGTAGTTCTGTATATGTTTTATTTTGTAAATCTGATATAGCTGAGTTTTACTTGCAGATTCCTTTTTCATACAGATTAAACATTAACAGGTCACTGGAATCTGCTAAGCTGCTGGTCTTCTGCTAACAGCTTACTTATTGGACCACAATGCTGCTTAGTATTTTACTAGCAGGAGTAGAATCGTTCAAAATCATTAAATGACGTTTTATAAATTCTGGTAATAGGTTTACGTGAATAAAGATATTTTGACTTTGACTTTGATATCTATATGCAGTATAGTATTGTGAGGGATCAGCTGAAAATCAGCGCTGTGACCAGTAGTGTTGAAGCTTATTGCTGAGCTGATTCCTTATTTGTCACCACACTATCTTGTTGTATGTTTTTTCTGCTTGTTTTTTTTTTTGCGGCAACTATTTTTTTCCTCTTGTTTGCTGAGGTGTTGAGGTGCTGTTTTGACAACGCCTTATAAAAACGTAAAGTATCATCACGACCGTTTCCCTTTCGGGGTGGTCCACGCTTATAAATAAGCAGATTCACATTTAGCCAACTTTGCTATAGGCCAATCATGACAAGTGGCAAGCTCGTCGAAGTCTCCAGCTTACCAAACTCGAGAAATATCACAAATAAATTAAATGTATTTATTTACATTAATAAATATTTTTGTATCCCGACCAGGAATCGAACCCTGTAGACTGTTTAACAATAATACCAATTATGATTCTCAACAAAGCGGATTTCATACGCAGGTACTCCATTTGAAAATGCATAAAAAATAAAAGGGTGTCTTTACCTATACTTTATCTCCTTTCAACGCTAAAGCACCCCTCTATATAATCCTAAGTAAAAATTGCTTTATTTAAGCAAAGAGCTGGAATTTATGGTAATCCATTGTCAATTTGATAAATCAACTTCCACACTTTTATAGGGTCCAATTCTTTTTATTTTAACTACCGTTTTCGTGTTTTGTAAGTGTTAATCGTGGCACGGTGTTGGCTCGGTGGTTGTAAGAACGCATTCATTAAATCCTACAAAGGTCGGTTCAAACCCTCCCGGCATGTACCAATAAGAAATACACTTTTCTTACGTACATTTGTCATAGAATTACAACACCACCGTTTTCGTGCCTCAGAGAGCACGTTAAGACGTCGGTCCGGTTCCACTAATATAACTTGTGGAATCGTTAATAAATTATCATTAAAAATTGACATCATATCCTCGCCAAGTCGTCTGGCCAGCGTGGTGGGTGTAGGCCAAATTCTCCAGATATATGTTCTCGAAGGCCCATCTCCAGCAGTGGAGGTCTGGGACGCTGTGTTCTAGGGGCTTTAATAATGATGAAAAATTAATAAAATGATGATATATATAAATTATAAACCTTTTAAATTTAGTTATGATTACCTAAAGATTACAATACTTGGTACAGCGGTGACCTACCAGGCAAGTCAGAATTAAGCTAAACTACATGCCCACGTGCAACTCGAAAGTCGACAGAACTCAAAAACCTCTGCTAATTTAAAAAAAAAAAATTGAACGTGTTTGGCAGAGGTCCCAGGCCTGACAATCGTGCCACCTTCTAAGGAGCGACCACCGGACACGTCACACCATGAGAACCTGATCACTAACAATGTCCTTCGAGACACACATAAGCATCAACATAACAATTACTTCCTAGGTACCCAAATGTTGCCGTGCTATTCCGCTAACAAACTTATACATTAGTTAATAAAATAAAAAATAATAAATACATAATAGTAACTTAATGTTACATAAAAAATAATTATATTATAATAATAAGGTAATAAAAAGTTTTACTGTATCACAAGAAATAGTTTTAACTAATTAGTCAATAATAAATTATACAGCACATACTCGTATACGACGTTTACAAAATTCATCCTTTGACACACTGCGGTTAGTCCAACAACTCAAGAAAAAAACTAACTAGACAAAATAAAAGTTCTACAAAATAAGGCTCTACAAATGGTCCATAGAGAATGGCCTAGATAGAAATAATCTCGTCGGTGGCGCCAAAACAAAGAACTTCTAATTTCCTTATTTGCCTCTATTAGGCTGCATCTCATGTTTAGTTTCGAACACGTTATGTAACGCGTAACAACTTACGAACTTCGATTTGTGAATCCAATATTAGTATGCGTTGCATTGACATCGTTATAACTTATTTTTCTTCTTCTTCTTAAGGTGCCATCCCTGATCGGAGGTCAGCTATCATTAAGGCGATTTTAATTTTGTTGGCCGCTTTCCGGAACAAGTCACCTACTCCCTAAAGTTCTTGAACCAGGACATGCGTCAATAAATGAATGAAATGAATGAAATGAATGAAGTGAATGAAATGAATGAAATGAATGAAATGAATGAAATGAATGAAATGAATGAAATGAATGAAATGAATGAAATGAATGAAATGAATGAAATGAATGAAATGAATGAAATGAATGAAATGAATGAAATGAATGAAATGAATGAAATGAATGAAATGAATGAAATGAATGAAATGAATGAAATGAATGAAATGAATGAAATGAATGAAATGAATGAAATGAATGAAATGAATGAAATGAATGAAATGAATGAAATGAATGAAATGAATGAAATGAATGAAATGAATGAAATGAATGAAATGAATGAAATGAATGAAATGAATGAAATGAATGAAATGAATGAAATGAATGAAATGAATGAAATGAATGAAATGAATGAAATGAATGAAATGAATGAAATGAATGAAATGAATGAAATGAATGAAATGAATGAAATGAATGAAATGAATGAAATAAATGAAATGAATGAAATGAATGAAATGAATGAAATGAATGAAATGAATGAAATGAATGAAATGAATGAAATGAATGAAATGAATGAAATGAATGAAATGAATGAAATGAATGAAATGAATGAAATGAATGAAATGAATGAAATAAATGGAATAAATGGAATGAATGACATGAATGAAATGAATCCTGGACACAATATTATATTAATATTTAATTTACTAAAGATGGGCTTTTCAGAACATATTTTAACTGGTGATCAGTTTGCATTTATTACACATTACATTTACACAACATGTAATACATGCCTTAGTTAGCAAGCCCGGCAGTTTCCGCTAATGTATTCGAAAGAGAAGTATCAGGGTATTTAATGTAACTTCGGCCAGTTCCAAAGTATTTATCAAACAAACTTGGACAACCTTTTCTCGATAGATATTTGTTTTTCTCTTCAGCCTGTATCAACATGAAAAAAGGTTATATCGTCTATAAGGCATTGATGATCAATCTTACTCATTACTCTTAGTACCGGTATTATTTAGAAAAGTAAAGAAGTAAAGATTCATCACAAACGACGCTTATAAAAAAGCGGATTCACATTTAGCCAACTTTACTACAGGCCAATCATGACAAGTGGCAAGCTCGTCGATGTCTCTAGCGTACCAAACTCGAGAAATATCACAAATAAATTAAATATTAATGAATATATACTAAAACATTTATTCGAAAAAAATATTTACACAATATAATATAATATTAGTACTAAGGATAGGGATACTAAGGATAAGTCCCGTCCGCGTGGAATAGTGGCAAGAACGCTGGCTGCATTTCCCCGCTGAATTGCAAATGAACCGCTAAATGATTCTTTGGGAGAAGAAAAAGCCAGCCCTCTTGTCACCGGAAGAGACGTCAAGAATGTCTTTTAAAAACTTTTTTGCATTTGGACTCCATGGGCCCAGAGTTTCTACAGCAAACGGCATAAATATGTAATCTTTTAATATACTTACGTCGCTTGCTGGACTCCGCATTTTCGGCGATTTGATGCGGCGAGGGTGTCGACGCACCAGAGCACGTCCCAGTTCCTAGGGGACCAACGTCATACCATCGGGTCCCTTGCCATCGTCTCGGATAACTCCATCAGGCTCAAGAAGAGCTGGAACCTCGATGGTGGCTAGAGCCCTTTTAATAATAATTATGTAATAATAATCCACGGACTTAACCGATATACCACGGAGGCAGTTATTTTAGCAATCTCCAAAGATTTTTTCGGTGTACTTTAGACGGTTTAACGCATGGTGTAACCAAAATTAAAATTGAACTTCACTAGTCATTATATTTACCTGAATAATATACTAGTTTGTTTAAGACCGGAAAATTACTCTTGCGGTTAACCAGATATCTTCCGGTTTCAAGGAAATTACCTACCCTACCCGGATTCGGTTGACCATGGTAGAATTAATAAATAAATATTTCCAGACAGGTCACACAGCGCCATCTAATTTCCGTGGTAAGCTACGAGGCTTGTGTTACGGAAACTAAATGGTTGATAAACTAAATATTATACTTTTTTTTTTGTAAATATATACATATAAAACCCAGATCGAGACAAATTATACAATGTACAACTTGCCCCCGGTGGGAATCGAACCCACGACCTCCCGAGTTCACGGCAACGTTTGATACCACTAGACCACGGAGGCGGTCATATATGGACTTTCATTATGTCCATATCCTTACTAAAATTATAAATGCAAAAGTAACACTGCTGTGTTATTTTTTTTGTTTTTTTTTATTTTTTTTTTAATATACTAGCACATGTGACCTTGCGCCCACCTGATGGTAAGTGGGGAGTGAGATCCATGAATGTTAGCAACTGTAAGCAGACACTCATGACTGACATCAGTCCCTAACATTATGCCGGCTTGACTGGACATGACGGCAATTCGAGCCTGATCCCGAAATGTGTGGATACACTTTACTGGGTTTCGGTGGATACTTCCCCGCCTCGGCTGACTGGACAAATTACCACTATCTGTCTGCCTGCCACCTATTATAATTAAGTGTTACGCAATCACGCCTAAACTACTGAACCAATTTAAATGAAATTTTGTACAGAGATAATGTAGAGCCTGAGAAAGGACATATGCTATTTGTTATGCGAAAAAAAATTTAATGCTACAAGTTTTTTTAAATAAACCTTTATTTAAATAAACCACCCAAAGTCAAGTAGTTTTAAAATGCATAGGGAACTTACATACACACAGACATTTATTTTTTTATTTTTATAAATATAGATTTTTAGTTTATCTTGTATAGTAGGTAGTTAAACTCCACTACGTTCAGCATTTAAAAGACGCGACGTTTCAAAGTTATACTTCACATTTTCAAAATTAAATCAAGGTCAAAATCTCTTTATTCACGTAAACCTATTACAGGCATTTGTGACACGTCATAATTTAAATTATTTAGAATGATTCTACTCCTGTTAGTGGAAGACTAAGCAGCGAAGGAGTCAGCTGTTAGCTGACGACTAGCAGCTTAGCAAATAACGTGAGATCTGGCAAAGTTGGTAAAAAAGTAAAAAAAAGTAAAGTATCATCACGACCGTTTCCCTTTCGGGGTGGTCAGAAACCACGCTTATAAATAAGCGGATTCACATTTAGCCAACTTTACTATAGGCCAATCATGACAAGTGGCAAGCTCGTCGATGTCTCCAGCGTACCAAACTCGAGAAATATCACAAATAAATTAAATGGTAATTAAATGTATTTATATATATTAATTAATATTTTTTGTGTCCCGACCAGGAAACGAACCCGGTAACTCCGAGTCTAAATCCACGGACTTAACCGCTACAAATAAACAATAAATATATATCGTATAACAATAACATACATATATGTCAGAATAATAATAATAATAAATACTAGTTATAAAACAATAATAACAATAAAACAGCACGCATATACCAATTATCAAAATCAAACCAAAAGAAGAAAAGATCTAGTTTTCCAAGCTAAAAAAATTAATACAGCATTCTCATCAAGATTTTTTTGTTTCCTGGGTGTCTTCTTATATAATAAGCTCAATGTCAAAGTCAAAGTCAAAGTCAAAATATCTTTATTCACGTAAACCTATTACAGGCATTTATGAAACGTCATTAATTTAATTATTTTGAATGATTCTACTCCTGCTAGTAGAAGACTAAGCAGCAAAGTGGTCCAATAAGGAAGCTGTTAGCAGAAGACCAGCAGCTTAGCAAATTCCAGTGACCTGTTAATGGTATTCTCTCTATTCATGACATGAACAAAGTCAATTTTAAAGGTAAATTAAAGGAATGGCTACTGACAATGGACTATTATAAAACTGAAAATATTTTAAATATTATGATTTAGGCAAGCTTAAATAAAAATAAAATCACGATATTGATACTATCTATTTAGTGTAATTTTAACATGTGGCGATGGTAATTTTATCTTATTTATTATTTGTTTTATTGTAATTTATTATTTATTTATTATTTTTATTGCTTTTGCATGCATTAACAATAGATTAAAATAGTTTTAGCTTAAAGTTTTATCAATTTTTTTTTTTTTTTTTATGTAAATATTATGTCGAAGACTAGGGTAGCTAGTGCAGCTGGAGCCCAAGACAGAAGACGAAAATTCTTGGTTTGGGCTCCAACGTGCAATACAATTGGAATTTTATCTTATTTATTATTTGTTTTATTGTAATTTATTATTTATTTATTATTTTTATTGCTTTTGCATGCATTAACAATAGATTAAAATAGTTTTAGCTTAAAGTTTTATCAATTTTTTTTTTTTTTATGTAAATATTATGTCGAAGACTAGGGTAGCTAGTGCAGCTGGAGCCCAAGACAGAAGACGAAAATTCTTGGTTTGGGCTCCAACGTGCAATACAATAGCGTCAATATTGTTCACATTGTATAATTTATTATATAAATATATCACTATTGTATTTATTATTGATCTATTTGAGGCGCGGTGGTGGCTCGGTTGTATGAACGCGTTCCTTGAATCCTACAAAGGTCGGTTCAAACCCACCCGGCATGTACCAATGAGAAATGCACTTTTCTTACGTACATTTGTCATAGATTAGATAGACCTAGACTCACATATTACGACCAAATTAATAAAACAATAGCTGAAGGTGCGTTGAAAAGCCATCGAAACAAAAGGGCATGTATGAAGAGGTTGATGAATGTCGAAGAAGCGAAAGAGGTATGTCGTGACCGTGACAAGTTGCGCTCAATTGTCTCTGCCTACCCCGCAAGGGATTTGGCGTAAAGATATGTATGTATGTATGTATGTATTTGTCATAGATTAACAACACCACCGTTCCCGTGCCTCGGAGAGCACGTTAAGCCGTCGGTCCCGTTTTCACTACTACCAACTTGTGGAATCGTTAATAAATTGTCATTAAAAATTGACATCATTTCCTCGCCAAGCCGTCTGGCCAGCGTGGCGAGTGTAGGCCAAATTCTCCAGACATATGTTCTGGAAGGCCCGTATCCAGCAGTGGAGGTCTAGGACGCTGTGTTCTAGGGGCTGTAATGATGATGATTTAATATTGTAACTAATTTCTACTGTATAAATAAAGAATTATTATTAGTTATTCGCGAACTACGCAAGCCTAGTGTAAACCCCGTTTAGCAATAATTGATCTTCTAAAATAATAGATTAACTGGATCCAATAAATCGCTTTGTTATTGACACCGCATTCCAAATCTAAATTAAAATCTAACAGTGAAATAATTCTGCTACATAATTCCCAAGGACGGTCATTGTATTTATTTCGACTTATAAATAAGTAAATCAGTAACTCTGCTTATAAAATGACTCCGTGGTCTAGCGGTAAAGTCTGTGGATTTCGACTGTTGTCATTTGAAAACTCAGACAGCAGAGTGAACGCGGGAAATACCGTTAACGGTGGCCTGAAGGCACTGATCGACAGTCGAAATGTCAGTGACAAAGCTCAGCTCGCCATAAACAATGCCATGTTAGTACCAACACTGATCTATAGAAGCGAGACGTGGATATGTCAGAATACGCATGAGAGTAGGGTTGATGCAGTAAAATTGAGATCGTTGCGTGAAAGTGGCACTGACAGACCGAGACACTGCTTATAAAATGACTCCGTAGTCTAGCGGTAAAGTCCGTGGATTTCGACTGTTGTCATTTGAAATCTCAGGCAGCAGAGTGAACGCGGGAAATACTGTTATCGGTGGCCTGAAGGCACTGATCGACAGTCGAAATGTCAGTGACAAAACTCGGCTCGCCATACACAATGCCATGTTAGTACCAACACTGATCTATGGAAGCGAGACGTGAATATGTCAGAATACGCATGAGAGTAGGGTTGATGCAGTAAAATTGAGATCGTTGCGTGAAAGTGGCACTGACAGACCGAGACTCACATATCACGATCAAATTGTATTTATTTATTTACTATAGGTCTACAAACAGATTACAATCAGTTCACATTTTTCAGCAATTTCTTAAGTTCTAGATTCAAATTCAAATTCAAAATCGTTTATTGCACAGAATACAGGTAGATATAGGATAATACAATTTTACAGTTCAGCTGTATCCTACCATAATGGTATGCAAATAATAGTACATGTCAATTACAACTAAAATTATATTTGTCAACACTTATAATGTAAAAATTCTTGGATACTATAAAAACATTGTTCTTTTAACCATTTATTTAACAGCTTCTTAAATTTAATTATTGATGTCAATTGTTTTAATTCTATAGGCAAATCGTTCAATATTTTAATACACATTTGGTGACTATTTTTAGAAACAATGGTAAGTTTTGTAGCAGGTTTCCATAAATTGTATCTATATTGAGTCCGCACATTTGTTCGCCCGTCCTCGTTAACAGGCCGAAAAAGACTCGGGTAGTTTTTAATTTTAGATTGCAATCCAAAAGCAGTGCACACAGCATGCTTATTGTGATTTAGCCATGACATTGTCATTTCAATTAAATTATTTCATTTCAGTGAAATATGTCAATAGGAAAATAATAATAAAAAATTGGTTTTCAAAGAAAAATAATATAGTAGAAAATCAATAAAATTAAAAAAAAAAAAGCAATGAACATTTAAAATAGAAATAATAATAAAATAATATAACAATAATATAATAATATATAAGAAATAAAATCCAGAACAGACAGAACAAATATCAAGAAACAAACAAAACATCAGCATATTACATTAATTAAGAAGGTTGATTATATTTTGGTTACAGTAGTAAAAGTATCATCACGACCGTTTCCCTTTCGGGGTGGTCAGAAACCACGCTTATAAATAAGCGGATTCACATTTAGCCAACTTTACTATAGGCCAATCATGACAAGTGGCAAGCTCGTCGATGTCTCCAGCGTACCAAACTCGAGAAATATCACAAATAAATTAATTATTAATTAAATTTACATATTTATTTACATTAATAAATATTTTGTGTCCCGACCAGGAATCGAACCAGCAAAATATGCGGTAACAGATCTCTTATACACTTAAAATCTAAATAAATAAATAAAACACTGCCTCCGTGGTCTAGCGGTTAAGTCCGTGGATTTAGATTCGGGGTTACCGGGTTCGATTCCTGGTTGGGACACAAAAATATTTATTAATGTAAATAAATACATTTAATTAATATTTAATTTATTTGTGATATTTCCCGAGTTTTGTACGCTAGAGACATCGACGAGCTTGCCACTTGTCATGATTGGCCTATAGTAAAGTTGGCTAAATGTGAATCCGCTTATTTATAAGCGTGGTTTCTGACCACCCCGAAAGGGCAACGGTCGTGATGATACTTTAAAACACTAGCTGAGGGTAAATTAAAAAAAGCCTTCGTAACAAAAGGGCGTGTATGAAGAGTTTTATGAATTTCGATACAGCGATGTATGTCGTGATCGTGTCAAATGACGCTCGATTGTCTCTGCCTACCCCGCAAGGGATTTAGCGTGAATGGCTGTATGTATGTAACGTTTGCGACTAAGTAACAGAATATAGGGTTTTTATTTGTTTATTTATTTAAAACTTTTTGCACTATGTACAAAGGCGGACCTAATGCCGCTAGACATTCTTACTCGGTCAACCTTAGGGACATTACGAACATTGTATGTGGAAGGTTCGCGCAAATTATAGAACATAATATAGGGGAGAAATTAAAATACTACTAAAACTAAACTACTTACTAGTAAATAATATTAATATACTAAACACTAATATACTTATAATACTTAATATATACATAAATACAATATATACATACTTACAGTTGTTGGGATCTATTTAAGAAGTGTGTGAAAACCATCCTTTTAAACAATGTTCTATTTGGCGCCTGTCGGATATCTAAGGGTAGGTTGTTCCACAGATTTGCGGCAACAACTGCGAAGGAGTCGGACATAAAACTAGTGTGATGAGAGGGAATAGCAAGGGTAGAGTTATGCGATGATCGCAACGACCTGTCATGAAGAGAAAAGAGAAAAGCAAATTTGCTCATGAGGTATTTCGGTGTCGCAGGCTCATACAGTATAGAGAAAAGCAGACAAAGAATTCGTAGATTTCTACGACAACGAATTGGCAGCCACTTCAACTTAGCTCGATACTCAGAGATGTTTTTGTATTTATATACATTGTTTTACAAATTACAAATTAATTTTCGATTAAAGTTTGAACAAAGTTGAGCCCAACAAACTAGCCAAAAGCAATATCTGCGGTCCTTTGTTAATTTTAACAGATTTAACAACTCTATTATTGTTATCAAAGTCAAATAGTTACGCGTTAATTAAAATTTCTAGGACCTACTCCTTCATAGTAAATAAAGGAAGTTTTAGGTTAAATTTTGATTTGAAAGCCCAGTAGATATATTCTGTTTTTTTAACCGTGAACGTTATATTTATTAAAGTAGGCACACAAAAAAAAATCAAATAATACCGACAGTTAAAAAAAATAATTGACATAGTTTCACTTTCATTTTATTCATTTTATCTATTGTGAATATCTGTATCTGATTAGTGAGTTAATCTTCATTCGAAGGAAATAAGGTACAATGATTTAAAAAAATAATAAAAAATAATAAACTAAAAACTTACATTTTAAATCATAAATTACTATTAATAAAAATAAACCTAATTAATAAATAAAAATATAACTAAAAACTAAAATGAAGAAAAAACAAAATAAAAATTATTATAAATAAAAAATTTGCTCCAAATCGCTGCCAATGGGAAAAGTGCCAAGGATACTGGCAGCATTGCCACGTTGAATGGCAATACTGATCCTAAATAGTTAAATAAGTTTAAAGGGGTTTTACACTTTTGCGTTCCACTCGCTAGCACAAACCAATATTTTCAACGATTTTTAAAGTCAAGTGTAGGTACATAAAGGTAGTCTATCAATTTTCGAGGGAATATTTTTTTCTGCAAAATAGACAAAAATCTAACGTTTTTTTTAACGATTCTGTCTAAAATTAGGTATATGAAAGTGAACATACATATGTCTCATATGTCCGTCTTTTTTCCATAAAGTTGATAGACTACATATCTCAAAAGTACCTACACTCAGATTTGAAAAAATGCAAAGATTTAAACCTTATGAAAGAATTCTTCAACAAACAGACTTTGTCAATGTTTGTCAACAAAAAATAACGCTCCCAAAGGTTAGCTGGTACAGAATACCTTCATGGTATTATGCTCGCCTAGGTACATTATTTTTTATATTTTGTGTGCAATAAAAACGTAAAAATAGTAAAGTATCATCACGATTCACATTTAGCCAACTATACCATATTCCCGTCATGACAAGTGGCAAGCTCGTCGATGTCTCGAGCATACCTTCCAAACTCGAGAAATATCACAAATAAATTAAATAAATTATTGTGTCCCGAACGAGATTCGAGCCCGGTACCTCTGCGTCTAAATTCACGCACTTAATTGTCAGATCACGGTGGCAGTGACAATGGGGTGTATCAGGCAAAGCTTTTTGTAGATGTCGTTAGCGGCAATGGTACCTATGACGCATCATTTTTTAAATATTTATTCGTTTTTTTTATTTTAATAACGGAAAAATGAATTTTAACTTAACGTTACTTACCTTAAAAGAAGAATTAGGAAAGCGAACACCATCTTTAAAAATAAAAAAAGGTTTAATATTACGGCTATTTTGAGGTCACTATATCTTTGATTTCGATTTGTACACTTAAAAGCTGCTCACTTCGGCAATATATCCAGAAAATAATAAATTTCGTAATGAAAGTATTGTATCCAACTGACAGTTCTATTAGGTACCATCTATCATGCGCTATCGATCGTGATAAAAAGTAAGTGATACACCCCAGTTAAGGTTTGCGAAAATAAACAGAATAGGGTCACAGATATATTTGAACATACCATGGTTACTGGGAAAATACCTAAATGGATAAGCCTTTTTTAATGTTACTAAAATCCGACTCCCTACAAACCGACTAATTAGCATTTAAATTAAACATCGTTTTAGCCACATTAGCAAATCAATTTGCAATGACCAGGCATTAAAAAAAGTATTTGTCAATTCCGCATATTGTTCTATAACACAAAAAAAGAGGCCTGCTTTGTAAACCAGCCTATAGTCGGTCGTAAGCCCGAGACACTATTCTTCTCATCTCTCCCCACTCACGATGGATCCATGGAATGCTTATTATCTTCTGATTATCACGGCGGCATTGCTAATGTAATTTAGTGGTCAGCAAAATACATTAATGTCGATAAACATGTCACATGTCATAATTAAAATTTGACGTTTCATAAAAATCAGTTCAGTAATAAAGGCGTGAATGCGAATTAAACAGACAGAATGTTAGGTTAAATGTGATCAGACGATGACGTCATTAAATAAGTTAAACATATTTGTAATTGCTACCACAATATATGTATAATCTTACAGGACAATCTTAAAGAGCCTTCATTGACTAAATAAAAAAAAACTATCCATTGCATATAAAAAAAATGTTATTATTTGAGTCATAACTACGATCAAGGATTCGTACTACATTAATAGTCACATAAAAATACTGCGAGAAACTGGCAAGCGGACCTCTAAATACATGCTATCTCTTTCTCTTAATAATATACGACAAACAAAGCGATCGGTCAGAAATAAAATAATATAAATGCTAATAAATATTTATCACAAAATCAACCTAATACATTTAAACATAAGTTTTAAATTGCCTCGACAGCCCGCTGCATTTTAACACGTCCTCCCGTTGGCCGTCGTTGAAACGTCCTGTCGGTTATATCAGCACACGAATATTTTGTGCTGATATATCTTCCAGCGCTTTCAGTGCTGTCACCTATAATCTAGTAATTATTGATCTATGGGTAATAAAATTATTTAAATAATATTTATTTATTTATTTAAAACTTTATTGCACGTTATACAAGGGGCGGAGTTAATGCCGCTAGACATTATCTGACAGCCAACCTTAGGGACAATGGGGACCATTTCAAGTGTAAGGTAGGTGCAAATATTTATATATAATAATAATAAATAAATCTATATACATAAAAATACAATGATATTACTAAATACATACTAATAATACATATACTACATATGATACCATTAAATAACTTATGAACTATTTAAATAATACGATTACACCATTTTTTTAAACATTTTTCGGTTGGATGCTTGTCGGATTTCTACCGGTAGTTCATTCCACAGATTTGCGGCGACAATAGCAAATGAGTTGGCCATAAATCCTACTATAATAACACGCACGCCTAATAGGGCAGTCATGGAAAACATTGTCAACTAGGATAGATTTAAGAAGACCATTGATTTAAGAAGTTTGAAATGGATGGATGGTTTATCTAATACTTCTTCCTCTTCTTCTTCTTAAGGTGCCATCCCCTATCGGAGGTCAGCTATCATTAAGGCAATTTTAATTTTGTTGGCCGCTGTCCGGGACAAGCACTCCCTGAGGTTCCTGAGTCAGGTCGTGCGTCTTCTCCCCGGTCTTCTGGAGCCTAATATCTTGCCTTGTATGACGAGCTGCAGCAAGCTCTAACTTCCTTCGCTTTACTATTTTAAGTAGTCCCACGCCTTTGTTCATTCTCTGCAAGACGGTTTCGTTTCTTACTCTGTCCTTCCATGATATCTTCAACATTTTTCTGTATATTCACTTTTCAAAAGCTTCTAACTTCTTTCTGGTCTGATTTGATTGTAGGAAGTTTAAGATTGCGATTGCAGAGAAGGTGGCTCATTTTGTTAACAAAGGCGCTTCTGGCTTGTTCTAATACTGGAAATTACTATTTTGTTAACTTTGTAAATTACTTTTAATCGGAATTAAAAAACTAAGGTAAAAATACAAATCCATAACAAAAGTATCAGTATTTAAAACTGGCTTATGACCCTAGACTATTTAAAAACAGTACAACACTACTTCAATTCATTATATAAAAATACTATAGCCCTTTTTTATTGCATAATAATATTGTATGCTAACTTGATGTAACCTCAACCCTTCTTATTTATGTTCCAATAGGTACTTATCTTATAATATTATCTCCTATACATACACCTATTTTATTTTTATTATTGTAATTATCTTATTTATCTTAAATTGTTTAACATATATTATATTCTACACAAACCCTACATCACACAAACACACATTACACTATCATTTATTTATTTAATTCCTAAGTATATATTTACGACATAGACATACTTACATCACACACTCATACGCATAAAAACACAAGCATACCAACCCTGTTTTTTTTTTTTTTTTTAATAGCCGGTTTGTATTCGTACTTCCAACATGTTTTTGTTGTTTAATAATTCTTGTTAAAAATCACCCCTACTAAAGCTAGTCCTAACATGACAGGATGTCCTAGTGTGCAGACCAATTTATTGTTGTTACTAACACCTTTTACTTACCTTAATTATGATATTTTTTTCTTTGTACGTACTTTTGATGAATAAATTAATTTGAATTTGAAGTATTAAATCCTTGATCATACATTAGTCAATGCATTAACGGGTATTTGAATGGTAAATAATTGGCTCTGGTTTACCACCAAATCGACACGCTCGCCGATAAAGTATGAACATTTTAAATAAACATTTCGTAGATTCACGGATGGTGACGTAATCCTAGATATACCAAATGTTCTGCCCCATTTGCATAAACTCTGATCATATGATATTTTATGTTGTTACGCTATGGTTTTATATACATATATATGTATACCATCACGGCATGTGATGGTAGTGGCGCGCAAGGTCCATGAATCATTCATTCATGACTATCACTATCCCCTAACACTATACCGGCTTGACTGCCTTTTCACACTTCGCTTGGTCCAGGTTATGGAAAAGTGGAAATACAGAGGCTGGAAGAGCATTCCACATCTTTATCGTTTGGCAGAGATATGAGTCCCCAAATTTATACGTACGCGAAGGGATGGTGACTACGGTATGTGGGTGCATATTCTGACAGCGTGTGGTTCGGTTGCGGAATGGAGGGGAAGAAATTAGGTTACAATCAGAGCAGTCACCATAGTATAGCCTGTAGAACACGCTCAGAAGAGCTACATCTAGGCGAAGCTGCAGGGATTCAAAAGTTATAGATATAGTGTCATCGTCCACAATTTGAACAGCTCGCCTCTGTAGGACATTAAGAGCATCTGTGAGGTACCGTATGGCCTGATCTGTGATTTGTACAGCAAGTGTTATTGAAGGCGGGTAAAACCAAGAAAAAAAGGGTTAGTAATTTTTTTTATGGCTGTGCTTGCTCAGGGATGAATGATAGACGATAAAGTTCAATACCAAATTATTTTAATGAGTTTCACAACTTCACAATAACAACAAAAATGCAAAATTAAATGTTAAGATAGGCGCGCGCGCGCTGTCGTCGGCGATGTAGCCGTGGTGCGTCTGTAAAGTCTACTCTTGGTGTCTCGCATCGCCTACGGCGGTGAGAGCGAGAGCAACAACATGCATGCGCAGTCTACAAGTCGACGATGAACCGCGCCGGAAGTCGACCACGCGCAACTCTTGGCGGCAATAAACGATTTACCACAATATTCAATTAATAATTACAATCAATTTAAATAAAAGAAATAAAATTTAATACCTATAAACTAAACCTAATTTTCATTTATTTAATTATATAGGAAAACTTACAGCTAAAATACATATATATCAAAGAAATATAATACTATAAAGCATGCAAGAAAAACTCTGAAGATTAATACAAATAGTAAACAAGAGCAACAATAATTGATACTGCCAAACAGAAATACGAGTATATATCTAATTGAAAACAATAGAAAGCAATTTGCCCAGACCAAACTACAAGTCCACAAACTCGAAGTGCCCATTCGTCATCGCTCATCTAACCATTGAAGTGTTGGCATTGAAGACATCGACATCTATGGTGAGCTTATTAAACTTTATTGCCGCCCTATTTAGAAATGCATTGCGTTGGTGTTGCAACCAGGACGATAAAAGAGCAGGATTTCTCACAGTCCTTGTGGGTGGGTACCCGTATGGTTTTGTTTAATAATTCGAATAATAATGAAGCTAAGAATGACAGTTTAATCCTGCGATAGCGATAACGGGGTCATGTAGCTGAGTAAACTATCCGAACGCGAGCAGACACGTAAAGGTAGACGAGGTTCATTGTTGTGTCTAAATGGGGTGTATCAGGCAAAGCTTTTTGTAGATGTCGCTAGCGGCACTGGTACCTTGTTTTACACCTACATCGCATCATTTTTAAATGTTTTGTAGTTTTTTTTATTTTTATAACAGTAAAATGTATTTTAAATTAACGTTACCTACCTTAAAAGACGAATTAAGAAAGCGCACACCGTGTTTAAAAAGAAAAAAATATTAATAGAACGGCAATTTTGAGATTACCATATTTTTGATTTTGCTTAGAAAACTCGATTTGTACACTTAAAAGCTGCTCACTTCGGCATAATATCCAGAAAATAATAAATTTCGTAATAAAAATACAAGTTTTCTATTCAACTGACAGTTATGTTAGGTACCAACTATCATGCGCCATCTATCGTGATAAAAAGTTAGTGATACACCCCATTCTTTAAAAAAAAAATGTTCTTGGTAAATTACATTTCTCAATAGTACAGTCATACTTCAAAAATCTTTGAAAATATTAGACTGTGCGAGCAAAACCATCTTTTTTATACTAGCATGACATGTGACCTTGCGCCCACCTGATGGTAAGTGACACGCGAGGTCCATGAATGTTAGCTTTTTAGTTGGAATCTGACACTCAGTCCCTAACACTATGCCGGCTTGACTGGGCATGACGGCATTTCGAGCCTGATTCCGAAACGTGTGGTACACTTTACTGGGTTTATCGGCACGAATGGTGGATACTTCCCCACCCCGGCAGACTGGGCAAATTACCACCATCAGTCCGCCTACCACCAATTTGTTGTTCTCATTGAATGTGTGTGCCATTTGCAATGATGTCAATTTGCCATGGTGATATTTATATAAAAATAACACCGCTTGTAACAAGATTTACTGAGTTACTTAAGACTAGATATATATCTATCGTATATATACATTTAATCATTCACCTGTTTATATTACTGTAAAAGATTTGTCTATATTAACGTTTTAGCCATGTTCTACTCTGATACATCTAACTAATCACCGGAGGCAGTATCAAGACAACTCTTATCCCGGACTGACTTTGCAAATAATAATAATAATAATAATAATAAAACTTTATTTCACAATAAATTCCATAAGTGTTAGTAACAATTTTTAAAGAAATCTTATAATATCTAATGTTAGTAAAAATACAAAATTATAATACAAAATTATTATTTTTTTCCTTTTCTGGGGCCCAGGTCACCTGCTGACATGCAGGCGTATCCAGTGCCCCAAGAACGGAGAGTCCCACCTATCAGCCCACACGGCCAGGATGCTGCTGGGGCTGCCCCTCACGCGGGCGAGGATTGAGGCACAGCGCTTCCTCATAATAGCATGGAATCCATCCACCCGCGCCTCTGCTAGCATCCCAGAGGCACTGCAACGACGGGGCAGCGCCATCAGCACCCTGAACGCGTTATTGTACTGGACACGAAGGGCGCTGTATGCCTTTTGCGTATAATTGACCCAGGCTGCATGCAAATACACTTCGCTACGAATACTGCTATACTCGTATATATGGTATAATTTTGCTCCTGCCTCTCATTCATTCATTTTGTTTTAGGTAAATAATCTTTAACCTATTGGTTTTCACTTATTTATTATTATTTTTCTTTTACTTTTGCTAGTCACAGTTCAATTGCACTATAAATTTAAATCTAATTACTATATTTTACTCTTATTTCTGTTTTAATTGTTTTGTCTAAATAATATAAAATCTCTTTGGCTTGTGTTCCACTATTGCTACTTTGTTTATATGTTTAATATAATAAACTGTAATTAAAAAAAAAAAAAAATAGACTTGATGAATTTCGTATTTATTTCCATAAACAAAATACTAACAACCTTTACAACTATTTTCAAAGTCATAAATAATTGGACTTGTAATAAATAATAGTGAAGTTGAAGTCAACGGGGCCTCTGTTTTAGGAATATTAAAAAAGTTTCCTAAATTGCTCCCCCAGTTCTATAATTCATATTTCACGCTTAAGAAGTTACAACCAAGACGTATGTTTGTACCAATGATTTTGTAAGATGTGTCACGCGCATTACAAGATCGTATTGGAGAGTTGGCATAATAACGATGTGCGATAACTTGTCTGTTAGTCTACATTGCAAGGCCTAGTGTTGCAAACTAATAAAATAAAAAGCCTATTTCCATGAAAATGTCAAAAGAAACTTACAAGTTTTGTAAATTACTTTACTGTGAATATTGTTAGTCAAAAGTAGTGTTGTTTTCTTCAATAATGTGCTACAATGTAAATTATTATGGAAAACGATAAATTGAACTTTAAATACGGGGCACAAGATGCAGTTTATTATTGAGGTTTTCCCACGCTGTGAACTCCCATATTATACCTCGACGTGTGACTCCAAGAAAAGCTTCAAATTCTGCAATATCTGGAATTTTGATTGGCCTAGTAAAGTTTGTGTTTGGTACGCCATTATTTAACTTATCGGTTAATTATGAGCAATCCAAAATTCCCTTCATTTCCAATACCCAAGTATACTACCACAAGATGGCGCCACGTTACTCTCTGGATCTGAGCGAACAGTTGACTAAATGTGAATCCACTTCAATTACTTTAAACCTGCAAGGGATGCGATCGTGATGTTTTTATAAAAAAAACTTTTATTACTTTAAACCAGTCTTTCTCAAAGTGGGCGATAAAGCCCCCTTGTGGGCGCTGGACGCCTAGAGGGGGGTGGTAAGAGACCCAGAAAGAAATGAAAGGCCTTGGCATGAAATTATTATTATCACTGAAATTAAAACCTATTACACATAAATCGATTATTTAATTATATTGTATTCGGTCAAAGTGGGCATAAGACTAAATAAGTTTGAGAATCTCGGATTTAATCAGTTAATTGACACAGTGATCCATTAATATAAACGAATACACGTTTGTCATAATTCACATTAAATAAAATGTTCTATCGTTAAGTAGGTCCATCTATTCTACGTCTATGGTAACAGCACTTTGTTGATGTGATTCAATTAACCAGAAAATCGGACTTTGTTCATTCGACATCATTATATAAATTTGATGTATATTAAATTTTATATTCAACTTTGTATATTTTATTGTTATTCAAACTTATTAAGCAACAAAACCTGTGGAGTTATCCAGGCCCGGATGTTTAATGTCTTGGCTTGGGTATGGGGATACTACCTGTCTTCCCGGCAAGATCTCGGCGGGTAACTTCATCTTCATGCTTAAACTAAGTGACGGATGTTAACACAATTTGTTACTCTACAACTACCTGAAGGTTTTTTCGTTGACCACTATATTAGATGGCAACGACGAGCTAAAAAGGCTACAGTTACAGCCAGGAGTTATCCGTACTCAGTCTATTGAGAACAGATCACGGGCCCATTTAATGAAGCCCTTCTGTCTTCTCCAGCAGGCCAAGAGATCCGTAACGTTCCTGCAGACCTGGTTCTGGAAAAGTCCGTATAGTTAGATAGATCCTCAGCCTGGTTGTAGGACATTGGAACACTCCATGACTACATGAGCAGCCGTCTCCTCGTCAGCAATGTATCCTCTGCACAGTGGGCTAAAATGTTCAGAGAGTACA
Source organism: Tinea semifulvella (assembly GCA_910589645.1). Classification (NCBI taxonomy): domain Eukaryota; kingdom Metazoa; phylum Arthropoda; class Insecta; order Lepidoptera; family Tineidae; genus Tinea; species Tinea semifulvella. Next base: position 5,842,610 of record OU342620.1, read on the forward strand.
GGTATTTCCTTTAGGCACAGTATCCCGTTATCACCCTTACCATTGTGCAAAGATCGCTCTCTTTACGCTGTCCTTACATAATTAGGGTTGCAACGGGCGTCCCTAGACTATTTACAGTCTGTGTCTGTTGGTATTGTGGATGACCCTCTTCTGGCCAGTTCATAAGTGGCTTCATTGCCCAGTAAATAGCTCCTAATCGCTCTTTACCAATGGTAGCATGACACTGATGACTCTACACACTGCCAGAGCTTATGAGGGATGTCATTGGCTGAAACAACCGAAGTGACAAGCTATCTACCAATCACGTGGTTTATATATATATAAAAAATCGTAGCTTATTTTAATCAAACTTTCTCATAATGATTTTTGATTACTCTTTTGTCCTCAAAGTTTTTTTGTCCTCATTGGCCTGTAGTAAAGTTGGCTAGATGTAAATCCGATTATTTATAAGCGTGGTTTCTGACCACCCCGAAAGGGAAACGGTCGTGATGATGATTTACGTAAACAAAAGATGAACCATCCATTCAGTATCCGGTCCATTCACAAATATATATATATATATATATATATATTTTTTACATTGTAATTTTTTTTTTTATAAAAAATCTACCAAGTTTGTTTTACCCAACTTTTAGGTCTTGCACTTTATTATCTTTCTGAAGCATTTGGCCTCTTTTTCCAGCGTTGGCGAGCATTCACTCATTATTATTAATTATTGAACAACTTTGAGTTTAGGCATTTGGAAGTCCTGAACAGTACGGATAGTGGCAGAAAGAGGGCTTAATATCGAATCCCTTCCGTCGCTTCTAAAAGTTGGTCGACCTAGTTTTATCACCACAAATCTAGCTACACATTAAGGCGATTATGATTCTTATTACTATAACACAAAGGCGATGCGTGTATAGTCATATGTGTTGCTCGAAAAGCTCTATTCAAATACTCTTGCATTCGCTGACACATAAAAGTCATAAAAGTGCAATTTGTTTGTCTTAAGTTTCGAGACACATTCGTATTATCAAACTGCTCAATTTATTCCAGTATTTTGAAAAGAAAAAAAAAACTCAAAAGTAGGTATATGTTTTTTTTTTTTAAATAAATAAAATTACTTTGTAAGAGTTGTAAATACAAATCTACATTTTATTTTTTTAACCGCCAGCGTGTAGCTCAAGTTTTCTCCAGCCAGTTCTTGCTCCAATTTCTTTGCTAATAAAACTTAACCGCTAACCCCAGCACACTTTCGCGCCATAATTTGCATTCATTGCGGTACAGAAATTTCTCTCTACACAAGATGGCAATTGACCATCCTCCTAGTTCTTTTATTAATAATATATATTTATTTATTATATATATTTATTTTGACCGCCTCTGTGGTCTAGTGGTAACAAACGTTGCCGTAAACTCGGGAGGTCGTGGGTTCGATTCCCACCGGGGGCAAGTTGTACATATAATATAATTTGTCTCGGTCTGGGTGTTTATATGTATAATATGTATATATTTACAAAAAAAAAAAAAAAAGTATAATATGTAGTTTATCAACCATCTAGTTTCCGTAACACAAGCTTCGCAGCTTACCACGGCAATTAGATGGCGCTGTGTGATTGTCTGGAAATATTTATTTTATATTTATTTTATTTATTTACCGTCTGGCCAGCGTGGCGAGTGTAGGCCAAATTCTCCAGATATGTTTTCTGGAAGGCCCATCTCCAGCAGTGGAGGTCTAGAACGCTGTGTTCTAGGGGCTGTAATGATAAATGATTTAATAAAAACTAAAATTAAGTTTTTAATTTAATTAGTTAATCAGAATTACACACATTTACGTTGGAAGAAATAATTGCCAGCTTTCCTGTCTCCAGACTTTTTCGTTAGAAATAAAAAATAACTAAAACGAAAAAAACAAGCCCAAGTGTTCCGTCACCAAAAATTCAAAGTCAAAGTCAAACTAAAATATCTTTATTCACGTAAACCAAGCATTTATGAAAAGTCAATAATGAAATATATATTTTATTTTTGTTTAATTATATACATATATTTATTCGAAGGAATATAATTAAAACTACTTAAAGAGTAAAACTTAAATATAAACTAAACTTAATTAAAAATAAACTATAAGTAAAAAATAAAATAAAAGAGACCCTTCAGGGATAGCCCCAAGGAGGCTGGCAACATTTCCCCTCTGTATAGCGAGGCTAATACGTTGGCAGAAATAATTGTTAGTCTTCCTGTCTCCAGACTTTTCCGTTAGCCGTTTGGACAACTCCTTGTCCAAAACAACCAGCTGAGTGTCCTCATGGGCCCATTAATGAAATTATTTTAAATGATTCTACTCCTGCTAGTAGACGACTAAGCGTGGTCCAGAGAGTAAACTGTTAGCAGAAGATCAGCAGAAGAAAAATAAATAATAACCGCTTAACTGCACCATTGAAAATATTTTATTAAGGCAACTTTTACATTCGGGACCCATTATTAGGAGGAATCTGTGTCGGTTTGTTTGTTTGGTTTTTTTTTTTTTGAGAAAAACATTATTTATACACAACTTATTTTAATACTATATGACCAAGGTGTCTGAAGGACTGCACGATTTCCAATACAGAACCGGTTTGTATCTGAATAATGAGTTTATTTAATAATGAGGTTATCTGAATAACGGTTTATAACTTGTGCACCGTTATTATGAAATTTAATAAGGATCGTTTTTAAAAAAATGGGTCCTGACTGTTATTAAATAATGTTCTTTTTGGCTTCTGTTGCATATCTCAGGGTAAGTTGTAATAGCAAGTGTAACAATTTACTTTCCTAACTATGTCTTTAATAATATACTTACCAACAAAGTTGGAATTCAACCCTCATCAAATAGCCATCCATCTCTCAACCAAACACGGTAAGCTGACGATAACCAACAGGAATTAAGAGCGGAATAATATGATCTCAAAGCTTTCAAGTCTATTAGCTTAGTCCGAGGGAATAGTAAAATTGCACTCAGTGGTTCGATCAGAGACGTATACAAGGTAATATTTTATTTCAAAACTTTATTGCACAAATCACAAAAGGCGGACTTAATGAAAATGAAAAAAAAAAGAAAATATATTTATTTATGTTTATACAAAAAAGTATAATATAATTTATAAAAAAAAAGTATAAGTAATATGTAGTTTATCAACCATCTAGTTTCCGTAACTCAAGCCTCGTAGCTTACCACGGAAATTAGATGGCGCTCTATGACATGTCTGGAAAAAAAAAAAAAAAAAAAAAAAAAAACAAGGATTGACAATTTCACATTATACAATGTGTTATTTAAAAATGATGATGAGGCTGTAGACGGTGACGTCCCGACCTCCGCCGTAGGCGAGCCAGTGTCACGGAGGTCGGGTTGTGGCGTTGTAGGTGCTCTTAATTGGGGTCGACTATAAATACATTAAATACATATATATATCAATAAATAATACCTATAGGTACCTATATAGAATAAAATAAATAAATAATGACTGCCTCCGTGGTCTAGCGGTTAAGACCGTGATTTAGACTCGGAGGTACCGGGTTCGATTCCTGGTCGGGACACAAAAATATTGATTAATGTAAATAAATACATTTAATTAATATTTAATTTATTTGTGATATTTCTCGAGTTTGGTACGCTGGAGACATCGACGAGCTTGCCACTTGTCATGATTGGCCTGTAGTAAAGTTGGCTAAATGTGAATCCGCTTCTTTATAAGCGTGGTTTCTGACCACCCCGAAAGGCAAACGGTCGTGATGATACTTTACTTTACTATAAATAAATAATATGGTCTAATTAGTATAATAATATAAATAAATAACTACTGTGGCGTTTTGATTAGTAAGAAGAAATTCGTAAATGCTCGTAGACATTATCTGACAGCCAAACTTTTGGTACTAATTTAACAATAATCAAAAAATCATCACCAACAAATCTATCCTGGAGGAACTGAAGATAGGACGGCGCCTAGTTAGACAATTAATAGGTAGATTGTTCCACAGATTTGTAGCAACAACCGCAAAGGAATTCCAAACAAATCCGGAATGATAAGGAGCGAAAAGAAGTAGGCTGTGAGAAGATCGGAGATATTTATCATAAAAAGAAGAGAGACAAGCGAATTTGTCTTTCGGTGCTGCAGGATCATTTAAAACAGAGTAAAGGAGACTCTAAGAAGGCGACAGCGAATTGGCAGCCATTTTAACCTAGCATGATACTCAGAGATGTGATCATATTTACGTAAACAATAGATGAACAAGATACAAGCATTTAGTAAACACATACAGCAGCTATTATCTTAACTGACATTGACATTTATATTCTTATAATTGTGTCTGTCTTAGCTTATAGTGCGACAATGCCTATCTACAGCAGCTATTATGTTAAGTGTTATTCTGTATTTATAATTTTGTTATTTTATTATTTAATTGTTTCTCGTTCCAAATGATGGTTATCATGTACTGCTCCAGATTCACCTATATGTACTATATATCAATATTGTAAAAATTGACGTGTAAAAGTGCAGAATACATATATTTTTGTCCTATGCCTACTTGCAAAATAAACGAATTGAATAAAAAAATGATCCATCTTGATGAGCAACATCTCCGACATATCAATGCTGCACACGTCACCATAGTCTTTGAGAGGAAGAAGAAGGTAATACGTATTAGGTAAGTCTTATTTCAAGCGGTGTTATATCTATATAAATATCACCATGGCAAGCTTACAATATTAGTTCTCTTTGAAAGTAAACATTTGCATTTGATATTATTGGAAATGGCCAGTCCTTTTTTTGTATGTCTATGGGTCAGATCGATTGTCTGGCCACTGTCCAAAGACTATTGGTTCTAGCAAGAGCAAAGAAGGGTTTATTATGCCATACTTTACATTCTGGGGATAAGACCATTAAATTATTTTACACTGCAATAGGTCAGCTTAACCCCTTTTCTTGTGTAGGAGACTTATGATTATATTTAAATTAATTAGGTTGTTTTTTTATTAATATTTAACAGCTATCGATTATAATGACAAAAAGTTGAAAGCGTCCTTATTATATGTACTTTGGGGGTGAGGCGGAGTGCACAATCGTCCGACGTATCGTCATAACATATTAGGCTAGAGTAAGGGCCTACAAAGTCACCCTGTATACATATTATTATTATTTTTTTTATTATTATTTTTTAATTGTCTTTAAAGGACATTGTACAGAATACATCAGTCCTAAACACGTAATTTATTTGCATAATATATGTTCATAACAGAGTTCATAACCGAGTTGGGGATCATCAAATTCCAGATGCTGCAGAATTTGATGCTTTACTTGGAGTCACTCGCGGCATTATAGCCCAAACACGTCGGGTAAAATATGGGAGTCCACAGCGCGGGAAAACCGCAAAAAATAAACTGCAACTTGTGCCCCATATTTAAAGTCCAATTTATCGTTTTCCATAATTATTCACATTGTAGCACATTATTAAATAAAACAACACCACTTTTGACCAATAATATCCACAGTAAATTAATTTACAAAATAATAACTTGCACTTGACATCTCCGCGCAAAATGGCGCGAAAGACTCTTTTTTAAATTTTAATACATTTTAATAAGGGTTTTTCGATATTTAGCCATTTAATTCCAAATAAAATAAAAGTATATATTAAATGGCCATTTAAAATTGATATTGTAGCTGGAACTTCAATTAAGCTAAATGATGAGCGATTCGAAATTATTATCTTACGTATATTTTTATTTTACGCTTCAAAGTACACACATCAAAAGTGTCTAGGGATCAACATATATTTTTGCAATAACTTTTCTCCTGATTGATATTCATTAAAATTTTCTTTAAGGATTGATCAAATAAAATGTTTTCGTTTGTCTACAGTAACGATAAACCAAGTCACCTTTGTATTAGTAAAAAAAATTGCCATTTTCCTAATAAAGGGATTTTTGACATTTGAACCACTAACATTAAAGTTCGAAAAAAAGACTGAAATAACAGTTTTTTTTTTTTATTTTATTGGGTAACTTAAACAATTAATAATCCGTGTTTCTACCGCGAACACTAACAACACAAGAACATCGGTTTGGCATACTCAAAATGAGTTCATCCAAATCACGCTGTGGAATGGCCGCCCATGTTCGTTGCAACAACAAAAAAAGGTCTTCTTGCGACTGGATACCCTCCATATTCGGCAGAGCTCTTCTCTGAAGAATATCCCATGCATGCTCAATCGGGTTCAAGTCTGGCGACTGAGCAGGCCAGGGCAGGACATTGATGTTAGCTGCGGCGAGAGTCTGTCTTACAACTCTTGCGGTGTGCGGTCGTGCATTATCATGCATTAACTGAAATAAGGGACCGATATGCACTTGTAGAGGAACGATGACGTCTGATACAACCGTCTCAGCATAAATTTGAGCGTTGAGGTTGCCTCTGATCCAAATCAACTCAGTTCTTCCGCCGATCGAAATACCCGCCCATACCATGATGGTTCCACCACTATAAGGATGGACTTCCTGGCAGGATTTTAATCGCTGTTGGCGTCCAGGGGTTCTCCAGTGTCGTATACGTCTTGTATCCGGCCTCATACCAAAACGAGACTCATCAGAAAAGCACACGAAACGCCATTGTTCTTCTGTCCAATTTCTGTGTTCAAGAGCCCATTGATATCGAGTCCTACGATTGTGCATTGCTATAGGTGGTACCCGTAGCGGTCTTCGGGAATGAAGGTTCACTTCATGCAAGCGGTTTCTGACTGTTTGGTCGCTAATTAAGTTCCCTGAAGAGCGATGAAGGCTCACGGCTAACATCATGGCGGTTATTGTTGGAGTTCTTCGAGCTGTGATTTGAATGTATCGGTCTTGTCTCCGTGTGGTGCAGCGATACCGTCCTCCATGGCGCTCAGCCACGGTACCAATGGTTCGGTAACGTGTCCAAAGTCGACTGATAACACTCTGACTTGTATTCAGAGCTAAAGCCACAGTACGTTGCCGGGAACCAGCTTCTATCATTCCCACGGCTCTGATCATTTCTTCCCTGCTTAAATGACGTCGCCGCTCCATAATAACGTTGGTTTTAATCAGTAGTAGGGAAACAGTAGCACTAATAATGTCTTCAATGCGTCTTATGTTTTTATAGGGAAAATATTGACAGCTGATTTTCATCTTTTACTCGAATTTGATGGACAGTTCCTGTTTTAAATTATGAAATGCACCAAAAAGGATCCATATAAATTTATAAAATCATAAATTTATTACAAAGCCACATCTCAATCACAAGAAATCCGCATAAACATGCTTGATCCCTAGACTTTTTTGATGTGTGTAGATCTCTCGGTAAAAAAAAATGTATTAAGTTTTTTTACAAGTCTTTACTCTGAAGTGCCAGCTACAATATAATTATAAATGGTAGTTTTTTTTTTTCAATATTGAACTAAATGTTAAATATCAAAGAACCCTTAAAGTTCAAATATCTAATAAAACTATTGAATTTCGGCCAGAGGTTTCATTTGTTGCATTGTAGCACCCCCCCTATCAGCTCCTGACGGATATACGTCGAATTTACAATAACCCTCTATATATTAAAAATTAAAAAAAAAAAAAAACTGTTTTTTTTTTATCGAACAAGAAAAGTTATATTAATTAAAAGGCTTTTTTAACTATTTTAAAGGTATTTCAAAGTTAAAAATTTGTAAAAATGAAAATATCTGACGTTAGGCTGGCATAGTGTTGCCTGTTGTCAGAGTCTGATTCCAGTTTTGAACATTGCAGGAATTTCTCGAATCTCGCTTACCAACTGATAGGCGGGAATAAAAGCATTTAAAAAAATCAAAAGTCAACCAATATTGCACGTAGAGCAAATGTAAAATAGATTCTGAGAATGTTATTATTTCCACGTTCGTTTCGCAATCGAATGAAGCGAGTCACGTACGTGTCGCTTGATTAGAAAACTTTACGGAACTTTTGATGGCGTGAGAGGATTAATTGGTATTGAAAATTGTTTGGCCAAACATGCTTTTATAAAATAAATTTCTATGCTTTTTATTGCTTTATCTTCTTTTTTTTTCTATACTAGCACGACATGTGACCTTGGACCCACCTGATGGTAAGTGGCGCGCAAGGTCCATGAATGTTAGCAACTGAAGTCAGACACTCATAACTGCCATCACTCCCTAACACTATGCCGGCTTGACTAGATGCTTTTTCACACTTCGCTTGAAGGACTCCAAGTTATAGGAAAGTGGAAACACAGAGGCTGGAAGAGCATTCCACATCTTTATCGTACGACAGATGTATGAGTACCCAAATTTATACGTACGCGAAGGGATGGTGACTACGGTATGTGGGTGCATATTCTGACCTGTGCGTATGGTTCGGTTGCGGAATGGAGAGGGAGAGATTAGGTTATAGAGTTCTTCGGAGCACTCACCATAGTATAGCCGGTAGAACACGCTCAGAGAAGCCTTCTTCCTGTGTGCTGCTGTATAGAAAATAAAGACCGTTTAGATAGCTTGCCAGAGTCCATAAATCGGCGGTAAATAAAATGTGTATGAAAAAATACTTATTTTAAAGGATTTTATTTTAAACTGTGCACGAAACGAGACATCGCGTTCACCTGATGCGAAGCGATACGCGAGGTCAATGAATGAGAGCAACTAATGTAGATGGAATCGGAGACAAAAAAACGAGAAGGGGCAAAATGGAAAAAAAAAAAAAAAAAAAAAAGAGAAAAAAATAGTCTGCTAACTCCATGGACCACTTTTATTTATTTATTTGAAAACTTAATTGCACTATGTACAAAGTCGGACTTAATGCCGCTAGGCATTCTCTTACAGCCAAACCTTTAGGACATGAGGATAGTATCGGTGGCCTCAGAAAACTACTTTCGGTCTGTGAGCATTATGCTAATGATCATGGACTGAAATATAATGTTCTCAAAACTGAAATGATGGTATTTAGGGCTGGAAGGGGTCCGGCTAGGGTGCCAGAAGTAAAATTGAATGGTTCAGTGGTTCAAGGTTGTAGAAAAATTTAAATATCTAGGACACGTGATGACTCCCGACCTAAAAGATGACATGGACATCGAGAGGGAGAGGAGAGCTCTGGCCGTCCGGTGTAACATGCTCGCGCGTAGGTTAGGCAAGTGTAGTAAAGATGTCAAGCTTACGCTGTTTAAAACATACTGTCAATGTATGTACACTTGCCAACTATGGGTCAGTTACCATAGGAAATCATACAGTGCCATGAGGGTACAGTACAATGATGCGTTCCGTATCCTCATGCGCCGACCGAGGTACTGCAGTGCATCGGGCATGTTCGCTGAGGCGAGGGTACCAGACTTCTTCGCGGTGCTCCGAAACCGTATCACGTCCTTCTGGGAGCGGCTACGCTCTTCAACAAATCGTATTCTGAGAGCGTTTTGCGACGGGATCCCCAGTAAAATACACTCACATTGGCTGTCTGTTCAGCAGAGCCCGAACCGTAAATGAACTTCAGTAGATGTTTGACAAATATTTTATTTTGTTTTTTTATGTATTTTTATATTTTATAATTGTAATACCTTCACTGTAAATTTAATTTGATACGGGTATACCTGAAATAAAACTTCATTTATTTATTATTTTATTTATAGTTTCATGGTAAGTAGGTGCAATAATAGATATAAAATAACAATTTATAAAACAAATACATAAAAATAATACTTACTATTACATATACAAATACGTAAATGGGTTAATTATATATATATATATATATATATATATAATTCGTTATGAACGTAGAACAGTGTTGGATTTAAAAAAATCTGATTTTATATAAGTATAGTTTTATATTGTTTGTGGTCTGTAATGTATAGTGCAAATGTTAGAAAGGGCTCCAAAATGAAATCTAGAAGGTTTGCACTTATTATGAGACTAGTATTTACTTAAAAAAGAAGTGACAAAAAACAGTTATTTAACTTTGAATGGCCGTCATGAAAATTTTAAATATAGCAGATCCGTCACTGTTCTACGATCATGACGAATATATACAATAATACATGTAAAATAAAACTACTCATGTGATGAAGGAAGCGGGACAAAAGTAGACGTCGCGTCGTCGCTCGTTGTGAAAGTGTGAATGAAGAGAGTGGCAATACAATAGAAGTAAAAAAAATAGTTAAAGTTAAAGATAATATTTGTACACTCCATTTCTTGAATATAGGACGACTAGAAGCTTGTCTAATATCCTGAGGTAATTCATTCCATAGATTTGCGGCGACGACAGCAAACGATTTAGAGACGAAAGAGCTTCTACTAACAGGAGTAGAATCATTCAAAATAATTTAAATTATGACGTGTCACAAATGCCTGTAATAGGTTTACGTGAATAAAGATATTTTGACTTTGACTCACATTTTATACAACAAAATAAACTATAATTGTCAAAGAAAAGCATGAGAAGAAAATTAAAATATTACAATCAAGGCGGGGAGAAATCGTACTTCATTCTAGAATCTTCTCAAGTCAATAGAGCCCGCTGAAACTTTGTTATGATAAGCGTCATTAACAAGCAGTGCTTGTAAACAAACTGTAGTACAGGACTTGTACGAATACTCATGATTTAAAAAAAAATCGTCTACCAAAACTTTAATTATTTATTAACGCCTAAAAGTATATAATGCGAAAGTTGTGGGTAAAAGAAGCTCTGGCAGACCAAGACTCACATATTACGATCAAATAAATAAAACAATAGCTGAAGTATGAAGAGGTTGATGAATGTCGAAGAAGCGAAAGAGGTATGTCGTGACCTTGACAAGTGGCGCTCAATTGTCTCTGCCTACCCCGCAAGGGATTTGGCGTGAAGATATGTATGTATATATGCCTAAAAGAAGACCAACTAAATAGATATGACATGAAAACTATAGATTTAGAAAATCATTATAACTGAAGTTATAGGTATAACGTTCAATCAGAATTTGTAGTAGAATTACAGATGACAACAACTTCCAATCTGTATTATATTTATTGTGGCATTGTTCATCTGTGGGTCAACAATGTAAGCACTTGTTGTGTCTTTATATTTTGTATATTGTGTATGTATTAGTATGTAAATAAGTATTTATTCACTAGTATATATTGAAGTCTAATATTTTTCTATTAGTTTTGATAGCACCTGCCTTATCTCGTCGTAACTGCTTTAGTTGTCCCAAAGGTTTGACCAGTATAGAATGTCTAGCGGCATTAGGTCCGCCTTTGTACTTTGTGCAATAAAGTTTATAATAAATAAATAAATAAATAAATATATTTGTATTTACGTATTTGTGTATTTACTGTATAATATTTATTAGAAAATTGTTAACTGTTGGTATACTAAAATGAAAAAAAAAAAAAGAAATATATTGCACGTATAGTGATTGTTTGGTGTATGTTAATTACAATGCCTGGTTTAAATCAGATAAGACAGTTATTTCTGTGTGGATTGTACTGTGATCGACTTATAACTGTTTTGTTTTTTAAAACTTATTGCACACAGTACAAAGGCAGACTTAATGCCCGTAGACATTTTCTAACAGCCAAACCTTGGAGACAAATAGAACATTTATAGGTGCAATGAAGGAAATATTAATAGTAGGATACATTCAACACTATTATTTATTATTATTAAACTGTCTGACAGGGAAAGAGGTATGTCGAGATCGTGACAAATGGCGCTCAATTGTCTCTGCCTACCCCGCAAGGGACCTGGCATGAAGATATGTATGTATGTATGTATGTCTGACAGTCCCGAGTGTGGAGATCACAAGCGAGTAATATGTCTAGCTTGTATATTTGTTTTCACCAATAAAGTATTTTTTGTTGTTGTTTGTTTGCATTTAATAGATATCCAAATGCAGAATTGTGAAAAAAATGCAGGTATTTAAAAAAGAAGAAAAAGAGATGGAGCGATAAGTAGAGAGAGAGTTGTCATTGTCAGGATGGCTGTAATAGCAATACTTCTTCTTGCAACTTTGCAAAGACCGTTTACATAAAAAAAATATATAATTTAAATTCTCTGTAATTATTATGTTAATTAATTAACATAACAATATTAAAAAAATACGAACAAAAATATTACGAGGGTAGTTTTAAAGGTTGATGCGTATAGAAGTAATTTTTAGTTAGTAGCATCTCTTTTAGAAGTCATATTTTTATTTTGTAAATTTGATAGTTTTTGTTTTTTTTTTTTTTGTTTTGACAGTAATAAGTTTTTAATTTCTTCAAAGTCAAAGTCAAAGTCAAAGTCAAAATATCTTTATTCACGTAAACCTATTACAGGCATTTATGAAACGTCATTAATTTAATTATTTTGAATGATTCTACTCCTGCTAGTAGAAGACTAAGCAGCAAAGTGGTCCAATAAGTAAGCTGTTAGCAGAAGACCAGCAGCTTAGCAAATTCCAGTGACCTGTTAATGTTTAATCTGACTGAGAAAGGAATCTGCAAGGAAAACTCAGCTATATCAGATTTACAAAATAAAACATATACAGAACTGCACCACAACGATCAATTAATAACCTTTTAAATTTAGTTATCAGTACCTATGAGAAAACAATACCTGGTACAGCAGTAAACCACCAGGCAAGTCAGAATTAAGGTAGACTACATGCCTATGTGCAACCCGAAAGTCGATAAAACGCAAAAACCTCTGTTAATTTAAGAACAATAAATTGAACGTGTTCGGCAGAGGTCCCAGGACCCCACAGCAGCACCCGATCACAGACATAACGCATGTGCCAGCCATCCCCCCGCTCAACCAGGCCCTTAGGGTGCGGACCGGGACCCGACACACGTGCCACCACTGCAATGACCTTCTAAGGAAGGGGCGACCACCGGACACGCCACACCATGAGAACCTGAACACTAAGAATGACCTTCGAGACACACACAAGCTAAACATAACAATTACTTCCTAAGTACCCAAATGCTGCCGTGCAATTCCGTTAACAAACTTATATATTAGTTAATAAAATAATAAATACAAAATAGTAACTAAATGTTACATAAAAAATAATTATATTATAATAATAAGGTAATAAAAAATATTACTGTATCACAATAAACAGTATTTACTAATTAGTCAATAATGTATTAGTAACTAATTGTTACATTCAAAATATTTATAAATCAAAAATAAAAACAGATTATTAAAAAAGAACCTAATGTGCTATTAACTAATTCTCTAATCTTTGCAGAGCGGCAATATTCCACACATCTTTGTCATTAATAAAATCATTAATTTTATAATATGCTTTTGCAATTAGAATTTTCTTAATACTACTCTTAAATTTTGTTTCCCCTAATTCTGTTACAGGTTTTGGTAATTTATTATATAGTCTAATACTATTAATCACAAAACTTTTATTTGTTTTTTGAAGCCTAAATTTAGGAATATAAAGCTTGTCAGCATTTCTTAATTTGCGAGACTGCATGTCTCCATTTTTTTTAAATAACTTTAAATTATTCCTTACATATAGAATATTTTCAAATATATATTGTGAAGGCAATGTCATTATATCAATGTCAGGAAATATGCTTCTGAGCGAGTCTCGATATTTCAGGCCATAAATTGCTCGAATGGCTCTTTTCTGGAGAATAAAAATAGAGTCTAAATCTGCCGCTGAGCCCCACATTATGAGACCATAAGTCATAATGCTGTGGAAGTAGGCGAAGTATACTAGTCTTGCTGTTGCCACATCAGTCAGCTGCCTAATCTTTCTGACAGCATATGCAGCTGAGCTCAACCTATTGCATAAGGTATTAATGTGAGCTCCCCACTGCAGTTTGGGATCAACTTTGATGCCCAAGAATACAGTGGATTCAACAAATTCAAGAGCAGAACCGCCCAACATCACACTGCAGTCGATTTTTGGCACGTTAGGTAATGAAAACTTAAGGCATTTTGTCTTATTAGAATTCAAAACCAAATTATTAGCCGTAAACCATTCCGAGACCATCGCCAGAGTACGATTTACTGTTAACAACATATTATCTTTCCTATTAACTTTAAATAGAAGAGAAGTGTCGTCTTCTTTTTATATTGGTGAATGCTGTGACACCTAATTGGTACATATATTAGATAAGTTATAATTATACTATGTTATGTGTGTGATAATATATGTACTGCTGTGTGTACTAAATAAATAAATAAATAAATCTATTGGAAGGATACACACTAAGTTCGTTTGAAACAAAGAAGTCGAGAAATTTAAAAAAAAATGTCGTGAGTTACTGCAAATCGCCTTAGGAAACAAAATACTCTCTTGATAAACATTATGGTGACCCTGCACATTTAATTAGAATAGTTATATTTGTTTTCAAAATTTTCGGAGTTTCCAATTCGTAAATACAACACTCAAAAATAATTAAAGTTTACTTTCAAAAAAGCTTTCAACGAAAGCGCTCCCTTTGAGATATAACAAAATAATGTATGGTGGAATTGTGTTTATTATATAGGTCTACAGAAAAGTCCGTGACGGCATATGTCCATCTCTTAAGGATAACATACTATATCAATTTTAATAGTTTAAAAAATGGCAATTATAAAGCGGTAATTGGAAAGCCTCCTATCCTCGCCAAGCCGTCTGGCCAGCGTGGCGAGTGTAGGCCAAATTCTCCAGATATAAAGGCTGGAAGGCCCATCTCCAGCAGTGGAGGTCTAGGACGCTATGTTCTAGGGGCTGTAATGAATTGGAAAGCTATTTACACAAACATGGTACTAATCCGTGTCGACCGCCTCCGTGGTCTAGTGGTAACAAACGTTGCCGTGAACTCGGGACGTCGTGGGTTCGATTCCCACCGGGGGTAAGTTGTACATTGTATAATTTGTCTCGGTCTGGGTGTTTATATGTATAATATGTATATATTTACAAAAAAAAAAAGTATAATATGTAGTTTATCAATCATTTCCGTAACACAAGCATCGTAGCTTACCACGGAAACTAGATGGCGCTGTGTAGGTCACACATCTGGAAATATTTTTTTATTATTTATTTATTTATCCTTATTATTTGAAATACGTTAGTTGGTTTGAGCATTTCATAAAGATTTTTTTCCCTTTACACCATGCAAATTAAATAAATACCTTAGGAGATATAGCAAAATCAATATAATGCGGAACACGGGCAAAGCCGGTGAAAACAATTGGTAGTATAAAAATAAATTAAAAATATAATAGGCAAATAAAAAAAAAATAAAAAAAATATAACGTTTGTCTCAATCAAGTTTCCCAAGTGACCCCCGACATTTAGATGTAAAAAGGTATTATGCGCGACCTGTGCCCGCTCCGAGCACTTCATTAATTTTCATAATCCTGGCAATTAAGTCCTGCCTGTCTGTAGAACGAACATCGAAAAATATTACGATATATTTATGAAATTAATCATTTTCGTTTTTAAATACCATTTTTATATTGCACACAGATGATGACGTCATAAACTCTATTGAAGCGATTTTAATTAAGTTTGACAGATATACCTCCTCCTATATACCTAATATGATCGCCTCCGTGGTCAAGTGGTAACAAACGTTGCCGTGAACTCGGGAGGTCGTGGGTTCGATTCCCACGGGGGCAAGTTGTACATTGTATAATTTGTCTCGGTCTGGGTGTTTATATGTATAATATGTACTTATATATTTACAAAAAAAAAAAAGTATGATATGTTTATCAACCATCTAGTTTCCGTAACACAAGCCTCGTAGCTTACCCGGAAACTAGATGGCGCTGTGTGACCTGTCTGGAAATATTTATTTATTTTTTTACCTTGGACATGACGTCAACATGTAAGACCGCCTAAAGATTTTATTGGCAGACTAAATTAAGGTGGGTTTAGACCAAATGAATGATCAGTCTATCAACATTTTTACTGCATACTGGCATTATTTTTTTGTTCAAATTCAATATAATTTATCGTCAGAATTGTTACCATGTAAAATTTCAGAAACATTATCATCATATAGTTATTTTATGGTATCATGTAAGTAGTATATGAATTATTGGTATTTATTATATCATAGTTATTAGTATGTATTTAGTAATATCATTGTATTTTTATGTATATAGATTTATTTATTATTATTATATATAAATATTTGCACCTACCTTACATTTGAAATGGTCCCCATTGTCCCTAAGGTTGGCTGTCAGATAATGTCTAGCAGCATTAAGTCCGCCCCTTGTATAACGTGCAATAAAGTTTTAAATAAAGAAATATATATACATCATTGTTGAAACAATCTGCCCACTTTAGGCATACATTTTTTTTTAAATATAACAAAATTATACTATATTATTATTATTCCTTTTAATAATAATTAGATTTAAATTTAATCCCAATTGCTTGCAGGGGTAGGCAGAGACAATTGAGCGCCACTTGACACGGTCATGACGTACCTCTTTCGCTTCTTCGACATTCATCAACCGTTTTTACTGAAGGATAGAAAATTTGAATTGATATTCGCCAGAAAACCAAAGTTACTGACATATGTAGCTTTTAAAAGTTGCAGTTTGCCAGACATATGTCTCAATCCCAAAACAACCCCCTTATCTTAGTGATCGTTTCGAGTACCTGCGTGACTCGTACTCCCGCTCCCTTCGCTCTACTCACAACAATCAACTCTCAATTCCTCTTCTCTCTTCCAGCAGATATTCAGATTCCCTTACTGTTTCTGCAGCCCGCCAATGGAACAGGCTACCTTTGCCAATTAGACAGGCTCCATCTTTAAATATATTCAAACATCTAAAATGACATCTAATTTCCATATCTTGACGTAGATCATTATTATATTAGCATTTAAGTATTTATTCATTGAAGCATTAAACAAAATTATAACTTTGTGGCATTCTATTGTATATGATATGATATTCTCTTGATACCCACAAATTCATAAAAGAGCTGGGTAAACGAATTTTTCAAGAGTGTGGCGATCCCAAATCCCATAAATACCTAAAACAGAATATTTCGATTATAATTCAACGAGGAAATGCGGCGAGCGTTGTAGGTACCCTCCCTGGTGGCAAGCCCTTAGTTTATTTTGTAGAATAGTTTTAATTTCATAGGTATTTTTAGTTTAGTTTTATTTATAATTCTTTTTTAATCTATTTTATTTTAATATTTTTGTATCTACTTAGAATAAATATATTAATAGTATTTATTATATCGTATGTTATTTATACTTACTACGGTATTTTTATGATTGATTTACTATTATTATTATTGTTATTTCTTACTCTGCACCTATTATAATAATTTATCACTCTCCCAAAGGTCAGCTGGTAGAGAATACCATACGGTATTATGCTCGCCTATGTACATTATTCTATATTTTGTGTGCAATAAAGAATTATATTATTGTTATTATGTGCCGCTGAACCGACGACCGATGGATAAACAGGTTCTAGAGTAAGACGACTCCCCGCCAGATGGACGGATAATCTAAATAAAAGGTCGCTGATGGGGGATGGAGGAGGGTTGCAGTGGCGAGCTTTGGTGGAGGCCTGTATCCAGCAGTGGAGAGACACAGGCTAATGATGATGAAACGATAAAAATGAGTTTTCGTTTACACCAAAAAAAACTGCTGATGCTCATTCTTTGTTCGTTTGGTTTAGACCCATCTTTATTTCTGTAAGTTTCATCTTTACCACGGAGACCCAGAACTCGGTTCTATTTGAATTGACTATTATATCCATGTGGATGATATAATAAAATCTCTTTTATTCATCTTTTTTACATTGTCCATGAGATTTTCATCTCAAGTTTGCAAAGCTTCCATAAATAGTATAATGGCAAAACGTCCTTTTACGGTTCAGAATAAATATTCTTTGTCATAGACGTATTAAGTGGACAGTCTGACAAAAAAATAAATAAGAATAAAACTAATAACTTTATAGATAATAAAATTACGACATATTTTTTATGTTTATGGTGACAAAAAGTTGTAAGCGTCATTTATTATTATATAAATTTTAAAGTTATATCTAAGGGATAAGGTTTATATTAGTATGCGAAAATATAATAAAAGAAATTTAATCTGTTTGTTGTTTATTAATAAGATAAATCAGTGGTAGTTTGTAGTATTTTATTTGTTTTTTTTTTATTTTAGACAAATAAATAGATACTCTCTTCCTAGATATTGTGTATTTTTGCAACTCAAGTTCGGTGTGCCAAGACTTTTATCGTTGCCTGAAATATGTTTCGTTTTTTTTTTTTTTTTTATTTCATGGTAGGTACAGGGATGTAAATTATTATATGTAATTATATCACATGCTTCGCTATTTCTAGTATACAAATATTTGATTATATTAAGTAGACCGCCTCCGTGGTCTAGTGGTAACAAACGTTGCCGTGAACTCGGGAGGTCGTGGGTTCGATTCCCACCGGGGGCAAGTTGTACATTGTATAATTTGTCTTGTTCTGGGTGTTTATATGTATAATATGTATATATTTACAAAAAAAAAAGTATAATATGTAGTTTATCAACCATCTAGTTTCTGTAACACAAGCCTCGTTGCTTACCACGGAAACTAGATGGCGCTGTGTGACCTGTCTGGAAATATTTATTTATTTATTATTTATTATTTATTATTTATTATTTATTATTTATTATTTATTATTTATTATTTATTATTTATTATTTATTATTTATTATTTATTATTTATTATTTATTATTTATTATTTATTATTTATTATTTATTATTTATTATTTATTATTTATTATTTATTATTTATTATTTGTTATTTATTATTATTATTTATTATTTATTTAGTCACATGACTTCGTCGAGCTTAGTGTCTAGGTATTCTTTTGTTCAATAAAAACATTTGTTAACCAGCATTTGTTTGGCTCTTAATTTAAATAGTTTTAGTGGCAGCTCTCTTATAGTAACTGGAAACTTATTAAATATTATAATATATACTTCTACGTTCTTTGTAGAAATATTTGAGAGTCCGTGCAGATAACGAAGACATTTCTAATCTAGTGGGAAAGCTATTGAATTCAGCCGGGACGCGTCTGGTGTTTGGACTACATTTTTCACGGTTAGACAGAATTTATAATAAACCCATAAAATACATCAAGATTTCAAATCACGCCAAAACGATAGTTACCTGAGTGTAGTGTGGTAATATTTAGAGAGGTGCAATGAGAAGACAAAGCAATATTTAAAATAATCTAAACGCCCATTTACAGCAGCAAAATATGTTATTTTTAATTTATTGTACCATTGACATTATTATTTTTATTATATAGTATAAGTAGTTTATAATATATACTAGTTACCAGATATCATTATATAACGTTTGCGCTTTTAGTAAGTAAAAAAAAAAAGAAAAAAAAACTTTTATTTCACTATCTTAACTACATTCCGTCAGCATCGGTTGGTACACTCCTTGATCAAAATATACTGACCATGGCTGTGTGCCTTCGTTTTGGAGCCCGGACTGTCCACCCCCACCAGTGTCGGTGTGAAGAGCCCGTGGAACATCTCGGACACCATAGGCTTTCTTGCGCTAGAAGTGTTGGCCGCATTCATCGTCACGCTGCTTTTAACGACATCATTCGAAAGGCTTTTGTCACTGCTGGAGTACCCGCGATCCTAAAACCCTATAAGATTGCGCGGAGCGATGGCCAGAGACCCGACGATGACCGTTGCGCCGTGGAAACTTAGCAGGTCCCTGGTGTGGGATGGGACATGTGTAGACACATTAGCTCCATCACACATCCAGGCGACCTCGTCGGGAAGTGCGGCGGTTTCTGCTGAGAACCTCAAGCTGCGCAAATACGCCAACCTCAGTATAGGTTACGAATTTGCGCCGTTTGGGGTCGAGGCGATGGGCCAAGGAGTTGTACAAATCGCTAACGGAAAAGTCTGGAGACAGAAAGGCTGGCAATTATTTCTGCCAACGTATTAGCTTAGCTATACAGAGGGGAAATGTTGCCAGTCTTCTTGTGACTATAACTGAATGGTCGTCTCTAGAGGACATTTTTTACTTATAGTTATTTTTTTATTAGGTTTAGTATATATTTATATATTTTGGTGCAACCCAGCCTAATCTACGGTCGTATCCGCTAGGACATTAGCAGTTTTTTTTTTTAACTTTACTTAAGCCACAAATAGTCGATCGGTGGTCCCTTATTCTTTAGAGGCGGTAAGAAAAGTCTGTAATATAGGGAAAAATACTATTAACTCAATATCTGGAGCACATCTGTTCTGACACAGGGTTTTTTATCCAACCTAAAACATTCATAACCAAACCAATGCTAAAGAACAATGTTCTCGCATATTCGGCAATAAAATTGGTTAATAAATTTGAAAAAAGACGGGACAAGAAGCCAAAAGTTATAAGAATTAATGGTGGGGCAATTGACTCAATTTTTTTTTATATATTTATTTTAGTTATTTATTTAAAACTTTATTGCACTATGTACAAGGAGCGGGCTTAATGCCGCTAGACATTCTCTGACAGCCAACCTTTGGGACAATGATAACTATAACTTAGATCGATGAGTAGGTGCGAAGACGTATTTAAGATTAAATAATAATTAAGTATTAAATAATAACTATATCTATTAATAATATATACTACATACTAATAGTACTTACATACATACATATATACATAAGTATACTACATACAATATCTACTTATATACGCTGTAGGGAGCTGTTTAAGTCATGTGAGTATACCAATCTTTTGAATATTATTCTGTTGGATGCTTGCCGAACATTGACCGGCAAAGAGTTCCAAAGATTTACTGCAACAACTGCGAAAGAGTCAGACATGAAACCAGAATGATGTGAAGGAATGGAGAGGACAGAGTTGTGTGACGAACGAAGAGACCGATCATGAAGAGAAGAGAGGTAGGTAAATTTGTCCTTGAGGTAATTCGGAGTCGCAGGCTATGCGGACTAGCACGACATGTGACCTTGCGCCCTCCTGATGTTAAGTGGCGCGCGAGGTCCATGAATGTTAGCAACTGGAATTAGACACTTATGACTGACATAAGTGCCTAACACTATGCCGGCTTGACTGGGCATGACGGCAATTCGAGCCTGATCCCGAAACGTGTGGATACACTTTACTGGGTTTATCGGCACGAACGGTGGATACTTCTCTGCCCCGGCAGACTGTGCAAATTACCACCATCAGTCTGCCTACCAATTCTAACATTTTTTTTTATATATTTTTTTATTTAACACTTTAATGTACAAAGACAAAGGCGGGCTTTAATGCCGCGAGATATTCTATCATAGCCAACCATTGGGACAACTTTAAACACTTAAATGAAAAATTAATTAATTATTTTATGATCGAACAACGCCGGTTAAAGGTCGTGTTCCACGTGCACTAATGACGTGCGTGATGTGATGATTATGCGCTATGGTGTCTCCAAAGTTCAATTGTATTTTAATAAAATTTGTACACAATGGTAGAATTTGTAGAGAAAATATTTTGTAAACATCATTGTTACACAAATTGTAAAGCTAATTAGTTTGTGTATCTTTCCTTATTTTAGTCTACAAAAGAGATTGCCCTAAACCAGGCCCCAACATTTTTGCAGCGCGCCTCAACTAAATACAATTCAATAATCATAACAAAGAATAGTGTTTTTTTGAAATTTAATTACAACATCTCTTTTACCTTAGCATTAAAATATAAATAAATTAAATAGTCAATGGGGTGTATCAGGCAAAGCTTTTTGTAGATGTCTCTAGCGGCACTGATACCTTGTTTACAGCTATGACGTAGCATTTTTTAAATGTTATTGTAGTTTTTTTTATTTTTATAATCAAAAAAATAATTTTCACTTAACGTTACCTACCTTAAAAGACGAATTAGGAAAGCGAACACCGTTTTTAAAAAGAAAAAAGGTTTAATTAATAGAACGGCAATTTTGAGATCACCATATTTTTGATTTCGCTTGGAAATCTCGATTTGTACACTTAAAAGCTGCTCACCTTGGCAATATAACCAGAAAATAATAAATTTCGTAAAAAAAATACAAGTTTTATATGCAACTGACAGTTCTATTGGGTACCGTCTATCATGCGCCACCTATCGTGATAAAAAGTTAGTGACACACCCCATTGGTTAAAATTTATGTATGAAATGGTTACAAAGCACTATTTATACGATTAGGTTCTTTATTATGATCAGGTACTTTATTATAACAGAAAACCGAGGAGTATAATCTGCCGCTATGTCTGGCGTTTGTGGACTATGAGAAAGCCTTCGACTCAATCGAAACCTGGGCTGTTCTGGAATCCTTGCAGCGATGCCTAATAGACTATCGATACGTTGAGGTGCTGAGATGTCTTTACAGTTCTGCGACTATGACCGTCCAGTTACAGGGTCAGCATACAAAGCCTATCCAACTGCGCAGAGGCGTGCGACAGGGGGATGTCATATCCCCGAAACTGTTCACGAACGCGTTGGAAGATGTTTTTAAAATGCTAGACTGGAATTACTGCGGCATAAACATCAATGGAGAATTCATCTCACACCTCCGATTTGCGGATGACATAGTCATTATGGCCAGTTCACTCAAGGATCTTAGCGGAATGCTGAACGGCTTAAACGTAGCATCCCAGCGGGTTGGTCTCGAAATGAACTTAGACAAGACGAAAGTCATGTTCAATGATCATGTCAAGCCGAGGCCAATCTGCATAGGAAACGACACTCTCGAAGTTGTGCAAAATTACGTATACCTCGGGCAGACTATCCAATTAGGAGCAGCCAACTTCAGCAAAGAAGCCGACAGACGCATTCAGCTAGGATGGGCGGCATTCGGGAAACTCCGGCACATCCTCTCATCGTCTATACCACAATGTTTAAAGACTAAGGTCTTTAACCAGTGCGTCCTTCCGGTAATGTCGTACGGAGCAGAGACGTGGACACTAACAGTGGGTCTGGTCCATAAATTCAAGGTCGCTCAGCGAGCCATGGAGAGAGCTATGCTTGGTGTATCTCTGATGGATAGAATTCGAAACGTTGATATTCGTCAGAGAACGAAAGTTACAGACATAGCTTTTAAAATTAGCAAGCTGAAGTGGCAATGGGCCGGACACATCTGCCGCAGAACCGACGATCGATGGGGCAAACGGGTTCTAGAGTGGAGACCACGTACGGGAAGACGCAGAGTGGGACGACCCCCCGCCAGATGGACAGATGACCTAAAGAAGGTCGCTGGTGGGGGTTGGATGAGGGTAGCGAAAGATCGCGTTAAGTGGCGAGCCTTAGGGGAGGCCTACATCCAGCAGTGGAGAGATACAGGCTGATGATGATGATGATGATGATGATGCCTTTATTATAGATAAAACACTGAATTTCAAATTGGCGGAATCGAAACTATGTAATTGTTAAGGTAAAAAAAAGTTTTTGTCAATTGTCGCTATGCTAGGGTAAAATAAAAATTATTACAGTAAATTAAAATTTATTACAGATTATGAAAACACAATATATTATTCTTCTATATATTGTTTTAGCTTATAGTATGATTATGCCTCTTTACAGCAGCTATTATCTTAACTTACATTTGAATTTTTATTTTTATAATTGTGTCTGTCTTAGCTTATAGTATGACAATGCCTATATACATCAGCTATTATCTTAACTGACATTGACATTTATATTCTTAAAATTGTGTCTGACTTAGCTTATAGTGTGACAATGCCTATATACAGCAGCTATTATCTTAACTGACATTGACATTTATATTCTTATAATTGTGTTTGACTTAGCTTATAGTGTGACAATGCCTATCTACAGCAGCTATAATGTTAAGCGTTATTCTGTATTTATAATTTTGTTATTTTATTGTTTCTCTTTCCAAATGATGGTTATCATGTACTGCTCCAGATTCACCAATATGTACTATAAAATTATATCGTATAATTTTAATATTGTAAAAATTGACGTGTAAAAGTGCAGAATACATATCTTTTTGTCCTATGCCTACTTGCAAAATAAACGAATTGAATTGAATTGAATTAACTGTGAAATAAAAAAGAAATCATTATAGCACGAGAACATTTTATTGGTCTAAGAAAAATGAGCATTCTCATTTAAAGTGCTCATTCGTCATCGCTCGTCTATCCATTGCAGTACCAGCATTGACGGGATCGACATCGATGATGAGCTCGTTTAACATTAATAAGTAATGAAAAAGTATTACATAACATTTTACGAGGCTTCCCATAAATATCGATGTTTTTACCGCCCGCGTCTGTTTTTGGTGAAACTTTTTTACGTTCCGAAAACTCGACAAATAAATCCTGTTATTTTTCTATTTTCTATCAGTTGTACAAATTATACACTAAGAAAAATTGATATTTGATGTCATTAAAAATTAAATTAGAAAGAAAGAAAAATGTTTGTTTGTCAAAAAAGTGGAAACACAGAGGCTGGAAGAGCATTCCACATCTTTATCGTGCGACAGATGTATGAGTCCCCAAATTTATACGTACGCGAAGGAATGGTGCCTACGGTGCATATTCTGACCTGTGCGTGTGGTTCGGTTGAGGAATGGAGAGGGAGGGATTAGGTTATAGAGTTCTTCGGAGCACTCACCATAGTATAGCCGGTAGAACACGCTCAGAGAAGCCACATCTCGGCGAAGCTGCAGGGATTCGATAGTTCCAGATATAGTGGCACAATTCGAACAGCTCGCCTCTGCAGGACATTGAGAGCATCTGTGAGGTACTTGGCGGAACCATCTAATGGTTAATTAAAGCTTTAACTTTAGGAGTGAGCAGGGATTGTGGGTGCATGACCACTAATAAAATGATTATATGCTTTATAACCTATATATATAAGCATCACATTTCAAGGAATACTGATTTTGTAGCAGCTATTTACGGTGTTAAACTCCTTAATGTGACACTTCAAACGCTGGTAGTTACGCATCTGCATTAAATATCATATTTCATGTGTGCCACGTCGGCAACACACAAAGTGGCTACAACCTATAATTAACCAAGTCTCTTATAATATCCCATTACTCCAAAGATCCTATTACCTTTACTGCCTTTGATACAGATCGCATACCCTGTAACGTAGACAACAATATACGGACGCACACATTAATTGCTTTTCTCTCCTCCTTGCCTCGTTCTCTTCAATGTGACATATCGAAAGCGGATTTCTCCTGAACACCGTACTTCACGTCTTCATCGTATGGATGGAGAAATGTAGTTTAGCTTCCATAGTAACTAGTTGTTTACTTCTTATGTCACTTATTAAATTGTAGCTCTGGTCATTTCATCAGTTGTTACTTCCAAAAGGCTTGGATCACTTTTTCACAGACGATTCTGCGCTATCCGGGTCTGCTCTCGGTGGCGTTTAGGGCTTCGTGCACTTAGGTGTGTAAAGTCTGGTGCGGATCTGGGCAGACCAGTGTGTCGGGCTCCAGCCACGGGCTTTCCAGATTGCTAGAGATTTTTCGGGCTATATGACGAAAATATTCAAGGACTCGATGCAGACAGATAAAAGAGGGCCTGGTAGTTACTTTAAGCTATCCACGGAATGCACAGCATACGCCTCCAGCGCTATATTGCGTAGGCGTAGACGCGGCTTCGGCCATTAGCTCTAAAAGTCCAGCATTCGGCAGCATACAGGAATATTGAGGAAAGGATATGTATTTATTTATTATTCACTTACAATTTTGACTTAAAATATAGCATACTAGCTGAGTAAAACGGTCAACGGTCCATGTCACATAGTGGTATTAGAAACCACACTTTTAAAGAAGCGGATTCACATTTAGCCAATTTTACTATAGGCCTATTATAACAAGTGGCTAGTCGATGTCTCGACCAAACTCAAACCTGGTACCTCATCACCGTCATCCTGTGTGTCTCCACTGCTGGAAGTAGCCCTCCCCCAAGGCTCAATCCGTCCATCTGGCGGGGGTCGTCCCATTCTGCGTCGTAATTTTGTCTCAGGTCTAGAACCCGTTTGCCCCATCGGTCGTCGGTTCTGAAGCAGATGTGTCCGACCCATTGCCACTTCAGGTTGCTAATTTTGAATGCTATGTCAGTAACGTTGGTTCTCTGACTAATATCAACGTTTCGATATCTATCCATCAGAGAAATACCAACCATAGCTCTCTCCATAGCTTGCTGAACCTAACACCTCCGTGTCTAAATCCACAGACTTAAGTACTAGACCATGGATCATGGTTTCATTCCTGGTCGGGACGGGACACAATAATTTATTTGTGATATTTTTCGAATTTGGTACGAGCTTGCTACTTGGCCTTTGGTAAAGCTGGCTAAATGTGTAATCACTTCGTTAAAAAACGATGTTCTGACCACCCCGAAAGTGAAGTAATGATACTAAAGTTAAAACCCTCGCTTGTTGGGGCCACAGCTTCAGCGAAACTTCAAACGGTTATTAAATATATGTCTTGTATTTGCCGAGTCAACAAGCAAAGGTCTTCCAAAATTAATGTTGACGTCGTCTTCACGGCGGCGATAAAACTGCTAAACTAGTGACCATGTCAGAACATTAAACCCTTAATTGCTCGTATAGGCCGCAGCGCTACCCTAAAGCGGTTGCTTTTACAACGCTAAGGGCCCGTTCATACAATTCACGGTGGTTGTTAATTAATATTTATTAACTTTTTTTTACACTGCACGTGCGTGAAGTCAATGTCAAGTCATTCATTACAATTTGGTCTTCGTGGGCTCTTTTGAATTATCATATTGTATTGTTTTAATTTTATTTTAAATATAATACCAGACCATTTTTAATATAATTATTTATCTTATAAATCCTCCGTGGTCTAGTGGTTCAGATTCATTTACTGTATCGGCTGCTCGTCAGTGGAACAAGCTTCCACTGACCATCAGACAAGCTCCTTCAATTCACATCTTTAAAAAACAACTTAATACTTTCTTTTTAAACAAGCAGAACAGTATATTTTAAATTTAAATATTTCTTCTTAATAATATTATATTATCTTCAATTATATCTACTAGGTATATATTAATAAGTATTTAAGTAGTCTATGTATACATACTATTTATGTAGTTTATTCAAATTTAAAATATGGTTAAAATTGCACCCCACATATTATACTGTCTCACCCTCCCAAAGGTTAGCTGGTAGAAAAAGCCGAAATGGCTTTAAGTTCGCCTTTGTACATACTTTTAAGTTAAAGTGCAATAAAGTATTTTAATAATAATAATAACAAACGTTGCCGTGGACTCGGGAGGTCGTGGGTTCGATTCCCACCGGGGGCAAGTTGTACATTGTATAATTTGTCTCGGTCTGGGTGTTTATATGTATAATATGTATATATTTACATTAAAAAAAAAGTATAACATGTAGTTTATCAACCATCTAGTTTCCGTAACACAAGCCTCGAAGCTTATCACGGAAATTAGATGGCGCTGTGTGACTTGTCTGGAAATATTTATTTATTTAAATAGGTCTTGCCAAGAGTCTTGTTCTTGGTCTTGCATCAGAGTAGAATAAAGAATAAAAAACGTTTATTGCCACATATATAAGTATTACAATCAGAGAAAATAATAATAATTTACAATTTAAATTAATATGATGTGGCAAGGGTCTTCGCTCAGCTTCAGTCAGCTGCGCATTATATGTAATGTGATGCACTACTAACGCTGTTGTTATGCCAACATCCTAACTCACGTACATTTTAAACAATTAACCTAAAGGATAACAAGAAAAACAACTTTGAGACACAAGAGGAGGTCTGTTAAATAAATTTATTATGTTCCAGTGACCTGTTAATGTTTAATCTGACTGAGAAAGGAATCTGCAAGGAAAACTCAGCTATATCAGATTTACAAAATAAAACATATACAGAACTGCACCACAACGATCAGTATACTGTTAGAATACTCGTTAAATTTATCTCTTAGCGAAGTAGCGAAGTGCACACTTGGATATTATGTGCGTCGCCCGCGTCGCCGCGCCAGCGAGTCAATGTGAACAAGCAGAAATAGGTAAACTAGAATCTTTAAAATGTTAGAGATGCGAGCGAGACGGTAAATTATTATTTATTGCAAAGCTCGACACGTAAGTGTCTTCAACGTCAGTAGAAGAAAGATCAGGTTGATTATCTTTTGACATGTTTAACGTATACCTACGAGGCACGCCATTGGCTGAAATAACCAAAGTGCTTGTCACACTAACTACTAATCACGTGTATATCAAACTATTGATCAAAGGTTATTGGTGGCGCGGGTTTAGTATCGTATATTATATTATGTATCTAGGTGTGGGGTTTGCGATAATCTTCAAATTAGATACATAGACGATACTATGATAATCGGTGCAATAAACAAACTAGAAAGGAAACTGGTAAAGGAACTCACCTGATGTCCTCGGCACCAGCACTTATAAATTGTTCTTACACTGATTTTGCGGGTTTGGCGAATGCGGGCGAAAACAACGATCGCGGCGATTTCTTCAGCGTCTTCTATGACGACTGTAGGACAACGACTGCGCGACCACGACGACTATATTTCGATTCGACGATTACGACCAGTATTCTGCGCGGCCAGTTATATAGGCACTGCCTTTCTTTAGTGCGCAAGCGCCGGCCTTTGGACTAGTGAGCGGGATAGGTAATATAGAAAGGAAGCGAGAAGAAAAGAGAAGAAAGAGACAGGACAAGGGTATAGGGGTAACTAGGACGTCTGTTTATGCACCGACGAATCACAATAACGCCTAACCATCCAAAATTAGTCGAAATACCGCGATCGGCGCGAACAATTATTTTAATCATCCTTTTTGCAACTGGCTGTTAATCTTTATTAACGATAATATCCGTCCGGCATAAAGACCGTGTCGTATAAACGGTCTGTAAGAGTTATTCGGATATTTATGAGTAGGCGGAACGACGCCCTGCCCATTAGACGTTGCCCATTAGCATTGTCACTAGATGGCAAGGGCAATCAAACTTCAGGCATTATCGGGACACGTTAGACTTTGACCTACCATAGACCGGGATAAAAAGTAAAGGAAACATTCACCTATTAAACCAAGAACCGACAAATTATTAAGTAGATGGTACTTAAAAATACATCACTTACAGTAAGATGCAGGACCTAGCGCCTACCTGATAGTAAATGGCGCGCAATTGCCATGAATATTTGCAACTGGAATCAGACACTCATGACTGACATCAGTCTCTAACACTATGCCGGCTTGACTGGGCAAGATAGCAATTCGAGCCTCCTACCACCTATTAGTTGTTCTCGTTAAAAGTATGTGCCATTTGACCGCCTCCGTGGTCTAGTGGTAACAAACGTTGCCGTGAACTCGGGAGGTCGTGGGTTCGATTCCCACCGGGGGCTATTTGTGCATTGTATAATTTGTCTCGGTCTGGGTGTTTATATGTATAATATGTATATATTTACAAAAAAAAAAGTATAATATGTAGTTTATCAACCATCTAGTTTCCGTAACACAAGCCTCGTAGCTTACCACGGAAACTAGATGGCGCTGTGTGACCTGTCTGGAAATATTTATTAATTATTTATTTATTATTATTTGCAATGATGACATATGCCAATTGTTACATGTATGAAAACCATAGACTTTTAAAGCGAAATAAAGTGAAAAAAATTCGACAAGTCGAACATATAATGTATAGTATACTTCAAAACAGTAAGGGTTAGTTTTCTCATTAAAAATGGATTATCACACCTTAATTTAACCGTATCGTAAATCTAGTGAACAATTATGCCGCTAACAATGCATTAAAATAAACAATGAGACTTGCTGAAGACACGAATTTATTTGGTAAGTTATAAACGAACGTGCAGCGAAGAATAAAGACCTACACACACGGGACGTGCATGGGTAACTCAATGATGACGTCACACCGAGTTCAGTATTTTCATTGTACATTGCTTGTTATTGTTAAACAAAACACAAGCTTATTTCAAAATAACACGCAGTGAACAAGAACCTAGTATCGATTAAGAACGTACATATATATATACTATACACTGAACACAATTATAAAATATATATACATCGCGGACTTGTTTTACAGGCTTTTATTTATATTATATTTAATAATAGCACGACATGTGACCTTGCACCCACCTGATGGTAAGTGGCGCGCGAGGTCTATGAATTTTTGCAACTGGAATCAGACACTTATGACTGTCATCAGTCCCTAAACTATACATGACGGCAATTCAAGCCTGATCCCTAAATGTGTGGATACACTTTACTGGGTTATTACCTCAATTAGTCTGCCTACCTTATAACTGACTAGTAATCCGGCCATGAGAGCGCAATATTAAGGAGGTGAAAAAACCGTAAAATCGGGCGCTTGTATTAGTTTCCTTGATTATCAAAAACACGCAGTTTAAACATATCAAAACCTATATTTGCATATGTCGAAACTAATTCCATGCTGAGTGTACTTCTAGTTAATTATAGCATCAGAGAGGTACAGTCACGGTCATAACGTGCGGGGAAACTCGCCATTTGCATACTATTTGCGCTATTACCATCTGTACCTTTGAATTGTGTGCTCAAGCAGACATAATAAAACATGGACCGACTAAGTGAATACAATTTATTTTATCGTTGATGCTACTGGGACCATGACATAATAGTAGTAAACTAGTATCTATAGCCAAAGTTCATATATTATGGAGAATGGAAAAATAGGAATTGTTATTTTTTATTATTTTAATATTTAGTCACTTATTTGTAGCGAGCTATAAAAAAGACACAAATAATACTCTTCCTACATCGATTATAATAAATTCTACATCTTCAACGTGCGACAGATGTAAGAGCCTCCAATTTGTATGTAAACATAAGGATAGTAGTGACTACGGTATGGGGGTGCATATTTTGGCCTGTCGTGTGGTTCTGTTGTTGAGTACAGAAGAAGAGTCAAGGTAACCGTAGTATAGCTTGTTGAATACGGTCACGCCGAAGCCGCAGCGATACTCAACCGTCACAATAACGTGGGAAATTTGAATCGTATTGTGATGAAAAATGGATTCTGTACGATAATCGGAAACGCTTATCACAGTGGTTGAACCCAGGAGAACCGGCTAAATCCTGTCCCTAACGACTTGCAATATGGTACTGGTGAGTGTTTGGTGGACCAGTGCTGGTGTCATTCACTACAGCTTCTTAAGATCTGGCCAGACGATTACGGCAAATCTGTATTATCAACCATGATGGAAAAGCTCGCTATTCAACAACCAAGACTGCTCAATTGCTCTAGTCCACTGCTGCTGCAAGACAACGCTAGATCTCACACTTCACGACAAACGGTCGCTAAATTAGATAAGCTGCAATTGGAATGTGTCCTACACCCACCATACTCTCCAACAGATTCTCGCTCCCACAATTTTTACAGCAATATAATTAATAAAATACCTATAAAATGGCGAAAGTGCATAGATATTATGTACCATTAATAACTTCAATTGATTAAAGTAACGTAAAGGCGGACGAGCTGTCAAATCGGCTAGATCTGCCATAGGATAAAGGACATCGCCTGTCGTATTAATTACATCTAAATCTTCATAGAAGGTCCCGCTGGGGTGAGTTGCCATAATCTGGTAGTAATATTGTAAGCTGTACTGCTCTGTGCGTCAGCTGCACTGGTTTTCGGGTTACTGGACCTTCGTTGGTGTAGCTTGCCTCCACGTCTTGCTGGGCTCCTTTTCAGGATCCTACTTCTACCCTACAACTCGTACGATCTGCAGAGGAAGAAACGCTCCAGAGACCGCTCGCAGCCACCCACGACTCCACGTTAAAGAAGTTCGGTGGAGGGGTGCAAGGCAAGGCTGTAGAAGCCGAAGACCACGTCAGTCATTTCCCTAAACGCATCAGGTCAATAAACATCTTCCGGGCTGTGCAATAATAGGCTAATTGCAGATATCAACCCCTACGCGACAGACCTAATATTAATAAATAAAAACAAGACCATATTATTAGGACATGCCTCTAAATATACGTCTTGGTTGTACCTCTGAATTGTATGCGAGGATCTTACCGTGGTTATTTGGCCATTAGGTATGCAGCATTCTAAATGTTAATTTGAGAGAGATGTTATGTTCTCAAATATTTTATGTATATGTTTCTCGGATAATGTAAAATCTATCCAATAAAGGGATTGGACACACCGGATTTTCATTCATTTATTGATTACAGCCAATAGAACACAGCATGCTAGACCTCCACTGTTTTGGAATATTCGCACTTTACTATAGGCCAATCATGACAAGTGGCAAGCTCGTCCATGTCTCTAGCGTACCAAACTCGAGAATATCATAAATAAATATTTATTAGAAGTAGATACCTACAAAAATATTAAAATAAAATAGATTAAAAACTAATTTTAAATAAAACTAAACTAAAAATACTTATGAAACTATTCTACAATTTAAACTAAGGGCTTACCACCTGGGACGGTACCTAAAACGCTCGCCACATTTCCTCATTGACTATAAGGGAAATATTATGTTTTAGTTAGTTATGGCATTTGGGGTCGCCACACTCTTGAAAAAAATCGTTTTATCATCATTACAGCCCCTAGAACACAGCGTCCTAGGCCTCCTCTGCTGGAGATGGGCCTTCCAAAACATATATCTGGAGAACTTGGCTGGCCAGACGGCTTGGCGAGGATTTGATGTCAATTCTTATAACAATTTATTAACGATTCCACAAGTTGGTATTAGTGGAACCGGGACCGACGGCTTAACGTGCTCTCCGAGGCACGGGAACGGTGGTGTTGTAAATCTAAGACAAATGTACATAAGAAAAGTGTATTTCTCATTGGTACTTGCCGGGGGGGTTTGAACCGACCTTTGTAGGATTTAAGGAAAGCATTCTTTCAACTGCCTCCGTGGTCTAGCGGTTAAGTCCGTGAATTTAGACTCGGAGGTACCGGGTTCGATTCCTGGTCGAGACACAAAAATATTTATCAATGTAAATGTATTTATTTACATAATATTTAATTTATTTGTGATATATCTCGAGTTTGGTACGCTGGAGACATCGATGAGCTTGCCACTTGTCATGATTGGCTTATAGTAAAGTTGGCTAAATGTGAATCCGCTTATTTATAAGCGTGGTTTCTGACCACCCCGAAAGGGAAACGGTCGTGATGATACTTTACTTTACTTTTTACATTCTTTCAACCAAGTCACCACCTCGCCTTATCGCGTTTATAAATCGATTACCCAGCTCTTTTACGAATTAAATACGTACCGAGTAAGAAGGAGGAGCCTTCTTGCCCAGTCTTGTAATATCCGAAACGAAAATTGAAGGACGACAACGTTCTAACAACCCGAACGCTTAAATACACTTAAATAAAACATTTTAAGTAACTGAGAGTTTGTGTAATTAACAAAACTTCCCAGCAGCTCTATCCAAGTGCAAAACCTGAACTAACTAAGACGTTTACAGAATTGAAACTTAGTTTGCTTCTGAGTCAATGACGTATATGACGTGACGTCATGGTCATGTATTTTTAAAGATATTTTTTTTTTATTGCACTAACAAATACGAATTCAAAGCCATTTACATTTAATCCTATTAATCTGATGAAACGACAGTATAATTATTTGCACAAGTTTCACGATTTTGACGCATTTTCATGTGGTGCTCTTAAATTTGAAAAGGCATTAAAAGCAAACAAAAACGGTAGTTTTTGTTAATTTGAGCTTTTGTTGATTGTAATTTTGTTAGTAATTTTTTCTTAAAATTGTTTTTTTTTTTTTTTTTCATTATAATATTTGTAACATTTATTTAGGTAATTAGGTAGGTATTATTTTTATTAATTATAATTTAATCAAAATCAAAATATTTATTTCCATAGTGGTGGTGAAAAGAAAGGAGACTTACTGCGGGTTCTTCGATAGCTCCAAGGTCACTGGTTGTAAAGCACGACACACCACCATAGCATCAAGAGTTGGAGCAGAGTTTATGAACACACACAATTCACAATTTAAAGTCTTTTATTTTTTTAAAATAAATATGGGTTGAGTAGCGTTCACGGGTTCACGGTTCAAATATTATATTCCAACTGACAGGTGGGTCGCGAGGCCGACCCATTTTAAGGTGCGTTTACGCATTTCTCCATCTCTTTCACACGTAAGTCTTATGGATAAGGAAAAAAAGGGATGGATATACATAAAGCGTGAGATTGTTCTAGAAGCGTTATACTGCATAGATAATTACGAGTATGTATATGTATATATATATATATAAAACGGCGTTAACACATAGGTTATCTTGTAACAACTTGGATATTGTCAACACTAAAATAATATAAAACAATAACACAACATATAAACAAACATAAGTTAGGTAATCATGGTTGGACCGTAACGGGTGAACAATCAAATAAAGATTTATGTGTGTTATAATAGCATTATTGTCATAAGCAAGGTAATTGTAACTTAATACATATCTTCACGCCAGATCCCTTGCGGGGTAGGCAGAGACAATTGAGCGCCATTTGACACGATCACGACATACCTCTTTCGCTTCTTCGATATTCATTAACCTCTTCATACATGCCCTATGGTTACGAAGACTTTTTAATGCACCTTCAGTCAGTGTTTTATTTATTTGATCGTGATATGTGAGTCTCGGTCTGCCAGGGCCTCTTTCACCCACAACTTTCGCATTATATATCTGGTTCGTCAATCTTTCATCGCTCATCCTTTCAACATGCCCGAACCATCGTAGCATGCTTTTCCTTATTTTTGTCCCTATGCTTTTCTTCATGCCAACCCTTTTCCGTATTTCGACGTTACGTATGCGGTCCGCCAAAGTGACGCCACATATCCGCCGCAACGACCGCATCTCTACTGCATTAACCCTACTCTCATGCGTATTCTGACATATCCACGTTTCGCTTCCATACATCAGTGTTGGTACCAACATGGCATTGTGTATGGCGAGCCGAGCTTTGTCACTGACATTTCGACTGCCGATCAGTGACCCCAGGGCACCGTTAACACTATATCCCGCGTTCACTCTTCTTTCAACGTCCCTATCGTACTTCCCATCCGCAGTGAAAACACTGCCCAGATATATAATTTCATTTACTTGTTCTAGAGTTTCATCATCAATCTTTATCGTCACGGTTGTCATCCTTCTTCTTTCAAACACTAGTACCTTGGTTTTTCTCGCATTCAAACGGAGTCCTTTTGCTACACATCCCTACTACTACTACTTAATATATAAGATCGTGGCTGTAAATAGGCCGTGTCAACTAAATATAAATTCGTGGCTGTAAAAGGGCCGAGTCAGCTTACAATCTAACAATAATAATAAACATCAAATCTTAATACTAGTTCGTGGCTGTATACGGGCCGTGTCACCTTACTGTGACAATAATACATAATAATAATATGTCAATTAAACATATATTCTTAGCTGTAAAAGTGTCGTGTCATCTTATATTCTAAATACCATTAACAATAATTTATATTCGTGGCTGTAAAGAGGCCGAGTCAACTAATTAATTAAATAGATTTCTGTTAGGTAGGTAAATTATTTGTTTATATTATAGGTAACGTTAATTTAAAATACATTTTTCTGTTATAAAAATAAAAAAACTACAAAGGTGTAAAACAAGGTACCATTGTCGCTAGCGACATCTACAAAAAGCTTTGCCTGATGGGGTGTATCAGGCAAAACTTTTTGTAGATGTTTTCTGGGAAATTACTAGTGTCTCCAGGGCAATCACATTTTTGAATAAACGCATAGAGAAGAAGGGATAAAGTTTATGCCCTAATTTTGTAAAACGAATAACAAAAAGTATCGGAGTTCTTCGCGCGCCATTTTGCGTAGACATGTCATGTGTTGTTTTGTTTAATAATGTGCTACAATGTGAATAATTATGGAAAACGATAAATTGGACTTTAAATATGGGGCACAAGTTGCAGTTTACTTTTGCGGTTTTGTCATTGCTGTCGACTCCCATATTTTACCCGACGTGTTTGAGCTATGGTGCCGCGAGTGACTCCAAGAAAAGCATCAAATTCTGCAGCATCTGGAATTTGATAATGCCCTCATTAACACATTAAAAAGAAAGATATATTACGTCAGACTTGGCTGAATGGGCTAGACCCTTTGCCTTCCCTATCATCTCATTCATCCATCGGGAGAATAGGACCAAAAAAAAAAAAAAAGGTCTTTGTATATTCGTCTACGTTGTAAGACGAATCTCTGTACTGATAAGATAAGGTTTAGCCCGGATTTGGCACACCACCCACGACGACTGAATAACGTTTGATATTATTGTTAACTGTCGTAAAGTGTATGTATTTACTAGGTTACATTCCAAATATTTTCGCGTCACAACCGGAAATATTTTGATTCGGAAGGATTTGTGACTATGGAAAAGAAAAAAAGGAGGCCCAAACGTAATAATCGGGCGCCTCCCGAACAGTGCGCTCTAAAAGCTGCGATACCGACATCCTATGTCTATGTATTGTGTCTGCGCAAGGACATGTCTCCCCAAGATGTTCTCGGACACATACGGGACCGAGGGGAGATCGACTCTGTCGCTGCTATCGACGAGTTACCTTCCCATTGGGATGACACCGGATTCAAGGCCTTCAGGATTCGTGTGCGGTCAGAGAACCTAAAAATATTCCTGAAGAAGGAATTCTGGCCGCTCGGTGTTGTGTACCGCAAATACATTCGTGGATTTGCTTCACGCAGAACCAACGATGTTCCTGGGCCCCGCGCAACACCTACTCCCTCTGCACCACCCCCGGCAGGGACGCCGGCACCGTCCACTGAAGCTTCTCGTACTCCTCAGAAGGTGGTCACAGTACCTAATGGGTACTTCCATGACCACAAGAAGTTGAAGATACGGAAGCTTTAGATTAATTAATTTTATTTTAAGGTAATGATAATTTTATATGTATTTTAGTTGTAAGGTATTTATCTATGGGCC
The DNA here is from genome assembly GCA_910589645.1 of Tinea semifulvella. Lineage (NCBI taxonomy): Eukaryota > Metazoa > Arthropoda > Insecta > Lepidoptera > Tineidae > Tinea > Tinea semifulvella. The sequence goes on from OU342620.1 coordinate 5,879,559, forward strand.
AACTGTTGCCTGATAATAAACAATTTATTATTATTATAATAACGTGGCCGGCCCTACATCATCACAGCTCCACTGCTGGAGATGGCCTAGAACATATTTCTGGAGAATTTAGACGCTCGCCACGCGATCGGGGCTATGAATTTTATTAACTGTTAAACCCGGCTTCGCCCGTAAAATAAAATAAATGTGATGACACGATCTTTTGCTATTGGATTTTTAGATTATCATGTCATCCGTCGACCAAAACCCGTCTACTCCATATGTCATCGGTTCTGCTACAGACTTGTCCGGCTGCCACTTTAGTAAAGTAAAGTATCATCACGACCGTTTCCCTTTCGGGGTGGTTATATATAACCACGCTTATAAAGAAGCGGATTCACATTTAGCCAACTTTACTATAGGCCAATCATGACAAGTAGCAAGCTCGTCGATGTCTCCAGCGTACCAAACTCGAGAAATATCACAAATAAATTAAATATTAATTAAATATATTTATTTACATTAATAAATATTTTTGTGTCCCGACTAGGAATCGAACCCGGTACCTCCGAGTCTAAATCCATGGACTTAATCGCTAGACCACGGAGGCAGTTCTGCGATAGATATCACCATGACAAGCTTACAATATTCATCATCAGCCTGTGTCTCTCCACTGCTGGATATAGGCCTCCCGGCTCGCCATTTTACACGATCTTCTGCCACCCTCATCCATCCCCCACCAGCGACCTTCCTCAGGTCATCTGTCCATCTGGCGGGGGGTCGTCCCACACTGCGTCTTCCAGGACGCTGCAGGACCAGTTTACTCCATCGTTCATCGCTTCTGCGACAGACGTGTCCAGCCCATTGCCACTTCAACTCGCTAATTTTGAAAGCTATGTCGGTAACTTTAGCCCTTTTTTTTTTTTTTTTTTTTTAATACTGGACACGACATGTGACATCGCGCCCACCTGATGGTAAGCAGTACGCGAGGTCCAAGAATGGGAGCAACTGACGCCAGTCACTACGACCGACATCAGTCTCTACCACTATGCCGGCCTAACAAGATGCTTTTTCACACTTCGCTTGAAGGACCCCAGGTTATAAGAGTGGGGAAACACACTGGCTGGGAGAGCATTCCACATCTTCAGCGTGCGACAGATGACAGTCTCCAAATTTATGAGTACGCGTAGGGATAGTAGGTAAGGTATGTGGATGCATATTTTGGCATGTGCGTGTCGTTCGGTTGCGAAATAGAGAAGAAGGGATAAGGTTATGGAGCTCCTCAGAACACTCGCCGTGGTATAGCTTGTAGAACACGCTCAGAGAGGCAACGGACGGATATCAACGTTTCTGACTTTATCCTTCAGAGAAATCCCGAGCATAGCTCTCTCCATAGCTCGCTGAGCGACCTTGAACTTATGTATCAGACCCACCGTCAGTGTCCACGTCTCTGCTCCATACGACATTACTTGAAGAACACACTGGTTCAAAACTTTTGTCTTCAAACACTGTGGTATGTTCGATACAATAACAAAACAATATTAGTTAGCCTTAAAAGTAAAAATTGGCATTTGACATCGTTGAAAATGGCACATACTTTTAACGAGAACAACAAATAGGTGTGAAGCGAACTGATAGTGGTAATTTTCCTAGTCTGCCGGGGCGGGGAAGTATCCACCGTTCGCCAATAAAGCCTGTAAGTGTATCCACGTTTCGGGATCAGGCTAGAATTGCCGTCATGCTCAGTCAAGCCGGCATAGTGTCATTCATGAGTGTCTGATTCCATTTGCTAACATTCATGGACCTTGCCATCAGGTGGGGAGCAAGGTCAAATGTCGTGCTAATATATTTAAAAAAAAAACTATCTATTCCGATAAAAAATTGACCGCCTCCGTGGTCTAGTGGTAACAAACATTCCCACCGGGGGCAAGTTGTACATTGTATAATTTGTCTCGGTCTGGGTGTTTATATGTATAATATGTATATATTTACAAAAAAAAAAGTATAATATGTAGTTGATCAACCATCTAGTTTCCGTAACACAAGCCTCGTAGCTTACCACGGAAACTAGATGGCGCTGTGTGACCTGTCTGGAAATATTTATTTATTTATTATTTATAAATACGATGGAAAACCATTATGCACTACATCTGTATATTGAACAATGTGCTATATAAAATAAATGAAAATTTCGCTAATACTAAAAATATTCGTAATGATAAAAAATATATTAGATTCTAGAGAAAGGTGAAAAAACTTTCAGTTCAGTGTCTTTTTAATTAATCCCCAGAGGCGGTACGTTAGCAGTATTTTAGATGTCATTCATAATAAAATATGTGCTAAGAATTTGATTATGAAAATATATCTTTTATGCCTCCGTAGTCTAGCGGTTAAGTCCGTGGATTTTGACTTGGGCCGCGTTCGTTTTATTGCATTTCCAACATTTCGTAGCAACTTCATAAACCAGCGTGAAATGTCGTTTTTGTTAAGAAATACCACTTTTTTTAACAATGCTAACATTTCTTAAAAAAACGAGCGGTGAGGCTACTTTTTGACAAGTATGACAATATTTTATTACATACATACATACATATCTTCACGCCAGGTCCCTTGCGGGGTAGGCAGAGACAATTGAGCGCCACTTGTCACGATCTCGACATACCTCTTTCGCTTCTTCGACACTCATCAACCTCTTCATACGCATGTATTTCCTTTTGTTTCGATGGGTTTTTATTGCACCGTCAGCTATTGTTTTATTTATTTGATCGTGATAAGTGAGTCTTGGTCTGCCAGGGCCTCTTTCACCCACAACTTTCGCATTTCGTCAATCTCTCTTCAGTCATCCTTTCAACATGCCCGAACCATCGGAGCATGCCTTTCCTTATTTTTGTCCTATTACCTACATAAAATCGTTTAAAATACATTTTAAAAATGTCAAATAACAAAAGATTTAACAGTATGTAGCGTCTAAAATAAACCTAACATTTGAATTTACTTGACAAAAAAGCAGGGAATTTTTTCGCAGTATTTCCTACCAAGCTTTGTGCCCTTTGAGTGGCACTCATTTAGATATAGCTTATGAAGACTGCAAGCACTCTAGCTCGTTTTTTAGACGACAGAATTGTTTATGAAAAATTGTTTGCAATCTTTTGATGTTAATTTTGGCTTATATTTTGTGTTGCAAATCTCGTAACAAAGGGGTTTATGATTAAGTTTCGTTCATAATATGTAAACGTTACTAATATTATAAATGTGATAGTAACTCTGTCTGTCTGTGTTACACAATCACGACTAACTTAGTGAACAAATTTAAATGACATTCGGTACAAAGATATTTTAGAGCCCAAGAAAGCACATGGGCCACTTTGCAATTGACAATTTATTAACGATTCCACAAGTTAGTATTATTGGAACCGACGACTTAACGTGCTCTCCAAAGCACGGGAACGGTGGTGAAGAAAAAGACAAATTTCTAAGCATTCCATGGATTCACCGTGCGGGTGCCGGGTCCATCGTGTGTGGGATGAGAAGAGAGATGAGAAGAATGGTGTCTCGGGCTTGCGACCGACAATAGGCTGGTTTAGAAAAGGAGGCCGCCTTTTTTTTCTATTGCGCGATAATACGCTCACCATCCACCATTCTACTTCTCTCCCTACCCAACCAAATACTGTATGATTCCGTTAATGCCGTCTTGGAAGCTCGTTCCATAAATGTATTGACGGCAGACCTGCTTAGGCCCAATTCTTTCAGTAAGTGATGCAAAGATTTTGCTGGAACTCCTCTTGCACCAACTTCCACTGCGTAAAGCTGCGTATATCTATGACAAATGTACGTAAGAAAAGTACATTTCTTATTGGTACATACATGCCGCCGTGGTTCGAACCCACCTCTTTACAATGTTAAGGCGTTTTTACAACCGAGCTACCACGCAGGTTAAACATGTTAAAAGATAATCATTGAGCTACCATTATTATTATTATTATTAAATTCTTTATTGCACAAAATAAGTGTACAAAGGCGAAGATTAATGCCTACAAGGCATTTTCTAACATCTAACCTTTGGGAGAGTGTGGCATTAAGGGTAGTGCCGATATCAAGTTTAACAATATAGAATATACTAAACACACTACATACTAATAGATACTTACACTGTTACATAAATTACACACATACCTATGAATAAACGTATATACACATATATATTATGCCAAATATATATTTTTAGCCTGATGACGAATCTTGTTTGTCTAGAAATAAAGCAGTGACCAAGCGCTTAAAAACGTGGACAGACGGCGCGTGTGTAATAGCAAGTGGTAGCTTGTTCCACTGTATCAGAAATTAGCCGAAAGATCTTCGGGTCCATGCATTCCCTGAAGCGTTTTCAGAACTCCATTCCGCGCTCAGCTAAGCTAACTCTAATAACTTCACTTTTACTTCCTATTATTGATTATGCAGATGTCTGTTATCCCGATCTCACAGAAGAGCTACTGAATAAACTCGATCGTCTTCTCAACTTATGCATTCGCTATGTATTTGGCCTGCGTAAGTTTGATCATGTCTCTCAATTTCGTATTCAATTAAGTGGCTTAATATCCGTTTTCGCAGATCTATAACCCTAAAACACCCACTTACCTGAGCGTTCGTTTTGAATATCTGTGCGACTCTCACTCCCGTTCTTCTTGTTCTTTGCACAACAACCAACTTTCTATACCTCTTCATTCTTCCAGCAGATATTCAGATTCTCTTAACGTGTTTCCAGCTCGTCAATGGAACAGACTACCTCTATTTATCAGACAGGCTCCGCCTTTAAATATATTTAAGAAACTATCATTTTCACCAATACCAACACTGATGTATGGAAGCGAGACGTGGATATGTCAGAATAAGCATGAGAGTAGGGTTAATGCAGTAGAAATGAGATCGTTACGTCGGATAGCGGCGTCACTTTGTCGGACCACATGCGTAACGTCGAAATACGGAAAAGAGTAGGTATAAAAGAAAGTATAGGGACAAAAATTAGGAAAGGCATGCTACGATGGTTCGGGCATGTTGAAAGGATGAGCGAAGAAAGATTGATGAACCAGATATATAATGCGAAAGTTGTGGGTGAAAGAGGCGCTGGCAGACCGAGATTCACATATCACGATCAAATAAATAAAACACTGGCTGAAGGTGCACTAAAAAGCCTTCGTAACAAAAGGGCATGTATGAAAAGGTTGATGAATGTCGACGAAGCGAAAGAGGTATGTCGTGATCATGTCAAGTGGCGCTCAATTGTCTCTGCCTACCCCGCAAGGGATCCGGCGTGATGATATGTATGTATGTATGTATTATGTTCACACTTTCTTAAAAAACAAAATGAACATATTTATGTAATATGTATGTTTAATTCTAATATATTTAGATTTACTTAAAAAATCTCAGACACCCATCTTATAAATCTATCACTCTCCCAAAGGTTAGCTGGTAGAGAATACCTTCATGGTATTATGCTCGCCTATGTACTTACATATTTTTATTTTGTATATTTTGTGTCTTCTGTCTAGCGGTTAAGTCCGTGGATTTAGACTCAGAGGTACCGGGTTCGATTTCTGTTCGAGACACAAAAATATTTATTAATGTAAACAAATACATTTTTTTTTTTTTTTTTTGTTTTTCCTTAATTTTTATTCGAAGAAAATAAGGTACAATGATTTAAAAAAATAATAAAATATTAATTAAACTAAAAACTTACATCTTAAAACATAAATTACTATTAATAAAAATAAACCTAATTAATAAATAAAAATATAACTAAAAACTAAAATGAAGAAAAAACAAAATAAAAATTATTATAAATAATAAATTTGCTCCAAATCGCTGCCAATGGGCAAGGTGCCAAGGATACTGGCAGCATTGCCACGTTGAATGGCAATACTGATCCTTTGGCCCAAATATTGCCCAGACCTTTTGTCTCCAGAGGTGTTGACGAGCTGTTTTGACAACGCCTTGAAAATTTCGTGTGCACTTAATTAAATACATTTAATTAATATTTAATTTATTTGTGATATTTCTCGAGTTTGGTAGGCTGGAGACATTGGCCAATAGTAAAGTTTGGCTAAATGTGATTTCGCTTTATAAGCGTGGTTTCTGACCACCCCGAAAGGGATACGGTCGTGATGATACTTTACTCTTTTATTTTTATTATCCTTTCTGCAACCGGCCGTAGTCTATTACAAATTCGCTTAGTCACAATTCATTTGTATTTTCAACTTGTCTTTTCATTGTAACAAATAGCTTAGAATTCATTTAAATAATTGTATTTGTGAAGTTGTATTACAATTTCGTAAAAGGGGTAAAGTTTTGGATGTTACGGTTTTCCTATAATGTATTTATAGGAAGTTAGGGTATTCTAGGTGAGTTACCTTCGCGGATTAAGTTTTTTTTTACAACATATACACTTCCATTCATATCGTCACGCAAAATCCCTTGCGGGTTAGGCAGAGACAATTGAGCTCAACTTGTCACGATCACGACATACCACTTTCGCTTTTTCGACATTCATCAACCTGGTTCAGCCAAGTACCTCACAGATGCTCTCAATGTCCTACAAAGGCGAGCTGTTCGAATTGTGGACGATGCCACTATATCTGGAACTCTCGAATCCCTGCAGCTTCGCCGAGATGTAGCTTCTCTGAGCGTGTTCTACCGGCTATACTATGGTGAGTGCTCTGAAGAGCTCTATAACCTAGTTCCTCCCTCTCCATTCCGCAACCGAACCACACGCACAGGTCAGAATATGCACCCACATACCGTAGTCACTATCCCTTCGCGTACCTATAAATTTGGTGACTCATACATCTGTCGCACAATAAAGATGTGGAATGCTCTTCCAGCCTCTGTGTTTCCACTTTCCTATAACCTGGAGTCCTTCAAGCGAAGTGTGAAAAGGCATCTAGTCAAGCCGGCATAGTGTTAGGGACTGATGTCGGATATAAGGGTCTGATTCCAGTTGCTAACATTCATGGACCCTGCGCGCCACTTACCATCAGGTGGGCGCAGGGTCACATGTCGTGCTAGTATTTAAAAAAAAAAAAAAAAAAAACCTCTTCATTTGTTTCGATGGCTTTTTAATAAACCATATTTATTTATTAGATCGTGATAGGTCTTGGTCTTGGTCTGTCAGGACCTCTTTTACCCATAACTTTCGCATTATAAGCATATCTGGTTCGTCAATCTCTCTTTGCCTATCCTTGTGCCCTAAGCTTTCTTTTATACCTACCCGTTTGCGTATTTCGTCATTACGTATGCGGTCCGTCTAAGTTACGTCGCATATCCGATGCCAAGACCTCATTTCATAAGTACATGACCTCCAAAAGAATGAACTTTGTCTGTAGTTGGTAAAGCACATACCAAACAGACGTGCTTCTAGTTCTTAGTCAGTCTTTAGACCGATTCTAGTAAGAAGTTCAGGGGAGTCCACCCGCCCATTCAGAATACTTGTAATCTATTTGTTGTACCTTGTAAATATAAATAAATTACCAAGAAATAAAGAAAGAAAGAAAATACTTTATTTATCGCAACAATTACAATGGTTACAAAAAAATAAATATGCAAGGAATAAATCTAAATGTAAGCCTATTCTATATACCGAAACATACATACAGGTGTGGCGATAAATAGGTGGTCAGCTCAGCATATGCTACAGCCGAGGCTGCAGCGCTGATTTTCAGCTGATGCCTTATGTTGGGTGAGTCACGGGTCGCAGAGATGTACAGTACCATTTACTAAATCGGAAGGAACACTAAATGTACAGTTTATATATATGTTTAACAAATGGGAATAGAATAAATAAATAATATTATGATAAATAAACGAATAATATAACTGATAGACAAGAAAAAACAAAAGCATATTAATAAATATAATAAGGTTAGGTAAGTTGATGATTTTCGTTCGGACGCCTAGTCCAAGAGGTTTACGCCTAGCACCTAGAACACAGCGTGCCAGACCTCCACTGTTGGAAATGAGCCTTCCAGAATATATATCTGGAGAATTTGGCCTACATTCACCACGCTGGCCAGACAGAGCGGGAACTTAATTCATATTAAAATCAAATAGCGATTTTAGTCAAAACCACATGTGTATCAATGTTAAACAATATTTCTGTATTATGATAATGTAGAATGATTTTATCTATCGTCTTTAAAAGAGATAATGATCAATTTATCTTCGTTAAAAATTACCATTTATTATTTAAATGTAACAAAAATTTAGGAAAGTTTGAAAAAGTTTTAGGTAAAGAAGCGAGATTTCTATGGCAGGCGTTAATTCAATTACACACAACTTTTGGAAGGGTTGAAAAATTAAAACTTGGCAATTGTGGCAAAAGTGCGGTGGTGGTTGTAAGAATGCTATCCTCAAAATCGTAAGTTCGAATTCCAACATGTATTATAGAAAAATATTTCTTACGTACATTTATCATATGAATTTACAACATCACTGTTACCGTGCCTCGAGAGAGCACATGTCTTACATACATACATTTGTTATTATTAGTCGTCTGTCAAGGTTGGGAAGGGCTGGAGGTCTAGCACCAGTACTCATCGACGTTTACTTAAGGTATTGCATGTATTTGTTGTTTGTTCTCTTCTCCCGATGGATGATGAATGAGGTGATAGGGAAGGCAAAGGTTCTAGCCCATACAGCCAAGTCTGACGTAATATATCTTTCTTTTCTATGAGTTAATGAGGTCATCATCAAATTCCAGATGTTGCAGAATTTAATGCTTTTCTTGGGGTCACTCGCGGCACCATAGCTCAAACACGTCGAGCAAAATATGGCAATTGACAGCGCGGGAAAATCGCAAAAAATAAACGGCAACTTGTGCACCATATTTAAAGTCCATTTTGGCCAAGGCTGTTATACTTGTACTTCTTATTTTCCTATTTAAGTTAAGTAATATTTTTAAACACAACAAATTCTCAAATTCATTCAAATCAGATTTCGTAACAAAATTAGAAATAGTTCACATGAATATTCATAATATGAAAGAGACAGGCTTATGCATGTCAAAAGTGCTAGAGCGTGTAGTCATTCTGACAAAATGAATATTCAGAATACGCGACGTAATCTTTAATGTTGCCAGAAAAAGAACTTTTCTCACGGGAAATATTTAAAATAGTAACATTTGAACACCGATTTGACTGCTGGAAGGAATAATTGAGCCGTTATGGAAACGTCTCAGAATCCGGATGTTTAGACTCAGCGCTGCAGCAGAAATGTTGCAGCCTATGCTGACCTCAGTGCCTGTTTGTCGCAGCAGCTCACTCATTTATTTTTTATGTATTTATCTTGTCTATTTTTTGTTTATTTGTTGGTAAATAAATATAAATTTTTTTACGTCTTTTATTATTGTATTAGGTGTTGTGTGCAAATAAATATTTTCTTTTTTTCTTTCTTTCTTTCTCTCTTTCTTTCTTTCTTTCTCTCTTTCTTTCTTTCTTTCTTTTTGTGTTCTAGGGGCTGTTATGTTATATTAATTTTAATTCGTTTGCTGTTGTAGCTGCAAATCTTTGGAATAACCTACCTTTAGGCATTAGGGAAGCTCCAAATCGAGTCATCTTAAAAAATATGGTTCACAAACACTTTCTTTCTAACTAGATTGTCGCAAATTTATGTCTCTTTGTCATCTCCTCACTATCCTCAATTGCAGCAACATCATATTTCACTTCCCTCATCATGTAAGTAGTTTTATATTATTGTTTATTTATGATGTAATTTATGTTTATATATATATGTATATATTTATATATTGCATATTTATGTATTCGTATATGTATTAGTATGTAATATTGTTATGTATGTATTAATACTGTTAAGAATAACTTAATTAACCATCTATACTGCCTAAATGTCCTAAAGGTTTGGCTGTCAGAGAATGCCTAGCGGCATTAAGTCCGCCTTTGTACATAGTGCAATAAAGTTTTTAAATAAATTAATTAATTAAATGCCTAACTCTCAAATATTAAGTCAATGTATGTATGAAGGTTTCGTGCTTCTACGAGTATAAACGGGCTTAAATTGAAATCCTAAATGATCACCACTTCTATATACAAATTTCTTGAACGTGTGCTTCTTGACTAATGGGCACGAATTTTGATCTACGAGTATATAGTATGCTGCGATATAAAGTAGTGGTACTTATTATTGACCCCCTTAACTTATATGCCCAAAGGGTCGCTAACGACCCAGCTCAACGTTTTTTTTTTAAAATAAAAACACATGTTATACAGAACGTAGTGCGATCTACGAGTATCAGGAAGCCATTGAACACAGTTTTTTTATTTTACATAAGCAGTTTAGCACCATTAAAGATAATTTGTCAAAATCTAATTGCAGTTGACCTGAGTTTATTATCATGTAAGTTTTTTTCACGTAACGTATTAAGAATATGAATTATAGTATTACCTGCAACAAATAAAATGTGTTAGATGTGTTTCTTACTTGATAAAATATATAAATTGAAGCTTAAAATATTTTTTGCCAAATATTTCGCCTCTCTTTGGAGCGGCGTCATCAGTGACAGTGACTGAAGGTCTTTGTCATAAATTTTGAAAAAAGTAATTTTATTTCTTTTAGCAATGGTAAAGGCAATGCACTATATAGTTTTGTATTTATTTTTTAGAAAAATATCATCATCACTTCGCGCATCATGGAAAACATCATCAGTATGTTATGTCCATTGTTGGTTCGATATTAATAAATTTACAAAACAAGTTAGACAAAATGTGGGAGAGACTACGACACCCCTTCGTACTCGCATGAATGAACACAGACATTCAGTAGATTCTCAAATTAATAATATTTTACCTGTGCCCACCCATGCGCGTATACATAACACTACCTTTAACAATTGTTTCACAGTAAGAGTATTAAAGAGTTTTCCTAAAACTATTCGGTCTATTGATTTAAAAACATGGGAAAGCTCTTTTATATGGCAGCTTGGTGCATACTATAGCCCTGGTCTGAATGTAATGCATTAGGTTTTGTCTAACTTGTTTTGTAAATTTATTAATATCGAACCAACAATGGACATAACATACTGATGATGTTTTCCATGATGCGCGAGGTGATGATGATATTTTTCTAAAAAATAAATACAAAACTATATAGTGCATTGCCTTTACCATTGCTAAAAGAAATAAAATTACTTTTTTCAAAATTTATGACAAAGACCTTCAGTCACTGTCACTGATGACGCCGCTCCAAAGAGAGGCGAAATATTTGGCAAAAAATATTTTAAGCTTCAATTTATATATTTTACCAAGTAATTATAGTATTACGACAAATAAGTAAGAAGCATGTTCTTTTAATTTTAATTCACCATATCTTGCAAAGGATTGTCCCAGCGAGTCGTTAACGACCCCTTCCAAAAATCCTACTTGCCTTATTATTATTTTTTAACATAAAATATAATAATAAAATAACATGGTTTTTTCTTTGCATCTTAAGGTTAATATATCCGATTTTGGAGAATTCCATGATCTAAATAATTACAGGCATATATAGGTTAAAATTACCGAGGTAGGGACTTTAATTCTCAAATATTTTCCGATTTTAAAATACTTTTTTAGAATATAATCCAAAACGTCCCGTTATCGTTGGCTTGTATTGTAGGTATTCGATCAAAGCAACCTTAATTTCTCTATTTTGATAATGGGACCTAAAATTCCGGTCTAGTTGATAGAGGTACGGTCATAGACGTATATATATTTAAGATAGGACTGGTCTAACAATACAATAAAGAACAAAGTAGTGGTAAAGAGTATTAAGACGTGACACAATGTCGATTGATATTCTCTGCATGTATGATCTTCAAGACTATATACAGACCTCATGAAGTCAAAGTCAAAATATTTTAATTCAAGTAAAACTCTTACTTACAGGCATTTGTGACAAGTTATTATTTAGGTAAAATAATGTAAAGAAAAAATATTTATTATAAATTGAAATATACAAAATAAAATAAGATACATAGACAAGCTAACCTTTGGGAGAATAACATAAAAAATTGTGGAGTGCACAGTTAGAACTAAAGTTTAAACTAAATGCAAAAGTTGCTATACCTTCCACTAGGTATTTAAGGAAATTCATATTAAAATGTAATGAATCAAATAAATAAATATGTCATATACATTTACATAAATAATACATACTATAAATAACACAACATGAAATCGAATAAATATTATGATCTCACAGAAGAAATGATTCAACGGGTTCAAGACTCAGCTTTACGCAATGGACTTTGCGAGAGGAGTTCTAGCAAAATCTTTGCTTTGGGCCAATACATTTATGGAAAGAGCTTCTACGACGGCGTTAACTGAATCATACAGTATTTGGTTGGGTAGGGAGAGGAGGGGAATGGTGGATGGTGAGCGTATTATCGCGCAATAAAATAATAAGGACGCTCGAGACACCATTATTTTTTTTTATATTTTTTTTTGTTCATTTTGGAAAACCAACAGTTGACAATATTAAAATAAATATTATACAGTAAATTCACTAAGAACTATTAAAGGTTTTCACATATAAATTTAAAGTTAAGTATAAACAGCAAGAGAACCATAAGTAAGTTTTGTAATAAAAAACAAATTACTCATTAGGAATTGCTGCTGATGATCGATTCAACGTAACGTAGCGTCATTAGACGTCATTATTCTTAATTTTTTTTTAACCCCCACACTATGAACCCAGCACCCGATGGTAAATCCATGGAATGCTTAGAAATTTGTCATCCCCTCTAAATACTAATGATAATGACTAAGAAAGGAATCTACAAGGAAAACTAAGCTATAACAGATTTACAAAATAAATAAAAGTCAGAATTACACAACAACGATATTAATTAACCTTTCAAATTCATTTCCTATGAAATTACAAAAGCTGGTAGAATGGTACCTCACCATATGCATCAGAATTAAGATAGGCTAACGTGCAACCCGAAAGCCGACAAAACGTAAAATATCTGCTTAATATTCATATACCTAAATAAAAAAGGTTAAATCTTCCCCATAAACGATAGATCGGGTTTGTCCCTACCATCGTTCATGAGACTCAGAAAGCACCTAGAAGCATTGCCGCTCAGCAAATACAACCGTTGGATCGTTGGCAGCGCTCTGAGCGGCGATTAAAATAATAAATATAAAAATATCAGTTTTTTTAACAATCAACGGCAGCGCAATAATAATTTCTGTTGTATATACGTCTATGACTATTGAGTACACTTTTGTGTAATACATCAAATTCAGGCCAAAAATAAACCCTTCCAAACTTGACTAAATGATTGGGCTCGACTTTCAAAGGCTCCAAAAGATTTTACGGTTAAAAAACTTGTATTTTTTGTAAAAAAAACTGTTTCTATACCTTTTTTTTATAGTACGAGTACATGCCCACTGATGGTAAATGACGCGCAAGGTCCATGAATGTTAGCAACTGGAATCAGAAACTCATAACTGACATCAGTCCCTAACACTATGCCGGCTTGAATAGATGCTTTTCACACTTCGCTTGAAGGACTCCAGGTTATAGGAAAGTGGAAACACAGAGGCTGGAAGAGCATTCCACATCTTTATTGTGCGACAGATGTATGAGCATAGCTGGGCACCGTTAATCAAATAGTTAACTTCGTTAATCGTTAATCCGCTACAAAAAAAGTTAGCTTCGTTAAACGTTAAAGCGTTACATTTCGGAAGAATTAACGGAAGTTAACGTTAATCGTTAATACGTTAATATGTCTTAAATTGCATTTTTATATCGTCGCGTTAGTGAACTTATTATATATATTGGTTTAGGTTCTGTAAGTTACAGGTTAATATATAATATTTTTAGAATGAGTTCTCTTTTTTGTCTTGCCTCGATTAGAGCCCGCCTTAACAATCTCTTCAAACTGTACGTATTGTGACTCATGTACCCTTCTTACATGTTGTTTCAAATTATTCAGGCTTGATACATGAACTTTTATTTTGGTGTCTTTCGGCAAGGCAACGCTTACAAGCAAAAAGTATTTGCTGGCCCGATCTGGATACAAATTCCACATACTCAGTCAAATGTGGCCAAGGATTCTCATCAGGACCGTTGAAATCCGATTTCATGTCTTCCATGATATAGTTTTAATTACACTTTTCTATCTAACTAATTACACTGCACTCTTATTTATTAACACTGACAGTAATTTATAATAACAACAAACACAACACTCGTCACTCTAAGCACTGGCGCTAGTACATCGCAGTTTTCTTACTCGCACGCGCCGGCAAAATATATCTAGTTTTGTTTTTGTCTCACGCGCCGCCGCGCCCGGCACTTGTCGTTTCATACTTGTCTGAATAGGTTTTTCGCGCCACACCGCGGTGACGTGCGGTAAATAGTGGCATTGGATTAACGATTAACGGACTTCTGCATATTAACGGAAGTTAACGTGTCCGTTAACATTTTTAAAAGTTAACTTAAAAGTTAACCCGTTAATCAAAATATTAATTTCGTTAATTAACGATTAACGGATTAACGAGTTAATGCCCAGCTATGTGTATGAGTCCCCAAATTTATACATACGCGAGGAAATGGTGACTATGATATGTGGGTGCATATTCTGGCTTGTGCGTGTGGTTCGGTTGCAGAATGGAGAGAAAGGAATTAGGTTATAGAGGTCTTCAGATCACTCATCATTCGTCATCATTCCAGCCCAAAGAACAGTCAATTCCGCTTGTAATTGTCAAAAGAGCAAAATTTTTTTAGGTTTTAGGTGTCAATAAATAATCTCAAATAATACTTATAAAAAAGTATAATATGTATATTTGTGTTTAGTATATTATTATTATTTACTAGTAAGTAGTTTAGTTTTAGTAGTATTTTTATTTATTCCCTATATGTTCTTTGATTTGCGCGAACCTTCCACATATGTTTCCCGCCTCCGTGGTCTAGTGGTAACAAACGTTGCCGTGAACTCGGGAGGTCGTGGGTTCGATTCCCACCGGGGACAAGTTGTACATTGTATAATTTGTCTCGGTCTGGGTGTTTATATGTATATATTTACAAAAAAAAAGTATAATATGTAGTTTATCAACCATCTAATTTCCGTAACACAAGGCTCGTAGCTTACTACGGAAACTAGATGGCGCTGTGTGACCTGTCTGGAAATATTTATTTATTTATTTATGTACAATGTTCGATATGACCGAATAAGAATGTCTAGCGGCATTAAGCGGTGGTGGCTCGGTTGTAAGAACGCATTCCTTAAATCCTAGAAAGGTCAGTTCAAACCCCCCCGGGGGACATTTGTCATAGATTTACAACACCACCGTTCCCGTGCTTCGGAGAGCACGTTAAGCCGTCGGTTCCGGTTCCACTAATACCAACTTGTGGAATCGTTAATAAATTGTCTTCAAAAATTAACATCATATCCTCGCCAAGCCGTCTGGCCAGCGTGACGAGTAAAGGCCAAATTCTCCAGATATATGTTCTGGAATGCCCATCTCCAGTGGAGGTTTAGAACGCTGTGTTCTAGGCGCTGTAATGGTGAAAAATGATGATTAGGTCTGCCTTTGTAAGTTATAAATAAATAAATAACAGCCAGACACAGCGGCAGATATAATTCTAGGATATGTTATTTCAAAATTAAGTCGCCTAACTTTCTTTTTAGTTATGAAGAACGATTAGGGGAACAGTCTAAATCCATTTAATTATCAAAGATCCAACTTAACAGCGCGTCCATTAATTTGAGGCTGTACCAACTTAACTCAAACGTTAAGTTAATTTAATTAAAGTGAAATTGAGGATATTTAAATAGGACCAAGAAAGTTGGTGAGTTCATTATTAACTGTGCAATGTTTTTTAATCGTATTTTAATTAATTATAGAGTTATCATTGAAAGGAAAGCTTTCCGTCTCTCTCGCACCATCCAATATTTTCAAAGATTTTACAAGTGTTATACCCGTATTCTAAGAACCATCCATTGATGGGTGTTTATATGTATAATATGTATATATTTACAAAAAAAAAAAAGTATAACATGTAGTTTATCAACCATCTAGTTTCCGTAACACAAGCCTCGTAGCTTACCACGGAAATTAGATGGCGCTGTGTGACCTGTCTGGAAATATTTATTATTATTATTTGAAGACACATTTTTTTTTTTATGTTTTTTTACTTTGTTTTTTATTATTTTTTTTTATTATTATTTTCCTATTAGTAAACTATTTTTTGTAATTCGACTGCATGGTCCCATGATCACATTTGAATTTTTTTTGCAGTATACTTACTATTTGATAAATATTTGTTTGGAATAAGTGTAGATTGTATTTTATAGGTATATTGGTAATTAAACATATTATTATTATTATTACTTAAATACAAATCGTTTATTAACACAAAATAATGTTGTTTCGTTATGGTGAACCCTGTCTCCTGCATGAGCTGTACTGTATACAGTGTCTTCCAATAATGATCATACAAAAAAAAATGGAAAAAGAGGTTAATTATTATATTATATTATATTAATATTATAATATGATTAAAAAAAAAAAATAAGCTAAAAACTTACATCTTAAAACATAAAATACTATTAATAAAAATAAACCTAATTAATAAATAAAAATATAACTAAAAACTAAAATGAAGAAAAACAAAATAAAAATAATTATGTATAAAAAATTTGCACCAAATCGCTGCCAATGGGCAAAGTGCCAAGGATACTGGCAGCATTGCCACGTTGAATGGCATTACTGATTCTTTGGCCCTTTTGTCTCCCGAGGTGTTGACGAGCTGCCTTGAAAATTTCGTGTGCACTTGGTCCCCACGGCCCGAGAGTTTCAACTCCAAACGGCGCAAAAACACATCTCCCAATAAGCTGAGTGTATTTATTTGTGTATTTATTATATTAATTAATAGCAAGTAAAGTATTACATGTGTATTATATTACATACAGTGTGTTCTTCCAGTAATGTTGTATGGAGCAGAGACGTGGACGCTGACGGTGGGTCTGATACATAAATTCAAGGTCGCTCAGCGAGCTATGGAGAGAGCTATGCTCGGGATTTCTCTGAAGGATAAAGTCAGAAACGTTGACATCCGTCAAAGAACCAAAGTTACCGACACAGCTTTCAAAATTAGCAAGTTGAAGTGGCAATGGGCTGGACACGTCTGTCGCAGAAGCGATGAACGATGGAGTAAACGGGTCCTGCAGTGGAGACCACGTGCTGGAAGACGCAGTGTGGGACGACCCTGCGCCAGATGGACAGATGACCTAAAGAAGGTCGCTGGTGGAGGATGGATGAGGGTGGCAGAAGATCGTGTAAAATGGCGAGCCTTGGGGGAGGCCTATATCCAGCAGTGGAGAGACACAGGCTGATGATGAATGAATGATGAATGAGGCATGATGTTAAATCTTGATGCTACGATGAAACCATCTTCAATGTTGAGGCGGGAAAACATCTTGATTTTTTTTCTGAAGGCGGTAACGAATCACGACGTTACTTCCAGAGGCGCAAATGGATCATAATGACCATTCGAAGGACCATGTTGGGGCCAAGGCCCTTTGTAGGATGACTCGGGGTACCCTGGCTGGTGAAGTATGTGAATGATGGACTGTATTTCTTTTGATGCGTTTATTACTGTTAGGTGCGTGTACGAACCGCGAATGCCCGACAATGACTCCGCGGTCCCAAAAATATATTTAAACTTAAAGCTATTAGCCGACCGCGGAGAGGCTCCTCTCCGTGGTCGGTTAACTGATGTTAGGACATATGGTCTTAACAGATGATGATAATGAAAGTATTACATGTAAGTGAGTGTAGTATTATTATTAATAATGACATTCATTGACTGTCTGGTGGTACGAAGTTTACCGGGTAGACTAGTTAAACAATATAGTAGACGCTACATGCTTGGAAGGTATTAATATACCTTTACTGGTTTTAAGGGTGATGAAGGTACTAATTATCTCAACGTTTGTGTACACAGAAAAAACATGTTTATTTTTTAATAATCTATATTCGGAGAATTGGGTTTCCTGAATAATGAGGGAACAGTTTGGGTCTGCATATAAAATTACACCGAAAAATCCTGAATCATTTTAATTTCAAAATTTATTATCTATACTTACCAGTTATTTTTATGTGTTTTTTACATATTGTCTTTCTTTACATTACTTCGTAAAAAAGTAAAAGTAAAGTATCATCACGACCGTTTCCCTTTCGGGGTGGTCAAAAACCACGCTTATAAATAAGCGGATTCACATTTAGCCAAACTCAAGAAATATGACAAATAGATTAAATACTAAATGTATTTATTTACGTTAATAAATATTAATTAAAGACACCAGAAGTAAAGCTTAATCTATTTCGTCTACAGCATTACTTCGTCTTTCGACATTAAGTTCGCCTATGTACAATTCAATGTGTTTTTGTTTATTGTGCATAACAACCAACTCAAAATCCCATCCCACACTTCCAGCAGATATTCAGATTCATTTACCGTATCGTCTGCTCGCCAGTGGAACAAACTTCCACTGACCATCAGACAAGCTCCTTCCATTCACATCTTTAAAAAACTACTTAATACTTTCTTTTTAAACAAGCAGAACAATATATTTTAACTCCACAAATTTCTACTTCCTAATAATATAAAATCAAAATCAAAATCAATCGTTTATTTATGAACTTTTGGTACATTTATAAAGGGTGGTAAAATATTGGTGTGCTACAAAAGTCAACCTTTATCAGGTATATAAATATTTCTAAATAATGAATTTAACTAATAATATAATATTTCAAAAGTTACACAATGTTAATATTATGTCAATGGTAAAATAATATGACAATAAAAAATAATAAATTATAAAGTATCCTTGAGAAAGTCGTCTATGTTATATATATTATCTTCATATATGTATATCTTCTATAATACTTATATATTAAAGAGTATTTATGTAGTCTATGTATACATACTATTTATATAGTTTATTGGTTACCTAAATAATAAAATTAAAAATAAACTAAACTATAAATAAAAAATGTCCTCTAGAGACGTCCCATCCGAGATAGTCCCAAGGAGACTGGCAACATTTCCCCTCTGTATAGCGAGGCTAATACGTTGGCAGAAATAATTGCCAGCCTTCCTGTCTCCAGACCTTTTATTGGTTAGAATTGCACCCCACATATTTATACTGTCTCACTCTCCCAAAGGTTAGCTGGTAGAAAAAGCCGAAATGGCTTTAAGTTCGCCTTTGTACATACTTTTAAGTAAAGTGCAATAAAGTATTTAATAAATAAATAAAGAATGTATCTATTCAATCATTCACAGTCAAAGCTCCTTTGCAATTTATAATCCTTAATGAATTACTCATTTTATAGGAAAAAAACTCGTATCTCTAACAATGTTTTGCTAAGTTGAAAACTCATTTCCTGTGAAGATCCTGTGCATTTTCTTGAAAAGCATCCATCAGTGTAATGCAGTTTGTTAACTTTGGTAGTAGTTTACAACTATGCCAAGTTGGTAAATTGATTAGCTGTGGTTTTGGATGGATGAAATCTAAGGGCCGGTTGCACCATCTGAATTGACAAATTTATAATCAAATAGTAAAATTAATACGTAAAGCGCAAAATAATGCTCATCATAATCATTACAGCCCCTAGACCACAGCGTCCTAGACCTCCACTGCTGGAGATGGGCCTTCCAGCCATGTATCTGGAGAATTTGGCCTAAACTTGCCACGCTGTGGCACGCACGGTTTGGCGAGGATATGATGTAATTATTTTTTTACTGATAATTTATTAACGATTTCACAAGTTGGTATTAGTGGAACCGGGACCGATGGCTTAACGTGATCTCCGAGGCACGGGAACGGTGGTGTTGTGAATCTATGACAAATGTACGTATGAAAAGTGTATTTCTCATTGGTACTTTATATGATTTAAGGAACGCGTTTTACAACCGAGCCACCACTGCGCCAATGCGATTATATATATATATATAAATTATAATATATATTTTTTTAGAGTTATTGGCCCAAAAAAATGTTCTCTTGCCATAAGCACTCACTAGAGATGGACAAATATTTTATTTTATTTGATTTCATTTTTGTTTTATATATTTTATAATTATACTACAGTTTTATTGTGAAATTTATTCGATATACCCATACCTGAAATAAGCTTCTTTTATTTATTTTTATTATTTTATAATGATAGTTAATATATTGTGTTTTCATAATCTGTAATTATTATTTTTTATTTTACTCTATCATAACAATTGGCAAAAACTTTATTACGTATAATTTAGTTTCTTTATTACGTATAGTTATGTATATTATTATTATTTATTTATTACGTATACGTATAATTAGAGAATTATTTTAAAACCAGTTTTTTATCTACAATAAAGTATCTAATCATAATAAAGTACCTAATCGTATAAATACCTTGTGTTCGCGCCTTTTTTACTAGATTTGGCTTAAATTTAATGAAAACGCAACTTCAAGAACTTTCAAAGCGAAATAAAGTTAAAAAAGTGTTTACTGCGCCAAGTCGAACATGGAGATAGTGCTCTTTGTATGTAATACATAAATCTTAACCAAGTTCCTATTTAATAAAATTTTATTTTGGGGTAAAAGCAATATAATTTTTAAATAAAAAAAAACACCTAATAGGTAGGTTTGATTTATATTTTGGGCAATCCCTTTTGGTAGAGATGATCCTTGGAATCTAAGTTAGGCATGGCGTATGACCAGAGCACAAGCAATCATAATGCTACCTGAAATATTTGCCGACCACTTTATTGCACAGGAGAAGTTAGGTCAAAGAGATAGTATTTAAAAAATATATTTATCTTTAAGCTAGCACGCCGAAGCGTAATATACTAAGGTTTAATCCGAATTAAAAATGCATATCGAATGGCTGCAACTCGCATTAACTTTGATCAACATTAAGTGGAAATAAAAGCCCAGCTTAAAAATTTAACTTAAATGGCTTAATAATATGAATAAAATGGACTGCCACCGTGGTGGTCTAGCGGTTTATTTATTTATTTATTTATTATTTAAGGTACACTAACAGGTTACAATTAATAATATCAAGCACAAATTTACAATAATTCATAAGGTCGGAATTGCAACCCAAGGGCAGTGTACACGGCATGCTACACATAGCTACTTCGATGATTAGAGTCAACAGTGTTTTTCAGTTTTAAAATTTTAGGTTTCATCCATTTCATCATTATCAATATACACACATCAAAAGTGTCTAGGGATCAACATATATTTTTGCAATAACTTTTCTCCTGATTGATATTCATTAAAATTTTCTTTAAGGATTGATCAAATAAAATGTTTTCGTTTGTCTACAGTAACGATAAACCAAGTCACCTTTGCATTAGTAAAAAAAATTGCCATTTTCCTAATAAAGGGATTTTTGACATTTGAACCACTAACATTAAAGTTCGAAAAAAAGACTGAAATAACAGTTTTTTTTTTAATTTTATTGGGTAACTTAAACAATTAATAATCCGTGTTTCTACCGCGAACACTAACAACACAAGAACATCGGTTTGGCATACTCAAAATGAGTTCATCCAAATCACGCTGTGGAATGGCCGCCCATGTTCGTTGCAACAACAAAAAAAGGTCTTCTTGCGACTGGATACCCTCCATATTCGGCAGAGCTCTTCTCTGAAGAATATCCCATGCATGCTCAATCGGGTTCAAGTCTGGCGACTGAGCAGGCCAGGGCAGGACATTGATGTTAGCTGCGGCGAGAGTCTGTCTTACAACTCTTGCGGTGTGCGGTCGTGCATTATCATGCATTAACTGAAATAAGGGACCGATATGCACTTGTAGAGGAACGATGACGTCTGATATAACCGTCTCAGCATAAATTTGAGCGTTGAGGTTGCCTCTGATCCAAATCAACTCAGTTCTTCCGCCGATCGAAATACCCGCCCATACCATGATGGTTCCACCACTATAAGGATGGACTTCCTGGCAGGATTTTAATCGCTGTTGGCGTCCAGGGGTTCTCCAGTGTCGTATACGTCTTGTATCCGGCCTCATACCAAAACGAGACTCATCAGAAAAGCACACGAAACGCCATTGTTCTTCTGTCCAATTTCTGTGTTCAAGAGCCCATTGATATCGAGTCCTACGATTGTGCATTGCTATAGGTGGTACCCGTAGCGGTCTTCGGGAATGAAGGTTCACTTCATGCAAGCGGTTTCTGACTGTTTGGTCGCTAATTAAGTTCCCTGAAGAGCGATGAAGGCTCACGGCTAACATCATGGCGGTTATTGTTGGAGTTCTTCGAGCTGTGATTTGAATGTATCGGTCTTGTCTCCGTGTGGTGCAGCGATACCGTCCTCCATGGCGCTCAGCCACGGTACCAGTGGTTCGGTAACGTGTCCAAAGTCGACTGATAACACTCTGACTTGTATTCAGAGCTAAAGCCACAGTACGTTGCCGGGAACCAGCTTCTATCATTCCCACGGCTCTGATCATTTCTTCCCTGCTTAAATGACGTCGCCGCTCCATAATAACGTTGGTTTTAATCAGTAGTAGGGAAACAGTAGCACTAATAATGTCTTCAATGCGTCTTATGTTTTTATAGGGAAAATATTGACAGCTGATTTTCATCTTTTACTCGAATTTGATTGACAGTTCCTGTTTTAAATTATGAAATGCACCAAAAAGGATCCATATAAATTTATAAAATCATAAATTTATTACAAAGCCACATCTCAATCACAAGAAATCCGCATAAACATGCTTGATCCCTAGACTTTTTTGATGTGTGTATTAATACTATATCGAGAATAAATATGTTATTATTAATGTCAATTTATGTTAAAAGTTACATCATAGGTTATATATTAGTATAACTCAATATAAGAATAGTAAAAAGTCACTTTACGTTAGTTTACAATCAATAACACTAATGTACGATTGGTCTCCGGCGTTGCTAAAGTTCTACCTAAACGCTTTTCAAATGTCCCTCCCGGACCAGAGTAATCTGGTAAGGTGGGGAAAAGCTACGGAAAAGAACTGTACATTGTGTGGTGCTGCCATAGGAACTGCTAGACACACACTTGTAGGGTGCGTTACTCTCCTAGAAAAGGGCTATTACTCACGCCGACATGACAAAGTCCTAGGTGTTATCCGTGAAGCAGTAAGTCTTTCTATTGCAAGAGCCAGAAAGGGACTGACTACAAATAAAACTTTGACCACATTTGTAAAGGAAGGGCAAAGCACGAAAACTAAATGCAAGCCCACCTCGATCCTTGGCGCCGCATCAGACTGGAAAATTCTCATGGATACATTTGAACACCATTATAGGATCCCAGATGAACTAGCTGTATCAGCCTATAGGCCAGACATCTTAGTGTTTTCTCGGAACTTGAAAAAAGTTATCCTTATTGAACTTACCGTTCCGTGGGAATCAAATATTCCAAAAGACCACAACATGAAGTCGAATAAATATTATGATCTCACAGAAGAAATGATCAGGAACGGGTTCAAGACTCAGCTTTACGCAGTGGAAGTTGGTGCAAGAGGAGTTCCAGCAAAATCTTTGCATCACTTACTGAAAGAATTGGGCCTAAGCAGGTCTGCCGTCAATACATTTATGGAACGAGCTTCCAAGACGGCACTAACGGAATCATACAGTATTTGGTTGGGTAGGGAGAGAAGTAGAATGGTGGATGGTGAGCGTATTATCGCGAAATAGAAAAAAAAAGGAGGCCTCCTTTTCTTAAACCAGCCAATTGTCGGTCGCAAGCCCGAGACACCATTCTTCTCATCTCTTACCCACACACGATGGACCCGGCACCCGCACGGTGAATCCATGGAATGCTTAGAAATTTGTCTTCTGTCTCTTAAATATACTAACATTTGGGTTGAAAATGTCTAGATTCACAGTATCGCTGGAAAGGTCATTAAATAGTCGACACATACGGATAATAGGGTTATTAATAATAATAATAATATTTTATTTATTTCAGAATTAATTCCATAATTGTTAGTAACATTTTAACTTAGAACTATGTTAGTAGGTATACACTTTAATTAAGTTAAAAACAAATACTTAACAAAAAAAAAAAAAAAATAATACGTACTTAATTTAATTTATATAAATTCACCACACACTATCTATCACCTCAAAAATCATGGCCGCTGGCGACACCATAAATATTTGTAGCGATGTATACTACGCAAATGTTGTATATATTTAATTAACACATTACAACTCCAATCCAGCGCTTAACAAAAGCGCTGTCAAAACGCGACGCATTAAGAGGTCAACCCTTTCAAACACAAATATTTTACTTATCAATACAAAATAGCTTAAAACTAGTACTTGTTACAGAAAATACCGTAAAAAACATTATTACATTTATATAAAAATTAAGTAATGTAGGGGGCAGGCTGGTGCCATAACTAATAATGTGCCCTGCAGCTCTATTCTGTTACTTAAGCGCAAGCTGAAGTGGCAATGGGCCGGACACATCTGCCGCAGAACCGACGATCGATGGGGCAAACTGGTTCTAGAGTGGAGACTACGTACGGGAAGACGCAGAGTGGGACGACCCCCCGCCAGATGGACAGATGACCTAAAGAAGGTCGCTGGTGGGGGTTGGATGAGGGTAGCGAAAGATCGCGTTAAGTGGCGAGCCTTAGGGGAGGCCTACATCCAGCAGTGGAGAGATACAGGCTGATGATGATGATGATGAACATACAAATCAAATATATGTATATATAAGGGTTGTTAACTCATCTGGAATTTTGTTGAAAATTATAATCTGGTTATTATATTGATTCCGAACCAAATAACCATTGTTTTGTATGAGATCGTTATTCAAACACGTCAGACAGATGCTGCAGTTAAGATAAGAATGGACCGCCGGTAAACGAGCTTGCTAGACTGACAACTTGTAACAATGGCAATACATCATTCGTAGTATACCCGCAGTAGCCATATACGAAAATCCTGATAAATTATTATTACAAGCTATTGTTAGTATACTAGCTGTTTGACCCGGCGTTGCCCATGTATTATGGTGGTCAGTGATAAAAACATTAAAGCATTTAACTTATTTAATATGATAAGGATTAATACCGTATTTGTGTATATAGCTTTAATTAATTTCTGCACCCAACCAAAAAACTGTACCCCTTACCTAAAAGATCGTTTCCAATTTGTTCACACACAGTTCGTCATGATCATAGAACAGTGTCGGATTTAAAAAAATACCCATAATTTTGCATATATATTTATATATAGTTTTATATTGTTTGTGGTCTGTAATTTATAGTGCAAGGGAAATAATGAAATGAAAGGGTTCCAAAATGAAATCTAGAAGGTTTGCACTTATTATGAGACTTAAAAAGTGAAAAAAAAAACAGTCGAAATGACAGTTGAATGGCCGCCATGAAAATTTTAAATATAGCAGATCCGTCGCTGTTCTACGATCATGACGAGTTGTTCTCTTCGCTCTTCCTCTAATAATCAATTAAAAATCCCGCCACATTCGTCCAGCAGATGTTCAGATTCTTATACAGTATCAGTAGCTCGCCAGTGGAACCGACTCCCTCTTCATATTCGTAAAGCTGCATCACGTATATGTTATAAAAATTTGCTCACTAAACACTATCACAAAAAGCAAGACGAGTCTACATAACTTGACTAAATCGGTATATTATTGTATATATAAAGTATGTAACCAGTATATGTATGTGTTATCAAAGATTAAAAAATAAAATAAATTAGGAACTAAATTATAAAAACTAAAATTTAATAAATAAAATTACGACTATTCGATGTGCGTAGTGTGCCGAGGATACTCGCTGCGTTCTCCCGTTGAACAGCGAGGCTGACCCTTTGAACAAGATATTCTCTACTCAAAGGGTCACCCGTCGCCAAGTGGAGTTTCTTACCAAGCTCGCGGGAGAACACAAGAGTCTCCTCGGACCACGGGCCCATCGTTTCAACTGCAAATGGAGTGAAATGGTGATCGATGATGATCTCCGCGTACTTGTTGCGCTGATTCTGCAGCGGCCCCAGGTTTCTTATGGCTGGATGTCACATGTGACTGACAGAGTGTGTCAACACATGTGGCATCCCAAACCAGTGCGCGGCCTCTAGTATATGGAATTAATGACATCCCGTCCGGACGCCTGTGTTATCTATATATTGTATGTATTTATATTAATATATTTTTTATTTTTTTATAGATTTAATATCGTTTTTTTTTTGAGTTATAAGTTTTTAACTCAATAAATCTCTTTATCTCAAATATTAGCGGTCATGCACCTTACAATCCCTGCTCACATCTCCCAAAGGTTAGCTGTTAGAAAATGTTTTTAGACATAAACTCGACTATACTGTAAAATATATTATTTTCTGTGCAATAAAGAATTTATCTATCTATCTACTCCTCTTTCTTAGTCGGTACTCCACTGATGGGGATCGTAACTCCGTCGCAATCTCAGCTCATCCACTAGCTACCTCCACCGGTCTCGGTCATCAGCGTAGTGGATGACCTGGTGTATAGTCGTGTTCTTTTATCGTCTACCTTGCCCGTAATTAGAAGCTTCTAGATTATCGTCACTTATTCTTGCAATGTGGCCAAAGTTAAGCAGAATTCTGGCAAAGCAGACGTTAGAGAGTCTTTGCTTCCTGTACCCTATTTACGTCAGAGCCTGCGTCATAATTAGAATATATATTCAATTCTCAACTCTATAAGCGCTCGACCTTGACAAATATCAACTTTAATAGCGTGATATATATATAGTTAACAGATTTCATTAAATAACGTTTGCGCTTAAATAACAGAATAGGACGGCCTCCGTGGTCTAGTGGTAACAAACGTTGCCGTGAACTCGGGAGGTCGTGGGTTCGATTCCCACCGGGGGCAAGTTGTACATTGTATAATTTGTCTCGGTCTGGGTGTTTATATGTATAATATGTATATATTTACAAAAAATAAAAAAATATAATATGTAGTTTATCAACCATCTAGTTTCCGTAACACAAGCCTCGTAGCTTACCACGGAAATTAGATGGCGCTGTGTGACCTGTCTGGAAATATTTATTATTATAGGTGTTAATAGTAACAGAAGCTAGTTAAGCTGGAAGCTTAAGCCTTCGAGCACAGAAATGTTAGTACGTCGTGCGGTCAAAGGGATTCTGAGCAAACAATGCCAGCACCACATCTCAAACGTATCAATCCTCGCTCTATCCGCGGCTTTTATGGTCCATGTCTCCGAACCGTACAAAAAAAGTGGAACATGTATTCTGACGATGTGAATTTTTGTCTTCCTGGATATGTTGCTGTCGTATATATTCTGTTAAGTTGGGTCATCTGTATGAAAAACTGTACTAATTAATTTAAAAAAAAATGAAATATGTAATTATTGAATTATTATTTTAATGCACAAAATAAATGAACGACATTAACAATTTTGAGGATAATGGCTGATTATTTTAATTGGACATATTTTCATTTAATTAAGCTGTAAAGATAATTACTGTATGAAAATATAATTAAATTTCGTTCTTTTTAAAATTATTTCCCTCGAAATATGAAGTCGAACAAATATTATGATCTCACAGAAGAAAAGATCAGGTACGGGTTCAAGACTCAGCTTTACGAAGTCGAAGTTGGGTTGAGAGGAAATCCAGTAAAATCTTTGCACCACTTACTAAAATAAATGGTCATAGGAATAGAATAGGAATAAGAATCATAAGTTTATTGCCACATCAATTAATATAGGAACTAGAGCACAATATTTTAAAATAAGTTTATATGATGTGGCCCTTGCCTCAGCTTCAGTCAGCTGTACATCACATAATGTGGTGCACTAACTGACGCTGTTTTTATGCCAAAACCCTAGCTCAGGTACAGGTTTAACTAAATTAACAAGGGGCATCAAGAAAACGACGATAGACACAAAGAAAAAAACCTAAATATAAAATAGTTTTTTTATAATTTTAACGGGCCTTTACGCGATTTACCTTAGAGACATATTTCTCCCGACGTTTCAGCCAAGTCACATTACCCTAGAATAGTACGTGAAGCGATCGAAATAAAAAAAAAACACAAAAATTTCAATCGAGAGGGAGCTTATAGCTATCTTCATCGTGGAATCCAGTAATCAATAGGTTTCGACGCCGGGAAAAATCGCCCGGTGTCGCCAAGGATATTGTAAGTGTCGTGTGTCGTGATTTCTAACAACTTTTAAAAGTGATAAGTGGGTAGGTTTACATCTACCGCCCAGTATGTACGAGACTACACCGCATAGCTCCAGTCGACCCATGACCACTTGGCTGAAACGTCGGTATTTATAAGCGTGGTTTCTGACCACCCGAAAGGGAAACGGTCGTGATGATACTTTACTAAGTAGCTAGATGAGTGCACGAACTACTCGTAGAAGTAATAACGCACGCTTGGTATTATCCGTGCTGAAAGATATAAGCGTGGTTTCTGACCACCCCGGAAGGAATACGGTCGTGATGATACGTTACTCTATTAACAAAACTCTAAACAACTGCTAAATAAATTAAGTTAAACTTAAGAAGATTTGTGTTTCAGAGTAAGCGGAGGTCGTAGTGTATCAAAGTAAGGTAGGATTTATGTAAAGCTGGGTCTAGACCGGAGTGAACTATGCAGTAATCTCACAGAACAGAAAAAAATAAATAGTCACCTATAAGCTATTATTAAGATATTTTACTACGGACGGTAGTACAAGTTGGTGCAAGAGGAATTTCACCAAAATCTTTGCACTTACGAAGATGCTCTCAATATGCAGAGGCGGGCGATTCAGATAGTTGAAGACACCACAGTCTCTAAAACTCACGAATCACTGCAGTTTCGCCGTAACGTTGCCTCTCTGAGCTCCATAACCTTACCTATCCCTTCTTTTCTTTTCCGCAACCGAACCACACGCACAGGCCAAAATATGCATCCACATACCTTACCCACTATCCCTACGCGTACTCATAAATTTGGAGACTCTTACATCTGTCGCACGCTGTGTGTTTCCCCACTCTTATAACATGGAGTCCTTCAAGCGAAGTGTGAAAAAGCATCTTGTTAGGCCGGCATAGTGGTAGAGGCTGATATCGGTCGTAGTGACCGGCGTCAGCTCCTATTCTTTGATCTCGCGTACTGTTTACCATCAGATGGGCGCGATGTCACATGACGTGTTCAGTATTATAAAAAAACAAAAAGAATTGGGCATAACCAATCTGCTGTCAATACACTTCTGGAACGAGAGTTCAAGACGGCATTAACGGAATCATACAGTATTTATTTGAGAACATTTGTCTTCGCTTTTTTCTAATATACGATGGATGCACCTGCACGATGAGCCCTTGGAATGCTTAGAAAATTGTTGTTTTTGTACTTTTTTAACTTTTGAATAATTATTGTTATTGACGAAAACTAATAGAAAACGAAAGTTTTCAACTAATGCGTTCTTCCAGTATTGTCGTACGGAGCAGAAACGTGGACACTGACAGTGGGTCTGGTACACAAGTTTAAGCGAGCTACGGAGAGAGCTATGCTCGGTATTTCTCTGATAGATAGAGTCCGAAACGTAGACATCCGTCAGAAAACCAAAGTTACCGACATAGCCTTCAAAATTAGTAAGTTGAAGTGGTAATGGGCCGGACACGCTGTCGCAGAACCGATGACCGATGGAGTAGATGAGATCTGAAGTGGAGACCACGTACAGGAAAACGCAAAATGGGAAGACAGATGGATAAATTAAATATTATGTAAATGAATACATTTACATTAATAAATATTTTTTGTATCCCGACCAGGAATCGAATCCGGTACCTCTGAGTCCAAATCCACGGACTTAACTGCTAGACCACGAAGGCAGTTTCTCTATGAATATACATAAATATAATATACCTATCTAATTAATATAAAAACTAAATACTTACAAATATCTTGATTGATGAACTACATGTCATCGAATCCAGGAGAAGATGAACACAATGTTCCGAGGACTCCGGCGACGTTGCCTCATTGGATGGCAACACTGATCCTCTGAATAAGATATTTCCTACTCAGAGGATCACCTGTTGACGCTCGGATGGCAACGCTTATGTTGCGTATTGATTTTATTTTATATTTTACCTTTTAGTTTATTTAATTTAAGGTTTTGTTTAGTTTATTTTTAATTTTATTATTTCTCAATTAAAAAGCTATAAATATTATAATAATATACCTACTATATGATGACTATAATGAGAGAAATAAATATAGCATATTACCGTGCAAGGTCTCAGTATACAGACGATATGCAATTTCTACTGAATTTCTCTGTCCTGTGAGTAATCCCAGAGGACTAGTACTGCTACTAGAAAATTGTAGAATTCTCTTGAAAGCATTGTGTGAACATGACATTAAAATAAATAGCTGACGACATTGAATAAGAAAACAGAGCTTTATATATACATATATATATATATATATTTTTAAATAATAAATACATTCATTTGAGAAGTACACTGGTAATACAAAAATAAAAAAAATCAGAAAAATTGATACAAAATAGGTTAGTCTATAGAGGAGTAAGGTTAGTTTGCATCATTCTACATTTAGCAGTAAGACCCAGCTTACTATATGGTCTTTCGATCGTCTTTGTTGATTTCAAAGTTAAACACCCAGTGTACCTACTAAGGATTGGACTTTAGTTAACGTCCCAGCCACTGCACCAAAGTGATGTGTCGCAGCGGTCGGGGGTGTGCTGATTGTCAATTCAAATAAAGATATGTATTGTAAGGCGCTAATTAAAATTATTTACAATTTAAAACTACAAATTTAAAAACTATTGTTTGTGTACATAACAGTTTGTGTGTGAGTGTGTTTATGAGGGTGTGTATGGCGGTGCGTAGACGTGTGTAAATCTATATGTGTGTGATGTTATTGTGGTGAGTATAATGTTCATGTTCATGTGATGTCTAAAATTCTTTTGCCATGCTAGGACATATAAATATTTATATAAAGGTTTAAGATAAACTTAACAGGATTGTTAAGATATGCATCTCTCTCGCTCGCACACAAGAACTTTTTTTTTAATCCGAAGTAAGATAGGTATTAAAACGGATAACAAATTTAAAAAGTACCATTTCCCTTTTGGGGTGGTCAGAAACCACGCTTATAAATAAGCGGGTTCACATTTAACCAACTTTAATAGGCCAATCATGACAAGATAAGCTCATCGATGTCTCCAGCGTACCAAACTCAAGAAAAATATCACAAAAAAAATAATAAAAAAATGGAGGCAGTCTGTTTCTAACAATAGAAATGCAGATTAGTCTAACGTAAGATTATACAAAGTCACACGGTAAGTATAAATAAATAACACAAAATTAAATAAATAAATATTAGTTATATAGTAAAAATAAAATTAAATACAAACTTAACCTAATAAAAAAAAAAAAAAAAAAAAAAAATGTCCTGTAGGGATAGTCTCAAGAAAACTGAGGAC
Source organism: Tinea semifulvella (assembly GCA_910589645.1). Classification (NCBI taxonomy): domain Eukaryota; kingdom Metazoa; phylum Arthropoda; class Insecta; order Lepidoptera; family Tineidae; genus Tinea; species Tinea semifulvella. The sequence continues at coordinate 5,911,066 of OU342620.1, forward strand.
ATTTCCCCTCTGTATAGCGAGGCTAATACGTTGGCAGAAACAATTGCGAGCCTTCCTGTCTCCAGACTTTTCCGTCAGCTCTTTGAACAACTCCTTCGCCTTGGGTCACTTTGTATTTTTATTAATAAAGTGTGCAATTTATGATTACATAGCTAGGTATATTTTCTTCATAAGAAGTTCTTGCACCAACTTTAACATTAAGGAAGTACCTTTGAACATTTCCAATGCGTTTGACTTTCAAAGTTAATGACAGACACGTTAATGACACGTATAGAGTGACAAATTGTAAATAGCAACATTCTCTGGTTCACCGACTCGCATAAAGTTTAGTTTGCTGTGTTAGGGTGACTTCACATACCTGCGTAACATGTTGCGTAACATCTATATGGCCATCTATAGAACACAGAGTCTACTGCTACAGATGGGTCTTCCTGAACATCATTACAGCCTCAACAGAGTTTTAGAGTAAAGTAAAGTATCATCACGACCGTTTCCCTTTCGGGGTGGTCAGAAACCACGCTTATAAATAAGCAGATTCACATTTAGCCAACTTTACTATAGCCCAATCATGACAAGTGGCAAGCTCGTCGATGTCTCCAGCGTACCAAACTCGAGAAATATCACAAATAAATTAAATATTAATTAAATGTATTTATTTATATTAATAAATATTTTGTGTCCCGACCAGGAATCGAACCCGGTACCTCCGAGTCTAAATCCACGGACTTAACCGCTAGACCACGGAGACAGTTTAAGACTTTTATTTATACTAGCACGACATGTGACCTTGTGCCCACCTGATGGTAAGTGGTGCGCGAGGTCCATGAATGTTAGCAACTGGAATCGGACACTCACGACTGATATTAGTATCTAGTACTATGCCGGCTTGACTGGGCAATTCGAGTCTGATCCCGAAACGTGTGGATTCATTTTACTGGGTTTATCGGCATGAATACTGAATACTTTCCCGCCCCGGCAGACTGGGCTAAATTATTATATGTAATTATATCACATGCTTCGCTATTTCTAGCATACAAATATTTATTTAGTCACATGACTTTGTGGAGCTTAGTGTCTAGGTATTCTTTAGTCGAAAAAAAACATTTATTAACCAGCATTTGTTTTAGTGGCAGCTCCCTTATAGTAACTGGAAGCTTATTAAATATCTTTGTTGCCATTGCATAACAATTTCGGCTATATTGAGTACTTTTATGAGCTGGAATAATTATTCTACTAGGATAACGCGTTTTAAAATTGCAATTATCCCCAAGAGTTTAAAAAAGTTCCGGGTGGCTTTTTACAATGACTGACATCAGTCCCCAACACTATACTGGCTTGACTGACTGCTTTTTCACACTTCGTTTGAAGGACTCCAGGTTATAGGAAAGTGGAAACACATCTAAAAGAATATTCCACTTCTTAACTGCCTAAAACCAGTCCGCCTACCACCTATTTGTTGTTCTCGTTAAAAGTATGTGCCATTTGCAATAATGTTTAATGCCAATTTTCACTTTCAAGGAGAGCAATTTTTTCTACTAATTATTATTTTTTACTAAATATTCGTATGTAGGTATTGTTTAGCTGTATTTTTTCTAAATTGTATATAAGTGACTGTCTCCGTAGTCTAGCGGTTAAGTCCGTGGATTTAGACTCGGAGGTACCGGGTTCGATTCCTGGTCGGGACACAATAATATTTATAAATATAAATAAATACATTTAATTAATATTTAATTTATTTGTGATATTTCTCGAGTTTGGTACGCTGGAGACATCGACGAGCTTGCCAATTGTCATGATTGGCCTATAGTAAAGTTGGCTAAATGTGAATCAGGTTTCTGACCACCCCGAAAGGGAAACGGTCTTGATGATACTTTACTTTTTTTTTTCTATAAATAATAAAATAAATAAATAAAATTGCGAGTCGTGTTGTACGTTTACAAGGCGTTGAACATAGTGCGAAACCGCCTTTAGCCTAAAATTTACATATTCATCATGTAGCCCGCGGGCGGATTGTGAGTGCCCTACTCACGTTTATTTAAACAAACATCCTGTATAAGCGGCAGATGAAACCTACGTCGCATCAGCTGTTAATAAAAAATGCCTATGTTAACTTTTTGTTATTTTGTTTATTGTTTAAATAACGCTCTATTTTTTGCTGAATATTTTACAATTGGTTTTTTGTAATTAAAACATAAATACACAAATGTATTAAAGTTATAAGTTGCCCAAATATTAATAAATATAAACATTGTTCTTAAATAATAATAATAATAATAATATTTCCAGACAGGTCACACAGCGCCATCTAATTTCCGTGGTAAGCTACGAGGCTTGTGTTACGGAAACTAGATGGTTGATAAACTACATATTATACTTTTTTTTGTAAATATATACATATTATACATATAAACACCCAGACCGAGACAAATTATACAATGTACAACTTGCCCCCGGTGGGAATCGAACCCACGACCTCCCGAGTTCACGGCAACGTTTGTTACCACTAGACCACGGAGGCGGCCCAATATGAACTACGTTTATTTCGTGCCCTACTACTCTGTGGAATCGAATGGCAAGCAAAAGCAACTTGTCCACCGACCCGATTGAAATATTCCGCCAAGCAGACAGCACTATTCATTAAAAATCATTTTTACTAATTAATAAATTATGAACACTTTTCAATAATTGACCCAATATTTTACCCAAATCTTATTAGATAATAATTAGTACAGCTTATTAGATTATTGTTAAATATTTTAAAAACAACAATTATATATTTTTTTTATTATTATTTTTTATACTAGCACGACATGTGACCTTGCGTCTACCAGATCGTAAGTGGCGCTCATGGTCCATGAATGTTAGCAACTGAAATCAGACACTTATGTCCGACATCAGTCCCTAACACTATGCCGGGTTGACTTCGCTTGAAGGACTCCAGGTTATAGGAAAGTAGAAACACAGAGGCTGGAAGAGCATTCCACATGAGTCACCAAATTTATGGGTACGCGAAGGGATGGTGACTACGGTATGTGGGTGCATATTCTGACCTGTGCGTGTGGTTCGGTTGCGGAATGGAGAAGAAGGAATTAGGTTATAGAGCTCTTCAGAGCACTCACCATAGTCTAGCCGGTAGAACATGCTCAGAGAAGCTACATCTCGGCGAAGCTGCAGGGATTCGAGAGTTCCAGATATAGTGGCATCGTCCACAATTTGAACAGCTCGCCTCTGTAGGACATTGAGAGCATGTTTACCCGCTAATTCCAGATTGGACGAGTTCAAAGAGAAATATATATATAATATATATTTCTCTTTGAACTCATCATATATATATATATATATATATATATATATATATATATATATATAATATATATTTCTCGTATATAAAGGGAAAGATGGCTTGAAATCACTCCGCCAATCAACACGGGCGGAAATTAAAACATTCATTTTAACAATTTTATATATATGTTCAATTTACAGATATAATTAAATAATTATTGTTTCACGAAATCTTTAAATTAAAAATAAAGCTACCTAAATAATAAAATTAAAAATAAACTGAACTATAAATAAAAAATGTCCTCTAGAGACGTCCCATCCGAGATAGTCCCAAGGAGACTGGCAACATTTCCCCTCTGTATAGCGAGGCTAATACGTTAGCAGAAATAATTACAAGCCTCCCTGTCCCCAGACCTTCCCGTCTTTTTTTTTTTTTTTATACTAGCACGACACGTGACTTTGGGCCCACCTGATGGTAAGTGGCGCGCAAGGTCCATGAATGTTAACAACTGAAGTCAGACACTCATAACTGCCATGAGTCCCTAACACTATGCTTGACTAGATGCTTTTTCACACTTCGCTTGAAGGACTCCAAGTTATAGGAAAGTGGAAACACAGAGGCTGGAAGAGCATTCCACATCTTTATCGTACGACAGATGTATGAGTCGCCAAATTTGTACGCATGCTTAATCTTTCCGGCGCCATGCTGAAACTCCTTATGGGCCCAATTTCTCGAACCCAAACGGCGCAAATTCGTAACTGGTACCAAGATTGGCGTATTTGCGCAACTTGACCCGCGCCTGACGAAGTCACCTGGATGTAAGATGGAGCTAATGTGTCACACGTCGCATCCCACACTAGAGACCTGCCAAGTTTCTACGGCCCAACAGTAATACCGTCGGGTCTCTTGCCATCGCTCCGCATAATCCCAGAGGGTTCTAAGATTGCGGGTACACCAGCAGTGACAAGAGCCCTCGGATGATGTCGTTGAGAGCAATGTAACATATTTTTTTTCATTTTTTTTTACTTCAACACTTTATGCACTAGGTACACAGGCGGACTTAATGCCGCTAGGCATTCTTACTAGTCAACCTTAGGGACAATTTAGAGCATTTGTTATGTGAGGCAGGTGCAACATATAATAGGAGCATTAAGATTTGTGAAAAAAAAAAAAAAAAAAACTTAAATACTAAATCTAATATACTATATACTATATACAAAACTATATATTAATCAGTAGGTATACACTAAATAGACTACATACTATGATTATACTCGTATATAAATAGAATACATAGGTACATATAAATAATAATACATACATATTTATATAATACAATATCATATACTTATATATCTATGTAATGGAGCTATTTAGGAAACGTGTAAAAACCATTCTTTTAAATAACGATCTGTTTGGCGCTTGTCGGACATCTACAGGCAGGTTATTCCACAAGTTTGCGGCAACAACTGCAAAAGAGTTGGACATAAAGCTAGAATGGTGGGAAGGAATAGAAAGAACACAGTTATGCGATGACCGTAACGACCTGTCGTGTAGAGAAGAAAGATAGAAGAAAATATTCTGGAAGGCCTATCTCCAGCAGTGGAGGTCTATAACCCTCGTGTTCGACAGTTATGATTTTGATGATATAACACGGACTAGTATATTGTATATTCATGGCTTCGATTTAAAATGAGAATGCCTATCTGCAACGTCTAGAAGTACTTACCTACACCACAAACGTGATTGCCTCTGAGAAGGCGCCCATACCAAATACCTAACCTTAATTAATGTGGGTAGGTTTATAGAAATTAATTAAAATTTTCCAGGGTAATGGCTGACTTTGTGGTGAATGAACTCGTACCTATGTACAAGTATGGTTTTATCTCATATATTATGTCTTATTTATGCAGCGAAGCGAATACAAATAACGTAGGTTGCGTTTTAATATTCAGAATATTTATTCTGCCTAAATTACTACTTACCTACTTTATCACTCTTGATAGCCATAAGGATATCTCTTTCTTAGTGTAAACATGAAAAAAATACTTTTAAGAAGATTTGACACACTTTCTGGTGTCTGATTAAGCTGAATTTTTGAATACATATAAGTTGGATGACAATGCAATATTATGATGATGATGATGGAGATGAAAGGTGGCCACAGGAGCTCTGTAATTTAACAATGCACCCCCACCGAGTTTGGGCTCGTTTGATTCGTCACGACTAGTACTCTGATCTCAGATGGTTTTCAGGGTCTGATGATGGTGGCCACAGGAGCTCTGTAATAAAACAATGTATCCCCATCGAGTTTGGGTTCGTTTCATTTGTCTCGACAAGTACTCTGATCGCAGATGGTTTTCAGGGTCTGATGATGGTGTCCACAGGAGATCTGTAATAAAACAATGCATCCCCATCGAGTTTGGGTTCGTTTGATTTGTCTCGACAAGTACTCTGATCGCAGATGGTTTTCAGGGTCTGCTGATGGTGGCCACAGGAGATCTGTAATAAAACAATGCATCCCCATCAAGTTTGGGTTCGTTTGATTTGTCTCGACTAGTACTCTGATCGCAGATGGTTTTCAGGGTCTGATGATGGTGTCCACAGGAGCTCTGTAATAAAACAATGCATCCCCATCGAGTTTCAGTTCGTTTCATTTGTCTCGACAAGTACTCTGATCGCAGATGGTTTTCAGGGTCTGCTGATGGTGGCCACAGGAGATCTGTAATAAAACAATGCATCCCCATCAAGTTTGGGTTCGTTTGATTTGTCTCGACTAGTACTCTGATCGCAGATGGTTTTCAGGGTCTGATGATGGTGTCCACAGGAGCTCTGTAATTTAACAATGCATCCCCATCGAGTTTGGGTTCGTTTGATTTGTCTCGACTAGTACTCTGATCGCAGATGGTTTTCAGGGTCTGATGATGGTGGCCACAGGAGATCTGTAATTAAACAATGCAACTCCATCAAGTTTGGGCTCGTTTGATTTATCTTGACAAGTACTCTGTTCATAGATGGTGTCCAGGGTCTGGTGATGGAGCCAGAATATGGCCACAGGAACTGTGTAATAAAATAATGGTTGATTGATTTATCTGAAGAAGTTTTGCAATAAAACCCTGCTTCCTTATTGAGTTTGGGGTCAAAGTTCATAAATACTAAAAAAAAGATAGTTCAGAAAATAAGCTGGAAATATCAGAGAAGGTGAGGAAATTTTCTCACAAGAGAGCTGCAATATTGGTGCAGTAAAATGTCTTTTATATAACTTTCATCTTTTATTCTTAAAAGCGTTTGTCAAAGGCCAGAGTAGCTATGGTTGTTACGAGGTATCGAGGCATGTCCGGTAGTTCGATATCAGCACAATGGACCTCTTTCAGAATTTCTGTCTTCAAATGCGCCGACGATTTGCTGGTATAATTATTATGAAATATTTTAATTTACTGACATTCTCATTTTGTAGCTTAACAAAAAATAATGCGCAAGTCAATTTGACTCTTTAAATATTGGAGCGAAACACTGTTTTATAATTGGATTTAAGAATTTTCATGATATAATTAGTGATTGGGACTGAACTAATATTTTAGTATTATAAATAATTATTGTTATTCAAATAATAATTTCAAACTACCTACATAAATTTAAATAAAATCAAATAATGAACTTTAAGAAATAGTAATAATATTTATATATTAGAAGTAAAAGTAAAGTATCATTATGACCGTTTCTCTTTAGGGGTGGTCAGTAACCACGCGTATTCTCATTTAGCTAACTTTACTATAGGCCAATCATGAGAAATAATTTTTATTGGAAGTAATATACAAACAATATAAAAGAATTACAATATTAAATAAACTATAATAAAACAAAATCTAAATTTAACCTAAAAAATAATAATAATAATACATGGAAAATAAAAATACATACTTACAAAAAAAATAGCTCCTCCAAATCGCTGTCTTGTGGCATGGTGCCCAATACACTAGCAGCATTTCCTCTTTGAATTAGAATACTTAATTTTTGGGAGAAAAAACTGCCATCCCTATTGTCACCAGAGACGTCAATGAGCCTTGACATGACAAGTGGTTAGCTCGTCGATGTCTCCAGCGTACCAAACTCCAGATATATCTTAAATAAAATAAATATTATTATATTTATTTAAAAGTGTCCCGACCAGGAATCGAACCCGAATCTTAACTCTACGGACTTAACCGCTAGACCACAGAGGCAGATTTTTTTATATTAAATAGATAAAAAGTAGTTCAAGACAATAAATCAATGACATCCTGTCCTCCATCTCCTCCTTAGTCGGTACCCCACTGTTGGGGATCGTGACTCCAACACACTCACCAACCTGGGTATCAATGAGCACCGGGTGTCAGCCGGATCATCCGACATGTTCACATCCTTGGGAGAATAATCATAGTGGGTTCCCATATCCTTCTATTTCGATTTGTTCTGAGGATATTTGGTCATCACAGCCCACGTAACCTCATTAATGAGGTACAGGTTATTCTACCTCCGCCTGTGACTCGGCGTTGCTTGCTGCTCGTTTAGCACACAACCGAAGCGAAGTGTGAAAAAGCATCTAGTCAAGCCGGCATAGTGTTAGGGACTGATGGCAGTTATGAGTATCTGACTTCAGTTGCTAACATTCATGGACCTTGCGCGCCACTTACCATCAGGTGGGCCCAAGGTCACATGTCGTGCTAGTATAAAAAAAAAAAAAAAAAAAAAAAAAAACAACCCAGGGATTCTAAGTTCGTAATTATCTACGGATGCGAGCAGCTTAAATCTGCTAATATCCCTTGGATCCTTGAACCATCGGGGATAGTTAGGTCTGATGGTATACGTCCGGATGGGATGTCGTTGATTCGATACAAACAAAGCCGTGCACTGATTTGGAATGCCACATGTGTTGACACATTCTCAGCCAGTTTTTCGAACTTATTTTTGGTACTTTATTATTTCTTAAATATATAATAACTAGGTTTTGCAAGAAATATATCATTTAGGTAAATAAAACTGTTAATTGCTATGGCAAGCCTATAATTATATAAAAAAATAGATGATAAATACAAGCATAGAGTTGGATCTATTTAATTCAACTACATCCTACTTTTAAGAAAACTCTGTCAAAACATTTCCGAAACTACTTAAACTGTTATTCATACTTAATTTATTTCCTTACTATTTACTTTCTTTATTAGAAATCTAAATTTTAGCTTGCTTTCATAGTTTCCTATATGTGAAAACATATTAATGGTCTGTAGATATATACTTGATTTTGTAATTAGTTATTAAGTAAATAATATAGTAAATAATAAATAAATAAAAACATGATAAACAGTATAAAATAATTACAATATAAATTAAAACTACTTAAAAGTAAAAATTAAAATAAATATAAACTAAACCTAATAAAAAATAAACTATAAGTAAAAAATGTCCTCTAGAGACGACCCTTCAGTGATAGTCCCAAGAAGACTGGCAACATTTCCCCTCTGTATAGCTAAGCTAATACGTTGGCAGAAATAATTGCCAGCCTTCCTGTCTCCAGACTTCTCCGTTTGCCGTTTGGACAACTCCTTGGCCAGACGCTTGGCTGAGTGTCCCCATGGGCCCATCGTCTCGACCCCAAACGGCGCAAATTCGTAACCTGTACTGAGGTTTGTACCCGCGCTTGACGAGGTCGCCTGGATGTGTGATGGGGCTAATGTATCTAGACATGTCGCATCCCACACCAGGGACCTGCCAAGAATAATACTTAAGAATTAATTAAGAAGGGATAATAAAGAATTTACACAAATATACATTTGGGAAGTTATCAATTTTGCATTTCACAACACAATAAGAAATAAATAAATAGAGTTTTAAAAACTGTTCTATAACATAAAAAAAATATAGTTATAATTTTATTTTTTAATGTTTTAGATTGATTTGTCACTACCTACAAATCAGTTTACTTATTTTGTTTATTTATTGATAGGTTTTATTTTTAATTATTTAATATTGTAATTCGTTTGTATATATTAAAAATAGATTAGATAGTAATTCAACAGAGAACATCCTAATGTGTGTTAGGACTAATTTCTCAAATTAAACCAGTCTTCAATGTTGTATGATTTATTTCCATTTCCAATAATTATTTACAACCTTCACTATTTTAAAGGCGCGCAACGACCGACTCGTCTGCTGTGTTCTTGTAATCTGGCGCGATATGATTCGCGCCATTCATTAAAGCGACTCGTAACATCGTTATTGAACCAATCAGAAATCAGCACACGACTACGTTCGTACACAACGCCACCTACTTTACAAAACCATATTGCTAATCATTCTTAACTTATGTTTAAACACTGAGATAATAATGTAATAATAACTATGTTACATTAAAAGATAACACTACAAATCAGTTTACTTATTTTGTTTATTTATTGATAGGTCTTCTTTTTAATTATTGAATATTGTAATTCGTTTGTATATATTAAAAATAGATTAGATAGTAATTCAATAGAGAACATCCTAATGTGTTATACAAAAATGTAACACTATTTGTAGACAATAAATCAAAATAATTATTGCATAGTTAATTTAATAAATATAGATGTGGGTAGAAGTTAAAAAAGATAGTTGCCGACCAAGTATACCTATAATATTTCTCGTTACTGACCTACCTCACGTCTCGAAGAATATGAAAATTGAAAACCAACTCTTCTTGTATTTGAACGTTATTATAAAAGTTATTCGTATTTCTCAGTTTTCTCGGAATATAGCAAGCTCCTGGGAGTGCCTAAAACCTTTACAAATATCGATTCTTTTAGTTGAAAATTGTACAAAGAATCCTAGAGTTACTTGAAAAGAGTTTTAGAAGTAATTCTTTAGTCGGGCGACTTATGGTCCAGTCACATATCTAAAAAGAAGAAAGAAAGAAAGAATAATATTTTATTTGCACATTGACAAAAAAAAGTAAACTTAAAATTAAAAGTGTGTTGTGACAAATAGGGAATCAGCTCAGCATTGTGCTGCGACGCTGTAAGAGTCACCGCGCTGAATTTCAGCTAATCCCTTAATCTACAATATATCTCCCGTTACTAAGCCAAATAATATTCGTTACGGGTGCGGGTAGGTCAAAAATGTTCATTATAAACAAGATAGACCAAACAAAGCGAAGGATACAACCGTTATTAATAAATTAATTATCGGAAAAAAAATAACAGAAATAAAACGTATTAATGCTCTAGAAATGTGGTGTTGGCGGTGTATGTTAGGCATATTATGGACGAAGTTCCGAACCTGCCTCCGTGGTCTAGCGGTTAAGTTCTTGGATTTAGACTCGGAGGTACCGGATTCGATTCCTGGTCGGGAAACAAAAATATGTATTAATGTAAATAAATACATTTAATTAATATTTAATTTATTTGTGATATTTCTCGAGTTTGGTACGCTGGAGACATCGATGAGCTTGCCACTTATCATGATTGGCCTATGTTAAAGTTGGCTAAATGTGAATACGCTTATTTATTCCAACCGAACCAACGACCTTTCCTCAATCGTACAATCAAGCATTCTCGCTTTCTTCGGACACTTGTTGAGACGTGGAGATCTATAAGTCGATGGCAAGAGAATGAGTGGTAGCTATCCGATGAGATGGACTGACCAAGTTAAAGGAGAAACGGGTCACCCCCTTCGTGCTACGAACGCTGCAGGTGAAAAGGAGTGGAGACAGATTGTTACGCCACCACGCCACTGATACTTAAGTAACGACCACGACCACTCTACCAACAGTGTAGCGATCAAGATGAAAAAGTAAAGATCTGTGACTGGACCATAACTTTACGAAATACATAAACACTTTAGCATGACTGTTGTATAGAATCGAGAAGGTTATTCCTTTGGGAATTTACCAATATCGCTTCATATATTCTGTACATCATGACAAATCTATTTTTTTATTGATTCTAACCCAAAAACGCAGTGAGTGTTATTGAATTTTAGGTATTTTCCGTCTATTTTTATCTTTTCATCTATTTGATAAATTATTTTTTATACAAACTGCCTCCGTGGTCTAGCAGTTAAGTCCGTGGATTTAGACTCGGAGGTACCGGGTTCGATTCCTGGTCGGGACACAAAAATATTTATTAATGTAAATAAATACATTTAAATAATATTTAATTTATTTGTGATATTTCTCGAGTTTGGTACGCTGGTCTCCAGCTCTCCACGACAGTCTCGACGAGCTTGCCACTTGTCATGATTGGCCTATAGTAAAGTTGGCTAAATGTGAATCCGCTTATTTATAAGCGTGGTTTCTGACCACCCCGAAAGGGAAACGGTCGTGAAGATACTTTACTTTACTATTTTTTATATAAAAATTGGGCTGGTACCTGCTTTGGAGTTGAAATTCGGGCCGTGCTTGGTCCCCCCAAGTGCACAGGAAATTTCCAAGGCGTTGTCAAAACAGCTCGTCGACACCTCCGTGCTCTCCGAGGCACGGGAACGGTGGTGTAAATCTAAGACAAATGTACGTACGAAAAGTGTATTTCTCATTGATACATGCCGAGAGGGGTTGAACCGACATCTGTAGGATTTAAGGAACGTTCTTACAACCGAGCCACAACCGGGCCTTTAATAATAATCAATAATTGGTCTGATGTCAATTTTTTATATCAATTTATTTATTTTATTTTTTACAGCTGCATACAGTCAAGTAGACAGCCTCCAGTAGCGGATAGTTTAAAATAAGTTATTAGTATTATACTAAATATAGATTAAGTAAAATTGTTACTAACAATTTATAGATGTAAAGTCCGAAATAAAAGCTTATTATTATTATTAATGATTCCATATATATCTTTTTTTTTATTATTATTATTATGATTATTTTTTGAATAACCGGTTTGTATTCTTACTTCCAACATGTTTTCGTTGTTTAATAATTCGTAATAAAAATCACCCGTTGGTTTGCCCCCGAGACTTCTGGACTGCTCTCGCGTCTGCACATCATCATCGCCGTGAGTACCTTTCTCTTCCTCCTTTCTTGGATACTTTCCCTCGCTCCGCCTTTTAGATATTATTTATTGTCATAGGGAATCGTGTATGCAAGAGTTGGCTCTAGAAGACATTATTTATTCAATTCTGGTGGCCAGCCAGCCATCCTAATACAGTCCACTTAATCGCCAGACCACCCGTACTAAAGCTAGTCCTCACATGACAGGATGTCCTAGTGTGCAGACCAGAGATTTATTGTTGTTACTAACACCTTTTTACTTACCTTAATTATGTTGTTTTTTTTTACTTTGTACTTACTAACCCTTTTAATGGATAAATTAATTTGAATTTGATTCAATTTTGAGGCGAGTCGGATAGTCCCGAGCTGGTGTCACAGTTGGTGCGATTGTATGCACCTGACAAATATTTCCGCGCGCGTGCTCACAGATTGCTGGCCCCAGCTACCTACCGCACGGTGGCGCATCGCTACTCTCCGTTGCCTCGTGCACTTTATCCACTTAGAAATTTGCTCGAGTCAACACCACATCTTGACATCTTTGCTGACGATCTGTCCAAACTCAGTAAAGCATGTTGGAAATGTTGTGAGTAAATGAAATTGATTAAGATTTTAAGTATTATCTTTTGTTATTATTATTATTATTATATTTTTTTCTTGGACTTAGTATTAATTAACTATTATCTAATAAGTTTAAAAAATGTGTTATTTTTATATTATTAATAACGTCTGACTCCTCCTTGCATGGTGTATTGGAGTATCTGTAATACTATGTAAAGTGTATTTATGTAAATAAATAAATAAATTAGGTTGCTAATATAAAAATATATAATAAAATGTAAGTTTTTTTTTTTTTTTTTTTAAATCATTGTACCTTATTTCCTTCGAATAAATAATACAGGACCTAATAATAATGATTGCCTATGTGGTCTAGTGGTTAAGTCCGATTTAGACTCGGAGGTAAGGTTGTCTGCAGGGCTATATAATTTTTTTCTCCTTAGACAGTTGACAGCAGAACCTAGTGTGCCTGCTTCAGCCATAAATGCACTATTTATATCGTGAAATTCGTTACAATAACTAGAGAATGGAAGTGTATTGGGTAACACGTACAAATCATATCGATAAAAGTTACCCGCACTAACTTCTGGTCTAGTTTTGTTTCTGGTAACAATACGAATACACCAGAGGATGCTCATTTACGACAACTTCGTAATTGCTCTGTAAAATATTACCGAACGTTTGAATTACAAATAAAAAATTAAATAACCCGACTGTGTTTAAATATCTTGAATTAAAACTGAAAATAAATAAATAACAATTAAAAAAACTGCCTTTGTGGTCTAGCGGTTAAGTCTGTGGATTTAGACTCGGAGGTACCGGGTTCGATTCCGGACACAAAAATATTTACTAATATAAACAAATACATTTAATTAATATTTAATTTATTTGTGATATTTCTCGAGTTTGGTACGCTGGAGACATCGACGAGCTTGTCACTTGTCATGATTGGCCTATAGTAAAGTTGGCTAAATGTGAATCCGCTTCTTTATAAGCGTGGTTTCTGACTACCCCGAAAGGGAAACGGTCGTGATGATACTTTACTTTTTAAAAAGAGAAAACCAAGCCAAGGGTTCCGTTACCAAAAAGTAAATTTTATATATTTATTACCTGGTGACCGAAGTCAGGACCCATTAAAATCAGGTTAAAATCTTCCCAACGGGGTATGTTGAAAAGAAATAAAATAACATCTAAGAGCTACATTGAGTGCAATATAGTTATTCAACATTGTTTTTTTTATTTTCCACAACCAACACAGGTACTATAAGCGCGGTGATGGCTCGGTTGTAAGAACGCTTTTCTTAAATCCTGCAAAGGTCGATTCAAACCCCCCGGCATGTACCAATGAGAAATACACTTTTTACGTACACTTTATAGTTTTACACATTATTAAACAAAACAACACTTTTGACCAATAATATCCACAGTAAATTAATTTACAAAACAAAAACTTGCACTTGACATGTCCACGCAGAATGGCGCGAAGAACTCTTTCGTATTATTTTTTTGTTTGTATCCTCTTCTTCCGATGGATAATGAATGAGGTTATAGGGAAGGCAAAGGGTCTAACCCATACAGCCAAGTCTAACGGAATATATGACTTTTCTCATATAGTAGTTGCCCAATATTTGCATGCCATTGAGGTGAAACATGTGAAGCGAATTTTATAGCTATAAGATCTTGCAATGTAACTAACCTTGTTTTCTAGCAAATAAATTATTTTGATTTGATTTATATCTTTATTTCATATGAACTAATAAGGTTACCATCGAATTCTAGATATTGCATAATTTGATGCTTTTATTGGAGTTAAATACGTCGGGTATAATATGGGAGTTCACAGCGCGGGAATGCCACAAAAAATAAACTGCAACTTGTGCCCCATATATAAAGTCCAATTTATCGTTTTCCATATTTATTCAAATTGTAGCACATTATTAAACAAAACAACACCACTTTTGACTAACAATATTCACAGTATATTAATGTACAAAACAAAAACTTTCACTTGACATGTCCACGCAAAATGGCGCGAAGAACTCTTTCGATTTTTTTTTTTGTTTGTATCTTCTCCCGATGGATAATGAAAGAGAGGGCAAAGGGTCTAACCCATACAGCCAAGTCTAGTTTGTCGTACGTTGCCTGTTCTTAAAATCCAAGCTTGTATTTTGTTTAATAATAACACGCATTGTATATTGAAAATACAAACACAACAAAATAACTTATTTGCGTTCTGAAAGCTCAAATGGACGGCGTCCTTAACTTTGTGAATAAAACTATCGCAAAGTGTTTTCCTCACAGTCGACGTCGTCTCACTAATTCAATAAAAATGTAAATATCCTTTGCAAAGGAAACACTTTAAAGATTTATGTCACAAACATTTTTGTTTTAGATCATTTTATATACAAATTCCGTTCAAATACAAGTTCCGTTCATATCTTTAAACAATTACTCACCACCTTTTTTTCTAAATTAGCAGAATAGTGTTCAATATATTAATTACTTATCTTATGTATTTCATGCTTATCATTATTATTATTCTAAATCAATGTGTGTACCAATTTAACTTAATTATAAATAAATAAATATTTCCAGACAATCACACAGCGCCATCTAGTTTCCGTGGTAAGCTACGAGGCTTGTGTTACGGAAACTAGATGGTTGATAAACTACATATTATACTTTTTTTTTGTAAATATATACATATTATACATATAAACACCCAGACCGAGACAAATTATACAATGTAAAACTTGCCCCCGGTGGGAATCGAACCCACGACCTCCCGAGTTCACGGCAACGTTTGTTACCACTAGACCACGGAGGCGGTTATAATATATATATATAGATATGTAGGTATTTATGTATATATTTATTCAGTATATGTAATATTAGTATGAAAGTCTCCGCCTCCGTGGTCTAGTGGTAGTGTATTGTCGCTTGTAAATTTGTTTTTTTTTTTTGTCAAAAAATATTGTGTTCGTTTTCTTTTCTTCCATAATCGATCCAATAAATAGACTAGAAAGGAAACTGGTAAAGGAACTCCTCGGCACCAGCACTTTTAAATTGTTCTTACACAAATTTTGAGGGTTTTACGATTGCGGGTGAAAACAATGATTGCGGCGATTTCTTCAGCGTATTCTATGACTACTGTAGGATAACGACTATTTTTCGATTCGACGACTTCTCCTAGCACGCTCCAAGGCCAGTTATATAAGCACTGCTTCTCTTCAGTGCGCAAGCGCCGGCCTTTGGACTAGTGAGCGGGATGGTTAATATAAAAAGAAAACGGCGAGAAAGAGACAGGACTAGGATAAAGGGGTAACAAATTAGGACGTCTGTTTATGCACTGACATATCACAATAACACCTAACCATCCAAAATTGGTCGCATTACCGCAATCGGCGCAAACACAGTGAGTGAGTAAAACTTTGACTAGTTATAATTCCTAAACTACTGGTTCAATTAAATGAAGTTTGAAATATACCGTGTTTATACAATGCCAATGGTTACTGAAAATTTAGGCTTCTAGTATTATCTACAACAAAGTTATTAGGTGGGTTGAAAATTTAATAAACTGTTGGTACGGCCGTGTCGCTTTTTTGCTCGACCTAGCGGGGGCACTGTTGTGATCCTAGATATCGAAAGCCCGATCCATATTAGGTCAATGCCTAATACTGAGAGGCTCGTAATTGCAGTATACATTAGTAATAATATCATTAAAGGCCTCCATTTTAAGGGTTTCGCCCAAACACGAACGTTGGCTTGATTTTTACCGTTTTCTCGGGCTTGGGATTAATGAATTGGGCATTTGTATAGCTACTTACAAAGCCGTGGCCTAATTGTTTCCGGTGCTAAGCACAATAGCGTAGTATAAGCTATATGTATAGTCGTATATATGAAAATAAGGTCTGATTTGAGCCAACGCAACGGAACTACATTTACATACATCAACAAAACAGCGTCAAAGACAAGGCAAGTGTTTTATTTTTTAAATAAGTACTAGCACGACATGTGACTTAGCAACTGAAATGAGTCATGACTGACATCAGTCCCCGGCATAGTGCGGCTTGACTGAGCATGACGGCAATTCGAGTCTGATTTTTTTTTTCTTTTAAAGACGGTGAATCGATAAATCATCAATGATACGCCCCCTGCCCGAAGGGCCAATGCGGGTGGGGGTCGCATGCCCGACTCATCCGTGAGGCCTCCTAAGGAGGCCCCAGGGCGCCTACGGACTAAAACCCTATAAACCGTCTCTCTTTCACTGTTGGCCCTGTGTGCCTTTACAGCTAAGTCTGAGTCGTGGCTACGGAGTGAAATCCTGAAACGTGTGGATACACTTTACTGTTTTTATTGGCACGGACGGTGGATACTTCCCCCGGCGCGGGGCCCAGACTGGGCAAATTACAACCTATTTTGGTTTCTGAGGTACCAAATTATTGTATTTTTTAATTTTTTTTATTGGTTCTTTAAAAAAACTACCTCCGTGGTCTAGCGGTTAAGTCAGTGAATTTAGACTCGGAGGCGGCCCTCCGCATATTTATTAAGATAAACACACAACACAAACATATTTATTAAGATAAATAAATACATTGAATTAATATTTAATTTATTTGTGATATTTCTCGAGTTTGGTACGCTGGAGCGACGAGCTTGCCACTTGTCATGATTGGCCTATAGTAAAGTTGGCTAAATGTGAATCCGCTTCTTTATAAGCGTGGTTTCTGACCACCCCGAAAGGGAAACGGTCGTGATGATACTTTACTTTACTCTTTTAAAAAATGAATTATTCAATGTTATATAAGTTTTGTTATGTGTTGTTTATTTTAGATTTAAAAGTAATAACTTTCTAATATCTTCTTATTTTTTTATTGTGGTTGGTTTTTAGATATTAAGATATTTTATTAATACATATATTAAATATAAGACAAGGCCTATCCTCTGGCCATCTACTTTTCCCTGAACTACAAGGCGCTCAATGGATGTATCTCTACGCCGCGACAAGTGTCTGAAGACAGTAATAATGCGTGATTGTACGATTGAGGAAAGGTGCTGTCTTATCACCAGTTCCACCAGAATGGACTGGTTGGTTCTAAACTCCTCTAGCGCATTACATACATTATGTATTAATTCACGCCAAATCCCTTGTGGGTTAGGCAGCGACAATTGAGCGTCACTTGACACGATCACGACATACCTCTTTCACTTCGTCGACATTCATCAACCTCTTCATACACGCCCTTTTGCTACTAAGGCTTTTTAATGCACCTTCAGTCAGTGTTTTATTTATTTGATCGTGATATGCGAGTCTCGGTCTGTCACTTTTACCCCCCCAACTTTCGCATTATATGTATATCGGACAACAGTAGTATAAACCACTATGTCAGAAACCTTCGCCGATATTCAGACAACATATTCCCAAAATTTCATCCTGATCGGTCAAGTAGTTTTAAAATGCATAGGGAACATACATACACACAGACATTCATTTTTTTATATATAGAAGATATTATTAATGTCAGCAGATCTCGAAACTGCCATTCGCCATTAATTTTCTTCTCGCACCCACAGATAAATTTAAGACGTAACATCTAACTTCTGATTTAATTTTAGATACAAACGCATGTGTGATTCTAGCACTGTTGGCTATCCTATTAATAATTAAGTAAGGGATAACCCTTAATAACCCTTGTCCAGTAGTGGTATGTTAAAGGTTGACAATGATATGAACATGAATAATGAAACTGTACGCATTAACGAACCAAACAAATGTTATCCACACCTGGCCATGGCGGTATTGCGGAAAATATTGCCTCGCTAAAAAACAACGCAAACAGTTAAATTCGGCCCGCAACATTGAATTACTGGAAAAGACATACTGAATTTAATAAAAAGTGATTTGTCGGTCACAATAAGGAATGTTCACTGTTTTTATAAAAATCATTCACGATGAAAAACGAAAAAAATGTACATCGATAATTATTGTAAAATAATTAGGTTTACCCTAAAATACCTTATTCACCATCCATTTTGCTATACAGCCCGCCAAGGTACTATACGTAGCATAACACAAATTTTAAGGCCTATCGCATTCTTGTGCGGTCGGATAAAGTAAAAAAAATCTTGAAGAAAGATTTCTGGCCGCAGGGCGTTGTGTTTCGTCGATACATAGGTTCATTTGGGCCTACGAAATGCACCACGGAAGATGCGACAAGGCCTACCGCAGCACCGAACCCTCGTGAACCACCTAAGAGGACCTCGACGCCGACCCCCACTGCAGCAGTCAGCCTTCGTCAGAAGGTGGTCGCCGTTCCCAATGGGTACTACTTTGACCACAATAAGATGAAGATGCGGAAGCTGTAGTGTAGTGTATATTTATATTATATATATTTTAGTTTTTAAGGTATATATCTATGGGCCTTTTGTATATTCATTTTTGTATATTCATTTTGTTGCCTGAAAATAAAGATTATTATTATTATTATAACACTATCGTGCGCGCATCCAGCAAGAGATGAAAATTGGTTCGTGCATATAACATACAACAAGTAAATAATAATAACTATGGTTGAAGGTTTTATTCGTTTTTCATCGTGCTTGATTTTGACAGGCTGTAGGTACAGCAAGAAAGAACGTTGCATTCTTCCGCTTGGTTTGCTTCGACTTTATATTTATCTATTATATATATATATATATAATAGCTTCTTCATTATTATGAAAATTTTCCAAAAATATAAATAAATAAAAGTGTTGATCGGACCATAACTTAACGACTACAGAAAATATTTACGACACCCTCTCCACTTACTCAATGGGCGAAAATAGAAAAAAAAAGCCGGAATAATAAATGGCAATAGTCCGTTCAGCTTTGTCGAACAAAAGTTTTGGATAAAAAAATCCAACCGTTTATTTTCCAGTCAATTTTGGGAGCTATGTTTGGATTTCAATAAATATCTTTTCACCACAGAGTTAAGGAAGCAGAGACAACATATTATTTAGTCGTATAACCATATAAGTTGCGCTTACTCATTCTCATCGCAAAGATCATATAGCTATCTCACTTCCTCAGTTCACATACACACTGCATAAACGAGCAACCGTGGCATTTTTTCATTGAAACCATAGACTACAAGGCAATTGACAGACAATAAAGTAACAACAGCGAACTCAATCATCTCGACTTATTATTGTGATTATTCATTATTTAACTAAAATTACATCTTGAAAATTTTACTAAATCATGGTCTAGTGTAGTGCTTATATGTGCGACAGTGCAAAACATAAAAAAGTGCTAGGAATAACCTTCCACAAGTAAGTTTTAAATGTTGACACCATGCATTCAAACACATAATTCAATAAAATTAGTGATTATTCTTGTAATTTCAAAATATGTGAGAGACAGAAGATATATTTCATTGTATTCTAACGAAATTAAAATAATAATCTTACAATTTTTGTTGCTTTATTAGAGAAAAACGTAAAAATTGTTGCAAAACAACAACATTGACAGTTCCATCAACACAGGGTCGGATTTGTAAAATTAATAATTTTTATATTATTTTTTACCGTTTTATTGTTGTGACCGCCTCCGTGGTCTAGTGGTAAATCCTATGGAATTGTATCCACAGAGTGCCCGCAGTGCGTAGATTCGATTCGTACCCAAGGCCAAAAATATATTTACGTTTTTCGCTTAGGTTGTCTGGGTGTCCATACTAATATTATAAACGTGAAAAAAGCTTTTTATGTATGTGTGTATGTATGTATGTATGTTTGTCCGTCTTTCACGCCTCTATTTATCATCACAGCCCTTAGAATACAGAGACCTAGACCTCCACTATTGGAGATGGGTCTTCCAGAAATATTTCTGGAGAATTCGGCCTACACACGCCACGCTGGCCAGACGGATTGGCGAGGGTCTCATGTAAATTTTAATGACAATTTCTTAACGATTTCACAAGTTGGTATTAGTAGAACCGGGTTAATTAGTAAATAAGGTTGTTTTTTTTTTTTTTTAATATTTCCAGACAAGTCACACAGCGCCATCTAATTTCCGTGGTAAGCTATGAGGCTTGTGTTACGGAAACTAGATGGTTGATAAACTACATATTATACTTTTTTTTTTTTTTTTGTAAATATATACATATAAACACCCAGACCGAGACAAATTATACAATGTACAACTTGCCCCCGGTGGGAATCGAACCCACGACCTCCCGAGTTCACGGCAACGTTTGTTACCACTAGACCACGGCTTAAAGTGCTCTCCAAGGCACGGGAACGGTGGTGTTGTAAATCTGACTAATGTATGCAAGAAAAGTGTATTTCTCATTGGTACATGCCGGGGTTCAAACCGACCTTTTTTGGATTTTAGGGAATGCATTCTATCAACCGAGCTACCTTTTTGGCCTTTTTGGTTTGGTTTCTGTCATTTCTAGTACTCAAACCTCAGTTGCTCCAGTAGAGACTTTTGATCCATATAAGAAACAGGATCGATCGGCATAAAAACAAAAGTTTTTGCTGACTAGATTTTTCCAAAATCTGTGAATGAAGTTCAGAATATCTCAATAAGTTAAGATGGTCTCCTAGGAACGTTTTCCTGTAACTATAACGGTTAAGATATTTGCCCTTACTGTCCCGTCTCAAAACTCCACCTTGTATAGATACAATACTTAGATTTATTTCATACTTACAAAACATTTATGGAAGTTAAGTTATAAAACAATAATTATTATTTATTTTTCAGAATAATATGAGAGCGGTAAAAAAAAAGTACTTTTTTGGATAAAAGAAAAGAGACATGTTTGAAATTTTAAATAGGGTATAAACATTACAGAAAACTCCAAGCAACTTCAACCGCATTACCATCCGGTTGTCTCGTCATAATTTTTACGTTCCCCCCCCGACCATTTAGGGCCCATTCGGCCGGTACAGAGGGGTTCGGTATCTCTTCGAGACCCAGATACCACTCGCCATCCGGTCCAAAATTAGCGTGCCATTGCTTTGAATAATATATGTAAGAAAATATAAATAAACGATTTTATTATATTATGTTGTATTTTTTAAAAAACCATATAGCTAAAAATACTCATTTCATTATTTTAATCGTAGAACACAAAACCTATCTTCCGAAGTGGGCTTTATACACTGATTCAGGACGGATTTGTGAGCGATTTGCATAATTATACTTATATAATAATATTTTGACATTTCGCAAATGAGTCCGGTCCTGTCTTCTGTATTAGTGTGCGAACATTACTTGTGTGTGAGAAATGCCACGCTTTGACCGCAGTTAGATCACCTCTGCTTTCCTATCTCTGTGCTTTTCACTTTACAAAAGCCGACATATTTGTGAATTTTAAACCCTAACTACTATTTTATTATTAAATTTAAGAGGAGAGGTGGTATATGCCCTTTCTAAAATATATATATATTTATTATAGTATTTACAGCTGCTTTCTTTTAGTTATTCTTTGTTATCATTGTTATTATTTTTGACATTTAATGTGATTTATTTTCACATATCATTTTTTTTTCTTTTATTAAAATAATAATTATTTTATTATATAATGTTAATTGCCCCCGGTGGGAATCGAACCCACGACCTCCCGAGTTAACGGCAACGTTTGTTACCACTAGACCACGGAGGCGGTCAGGAATGTCGATAAAGCGAAAGAGGTATGTCGTGATCGTGTCAAATGGCGCTTAATTGTCTCTGCCTACCCCGCAAGGGATCTGGCGTGAAGATATGTATGTGTACGTATGCTTATTCTATATTAGTAAAAAGAGGACATTTACTTTTTACTTTAATAATAATAATAATATATTGTATGTGCCCAACATACATGTGAGTATGTACCCAGTGCCCCATGATAGGGCAATCTGGCTTCTCACTTACTGCCCTTAAGATGATGTTGCCGCTCCCTCGTAATCTGTGCATCAACGACACGACTCGTTTCCGCAATACTGAGTAAAATCATCTGTGTGCGCGTACGCAAACATCGCTGATGCACTGCACCAACGAGGGAGCCTTGTATATAGCCTATATACCTAACTTGTGTATGTCTTAGTTTATAGTATGACAATGCCTCTTTACAGCAGCTATAATTTAAGTGACACCTTAAACTGTTTTTGTTTTAGCTAAAGTATGACAATGCCTTTTTACAGCAGCTATAATTTATGTGACATCTTAATAATGTTTTAGCTTATAGTATGACAATGCCACTTTACAGCAGCTATAATCCTTGATGTATTCATTTTATAATTGTGTATGTCTTAGTTTATAATATGACAATGCCTATTTCCAGCAGCTATAATTTTAAGATTATAGTTATGTATATTTGGGTTGTAATGTGCTGCTCCAAATACAAGCTATTTCCCAGAAAATAAGCTTTTCGTTGTAATAATTAATTTTTTGACATGTAAAAGCGCAGAATACATTATATTTATTGTCCTATGCCTACTTACAAATAAAAAATAATAAAAAATAAAAAAAGTTTTTGCTTAAGTAATAAAATAGAAGTAGGGCTGCAGGAAAACATAAACTTAAGTCGGTTTTAAAATCCTAACACATTTTTTCTTTGTTCCAGATTCAAAATGAAGACATTATTAAATATCTGCTTATTATTGACTTTGACTCAAGTTTTGGCTCAAGAACGAATCAAGAAGGACCATTGTGGGGGCCATCTTCACGGGCCACTGGGCACTATCCAAACGCCTGGATTTCCTGACGCATTTCCTGTGCCTATAAAGTGTCGATGGATTATTGAAAACACGAAAGCGAACGGGACTATATCGATATATTTCACGCAGCAGTACACCACTAGTGGTCTCACGTTTAATGAGTACTTGTACTACGATGAGACGTACAAAGCTGGAGAGAGAAAGGCGCTTACAGTTACTGATGATAATATCACCAGAGTTAAGTGGCTGCAGGTGAGTTTAAATAATAATAATATATATATATATATTAGGTGATTACTAGTGTATTCTATAGTTTTTCGTAAAGGAACCGATATTTTCCGGTTCTTTCGGTATGTTCAGTTCTTGGTAGTTTTTGCCTAATAATAATAATAAAAAAAAAAATCAGGATATTGTTGGGGCTGCCACGCTACTGTAGTGCGTCCGCAATGTTTGCGCAGGCTCATACAGATGACTTTTTTGCTATAAGACGCAAAACCACTGCATCATTGCTTAACAGAGTGAGGACAAGCACTAACAGTATCCTGAAGATGATATCTGAAAGATATGGTTCGCCGTGCATTGGCTGCTTCGTGCGGCTGCTGGTCTGGCGGGAGTGAGGTGCATCCTGTCAGACTGGTGGGGGGCGGAGTGGTTACTGAACGGTCATATTGTTTTAATATTGCCATATTTTATTTTCTTTTACTTTTATTTTCATTTTTATATTAACATTAGTTGTAAGGATTTTGTAACTAACAAGTGAGCCTAGTTGCTTTAAATAAACGTATATTATTATTATTATTGTAAATAAATATACATCACAATTTAGTTGTTACATAGGTTAGGGCATAAAATAAATCGTACATAGTAACAAAAGAAAGAATTTCTTGATTCGGTCGCCGCGCTCAAAGTCCGCGATAAAAGCTATGCAATAAATACACTGACCATAGCGGTGTGCCTTCGTCTCGGAGCCCGGACTGTCCACCCGCACCAGTGTCGATGCGGAGAACCAGTCGATCATCTCGGACACCACGGGCTTTCTTGTGCTAGAAGTGCTGGCCGCATTCCTCGTCACGCGGCTCTCAACGACATCATCCGAAGGGCTCTTGTCACTGCTGGTGTACCCGCAATCTTAGAACCATCTGGGATTGTGCGGAGCGATGGCAAGAGACCCGACGGAATGACTGTTGGGCCGTGGAAACTTGGCAGATCTCTGGTGTGGGATGCGACGTGTGTAGACACATTAGCTCCATCGCACATCCAGGCGACCTCGTCAGGTGCGGGGAGAGTGGCTTTTTCTGCGGAGAACCTCAAATTGCGCAAATATGCCAACCTTGGTTCCGGTTACGAGTTTGCGCCGTTTGGGGTCGAGACGATGGGCCCATGGGGACCGTCAGCGAGGCGCTTGGCCAAGGAGTTGTCAAAGCGGCTGACAGAAAGGTCTGGAGACAGGAAGGCTGGCAATTATTTCTGCCAACGTGCCTTGCTATACAGAGGGGAAATGTTGCCAGTCTCCTTGGGACTATCTCGGATGGGACGTCTCTAGAGGACATTTTTTATTTATAGTTTAGTTTATTTTTAATTTTATTATTTAGGTAGCTTTTATATTGTAATTCTTTTATACTGGTTGTATATTACTTCGAATAGCTTAAAAATAATCCGCCTTTTAAGTTAAGTAACTGTACCCATACGATACTACTATATCTATTGATTTTCGCTATCAAAATTTCAACATAAAATTAGTAATTTGTTTTTAGACAGAACATCCGGTAATCTCATTACCGACTCGTTACCATAATAAATTTTGCTTTGAACCTTGTCGAATACAATTATCGTTTATTAAAAATTGATTTCTCGTAAGACGCAAAATTTTTTTTTGAGATAATTGGAATATTAAACGATTACAAAATAAAAATCCTTCGTAGTCTAGCGGTTAAGTGGACTCGGATGTACCGGATTCGATTACTGTGTTCCAATAATATTTATTAATTTAAATAAAGAAATTTTATTAAGTAAAAAAAACATAACGACTATTTCCCTTTCGGGGTAGTCAGAAACCACGCTTATAAATAACCAAATTCACGTTTAGCCAACTTTACTATAGGCCAATCATGACAAGTGGCAAGCTCGTCGATGTCTCCAGCGTACCAAACTCAAGAAATATCACAAATAAATTAAATATTAATTAAATGTATTTATTTACATTAATAAATATTTTTGTGTCCCGACCAGGAATTGAACCCGGTAGCTCCGATCTAGATCCACGGACTTAACCGCTAGACCACGGAGGCAAATTTAATTAAGATTTTATTTTATTTGTGATATTTCTTGAGTTTGGTACGCTAGAGACATCGACAAGCTTGCCACTTGTCGTGATAGTTCAATAGTAAATTTGCCTAAATATGAATCCACGTCTTTATAAGCGTGGTTTCTGACCACGCCGGAAGGGAAACGGAACACGTGATGATACTTTTTTTTTACAAAATAAAGCGTCATTATTGCGGATTTTTTTTTAAACTAGCACCTCATGTAACCTTGCCCCACCTGATTTTAAGTGGCGCGCAAGATCCATGAATGTTGGCAACTGGAATCAGACACTCATGACTGACATCATCCCCTAACACTATGCCGGCTTGACTGGGTATGACAGCAATTCGAGCCAGATCTTGAAACGTATCATCATCACGACCATTTCCCTTTCGGGGTGGTCAGAAACCACGCTTATAAATAAGCGGATTCTCATTTAGCCAACTTTACTATAGGCCAATCATGACAAGTGGCAAGCTCGTCGATGTCTCCAGCGTACTCGATAAATAAATTAAATAATAATTAAATGTATGTGTTTACATTTATAAATATTTTTGTGTCCCGACCAGGAATCGAAGCCGGTACCTACGAGTCTAAATCCACGGACTTAACCGCTAGACCACGGAGGTCTTGAAACGTGTTTTGTAGATACAGGCTGGTGATGATAAAGATGATTTACATTACCTCAATATCCCAACCTCGGTACAGGTAACAAATTTGCACCGTTTGGGGTCGAGACGATGGGCCTAGTCAAACGTCTGGCCAAGGAGTTATTCAAAAGGCTAACGGAAATGTCTCGAGACAGGAAAGCTGGCAATTATTTTTGCCCACGTATTAGCCTCGCTATAAATAGGTAGGACTGATGGTAGTAATTTGCCCAGTCTGCCGGGACGGCGAAGTATTCATCGTTCGTGCCGATAAACGCAGTGAAGTGTATCCACACGTTTCGGGATCAGGCTCGAATTGCCGTCATTCCCAGTCAAACCGGCATAGTGTTAGGGACTGATGCCAGTCATGAGTGTCTGATTCCAGTTGCTTAGCCTGTGTTTTTCGGGTGAAAAAGAAAAAACTTTGATCGTTCGTCCCTTAATATAAAAAAAAAGTTGCTTCTATTCTCTGTCTACAGCTAGACTACAAAAAAGCGGTTAAGTCCGTAACAGTCCAAGAATTAAGAGATAATGACCACGATTATTTTTCCCTGACGAACCCTTTTTGGTGAAGAAAGGACGAAATTTTCTTTTTCTCTTATTCTTCTAATGAAAAAGGTCAAAGTACATTGTGATGCTAAAAGAGATTGCCCAAAACCAGGCCCCAACTTTTTTGCAGCGTGCCTCAACTAAATACAATTCAATAATCATAACAATGAATTTTTAAATGTAATTACAACTTAGTAATTAATTACTTTTACCCCAGCATTAAAATATAATTTAATTAAATAAAAATTGCTTAAAATTTATGTATGATATAGTTACAAAGCACTATTTATGCGATTAGGTTCTTTATTATGATCAGGTACTTTATTATGTCCTCCTTAAATTAAAATACTTAATTTTTAAAAGAATAAACTCTCCAGCCCTATTATCACCAGAGACGTCATGAATCTTTCTTTATAGAACGCTTTTACTTCTAATCTGAGCTTCTTTCGCTGCAGCACCAGCTCTTACATAAGTGTCTTGAAGGTGGAAGAGCTAGGGAATCCCAGCAGGTGAAATCCTAATCTCCGAAAAAGCGACCCACACGACAGCCCGTGGTGACCAAGCCCATCGACATTTTTACCACTAAATATATTGCAATAATTTGATGGTGAATGTTACAATTCAAAGTTTACCTTATTTATTAATTCTCATTAGATATAAATGTGTTGTTTTTTTTTAATAATAGGTATATAATTTAAAAAAATGTTACTTCTGCTCATATCATTGGCCACATATTAGTAGGGGTATAATAAAAAATATTGAGTATTTGGTTTTGTGCATCTTGCAACACTGTAACAAGATTGTTTTTGATTTCGGCTGGTAACACATTTTGGGGGTATGTGAAATGGGTACAAAACATTTTCAAAATTTCAAATCTTCACAATGCAATTCCAGTACTATCTCCAAAAACATGGGCACACAGCATGCAATTATGAAACATTTACATACATTTAGAAATAAAAATAACAATACACTACCAACAGAGTAGTTCATAAATATTAATTTACTTTGCTCGCCGTCCACACCAAATTACTCCTCGCCAAAGGCAAGAAACAATCCACTATAGGTAGCAAACACCCTATTTACATACATATCTTCACGCCAGATCCCTTGCGGGGTAGGCAGAGACAATTGAGCGCCATTTGACACGATATACCTCTTTCGCTTCGTCGACATTAATTAACCTCTTCATACATGCCCTTTGGTTACGAAGACTTTTTAATGCACCTTCAGTCAGTGTTTTATTTATTTGATCGTGATATGTGAGTCTCGGTCTGCCAGGGCCTCTTTCACCCACAACTTTCGCATTATATATCTGGTTCGTCAATCTTTCATCGCTCATCCTTTCAACATGCCCGAACCTTCGTAGCATGCTTTTCCTTATTTTTGTCCCTATGCTTTCCTTCATACCAACCCTTTTCCGTATTTCGACGTTACGTATGCGGTCCGCCAAAGTGACGCCACATATCCGCCGCAACGACCGCATTTCTACTGCATTAACCCTACTCTCATGCGTATTCTGACGCATCCACGTCTCGCTTCTATACATCAGTGTTGGTACCAACATGGAATGTGTATGGCGAGCCGAGCTTTGTCACTGACATTTCGACTGCCGATCAGTGACCCCAGGGCACTGTTAACACTATTTCCCGCGTACACTCTTCTTTCAACGTCCCTATCGTACTTCCCATCCGCAGTGAAAACACTGCCCAGATATATTATTTCATTTACTTGTTCTAGAGTTTCATCATCAATCTTTATCGTCACGGTTGTCATCCTTCTTCTTTCAAACACTAGTACCTTGGTTTTTCTCGCATTCAAAGTCCTTTTTCTGCACATCCCTCCTTCATTCTTGTGACTAGTGATTGCAGTTGTTGTTCGGACGATGCCATAAGAACAGCATCATCTGCATAAAGCAGGCAGTGCACCACTAGATCACTCATCTTTATCCCACAGTCACTCTCTCTCACTCTTTTTAGGCATTTGTCGAGATATAGAGTGAATAATCTAGGAGAAAGCACACAACCCTGTTTGACGCCCATTTGGGATTCAAAGCAAGGCGACATACCCCCCTTCACCCGCACACAAGCTTTGCAGCTCTTGTACAGGGACTGTATAGCTTGCAGCAGTTTGTCATTCACTCCATACTCCGGCAATATGCCCCAAAGCTTCTTTCTTACAACTCTATCAAAAGCCTTTTCCAAATCCACAAAAGCACAAAAAACCTTCTGGTTTAAGGCCAAAAACTTCTCTGTGATATTGCAAAGACTTGGTCAGTGCATCCTCTTCCAGGTCTAAAGCCTCCTTGTGCCTCCCATAAAAGACCTTCAGTCTTCTCTTGCAAGCGTTTCGTGAGAATCTTGCCATACCCTATTTAGATTTTTTTTTTTTATATTATAGAGTAAAATTTTGAATTTAGATAAGGTATTACGTAATTTATAAAGGTTACAGTCGTAACTCGTGCCGACAAAGAACTAATCGAATACCAGAGCTCCAATTGATTCCGGATTCCTTTTTACTTTAATATTTGACATTAGAAATTCTTAGAGCATATCGCTCGGTCCTCAGAACCTCAATACAACTGAATCGTCGAACCCTGGACCTTCGTGACACGAATACTAATGACAAGAATTCACTACAATTCCTCCATCCTACATTTTTCTCTTTTCCAGTTAATCAGTAACCGGGATCCCGACATTTGGATGCTTTTTCCCTTATTATAAAATAAAATAAAATAACGTTTATTGGATCATAATCAAATAATTTCAGTTAGTGAGCACTGCCTTCTGGAAAAGAAATTTTGACATCCAGAAGGCAGTTTTCCTATTTTGACACAATAAAACTATACAAGTACTTACATAAATTAATGATACAGTGCATTCCCATCCTCATTAAACATTGTTTTACTGTAACCAGCCTCTCGGGAACTGTGTACTGCAGTAGCAACTTTTATATATCTCGTTATTAAAACTATGCATATAATTAATTTGCTACTTTTATATCGAAACACAGCACACCTTCGCCGAGAGTAAACATTCAAACAAAAACTATCTGAACAAATTGTGGCAAAAACACGCCTAAATTGTCAATCTACCTTGACCGCCTCCGTGGTCTAGTGGTAACAAACGTTGCCGTGAACTCGTGGGTTCGATTCCCACCGGGGGCAAGTTGTACATTGTATAATTTGTCTCGGTCTGGGTGTTTGAATGTATAATATGTATATATTTACAAAAAAAAAAAGTATAATATGTAGTTTATCAACCATCTAGTTTCCGTTACACAAGCCTCGTAGCTTACCACGGAAATTAGATGGCGCTGTGTGACCTGTCTGGAAATATTTATTATTTATTTATTATATTATATAATATAGTTTTTGCGCGCTGTTAACCCTAGAAACCTTGTCGTTGCAATTATGACAAAGTTTTTTTTTATTATTATTATTATTTTTTATTTGAGGAAAGAGAATTAAAATTTAACAGTTTCGTGACAACATTTCGCCTTATTACCTATTGCTTTTAAAAGTCATAATATATGATGTAACATTACTAATATTATTATTATTATTATTTAAAACTTTATTGCACTATGTACAAGGGGCGGGCTTAATGCCGCTAGGCATTCTCTAGCAGCCAACCTTTGGGACAATGCAGAGAATTTTGATTATGAGGTAGGTGCAAAGGGCTTAAAAAAGAAACTTATTAAAAATATTAAATAAACTTAATCTAAGATAAAACAATACATATTAATATACACACCAATACATACAAATATGTACGCAATAATACATATACTACATACTATATATATATATATATACTACATACAATATATCTTACATACACTGTTGGGAGCTGTTTAAGTAATGTTAATATACCATCTTTTTAAAGAGTGATCTATTGGGCGCTTGGCGAATTTCTACCGGAAAATTGTTCCACAGATTCGCGGCCACCACTGCAAAAGAGTTTGACGTGAAGCTAGAGTGATGAGATGGGATAGACAAAACAGAATTGTGGGCCGAGCGAAGTGACCTGTTATAAAGTGACGAGAGATAGGCAAACTTGTCCTTGAGGTATTTCGGTGTCGCAGGCTCATTAAGAATAGAGAAGAGCAAGCAGAGGATTCTGAGGTTCCTGCGACTACGAATTGGTAGCCACTTTAACTTAGCGCGATACTCAGAGATGTAATTGTACTTGCGTAAACAAAAGATAAACCGGATACAGGTATTTAGTAACCGGTCCATCTTGTTGAGCAACACCTCTGATAGATCGACGCTACACACGTCACCATAGTCAAGGAGAGGAAGGAGTGGGCTTTGGGCAAGGGTTATTTTAGCTTTTAACGGAAGAAAATTATTATATATTGTAAAGTCAGTAGCTTTGTATGTCTGTAGGTATGTATTTCACTCACTTTTACGCCGTAGAAGGTGGCGCGAAAGGAATTCGAGCAAAATCTTTGCACCACTTACTGAAAGAATTAAGCCAAAGCAGGTCAACCGTCATATTTACAGAATGAGCTTCCAAGACGGAATTAAGCAGAGTGATGGATTGTGAACGTTTTGTTTGAGGTTGGCGTATTAGCGAAGCTTGAGGTTCTTAGCAGAAACCGCCACACTCCTTGCGCTAGATAATAATGCCTTGATGTAAGATGAGGCTTATGTGTGCATTCCACACCTGTGACTTGTCAAGTTTCCACGGCCTAATGGCCATGTTCGATGGTTCTCCATCGCTCCGGGGAATCCCAGAGGGTTCTAGGATAGCGGGTACTCCAGCAGTGACAAGAGCTATGATCTTCTTTGCTTGCATAAACTAATTCACTCTTCGATCGTCGCCCCTTGCCTACTTTCATCCATAAACTTCAATATTTCTTATAGAATCAATAAATTGCATCTAACACATTTGCTTTGCATATTCGCAAGTGGAACACATCGTGCCTTAACCCAGTTGTAATAATGCGTTGCGCTTATAATGTTTAAAGTGGAGATAGTGACGAAAGGAGAAAGGCCATTGACATATTCAACGCCAGATTTTTAGTGTATAAGAGATCTGTTACCGCATATTTTGCTGGTACTACTGTAACCAAAATATAATCAACCTTCTTAATTAATGTAATATGCTGATGTTTTGTTTGTTTCTTGATATTTGTTCTGTCTGTTCTGGATTTTATTTCTTATATATTTATGATTGTTATATTATTTTATTATTATTTATTTAATTAAATCACATTATTATTTCTATTTGAAATTTTCGTTGCTTTTTTATATTATTATTATTATTTTCCTTTTGACATATTTCACTGAAATGAAATAATTTAATTGAAATGACAATGTCATGGCTAAATCACAATAAGCATGCTGTGTACAGTGCTTTTGGATTGCAATCTAGAACTTAAGAAATTGCTGGAAAATGTGAACTGATTGTGATTCTGATCTGTTTGTGGACCTATAGTAAATAAATAAATAAAAGAGCCCTTCGGATGATGTCGTTGAGAGCTGCGTGAAGAGGAATGCAGCCAGCACTTATATTTTATATTTCTTCTTGAATTTATATGTTAGACAAAATTTTTGAATACTTAGATATTTTAATATAAATAAAAGTTCACTTCTGTTTGTTAGCTTCACAAAAAGTAAATAAAAATATGCCGAGAATTTCTTGAAATAAGTTGAAAAATAAATATAAAGTTTTAAGCGTTGGAATTTGCACTTAATACAAGAGTTTTAAGAACAAAACAGAATGAAACATGGACTTATATGTAAGGACCGATTAATATTTAATTCATTTGTGATATTTCTCGAGTTTGGTACTGGAGACATCGACGAGCTTGCCACTTGTCATGGCCTATAGTAAAGTTGGCTAAATGTGAATCCGCTTATATAAAAGCGTGGTTTCTGACCACCCCGAAAGGGAAACGGTGTGATGATACTTTACTTTACTATGACTGTACGAATTCATACACCGAAAAGCAGAGCGCAGCGTCAATTTGTTACAATTTTAACACCAGTGCATTTACATCTGTACGTAATGCTCTTCGCTCTGCTAATAACTCTCTTCTATCTGTCCCCTCTCATCACTCTTCATTTGTGTCTAACTCTTTTGTAGTTGTTGCTACTAATTTGTGGAATAATCTACCTGTTAACATACGGCAAGCAACTACCAGAACATTATTCAAAAAACTGGTGTTTTCACACTTTCTAAATAGCTCCACACAGTGTTAGTAAGTAGTATATATGTATGTTTATGTATATTAATATTTATGTATTAGTATTTAGTGTATCGATATTATAATATTTATTCCATATATATTGTAAGTAAGAATATATTAAATTGCTGTTAATTTAAATAGTTATTTATTTCTCTTATTATCTTTATGATTGCACCTACATTTGATCAAATTTGTCCCCAAGGTTTGGCTGTCAGAGAATGTCTTCGGGCATTAAGTCCGCCTTTGTACTTTGTGCAATAAAGTTTATAAATAAATAATGCCTATGAATTGCACCATCATACGCGATTCCCGTCGCGCGCGCTCATTATTAGTTATCATTAACAGTAATTTTATACAGCAAACACTTTGCCCCAAAAATCTAAGAGTATAATTTATCACAAAAGAGTATAAAACCCTACAATGACGATCAATGAAATTAAACGAACATCTATGCCAAACTTGAATAACTTCGGTCTAGTAGTGTAGGCGTTAGAGCAAGACTGAACTACTAGAACAGACAAATGGAAGTAAGGTCATACGTTTGCATACTGTCAAGACATCCAACAGGATCCTACACCAATTTATCCATCACATCCGAAATTCCTAACACCAAGCCTGGTAGAATCGTCTATCTAGAACCGCGAGTAGTTTCGTGATCTACCATTAGAGGCGTCCAAGTTGGCGCCAGTACCAAATCTACGCTCGGCCCATGCGGTTCGAAAATCACAATTTTAGTGTGAAAGCTTCCAAGCCGGGTTATAAAATAAGTTTATCTTTTTATGTAACCCGTTTTTTCGAAGTTTTGTTTTGATTATATTTAATAATAATAATTTATTCGATGTAAACAAAAAAAACTATCTACCGTTCGTGACAATAAACTCAGTATTGCCCAGTCAAACCGGCATAGTGTTAGGTACAAAAAAAAAACAAAAACAAAAATATTTTATTATATATTTATATATAATACATATGTAGTCTCCATAGTATGTTGGATTATTACTTGGTCATTTTATTAAGTCAATGAATTGAAATACTAAAAACTTCGTAAATTCGTGCACATTCGCATATTAGCTGGCTCGCTCTCCACAGAAACAAAACTACGAGAAACTATGAAGCCCTACTCCGAATGTACCAAATATAGTTAGTTACATCGGAGAATTAGTTTTTTTTTTCAAAATTTTTGTACACAAATAAACGTTATGTATTTTGCAGTGTATATGGATGGTAAGCTAGGTCCAGGAATAGGAGCAACTGACATCATCCACTGACAACAGATATCTACCATTATGTCGGCGCAACAAGATGATTTCTTAGTATTTAATTTTAATGTTTATAGTAGTCACTCGCGGCATTATCGCCCAAATACGTCGGGTATAAACTGCCACTTATGCATAGTCCAATTTATCGTTTTCCATAATTAATCACATTATTAAACAAATCAACACCACTTTTGACTACCAATATCTACACTATACTATATAACATTGCAATTGACATTCCCGTTCATAAGGCGCGAAGGACTTATATTTTTTTTTAATTCATTTATTTTGCAATTAGGCATAGGACAAAAATGAATTTTGCACATTTACACGTACTTTTTTTACAATAATTATATAATACAATATTTTATAGTACATATTGGTGTACATGGTAACCATCATTTGGGATGAGACCATGTTTTGCTGAAATTCGTAACGTTGGTGTTTACTTAGACTAGACATAGAGTCTATAGTGAACATTTAAATTAAAATAATTGTACCTGTATTTTTTAGAATTTATTAGGACATATTACAAATTGAATTGAGTATTATGGCGATTGCGCCTGCCCAAGAACGAATGGTCGAACATAAAAAAATGGTCGCGGTTACAATATCGCGAACAGTCTTCTATGGTCGCCTTAATTCGTGCACAAACTAAGAGTAACTAAAAGAATTTGTCAATTTAATATTTGCGCCTAAATAAATGGACGTATATACATATATATATATATATATATATATAAACTGCTTCCGTAGTCTAGCAGTAAAGTTCACGGATTTAGACTCGGAGGTACCGGGTTTGATTCCTGGTCGAGACACAAAAATATTTATTAATATAAATAAATACATTTAATTAATATTTAATTTATTAGTGATATTTCTCGAGTTTGGTACGCTGGAGACATCGACGAGCTTGCCACTTGTCATGATTAACCTATAGTAAACTTGGCTAAACGTGAATCCGTTTATTTATAAACGTGGTTTCTGACCACCCCGAAAGAGAAACGGTCGTGATGATACTTTACTCTTTTTATATATTGGGGTGGCCAAAATGGCCAAGCCCATGTGGCGTGCGGCAACTATTTGGGTTGATGCGAATTAAATTTAGCGGTAATTTTTAAATATATAAAAACTCGAAGGACCTGCGGGACACACTAATAATAAGGTGTAGGAAAGAGAGAGTGGAGACAGTGCGGAGAAATTAGAGAAATGATCTGTCTCCAGGAAAAGAAAGCATGCACTAACCTTCAGGCGTCTTCTCGGCTGATGTGGATCCATAAACACTAACACAAATTTCACGAGGAATTATAGTCCTGATGGTACAGTACACATTCAAAGTATTTTTGCGGTTTTATAACGAAATTTAAATATAACAGCGGTGCGGTGACACGCGTCGGCGGAGACACCAAAACGCAGAGTGACGTGCAGTGTGCACTGCTAACGGGAAGCGGAAACGGAGGGAATATTAAAAGTGTGCCAACTAAAAAAATTACAAATAACCCATTTAAAATTAAATAGGCGCGAGCATCCCCCCGGCCTAGAAGGAACCCCTTCTAAGCAAAAAATAAAAAATATAAACTAAAGATGCGGATAAAGAAAAAATAAATAAAATAACTTAATACTACTATCCTATAGCTAAATTGTAGGTATTGCTAAGAGACTTGATCACTGTGTCGGCAGAGGACACAGACGGACAACCGGACGTTCGTACGTACTAGTTTTAGTCTTAACTTGAGCTACACGCACGATACCATCCTTACCGGGAAAAAGACGCGTAACGATACCTAAAGGCCACTGTAGGGGCGGGACGTTGTCTGAAGAAATAATAACTACAGTGCCTATAGCGATAGGATTACTAGGCGTGTTCCACTTAGCTCTAACTTGTAAATTATGTAAGTATTCGCACTTCCATCTCTTCCAGTACGACTGGACGAGGGAATCTAAAAGAGTAAACCTAGTAAGTAAGTTCGAGTTTTCAGCGCTGACGTCAGCAGCTGGAAAACAATCGAGCGGTGCGGTGGTAAGAAAATGAGAAGGTGTTAAAGCGGAAGGTTCTGATGGATCAGAACTTAATAAATAAAGTGGTCGCGAATTAAGGAGTGATTCTATTTGATTTAGAACCGTTAGCATCTCTTCGTAAGTCAAGATCTGTTTACCGATGACGCGAAACAAATGTGTTTTTACACTTTTAACATTTGATTCCCAAATGCCCCCAAAATGAGGTGCATTGGGAGGGTTAAATCTTCAAACTCTCCTGTGACTAGCGAGAGCATCGGAAAACGTACGATAATACTCCGAAGACCTAACAAACGTGTAAAGTTCGTCTAAATAAGACTTAGCACCAACAAAATTGGTTCCGTTGTCGCTATAGACAAACTTACACGGACCACGTCTCGATACGAATCGCTTGAAAGCATCCAAAAATGTTGCGGTACTTAAGTCCGACGCAAGTTCTATGTGAACTGCGTGCGTAACGAGACAAACAAATAAACATATGTACGCCTTTTGTGTGCGTACACCTCGCTTGCGTGTGAGTGTTATGTGAAGCGGCCCAGCGTAGTCGACGCCAGTATGCATAAACGCTTTACACTCTTGCAGCCGGCAAGCAGGCAAGTCGCCCATTGGCGGGAACGTTGCTCGCGGACTAAGCTTGAAACAAATATTACATTTATGAATGCGACTTCTAACGATACGTCGAGGTGATAAGATCCAATACCGTTGGCGGATAATTGATAAAAGAAGTTGCGGGCCGGCATGGTGGTTAGTACGATGATAATAATCTATTATCAAATCGACAACATGACCGGATTTAGGTAAAAGTATTGGATACTTATGCGAATAACTAATGTCGGCGTTACGTAATCGCCCACCAACTCTTAGCATATCGTTTTTAATAAACGGAAATAATTTCCGGATAGCGGGGGAACATAATTTATTATTGTTTATATCTAAATAAAAGGAAAAGTTTTGTAAATGTCGCAAGACGGTAGTCTCGGCGACATCTAAATCTAAAATAGTTATAACATTAAGACGATCGCACACAACTCTAAACGAGCGAGTGTTACCACCTTAACAGGAGCGACGCGGGATTTAGCACAAACTAACTTAACAATAGGCGGGTTGTTGCCATTGACAACATGAATATAAATAACACAGCCATACGCCTTTCCACTAGCGTCGGCAAATGCTATCAGAGACACTTCGGACATCTTTTCGATGCCGAAATGGCGCGGGAATGAGAGATTAGAAATAAGCGGTAACTCTGTGACATAAGATTGCCATAGACGTATAATATGTGAAGGCGGCTCTTCGTCCCAGTCCACCTTGAGCAACCACAACTCCTTAATCAGGAGCTTAGCGAACAAAATAACTGGACCGACCAATCCTAACACATCGTACAAACTAGCGGTAGCGGACAAAATATTTCGCTTCGTACAAGAGCGTTGCGGGGGTGTAACAATAAATTTAAAATTGTCGGAAGTGGGAATCCACTTCAGACCCAAAATTTTAAACTCATTGTCACTATCAAAAGAAATATTCTCAGACTGACGATGAGAAGAGGGAATGTGTTTGAGTAACTCGAGTGAGTTACTCGACCACTTCACTAAGTCGAACCCACCGGCCTTAAACAATCCTATCAGCTGATTGGAAATCCTAACAGCATCTGACAAATCAGACGCTGAGGACGCAAGATCGTCCATATAGACATCTCTCTCTAACACTGCGGCAGCTAATGGAAACTTGTCTCTTTCGTCCTTTGCTAATTGTCGCAAAGTACGAAGAGCAAGAAACGGTGACGAACGAAGGCCGAAGGCGACGCGGTTGAACTCGTAAGTCTGGAGCGGGTCGGAAGCTGAAATTCTAAATAATACACGCTGGTACTTGCGGTGCGGTTCATGTACTCCTATACATAAGTACATCTGCCTAACGTCGGCAAAGAATGCGATACGAAAGACTCGTACATCAATTAATATTTTAAATATATTCGCTTGCAAATTCTGTCCGGTTAAAAGAGTATCATTTAACGACAAACCTGTATCAGTCTTGGCGCTGGCGTCCAGAACAATGCGCAGCTTGGTGGTTGACTTGTCGTTACGAATGACAGGGTGATGCGGTATATAAAAACCGGGTAAAAGTGCAAGTTCATGCGGGACTAATGGAAAATATTTCTTATCGAGATATTCTTGGATGACGTCACTATAAAGCCTACGTAACTCGGGCGACTTCTCAAACTTGCGTTCAAGCGAAAAACGCTTTTTCGCGAGCTGAAAAGAAGTACCGAGTTTACTAGGGATTGACAAAAAGGTAAATTAACCGAGTAACGACCATCGGACGAGCGGGTGGTTGTTGTAACAAATATATCTTCACAGTCCTGTTCCAAAGGGCTGAGAAAAGTTTTGGCGGGAATTTCCTCTAGTTTCCAAAATTCTTCCAGAAGTTTATTGAGCGGTTCCTGTACTACAGCAAGATTATTTTGTGTAGTACTTGTACGTGTCGTAGATAAAACACTGGGCGCATCACCTAATACAATATAGCCTAACGTAGTTTTAAGCGCGGATGGTGAGTTTATAGAACCAGTAATTTTATTCGACAATAATATCTCACTAAAAATATTCACTCCCAATAAAATGTCAATCTCACCGGGCTTGTCAAAATGATTATCGGCCAGCGGTAGGTTTTTAATTTTATCGAGAAGCGAAACATCTACTTGTGAGTCGGGTAACAAACCAGTAACGCGAGGTACAATGAGCGGGCGAATAGAATAAACGTTACTGTTATAGGTGGACGAGAAATTGAGCGATGTAATGCCTAATAATTTCTGGGACGTACCACCGATACCCTGGACTTCGGAATAACGGTTTTGTAAACAAATAGGAAGAGAAAGTTTATTACAACACGATATAGAAATATAGTCACACTGTGAGCCGGGATCAATCAAGCAGCGAACGTAATGCTGCTGACCATAGCGGTCGCGCACAACTACTCTGGCTGTACCCAGCAGTGTAGTCGTTACAGTTGCGCTGACGTCACCACGAGACATATTGCACATAGCAACAGAATCACACTGGACGGCGGCGGTAGCGGGTTCGAGTGCGGGACTAGAAGAACTGGAAGCCATAACTGACTCGTTATGGGGTTGCGGTGCGGGTGTAATAATATTACTACCGTGCGTTATATTAACACGATTAGTTTTATTATTAAAATGAAGTAAAGAATGGTGCGGTTGAGAACAATGAGAACAAAAGCGTTTAGATTTACAGAAAGAAAACCTATGTTTTGTACTTAAACAATTATTACAAAAATAATGTTTTTTCACAAAATCATATCGTTCACGCGGAGTCATCTTAATGAATGACGGACACACATACATGTGCTCGTGTGTAGGCCCTTTACAAGCTACACACACATCGCTTTTACTACTAGACGATGAAACAAAAGAATTAGTTTTAGGAGTAGGGATAGATCTATGCGGTTTTGTAGTAGGTTTATTGAGCGGGGAATATTCACAATTTATACGGCATAATATTTTTGACTGTTCCTTAATGAAGGAAATAAAACTATCATATGTTGGTATGTTTTCTTTACGAACAGACATATCAAACAATTTTGTAGTTTCTGGATCTACTTTCTTTGTCGCGAGATATAACAAAACAAAATCCAACAAGTCGTTAAGGTTTAATTGTTTGAGAGCGCGCACAGCTGACGCGAATCTCTCAATAAACAGATCAAGACCAGACGAACTAGAAGAGGCGAGCGGTTTGAAATCGAACAGCTGATTTAGATAAGACGTGGCAAGCGAGCGGGTGTCCTCATACTTCTCAATAAGCGTTGACCACATAATAGAATAATTCTCGGCAGTTGGAGGAATACCGGCACATACAGACAAAGCCCTATTTGACAGCTTGCCTATTAAATAGTGCACCTTTTCACTGTCAGATAAAGAATTATTATTATGTATGACGTCTAAAAACTGTCTATAAAATAATGGCCATTTACGTATATCACCGTCGAAAGACATTAACTCGATCGGCGGTAACCGAGGCCGGGACCTAGATATACATAAGTCATTGTTATTCATTACGGTATCCAAGTCTCGCGGGGTAGACGGCGCGGGCGCATGAGAACTATTTAGCTTATTAATAACGCGTTTAATACGACAATAAAGGTCTTCAAAGACCGTCCACGGTTGATAATCAACTATCTTGTTAGGTTTTAATGACAAAGAAACAGAAGAATACGAATCCATAAGACTTTGGAAGTCTGCTCTCAACTCATCCAAAGTCTCGGTTGTAGCAAGAAAATTCTCCTCATTCTCATCACTTGTATGAGCTAGTTTAGATAAATCGAAAATCGAATTTAATCTAGCAAATATTGCGTTGCGTTTGGTCTGCAAAAGAACTAACTTATTTTCTAGTTTAGATTCTTCCGAAGACATTTTTAATTAATAAATAAATAAAAAACGTGATGAAAATAAGAAAGAAACTTGATTAAGATAAATATTAAATAAAATGTAAATATTGAAAAATGATTTTAAGTGCGAAATAATAAATAAAAAAGTAACCAAAATCTACTACTATAAAAATGACCGGAACAAAAAACATAAATCAATGACCTGAGACGAAATTAAATACCTACAATAAGGCGCGGCGCGCGGGTCGCGTAGTCGCGGCGAATTGAGTCCTACCTACTCGCGTTATTTCTTCGATAACTTGTTGAGATTATGGAATTAAATGAATGTAAGGATATTTACGTGTACTGTATGATCTAAAGATGATTATAAATTACTAAGAACCTAATTTAGAGAAGCGGTGCGGGTTTAAAAAACGAAAATA
The DNA here is from genome assembly GCA_910589645.1 of Tinea semifulvella. Taxonomy (NCBI): domain Eukaryota; kingdom Metazoa; phylum Arthropoda; class Insecta; order Lepidoptera; family Tineidae; genus Tinea; species Tinea semifulvella. Next base: position 5,952,381 of record OU342620.1, read on the forward strand.
AAAAAAAAACGTGTCTCTTAGCAATTCCGACAAACACTATAGATTATACTAATAATTATGTATAAACTAATGATTTTAACATAACAAATACTGGTAATTTATCCGGTTCGAAGGACCAAACTGTGGGGTGGCCAAAATGGCCAAGCCCATGTGGCGTGCGGCAACTATTTGGGTTGATGCGAATTAAATTTAGCGGTAATTTTTAAATATATAAAAACTCGAAGGACCTGCGGGACACACTAATAATAAGGTGTAGGAAAGAGAGAGTGGAGACAGTGCGGAGAAATTAGAGAAATGATCTGTCTCCAGGAAAAGAAAGCATGCACTAACCTTCAGGCGTCTTCTCGGCTGATGTGGATCCATAAACACTAACACAAATTTCACGAGGAATTATAGTCCTGATGGTACAGTACACATTCAAAGTATTTTTGCGGTTTTATAACGAAATTTAAATATAACAGCGGTGCGGTGACACGCGTCGGCGGAGACACCAAAACGCAGAGTGACGTGCAGTGTGCACTGCTAACGGGAAGCGGAAACGGAGGGAATATTAAAAGTGTGCCAACTAAAAAAATTACAAATAACCCATTTAAAATTAAATAGGCGCGAGCATATATACTTACCTACTCTTATTTTAACATCGTATTAGTTTGACAAAAATGAGATTTCAGAGTACAGACTCAGGATTTCGTTCAATGAATGCAGGCCAATATCACCATTTAAAAATTGGTAAAACCCTCCGTTTTTCAAACAGAATAGTTTAAATTTCGATTGCATTGAATTTCTTTGTGCAATAAGATAATGGGCTGCACTGGTAGTATAGGTAGTATAATCCTACCTACCTACATTCTGAGAATTTTTAAATCGATATAGCGATTCTTACTTTATTGCTTATTACACACTAGCTCTTTGACCCTGCGTTGCCCGTCTTATATAAGGGTCAGCGAAAAAACATTCTAATAACTGCGATGAGTTAAATCAAATCAAATCAAATTGTTTATTCAATTTTTTTCTTACATCAACTTATAACTATTGTCTATATGATACTGTGTGACAGCAATCGTTGCCTTCCAGTGTTCTAAAGAGGTCCACAACCTTATCCCTTCTTCTCTATTCCGCAACTGAACCACACGTTTAGTCCAAAATATTAGGGTGCACCCCATGCTTCGAGCCACTATCCCTACGTGTACATATAAATTTCACTCTTATCTGTCGCACGCTGAAGAAGTGGTGTGGTTGCCAACTAGGAGGGTACCTAAAACGCCGTTAAATATTAATGAAAAAAAATGTTTTACGTAGTTATAGCATTTGGGGTCGCCGCACTCTCAATAAACTCGTTTGCCCTCTTTTTACAAATTTGTAGGTAGGTATATACTTCCATTGTTTCAACCCCAAATGCCACAAATTTATAACTTTGAAAAATATTGGATTGTGCGAAGCAAAAGCGTTTAACCCTCTCATTAAATTTTCTGTTTTACACTTACTGGCGGACTCTGTTAAGATATCCCCATTTAACACTTACCTACTGTCGGTCTCTGTTAAAAATCCCTATTTTACACTTACTGGCGGTCTCTGTTAAGATATCCCCATTTAACACTTACCTACTGTCGGTCTCTGTTAAGATATCCCTATTTAACACTTACCTACTGTCGGTCTCTGTAAAAATCCCTATTTAACACTTACTGGCGGCCTCTGTTAAGATATCCCCATTTAACACTTACCTACTGTCGGTCTCTGTTAAGATATCTTTATTTAACACTAACCTACTGTCGGTCTCTGTTAAAATATCCCTATTTATGACTTACTGTCGGTCTCTGTTAAAATATCCCTATTTTACACTTACTGGCGGTCTCTGTTAAGATATCCCCATTTAACACTTACCTACTGTCGGTCTCTGTTAAGATATCCCTATTTAACACTTACCTACTGTCGGTCTCTGTAAAAATCCCTATTTAACACTTACTGGCGGCCTCTGTTAAGATATCCCCATTTAACACTTACCTACTGTCGGTCTCTGTTAAGATATCTTTATTTAACACTAACCTACTGTCGGTCTCTGTTAAAATATCCCTATTTATCACTTACTGTCGGTCTCTGTTAAAATATCCCTATTTATCACTTACTGCCGGTCTCTGTTAAAATATCCCTATTTATCACTTACTGCCGGTCTCTGTTAAAATATCCCTATTTATCACTTACTGCCGGTCTCTGTTAAAATATCCCTATTTATGACTTACTGTCGGTCTCTGTTAAAATATCCCTATTTATCACTTACTGTCGGTCTCTGTTAAAATATCCCTATTTATCACTTACTGTCGGTCTCTGTTAAAATATCCCTATTTATCACTTACTGCCGGTCTCTGTTAAAATATCCCTATTTATCACTTACTGCCGGTCTCTGTTAAAATATCCCTATTTATCACTTACTGTCGGTCTCTGTTAAAATATCCCTATTTATCACTTACTGTCGGTCTCTGTTAAAATATCCCTATTTATCACTTACTGCCGGTCTCTGTTAAAATATCCCTATTTATCACTTACTGTCGGTCTCTGTTAAAATATCCCTATTTATCACTTACTGTCGGTCTCTGTTAAAATATCCCTATTTATCACTTACTGTCGGTCTCTGTTAAAATATCCCTATTTATGACTTACTGTTGGTCTCTGATAAAATATCCCTATTTATCACTTACTGTTGGTCTCTGATAAAATATCCCTATTTATCACTTACTGTTGGTCTCTGATAAAATATCCCTATTTATCACTTACTGTTGGTCTCTGATAAAATATCCCTATTTATCACTTACTGTTGGTCTCTGATAAAATATCCCTATTTATCACTTACTGTCGGTCTCTGTTAAAATATCCCTATTTATCACTTACTGCCGGTCTCTGTTGTGGTGCAACTACACAAAAGAGTCGCACAGAAGACTGAAGGTGTAATACAATGATGCCTTCAGAATTCTGTTTCGGCTTTCCAGATGGTGTAGTGCATCCAGCATGTTTGCCGAGGCACGTCTGCCGGTATTAGACGCGGTGATCCGACATCGTATGGCCTCATTTAGAAACTGCATAATGGACACTAAAAATATAATTTTAAAAAATATCCATGAGCACTGCTTCATGCTCCAAAAATTATGGACAAAAAAATTAGTATGTACATTTTAGATTAATTACCAACATAGTTTTCTTTAAGTTATTATTGTTACTAATACGATATGGTTTTTGTACCGAAATAAAGAATTATTATTATTTTTAAAATTAATGGATTGCTCAAATTCCTTTTACAATTCCGCTTTTACAAGCCATCGTCAAAATAATGGCTACCTTAAGCAGCAATGAACGGCGAACCTTATACAATGCTTAAAGTAGGTTTTTTTTGTTATCTTACCTACTGTCGGTCTCTGTTAAGATATCCCTATTTAACACTTACCTACTGTCGGTCTCTGTAAAAATCCCTATTTAACACTTACTGGCGGCCTCTGTTAAGATATCCCCATTTAACACTTACCTACTGTCGGTCTCTGTTAAGATATCTTTATTTAACACTAACCTACTGTCGGTCTCTGTTAAGATATCCCTATTTAACACTTACCTACTGTCGGTCTCTGTAAAAATCCCTATTTAACACTTACTGGCGGCCTCTGTTAAGATATCCCCATTTAACACTTACCTACTGTCGGTCTCTGTTAAGATATCTTTATTTAACACTAACCTACTGTCGGTCTCTGTTAAAATATCCCTATTTATGACTTACTGTCGGTCTCTGTTAAAATATCCCTATTTATCACTTACTGTCGGTCTCTGTTAAAATATCCCTATTTATCACTTACTGCCGGTCTCTGTTAAAATATCCCTATTTATCACTTACTGCCGGTCTCTGTTAAAATATCCCTATTTATCACTTACTGCCGGTCTCTGTTAAAATATCCCTATTTATCACTTACTGCCGGTCTCTGTTAAAATATCCCTATTTATGACTTACTGTCGGTCTCTGTTAAAATATCCCTATTTATCACTTACTGTCGGTCTCTGTTAAAATATCCCTATTTATCACTTACTGTCGGTCTCTGTTAAAATATCCCTATTTATCACTTACTGCCGGTCTCTGTTAAAATATCCCTATTTATCACTTACTGCCGGTCTCTGTTAAAATATCCCTATTTATGACTTACTGTCGGTCTCTGTTAAAATATCCCTATTTATCACTTACTGTCGGTCTCTGTTAAAATATCCCTATTTATCACTTACTGCCGGTCTCTGTTAAAATATCCCTATTTATCACTTACTGTCGGTCTCTGTTAAAATATCCCTATTTATCACTTACTGTCGGTCTCTGTTAAAATATCCCTATTTATCACTTACTGTCGGTCTCTGTTAAAATATCCCTATTTATGACTTACTGTTGGTCTCTGATAAAATATCCCTATTTATCACTTACTGTTGGTCTCTGATAAAATATCCCTATTTATCACTTACTGTTGGTCTCTGATAAAATATCCCTATTTATCACTTACTGTTGGTCTCTGATAAAATATCCCTATTTATCACTTACTGTCGGTCTCTGTTAAAATATCCCTATTTATCACTTACTGCCGGTCTCTGTTGTGGTGCAACTACACAAAAGAGTCGCACAGAAGACTGAAGGTGTAATACAATGATGCCTTCAGAATTCTGTTTCGGCTTTCCAGATGGTGTAGTGCATCCAGCATGTTTGCCGAGGCACGTCTGCCGGTATTAGACGCGGTGATCCGACATCGTATGGCCTCATTTAGAAACTGCATAATGGACACTAAAAATATAATTTTAAAAAATATCCATGAGCACTGCTTCATGCTCCAAAAATTATGGACAAAAAAATTAGTATGTACATTTTAGATTAATTACCAACATAGTTTTCTTTAAGTTATTATTGTTACTAATACGATATGGTTTTTGTACCGAAATAAAGAATTATTATTATTTTTAAAATTAATGGATTGCTCAAATTCCTTTTACAATTCCGCTTTTACAAGCCATCGTCAAAATAATGGCTACCTTAAGCAGCAATGAACGGCGAACCTTATACAATGCTTAAAGTAGGTTTTTTTTGTTATCTTACCTACTGTCGGTCTCTGTTAAGATATCCCTATTTAACACTTACCTACTGTCGGTCTCTGTAAAAATCCCTATTTAACACTTACTGGCGGCCTCTGTTAAGATATCCCCATTTAACACTTACCTACTGTCGGTCTCTGTTAAGATATCTTTATTTAACACTAACCTACTGTCGGTCTCTGTTAAGATATCCCTATTTAACACTTACCTACTGTCGGTCTCTGTAAAAATCCCTATTTAACACTTACTGGCGGCCTCTGTTAAGATATCCCCATTTAACACTTACCTACTGTCGGTCTCTGTTAAGATATCTTTATTTAACACTAACCTACTGTCGGTCTCTGTTAAAATATCCCTATTTATGACTTACTGTCGGTCTCTGTTAAAATATCCCTATTTATCACTTACTGTCGGTCTCTGTTAAAATATCCCTATTTATCACTTACTGCCGGTCTCTGTTAAAATATCCCTATTTATCACTTACTGCCGGTCTCTGTTAAAATATCCCTATTTATCACTTACTGCCGGTCTCTGTTAAAATATCCCTATTTATCACTTACTGCCGGTCTCTGTTAAAATATCCCTATTTATGACTTACTGTCGGTCTCTGTTAAAATATCCCTATTTATCACTTACTGTCGGTCTCTGTTAAAATATCCCTATTTATCACTTACTGCCGGTCTCTGTTAAAATATCCCTATTTATCACTTACTGCCGGTCTCTGTTAAAATATCCCTATTTATGACTTACTGTCGGTCTCTGTTAAAATATCCCTATTTATCACTTACTGTCGGTCTCTGTTAAAATATCCCTATTTATCACTTACTGCCGGTCTCTGTTAAAATATCCCTATTTATCACTTACTGTCGGTCTCTGTTAAAATATCCCTATTTATCACTTACTGTCGGTCTCTGTTAAAATATCCCTATTTATCACTTACTGTCGGTCTCTGTTAAAATATCCCTATTTATCACTTACTGTTGGTCTCTGTTAAAATATCCCTATTTATCACTTACTGTTGGTCTCTGATAAAATATCCCTATTTATCACTTACTGTTGGTCTCTGATAAAATATCCCTATTTATCACTTACTGTTGGTCTCTGATAAAATATCCCTATTTATCACTTACTGTTGGTCTCTGATAAAATATCCCTATTTATCACTTACTGTTGGTCTCTGATAAAATATCCCTATTTATCACTTACTGTCGGTCTCTGTTAAAATATCCCTATTTATCACTTACTGCCGGTCTCTGTTGTGGTGCAACTACACAAAAGAGTCGCACAGAAGACTGAAGGTGTAATACAATGATGCCTTCAGAATTCTGTTTCGGCTTTCCAGATGGTGTAGTGCATCCAGCATGTTTGCCGAGGCACGTCTGCCGGTATTAGACGCGGTGATCCGACATCGTATGGCCTCATTTAGAAACTGCATAATGGACACTAAAAATATAATTTTAAAAAATATCCATGAGCACTGCTTCATGCTCCAAAAATTATGGACAAAAAAATTAGTATGTACATTTTAGATTAATTACCAACATAGTTTTCTTTAAGTTATTATTGTTACTAATACGATATGGTTTTTGTACCGAAATAAAGAATTATTATTATTTTTAAAATTAATGGATTGCTCAAATTCCTTTTACAATTCCGCTTTTACAAGCCATCGTCAAAATAATGGCTACCTTAAGCAGCAATGAACGGCGAACCTTATACAATGCTTAAAGTAGGTTTTTTTTGTTATCGACATTGTAAGTCTGAAGGGTTCATGCAGACATATACTTATGGTTTGTCTATAAATGATATGTATTTTTTAGACAAAGTCAATATTTATTACATCCCTTTATTATATTTTATACTTTAATTTTGTATATAATTTAAAAAACTTAAAAAGTAAAAAAAAAAAAAAAACTAAACCTAATAGAAAATAAAATATAAGTAAAAAATGTCCTCTAGAGACGACCCTTCAGGGATAGGCACAAGGAGACTGGCAACATTGCCCCTCTGTACAGCGAGGCTAATACGTTAGCAGAAATAATTGCCAGCTTTCCTCTCTCCAATTCTGAATTATATATTAATTTTTGACATATTTTAATATGGTTTAGACTATAATTTTTTTTTTTTTTTTCAATACAGTCCCTAGAACACAGCGTCCTAGACCTCCACTGCTGAAGATGAGCCTTCTAGAATATATACTTAGAGAATTTACCCTACACTCGCCACGCTGACAGCTTGGTATTAGTGGCACCGGGACTGACGGCTTAAGGTGCTCTCCGAGGCACGGGAACGGTGGTGTTGTCAGTCTATGACAAATGTAGGTACGTAAGAAAAGTGTATTTCGGGTGAGTTTAAATCGACCTTTATAGGATTTAAGGAACGCGTTCTTACAACCGAGCCACCATCACCTAGAATTTAACTTATTATTATTTAACATTGTGGAACATTTAATCGAAGTAACAATATAAACGAATAACAATATTAAATTATTAAAAAGAAAAATTAGATTAAAATATAAATAAATAAATAAAGAAACTATATTACATTAAAAAAACTAAATTAAACCTTAAAAAACTTAGAAAAAAAAACCTACAAAAATAATAATGCCCAATACACTGGCAGCATTACTCCTCTTTATTAGTGACCTATGTGATGATGAGGATATTGAGAGGGAGCGCAGGGCGTTGGCGGTGAGGAGCAATATGCTCGCACGCAGGTTTGCTCGATGTACTGAACCAGTCAAGATAACCCTATTCAAGGCCTTCTGCCAATCATTCTACTCGAGCGGTCTGTGGGTGACGTATACGCGCCGAGCCTACAACGTCCTGCGCGTGCAATACAACAATGCATTCAGAATGCTGCTGGGACTGCCGAGGCGCTGCAGTGCGTCGGGTATGTTCGCAGAGGCGCGGACAGATGACTTCTACGCGATCCGCCGCAAGAAAATGGCCTCACTGCTGCAGCGCCTGAGAAGTAGTCACAGCAGTGTTCTGAAAACAATTGCTGCACGGTTTGACTGTCCCATCCAAGAACACTGGATGGAGACAGTCATCAGTTGTAATAAACACAGTAAATAGTTATAAGGTACTAACAACAGTAACATAGTTTTAATAATACATTGTTACTAACCACTAATCAAGCTCTATATTATTTTATGAACTTGTGTTTGAAATAAACGTTTTTATTATTATTATTATTATTCCCCTATTGTCACCAGAGATACCAATAAGTCTTGAAACTATTTCTTTATAGAACGTTAATTATTTTTGACATTGTTATTTAGATAATAAGTTGACACGGCCCCTTTACAGCTACTAATTAATTTGTTTATGCATTCTTTAAAATATTAGTAATTGTTTGTGGCAACAATGTCCAAGAATAATTTTCAAGCTTTTAAACCTTTACTGTTCAACCTTATAATAATAATAATATTTTTTTATTAACCAAAATAAAGAGTACAATATAAAAAGCCCTAAATCTAAGTACAAATAAATATACTGTAAATATGGGGTTTCTTGGCCTCCATGAAAAGTTAACTTGTGTCATGGAGACCACTTGATTCCCTACAATTTGTGAGCATAGTTACATCAAAATATCTATAAACAAACTTAATAATTAAAACCAATAGTACGTATAACTATCAAACAAATGTAACTGCAGATATAAAATAATACATAAAATGCAGGTAGTTTGAAAAAAAAGATAAAGCTATTCAACACTAGCCAAACGAAGTCACAAAGCAACGGCTGTTAGTTGATGGAACAACTCTGCTACTACCTAAATTCAATTTTGAATCTAGTTTAGTTGTAGTACGTAAAGTAAAAAATATATTTGACAATATCCAAGAGTTTCCATGTGAACCATATTATTCAGAAAATAAATAATTTTAATTGAATTGAATTGAATTGAAAATGTTGGCCTTCTCGGGCTCTTTTGTACGAGTATGTCACATCACATTGTTATATACGTATATATTTAGGTCAATTCAAATTGTCAATTTATATTTCAGCAAGTATTGTTACAAGCGGTAATATTTTTATATAAATATATCACTATGGTAAGTTTACAATATGTTCTTCTTAAAAGTAAAAATTGCCATTTGACATCATTGCAAATGTTACATACTTTCAACGAGAATAACAAATAGGTGGTAGGCGGACTGATGGTGGTAAATTGCCCAGTCTGTCGGGGCGGGGAAGTATCCACCGTTCGTGCCGGTAACCCATGGAGAGTGTATCCACACGATTGCGCGCTACTTACCATCAAGAGGTCACATGTCATTCTGATATAAAACCCAATAAATCTCAGTGATCTTATCGGCGATAACTCTAAAATTGTCATAAAACCAAACCAAATATTTTATCAATGTTAGATTTTTATATGTATGACTTTGGTGTTTGTAGTTAGGTGGGTCTTTTAACTGTATGGTGGCGAAGCTCATCAAGATAAGCTTTCTGGACCTTTTTTTGAAAAAGTCCATTTCTCAGAAAAGGAGGTAATAGGCGGTTAGAGCAGTCCTTTTGTTATCTTATTATGGATACGTTTATTGAAATCCTGGGGAATTACATCTATTTCCTTTATTGTGGAGATTTGTCTTATATTTTCATAATATATTAATGACCAGCCTGTATGTCTCCACTGCTGGATGTAGGCCTCTACTTAAAGGTATATTTTGCATCACTTTTTTTTACATCAGGAAATCCCTATCGGATGCCAGCTTAACTGTGTATGATGGAAATTCGAGCTTGAAACTGAAACGGGTGGATACACCCTACAGGGTTATTTATATATATAGTACACACAGCAGTACATATATTATCACACACATAACATAGTATAATCTTATCTAATATATGTACCAATTAGGTGTCACAGCATTCACCAATAAAAAAAGTTGAAAATATAGTTGCTAGTAATAGTTTAAGATTTTATTTTTTTTATTATTAATCTCGATTTTAAATTAATGATTTAATGCACCCACAATCATTACTCACTATGCCAAAGGTTAGCTGGTAGAAAATTTCACTAGACATTAAGTTCGCCTATGTACATTTCAATGTGTTTTTGTTTATTGTGCAATAAAGAATTTATCTATCTATCTAAAAAGAAGAAGAAATTAGAACCTTATTACCGTTAAAACAAAAAAAATATTTTAACAAAAACTAACAAATTTACAAAATATAACGTAAAAATATGACTTCTAAAAAAAAATATACATAGTTCTTTTTTAATAGAACTATAAAGGAAACATAAAAATTGCATAAATCGGCACGAACGGTGGATACTTCCCCGCCCCGGCAGGCTGGCCAAATTACCACCATCAGTCCGCCTACCGCCTATTTGTTATTCTCGTTGAAAGTATGTGCTATTTGCAATTATGTCAAATGCCAATTTTTACTTTCAAGGAGAACTAATATTCTAAGCTTGCTATAGTGATATTTATATAAAAATAACACCGGTTGAAACAAGACTTACTAAAAAAAATACTTTAGAACCCGCTTACCCCATCATTCTTTGGTTTTGCGGCAGATGTGTCTAGTACACTGCTATTTCAGCTTATTTTAAAAGGCATGTCTGCAACTTTTGGTCTTCTGTCAAATATATATTTTTTGCTGAGCTACCTTAAATTTACTGTTAATGTCCACGTTTCTGCTTTTGAAGACTTTAGTCCTTAAACATTGTTGAATAAAGATTGAATGAATTTATATTTTATAAGTTGAAGTGGCAATGGGCCGGACACATCTGTCGCAGAACCGATGACCGATGGAGTAAACGAGTTCTGGAGTGAAGACCACGTACAGGAAAACGCAAAGTGGGAAGACCTGATGACAGATGGACGGATGACCTGAAAAAGGTCGCTGGTGGGGGCTGGATGAGGGTGGCAAAAGATCGTGTGAAATGGCGAGCCTTGGGGGAGGCCTACATCCAGCAGTGGAGAGACATAGGCTGATGATGATGATGATGAATTTATTTGGCGACGTTTCTTGCAATCGTTTGCACCTAGCCTTATGATGAACTAATCTTAAACAAAGCTCTCTTGTATCTAGATTATCCAAAAAATATAAAGAGATTGGTCAAGAAATAGATATGTTCAACGATTCGCTTTCAAAATTTAAGTTAAATGTTAAGATACATTGTTCCTATTAATATTAAATTAGACTAAGTACAATATTTAATTTTATGTTTTAGACGTGTTTCATATTTTTTATTAAACTTTTATTCGAAGTTAATTATAGTACATTAAATATAAATTAAAAGCTACCTAAATAATAAAATTAAAAATAAACTAAACTATAAATAAAAAATGTCCTCTAGAGACGTCCCATCCGAGATAGTCCCAAGGAGACTGGCAACATTTCCCCTCTGTTTAGCGAGGCTAATACGTTGGCAGAAATAATTGCCAGCATTCCTGTCTCCAGACCTTTCTGTCAGCCGCTTTGACAACTCCTTGGCCAAGCGCCTCGCTGACGGTCCCCATGGGCCCATCGTCTCGACCCCAAACGGCGCAAATTCGTAACCGATACCAAGGTTAGCGTATTTGCGCAATTTGAGGTTCTCCGCAGAAAAAGCCGCACTTCCCGCGCCTGACGAGGTCGCCTGGATGTGAGATGGAGCTAATGTATCTACACACGTCCCACACCAGAGACCTGCCAAGTTTCCACGGCACAACAGTCATTCCGTCGGGTCTCTTGCCATCGCTCCTCACAATCCCAGATGGTTCTAAGATTTCGGGTACACCCTTACACCCCAAGAGCCCTTCGGATGATGTCGTTGAGAGCCGCGTGACGAGGAATGCGGCCAGCACTTCTAGCACAAACTAAACTTAATTAAACTTTTTGTATGTTTAAACTTGGAATTAAATTAAATTTGATTTGATTTTATAATTTTTTAATTATCCATTATTACCTACCACTTGTATTTTGTGCATGTTGTGGCACCTAAAGGTGGTACATTTATCGTCGAATCTATGTCCTAGTTTTTAAGTAAATAATAATGTAACCGACCACTAGTTGTCCATAAATGAATAAATGACTGTAATGTTCTGTATTGTCCCAAAGGTTGGCTGCTAGAGAATGCGTAGCGGCATTAACATTTTGACCGCCTCCGTGGTCTAGTGGTAACAAACGTTGCCGTGAACTGGGGAGGTCGTGGGTTCGATTCCCACCTGGGGCAAGTTGTACATTGTATAATTTGTCTCGGTCTGGGTGCTTATATGTACGAGTACAATATGTATATGTTTACAAAAAAAAAAAGTATAATAAGTTATCAACCATCTAGTTTCCGTAACACAAGCCTCGTAGCTTACCACGGAAATTAGATGGCGCTGTGTGACCTGTCTGGAAATATTTATTATTATTATTAAGTCCGCCCTTTGTACATGGTGCAATAAAATACGTGTGGCACACGGGGACTGCTGCGATAAAGCTATTGCATAGCATCCAAAAAGCACGCTGTCTCACCTAGCATTGTGTCTAAAAGAGATAGAATCAGTTAGCAGCTAGTCTACACGAATAAGTTTAGTCGCACGCACACAAAGACCGTGCCGAAGTTTGCCGAACTGAAACGATGTTAGACGATGCACGGCTTACAACGCTGCACCGCTGAGCCGGTCGGAGTGGGGGGTGTTAGGTTTATTATCGTTACGGAATTTCTTGATTCAGGGGCCCCGAAGGTCAAGTACCTAGGGCTCACGATAGACAGACGCCTCAGCATGAGCGACCACGTGAATGTCACCGTGAACACGACACGTTTGGCCCGAGCCAAACTACGTCCAGTGTTTGCATCCACATTGGCTCTGCACACCAAGCTGCTTATTTACAAAGCCTATATTCGCTCTCGTCTCACATACGCCGCTCCGGCATGGTACGCCTTAACATCTAAGGCCCAGCGAGGCCGGCTGCAGGCTCAACAGAACCTCACGCTGCGTACCATTGTCGGCGCCACGCGCTATGTGAGAAATGACGTCATTCTCCGCGATCTGCGGATGGAAACACTGGATGAGTTCGTGCGCCGTCTAGCCAAGGGAATGTTCGCACGGGCAGAGGGGTCAAATTTCCCACTCGTGAGAGATCTGGCCCCTCTGCACGCTAGACCTCCCGAGGTTCCACGGCGCATGGCGCGCGATTTGATAGCCTGATCACGATGACATTCCGCGGCCTCCGCCGCGCCCGCTCGTATTAAATTTAACCTATAATAAAGGTTCCCACGCCCTGTCCGTAGTTACGTGCAGCGAATGCTATTTTTGTTAGGAGGCCAACACCTCGTTACAAATTCCCGTCTTCCCCCGGAAGGGGGGGGTCTGAGATGACTTAGTTAGTTAGTTGATTCATTCGCCGCTCTCAAACCCCGAGATAAAAGCTATGCAATAGCTTAATAAATAAATAAATAAATAAAATTAGTATGGTTGTATTCTTGTTTAAATCCGCTTAGTTGTAATAAATCTTTCTGAGAATGGCGGCTCAAAGCTAAACGATTTAAACTATTTTCAAGAATGCGGATAGTATTAAAGAAAGTATACATTTTGTTGGACGTGGACACAATTCCTCCGGGAACTTTCAGGGCAGCGGATTTCCTCAATCTTTCCCGGAAAATTGTAGCTCCTAACGGCTATATTGAAACTTTAAAGGTATACCAACATTGGCAACAGACTTTGCGGTATTTGTGACAAATAATTATTTTATAGAAAAAAGTAAAGTATCATCACGACTGTATCCCTTCCAGGGTGGTCAGAAACCACGCTATTGAACAATTAGCTAAACTTTACTATAAGTCCATCATGACAATATTACAAATAAATTATTGTCTCCCGACCGGGAATCGAACCCGGTACCTCAGCGGATCGGAGGCAGTTAGGCAAGGTAATTATTTTACGAATAAATAATACCGGTTATAAAAGTTTCATCAAGAACCGTAATGCCAAGTGGGGTGGTTAAAAACTACGCGAAAAACATCATCTACCGGACAATTAAGTTTTTTTTTTTAAATATTCAGTGAAATTAAAAAAAAACTGACATTTTATTAAATAATTGTTATAATGATGTGGAGTTCTTCGCGCCATTTTGCACGGACATTCTCATGTCAAGTCCAAGTTTTTCGTTTTGTTAATTAATTTACTGTGGATATTGTTAGTCAAAAGAGGTGTTATTTTGTTTAATAATGTGCGACGTTGGGAATAATTATGAAAAACGATAAATTTTACTCTAAATGAGTATATGGAGCAGAAGTTACACTTTATTTTTTGCTGTTTTCCCGCGCTGTGAACTCTCGTATACCGCTCGTGTTTGGGCGATATTGACGTGAATTTACTACAATTAAATTACTACATGAAAGCATTAAATTCTGCAACACTTGGAATTTGATGATCCCCAACTCGGTTATCTACTCTGTTATGAACATATATTATGTAAATAAATTACGTGTTTAGGGCTGATGTATTCTGTACAATGTCCTTTAATGACACAATGACACTTAAAAAAAAAAAAAAGTTCAAAATATTGTGGGAGATAAAATTAAAAAAAAAAAAAAACTATAGAATATTAATAAAATATTTAACACTGAATGCACGCCTAATAAGGCAGTCATGGAGAACGTTGTCTACTAACATAGATTTAAGATGACCATTGTTACTAACCCATGTCATGTGAATAAATATTGAGTTCGAGTTAAACGCACCAATTATTTATTAAAACAAAACGCCTCTCTTAAATAAATATTTGATTGAAATTGTTGTTGTAATAAAACCTATTTTTATTAGTAATATTATTATGATTTAAAAAAATGGCGGCAAATAAAAAACCTTCGTTGGATAAGTCATTATATTACGCCTTCTCCTCCTTGCGTCGTTTTCCTCAATGCTGAGGGTCGTGACCTCCTCCTCGGATCACTTTGTCCCGGACGATGCTGCGCCATCCGGGTCTGCTCACGGCGGCGTGCAGCGCCTCATGGACTTGGGTGTGAAGTGTGGTGCGGATCTGGTCTGACCAGCGTGTCTTGCCTTCAATTTTTCTCGTGATTACTAGCCTTTCCAGATTGCCAGAGCTTTTACGGGCTATATGACCAAAATACTCAAGGACTCGTTGCAGGCAGATGGAAGAGAGCCTGGTAGTGACTTTAGTAGTATTGATTTGTTCTGCGCGCTGTCCACGGGATGCGCAGCATACGCCTCCAGCACCACATTTAGAAGGCGTCTACGCGGCTTCGGTTACTGGCTCTAAGAGTCCAGGTTTCGGCAGCATACAGGAATATGGAGAAAACGTGACTGCGGACAAGTCCTGTTTTGGTCCTTGGCACTCCAAGAGCACATGCGCGGCCGTCTCCTCCTCCGCCATGCATCCTCTACACAGTGGGCTATCCCGCTCAACGGTTAAAGAACCTCACCCAGTGAGTGTGAGTAGTATTATTATTAATAATGACATTCATTGACTGTGAGGCGGTACAAAGTTCACAGGGTCAGCTAGTAGTAAATAAAATTGAGAGGGTTTAACGCGTATGGATCCCTCTCGCTCGCACAATCGAATATTTTCAAATAATTTCCAAGTTGAAGATTTCTTATCTCTATTTTTTCGAGTTTTGGGGATTCCAAATCGGTACCTTCGCGTCTAAATGTACCTACCGTTAGACCACATCATTTCATCATCATCATTACAGCCCCTAGAACACAGCGTCCTAAACATATATCTGGAGTTGGAGGATAGTGATGTTTCGATTCCTCCATATTCCCTTCATCTGGCTCATAGCGATATATTACGCCTATGGTTAAACAAATTGTTTTAACTTTTATTAGTTTTCGGGCAACAGCGAGTATGCCAAGTTATTTACAAACTATTAATTAATTTGACCGCCTCCGTGGTCTAGTGGTAACAAACGTTGCCGTGAACTCGGGAGGTCGTGGGTTCGATTCCCACCGGGGGCAAGTTGTACATTGTATAATTTGTCTTGGTCTGGGTGTATAATATGTATATATGGTATGTATTGGAGTATACTTGGTATGTATAATATGTAGTTTATCAACCATCTAGTTTCCGTAACACAAGCCTCGTAGCTTACCACGGAAATTGGATGGCGCTGTGTGACCTGTCCGGAAATATAAAAAAAAAAAAAAAACTGTTTTGCGTTGACCATATTTGTTAACTGTCTCCTTGGTCTACTGGTTAAGTCCGTGGATTTAGACTCGTGAGGTACCGGGTTTGATTCCTGGTCGGAACACAATAATATTTATTAATTTAAATAAATACATTTAATTTATTTGTGATATTTCTCGAGTTTGGTACGCTGGAGACATCGACGAGCTTGCCACTTGTCATGATTGGCCTATAGTAAAGTTGGCTAAATGTGAATCCGCTTCTTTATAAGCGTGGTTTCTGACTTAATAAATATTTTAAAAGTTATCAAACTAATTTATTCGGAAAAAAATAATTAGGAGAATTTATTTAATGAAGTAATATACAAACAGTATAAAATAATTACAATATAAATTAAAACTACTTAAAAGTAAAAATCAAAATAAATATAAACTAAACCTAATAAAAAATAAACTATAAGTAAAAAATGTCCTCTAGAGACGACCCTTCAGTGATAGTCCCAAGAAGACTGGCAACATTTCCCCTCTGTAAAGCTAAGCTAATACGTTGGCAGAAATAATTGCCAGCCTTCCTGTCTCCAGACTTTTCCGTTAGCCGTTTGGACAACTCCTTGGCCAGACGCTTGGCTGAGTGTCCCCATGGACCCATCGTCTCGACCCCAAACGGCGCAAATTCGTAACCTGTACTAAATATTTAATTTATTTGTGATATTTCTCGTTTGGTACGCTGGAGACATCGACGAGCTTGCCACTTGTCATGATTGGACTGTAGTAAAGTGTGAATCCGCTTCTTTATAAGCGTGGTTTCTGACCACCCCGAAAGGGAAGCGGTCGTGATGATACTTTACTTTTACATTTAATAAATATTTAATTTATTTGTGATATTTCTCGAGTTTGGTACGCAAGGGAAACTCTCGTGATGATACATATTTCGTTTGGCAAACCATACATTGATTTTGTTAGCGTATAAAATATTCGGTAAAAACTTTAATAAGTAAGTTTTATAGATCTCAGCCTGAAATCCAAGCACCTATCTAATATAAGAAATCTAAAACTTGGCAACTTTCAAAGTCACGATTTTATTTTAATTTCATAAACTGTTTCGGCCGAAACAAAAGCCGAACCTACTTGTAAAGTTAAATAAATGTGAAATTTATTCAAGACAAGCCCGGAAACAAGTGCTGTAACAAAGTTTCGCAATTTATTGTGGTCCCTAAACCCGGACAGGGGTCTACTATGGAATTTGCCTGATTAGAAGGTTCAATCTTTACATTTAGTGGGCCAAGACTGGCCAAGTCTTGGTCTTGCTTTGTGAAAGTGAAAACTTGTCATTAGCTTAATTGTGTTTAATATTTAGTTTTTTATTTAAAAACGTTATTGCACTATGTACATTAATGTACAAGAGGCGGGCTTAATGCCGCTAGGCATTCTCTAGCAACCAACCTTTGGAACAATGAAACGATTGTGTTGTGAGGTAGGTGCAACCATAAAATAGATTAAAAAGTAATTCAAGTTAAATCTAAGTATTATATCTATATAGACAGATACATACTAATATGTACACAATACTACATATATTACATACTATATATATTATACACTACATATAATACCTACTTACACTGTGAGGAACAGTTTAAATAATGTGAATATTCTTTTTGAAAAGTGATCTGTTTGGCACTTGAATTTCTACCGGCAAATTGTTCCACAGATTTGCGGTCACTACTGCAAAAGAGTTAGACTGAAAGCCAGAGTGATGAGAAGGGATAGATAGAACAGAATTATGGGACGAACGGAGAGATCTGTGGAATGAGGAAAGATAGCTAAATTTGTCCTTGAGGTATTTCGGTGTCGCAGGTTCATTGAGAATAGAAAAGTGTAATATGTATAGTAACTGTAAGTTTTCCTAACATAAATAAATAAATAGCAAAGATCGTTTGATA
The DNA here is from genome assembly GCA_910589645.1 of Tinea semifulvella. NCBI lineage: Eukaryota > Metazoa > Arthropoda > Insecta > Lepidoptera > Tineidae > Tinea > Tinea semifulvella. The sequence goes on from OU342620.1 coordinate 5,970,501, forward strand.
GTATTTTCAGGTATATATTTTTTTACAATTATATTAGTACCTATGGATGTTCTGTATTTGGTACATTGTGAGTATGCCGCTAGGGACCGGGTCCCGGCTCAAAATCAAGTTTTGTTTCTCACAAATTCTCATGAAAATGTTTTCAAACACTTCTAGTTTAGTTCTACATAAATATAATGTACGATTATAAATACCAAATTAATGCATACTAACGGCCAGTTGCACGTATACACCAATAATGGATAAATAAATTCCAAAATTTGGAACATTATACCACCGCCAATTCGTGTTTTTTTTTTTTTTTTTTTTAATTTAGAAATAACATTTTTTTTTAAATTTATTTGGAATGACAAACAATTGTACAATAAGCATACAATACAAATATAGATTACATAGTACAGGTAATTACATTACACACAATTAACACCGTTATCCACAGATAGGATATATAATTATAGAATGTACAAAGTTATATATATATATTTTATAAAGTGATTGAAATGCCTATTGCGATAGCTTTAGGTATGCGGCTGCAAAAATTTGGAACAGTTTACCACCGACAATTCGTGATTTTATTTTATTTTTTATTTATTTGGAATAACAAACAATTGTACAATAAGGATACAATACAAATATAGATTACATAGTACAGGTAATTACATTACATACAGGTAATTACATTATATATAACTTTGTACATTCTATAATTATATATCCTATCTGTGGATAACGGTGTTAATTGTAAGTATATTATAAAGAGATAACTATTAATATTTTATTATACAAAAATATGGCATTCATAACAAACTAAACATTATAAAAAAAATACAAAAAATATTGTGAAAATTTTTTAATAATAATAATTAAAAAGCCTATGATATGCGCTTAACGATTGGTTTCAAATTTAGTTTAAAAAAACACATGAACACGTGGATATGTCAGAATACGCATGAGAGTAGAGTTAATGCACTAGAAATGAGGTCGTTGCGTCGGATATGCGGCGTAACTTTAACGGACCGCATACGTAATGATGAAATACGCAAAAAGGTAGGTATGAAAGAAAGCATAAAGACAAAAATAAGGAAAGGCATGCTCAGATGGTTCGGGCATGTTGAAACGGTAAGCAAAGAGAGATTAACGCACCAGATATAATGCGAAAGTTGTGGGTAAAAGAGACCCTGGCAGACCAAGACTCACCTATCACGATCAGATAAATAAAACAATAGCTAAAGGTGCATTAAAGAGCCATCGAAACAAAAGGGCATGTTGAAGAAGTATGTCGTAATCGTGACAAGTGGCGCTCAATTGTATCTGCCTATCCCGCAAGGGATAATAAAATTTAAAACTTCATTTAAAGACATATTAATAAAAACAGTATTATGAAAAGATGCAATGAAAGATACTAATGCATGGAAGTCTTTGGCTTAAAATCAGTGCTTAGCACATAAGCCATGAATATACGACTATCAATCCGGCCCTAAGTGTGTTTTTAGTCAATTGTTATATGACAGATTGTTACTGGCCCGCAGATTCGCTCGTTGTCTTTACACATGCAGCCTGTGGGTCAATTATACGCAGAGGGCCTACAGCGCTCTTCGAGTACAATATAATAACGCCTTCAGGATGATGATGGGGCTCCCTTGTTGGTGCAGTGCATCAGCGATGTTTGCGTACGCGCACACAGATGATTTCTACTCAGTATTGCGGAAACCAGTCGTGTCGTTGATGCACAGAGTACGAGGGAGCGGCAACATCATCTTAAGGGCAGTTAGTGAGAAGCCAGATTGCCCTATCATGAGGCACTGGGTACACACTCACATGTATGTGCCCAGTGCCTCAGGAGGGCAAGGCAAATATAAGGAGTAAATGTCCTCTTTTTTACTAATATAGAATAAGCAACCACTATGTTACTAACCCCTATGGATACTATTCCGAAATAAACGCATTTTATTTTATTTATATATCTTTGATGAGCTTTAAGGTTAAATGAGGACACGAGCAACTTAAAGATAACATGTTAAATTGGCAAGTTGCATTTGGGATGAAACTGTCGTTTCCCATAGGACATGTGTGTGCAACTCTGCCGAGTTACATCATAACCAACTTTAAGTTAGCTTTGTATCCACAAATTGAATCCTGTTGAAACCAACAGTGAGCTGTGCACTGGTTAGTTAGGATAGCTTTGGAAGCAGACACATTAAACAATTTAATTGAGTACTGGATATAAATATATAACCTATCGTATATATTCATTTTTCAATCATTTATTCATTCACCTGTTTTGATTACAAATGACTTGTCTATATTAACGTTTTAACCATGTTCTACTCTGATACTGTGAGAATGTACAATCTTTTAAAAGAAGAAATTTGAAGGTTGTCATTAGATGTCAATATCTCCTAATGTTTTTGTAAGTCATGAAAATTGTTAAATTGTAGAATATCTTTACGTTGTTTAATATATGGTAAGAAACATACTATGTATTTAATTCCAAGTAACCTGGAGGACGTAAGGATGTAGTGGTATACGCTATAGAATTTCTACAGGTTATGGTCTACGCATAATTCCACCATGACTGAAAACGGAGACGGCAATGGTATGTCTAAGGCCGAGAATTATAGTGGCGGTCTGCCGCATTTTGAGAAATTGGACGGGCAGAGCAACTATAACACATGGAAATTCCAAATGGAGCTATATTTAATCCACGAGGATGTGTGGCAATACACGTCAGTGACACCGGTCGTGTCAGATGCAGCTGCTGTGAGAGCTGATCAACGTGCTAGAGCAAAAATTTGCTTGATGGTGAAGCCACATTGTTTGGTCCATGTGAGGCAGGCGAGGACTTGCAGAGAAGCTTGGGAAGCTTTGCAGACAGCATTTGAAGATAAGGGTATCAACAATCGCTGTAGACTTCTTGGTAAACTAGTGAGTTTGAAGTTGGAGTCATTTACTGATGTCAGAGATTACGTAACGGAGGTTATGTCAGTAGCTCAAGAATTGAGAGATATTGGTAAAGAGGTCGATGATGAGATGTTAGCTGCCTTAATGTTACAAGGATTGACATCGGACTATTCACCTATGAGAATTGCTATGGAGAATTCTAACATCACACTTACAACGGATTACGTGAAGGCAAAACTACTTCAAATGGATAATCAGGAGATCACTACACAACCTACGAGTTCAGCATTATTGTCAAACAGGAATAATTGTAATAAGAAGAGTAGAAATAGTAAGACGAATACGAGAAGACCTATTAAGTGCTATATTTGTAATGGACCGCATAAGGCGAATGTATGTCCAAACAACCCAAATAAAGAGCGAGATAATAATACGGATAAAGGATCGTCGTTTCTAGCTCTGTCAGTGAACAATGTTGGAGAAGACAAGGAATGGTTCGTGGACTCGGGCGCTTCGTCACACATGACTAACAGAAGAGACTGGTTAAATAACTATGTAGATAACTGTAATAATAATGTGAATATAGTATGTGCGAATGGGAATGTGTTAAAAGGTAAGGGTGTAGGTGATGTATGTGGTGATGAATTTAGTATTAATAATGCAATGTATGTACCAGAATTATCAGCGAATTTATTAAGCGTTAGCACACTTGTAAATAAAGGATTCGTATGTGTATTTTCGCAAAGAGGTTGTGAGTTATACAAGAAAGATGATTGTCAGTTAAAAGGAAAAGTCTATTTAACGTGCAAGGCGAATAAAGGGGTATATAAAGTTACACAAAGTTATTCACAGGATGAGACAGTTTTTGCAGCAGGCGCAAATAATGACACTTATCTATGGCACAGGAGACTTGGTCATCTAGGGTTGGCAAATCTTAAAATATTACGTGACGGAATGGTAACCGGGGTAAGTTTTTCTAATAATAATCTAACTAATTTAGAATGTGTTCCTTGCTTGAAGGGTAAGCAGACGCGACTCCCGTTCAAGAAGAACAAAGCGAGAAGGGCTAAGCAGATACTAGGGTTGGTACACTCTGACGTATGTGGTCCTATGAGTACTTCTTCGACGTGTGGTTACAAATATTTTGTGACATTTATAGATGACAAAACGCGTAAAACTATGGTATATTTTTTGAAAACCAAAGATGAGGTTTATGCAAGGTTTATTGAGTTTACTTCATTTGCAGAGAGGCAAACTGGGAAGAAACTAAAAATATTAAGAACAGACAACGGCACAGAATTTGTTAACAACAGAATGAAGACATTTATGAGGGAAAATGGAATTCAACATCAATTGGCAGTAGAGTACACTCCAGAACAGAATGGCGTCGCAGAGAGGGCTAATAGAACAATTAACGAGAAAGCTAGAAGTATGTTGGAAGATGCAGGCTTAGATAAACGATATTGGGCTGAAGCAGTCAATACAGCGGTTTATTTGAAGAATAGGTCACCAACATCAGCTGTGAAGAATGTCACTCCCGAAGAGGCTTGGTCAGGTAGAAAAATAGATATAAGTTTTTTACGGATATTCGGATGTAGAGCATTCATGCATATTCCAGACCAAAAGCGGACAAAGTGGGATCCTAAGTCTAAAGAGTTAGTACATGTAGGATATTGTGATGATTCTAAAGCGTATCGACTACTAGAACCGTCGACAGGCTCGGTGTTCAAAGCTAGAGACGTAGTATTCTTTGAGAATCAGATGTATAAATCTGTAAATATGGAGCCTAATGTAAGTGATGCAATTGATGATAATGAGATTTTGTTAACAGATAGAGTGAGTAATGTAGTTCCTAGTGATAATGTACATATTGAAGCAGTTGTACATATAAATGAAAATGTAAATACGGGAGAAGATATGGATAGTTCTTTTGAGGAAGATAATCAGATAGAAGAGGATATTATTCAAGGAGGAGTAGTAGCACCCGAAGAAGATTATTTTTCTGCTGAAGAGGTAGAAGTTCCAGTAAGAAGATATCCATTAAGAAACCGTAAGCCAAAAGATTATTCTGACTATATTCTATATCAAGCTTTAGAAGATGAGTCTGAGCCGCAGAATGTTCAAGAAGCGATGGCAAGTTCTAAGAGAAAAGAATGGAAAGAAGCTATAGAGAACGAACTGAATGCGTTGAAGAAGAATAATACCTGGTCGTTAGTGAAGTTACCAGAGGGTAAACATTGTGTTGATTCTAAATGGGTATTTAAAATCAAAAAAGAGACGGGAAATAAGACTAGATTCAAGGCTAGATTAGTAGCGAGAGGATTTACACAGAGGAGAGGTGTAGATAACGATCAGACTTATTCTCCTGTAGTTAGACATAGTACACTGAGATTTCTTTTAGCGTTCGCGACAGAAACTGGACTCAATGTAGATCACATGGATGTCACAACAGCGTTTCTGAATGGTGAATTGAAGCAAAAGGTATACATGAATCAACCAGAAGGGTTTATACAGAAAGGTAAAGAAGATTATGTATGTTTGTTAAAGAAATCACTTTATGGACTGAAGCAAGCTCCGAGAATGTGGAACGAAAAGTTAAATGACGTGTTACTGAAGTTGAAGTTTAAAAGGTCAGAGAACGAACCTTGTGTTTATTTCAGGTCAAACGGTAATGACGTAATAATAATAACTGTTTATGTTGATGATATTTTGTTATTCTGGAACAATGAAAAGGAAATGATTAATGTGAAGAAAGATCTAATGTCAAAATTTGAGATGAAAGACTTAAAAAGGGCTGAATTAATTTTAGGCATTAGGTTGAGACAAGATGATGGAAAGATCAAGATGGATCAGTCGGAGTATATCGATAAACTATTGAAGAAGTTTGGTATGACTGATTGTAAGGCTGTGGCTACACCAGTCGTAGCAGGTCAGAGGTTGAGTAAACCAACTGATAAAAACTTTACACCATCTGGGAAGATTCCATATCAAGAGTTGATCGGAAGTCTAATGTATTTAAATGTGTGTACGAGGCCGGATATTGCGTATGCAGTAAGTTATTTGAGTCAATTTAACAATTGTTATACTGAAGAGCATTGGCAAGCGGCTAAACGGGTACTCAGATATTTAAAAGGAACTAAGGACTATGGATTAATTTACAGCAAAACTGGCTTAAATGTAGAAGGTTTTGTAGATGCAGATCATGCTGGAGACATTTGTGACAGAAGGTCATATTCTGGGTTTGTATTTAAGTTTGCAGGTAGTGCAATATCTTGGGAGTGCAAGAAGCAGAGAACCGTAGCTTTGTCGAGTGCAGAAGCAGAGTACGTGAGTTTGTCTGAAGCTACTAAGGAGGCTATATTTCTCAGAAGATTTATTAAGGAGGTCACAAATAAGGAAGCAGGTATGTTGTTACATTGTGATAGTCAATCTGCTATGGCTATTGCAAATAATCCTGTACAACACAATCACACAAAACACATTGATGTTAGGTTACACTTTGTGAGAGATGCTGTTCAGTCAGGTGTAGTTGTTTTAAAGTACCTTGAAACAAAACTGATGATAGCTGATGGTTTAACGAAAGCTTTACAGAGAGGAAAGTTTGAGTTCTGTGTATCAAGCATGGGTGTGTCACAGGACTAGGGTGTTAAGAGTATGTGTGAGTGTTGTGGTCTTCAAAGATTGAGGAGGAGTGTGAGAATGTACAATCTTTTAAAAGAAGAAATTTGAAGGTTGTCATTAGATGTCAATATCTCCTAATGTTTTTGTAAGTCATGAAAATTGTTAAATTGTAGAATATCTTTACGTTGTTTAATATATGGTAAGAAACATACTATGTATTTAATTCCAAGTAACCTGGAGGACGTAAGGATGTAGTGGTATACGCTATAGAATTTCTACAGATACATCTAACTAATCACCGGAGGCAGTATCAAGACAACTCTTTATTTATTTATTTATTTATTTAGTACACACAGCAGTACATATATTATCACACACATAACATAGTATAATTATAGCTTATCTAATATATGTACCAATTAGGTGTCACAGCATTCACCAATACAAAAAGAAGAAGAAGTTAAAAACTTATTACTGTTAAAACAATTAAAAACTTACTACTGTTAATACAAAAAAAAAATAATAATAACAAAAACTATAAAATTTACAAAATAAAAATAGGACTTCTAAAATAAAATTATACATTTTTCTCTTTTTTAAGAATTAATTAAGAAACATAAAAATTGCGCAAATTTGGTACCTTAAAAAAAACGAAAACAAAACACTTGTTAAATAAATTATAAGCTACTCAAATATTGATGGTTTGAAATGTTCGAGAACATTTTTTCTGAATACATTGTAACGGTCATGAAATATGTCTATATCATTATTGGCACTGCAGAGACTACTGTAGGTGTTGCACATTCGGGATGTTGACGAATGTGAACCTACATTAGTTCTTGAGGGAGGACAGCACAGGATCTTGGTTATAGGACGACGTGGAATATTATAGGGTACTGTCAGGGAAATGTGTTGCAAGAGTTCGATACATCCAGTCTGGCCATTGACAATTTTATGTAATAGTAAAAGGTCATGTATGGATCTACGTGATTTGAGAGCGGTTGGCTTTAAGGCTAAAACACATAGAAGGGAGCGCGGAATAGTAGTACCGGGCAGAAAAAAGAGAAAATTAATAATGTTTGTTTTGATTAGAAATCATGTGACATTGACCCAATATAGCCGAAATTGTTATGCAATGGCAACAAATATATTTAATAAGCTTCCAGTTACTGCCACTAAAACTGTTCAATTTAAGAGCCTAGACACTAAGCTCGACAAAGTCACGTGACTAAGTAAATATTTGTATGCTAGAAATAGCGAAGCATGTGATATAATTACATATAATAATTTACATCCCTGTACCTACCATGTTTCTGACAAATTAATTATTTCATTTCATGTTATTTTTGTGTTCTCTTCATTGATGATGAATGAGGTGATAGGGAAGGCAAATGGTCTAGCCCATACAGCCAAGTACGATTCTAAAAATCCTTTCAAACACAAGGTCTTGCAACCATTTCCGAAATCTCACAGGAAACTAAAATAATATTCAATTCAAATAAATAGGTAAGCATTGCAATATGTCTGGAAAGTCCAAAATGTTAAAATATATGTATATATATTAGTTTTTAATTTAAATTGTAAATAAATAAATAAATATTTCCAGACAGGTCACACAGCGCCGTCTAGTTTCCGTGGTAAGCTTACAGGCTTGTGTTACGGAAACTAGATGGTTGATAAACTACATATTATACTTTTTTTTTTTTTGTAAATATATACATATTATACATATAAACACCCAGACAAATAAAAAATAAAAAATACATATTTAGTTATAAGTTTATTAGCTTAATTTTGTTTGCTTCTTTTTTTTTATTATTTTTTGCTTTATTTCTTACTTTAATTCGAAAAATACAAGTTGACAAATGCTGTGCTCAACTGTAAAAAGTTTATGTACTAGATAAGTTTTCAAACTGTGTAATAATCTAATGTTAAGTATATACTGTTGTTTGAGTCTTAATAAATAAATAAATAAGTCTGACGTAATATATCTTTCTTTTTTATGTGTTAATGAGGTCATCATCAAATTCCAGATGCTGCAGAATTTGATGCTTTTCTTGGAGTCACTCGCTGCATTATAGCTCAAACAAGACGGGTATAATATGGGAGTTCACAGCGCGGGAAAACCGCAATATATTAACTGCAACTTGTGCCCCATATTCAAAGTCCAATTTATCGTTTTCCATAACTAATCACATTATGAAACAAAACAACACCACTTTTGACCAACAATATCCACAGTAAATTAATTTACAAAACAAAAACTTGCATTTTACATCTCCGGGCGATTTTTTAATTTATAAATTTGTATTTTTAGTTATTATAAAATGTCATTATGTTCATGTTATTTAAAAAAAAAAATATAGATTAATGACATATTGTTTACGATGCGACGGGCCCTGTCCTGACCGCATAATTTTTTAATTGGCTTTTTTTAATTATCAATTATAATCAAGAAGAGAGTTTTCGGATAAAACTTACTCTAAATTTGGGCCAATCATTAGTGTGCCCAATGTTATAGTGCAAGACTCTTGCTCAGACGTTTTTTTTTCCTAATTTTGCTAAAAAAAAATATTTTTTATTTTGGTATTGGGTTTTTTTTTAACCCGACTGCGCACGCAAAGATCGTTAATGTGTTTATCAGCCTATATATGTATGTATGCTTGTTCCTTTGTGGCACATTGGAGACCAATGCGTGCGCCAATTATGATGATTCGCACGTCAATCGATTCGTCTTAATCATGCGAATGTCACTGAATATATGTCATTAATACAATTTCAGTAAGACGACAAGGGATTGACATTGAGGGAAATAAAAAAATAAAAGTCGACGAACTATATCAAGTGGGGTATCATCGAATAGGTATTTAAAAATAATGTTGCGGTTTCTCTTATAATGTTTTACTTTGAGTGACCATTTACGATCTATAACGCGTTAAAGTTGGTTAGCAACCAATCTTATTGACATTTTCAATGGAAGTCCCACCTACTTATAAAAATATAATAAAGTTCATATAATCGTATAATGGCCTCCGTGTTCTAGCGGTTAAACTCGTGGAGGTACTCGGAAGTACCGGGTTCGATTCCTGGTCGAGACACAATAATTTATTTGTGATATTTCTCGAGTTTGGTACCCTAAACCAGCTTGCCACTTGTCATGATGGGCCAATAGAAGTTGGCTAAATATAGTTGGGTGAATACAAAACAAAAAAAAAAATATTAAAAATAATAATACCGTCTGTATAAAAAATAAAGGACATTGCCATTCAACGGAAAAAAATATCTCTTTTTTTATTGTAGGTTTTAATACCCCATTTAATTTTATTATTTATTAATAAGTAAGTAGTCTGTTATTGTATTCTTTTGATTGATATTTTATTTATTTTATTTTATTTAAAACCTATATTGCACAATGTACAAAAGGCGAAGCTTAATGCTGTTAGGCATTCTCTGGCAGTCGACCTTGGTGAGAAAAGAGATATCAAATATAAATATGAATCGGTGCAAAAATAGAAGTTAAACAGTTTTTCCTATAACTAACACTTAACCTAACATATACTACTCAATATACATCATATATAAACCTACATATAGATACATACATATATATATATATATGAGGTATTGTAATCTTATTGATGATTAAATTTAAAAGGTTAATAATTGATCGTTGTGTTCTGTATATGTTTTATTTTGTAAATCTGATATAGCTGAGTTTTCCTTGCAGATTCCTTTCTCAGTCAGATTAAACATTAACAGGTCACTGGAATCTGCTAAGGTAAGGTCTTCTGTTAACAGCTTACTTAATGGACCACTTTGCTGCTTAGTCTTCTACCAGCAGGAATAGAATCATTTAAAATAACTAAATTAATGACGTTTCATAAATGTCTGTAATAGGTTTATGTGAATAAAGATATTTTGACTTTGATATATAAATACATAATAAATTAAAACACATATTAAAATAGATATATTTAATTTTAATTAATGCGTGAACACAAGCCTCTTAAAGGTGACTCTATTCGGTGGTTGGCTGATACTGACTGGAAAACTGTTCCAAGTTATATATAAATCTATTTAAAATCACTTAAACAACATTTACATGGCGGAACTCATTATTACAGGAAAGTATTCCAGTATTTTTCATAAAGATTTAGACATAGACGTAACATTATGATCGGTCCAAATAATTAATATTTATTTACTAGCTAAGTAACCGTAGTAGGATGAGTGATGAGAGATTGACGAACCAGATATATAATGCGAAAGTCGTGGGTAAAAGAGGCCCTGGCAGACCGAGACTTACCTATCACGATCAAATAAATAAAACAATAGCTGAAGGTGCATTTAAAAGTTATCAAAACAAACGGGCATGTATGAGAAGGTTGATGAATGTCGAAGAAGCGAAAGAGGTACGAGTATGTCGTGATCGTGACAAGTGGCGCTCGATTGTCTCTGCCTACCCCGCAAGGGATTTGGCGTGAAGATATGTATGTATGTATGTATTTAACCGTAGTTTAAAACAGGGTTTAGATATTAAAGTCATTTATTTATTTAATAAACTACCTCCGTGGTCTAGCGGTTAAGTCCGTGGATTTAGACTCGTGAGGTACCGGGTTTGATTCCTGGTCGGAACACAATAATATTTATTAATTTAAATAAATACATTTAATTTATTTGTGATATTTCTCGAGTTTGGTACGCTGGAGACATCGACGAGCTTGCCACTTGTCATGATTGACCTATAGTAAAGTTGGCTAAATTATTATTTATAGTTAAATATATTTATGGTTAAATAGGTTGTATTGTAGTACATATGTGTCCGTGACGTGCTTTCCATCCGTAAGGCGGCGGCTGAAAATCGGCGCTATGGCCTATCTATAGGTTGTAGCGGACGCCGAGCTGATCGCCTTTTTGTCGCTATACATGTGCTGGTGGGCTAATTTTTTGCGCATAATCTTTTTACTATTTTTTTTTGTATAGTTTTTTAAAATTTGTATTTTGCTATGTGTATGGTTTGGCGACAAATAAATATATTTCTTTCTTTCTTTCTTTAAATGTGAATCCGCTTATTTATAAGCGTGGTTTCTGACCACCCCGGAAGGGAAACGGTCGTGATGATACTTTATTACACGGGTAATACAGTAATTATGCATCATCACAGCCCCCAGGTCACAAAGTCCCAGACCTCCACTGAGAAATTTACACTCGCGATGCTCGCCCGACGGGTTGTGGCGAAGGTATGATGTCAATTTTAAATGACAATTTATTAATAATAATTCCACAAGTTCTTTATTCATTGTTTCTTTCTTCTAATATATTATTTTAATTCGTAAGAAAGTGTTATTATTATGTTAAAATAATTAAGAAAATGTCACTAGCTTCGCCTATGTACATGTCCTTGACCTCTAAGGACCAAGGCGCTGCTGCATTACAAGCAGAGAACCTCAAGCGGTGGAAATACACTCAGCTTATTGGGAGATGTGTTTTTGCGCCGTTTGGAGTTGAAACTCTCGGGCCGTGGGGACCATGTGCACACGAAATTTTCAAGGCGTTGTCAAAACAGCTCGTTAACACCTCGGGAGGCAAAAGGGCTGGGCAATATTTGGGACAAAGGATCAGTATTGCCATTCAACGTGACAATGCTGCCAGTATCCTTGGCACTTTGCCCATTGGCAGCGATTTGGAGCAATTTTTTTATTTATAATAAATTTTTATTTTGTTTTTCTTCATTTTAGTTTTCAGTTATATTTTTATTTATTAATTTCGTTTATTTTTATTAATAGTAATTTATGTTTTAAAATGTAAGTTATTAGTTTAATTTTTTTGTTTTTATTTTTAAATCAATGTGTTTTTGTTTATTGTGCAATTAAGAATGTATCATCATGGACGTATCAGATTACAATATTAGTTTCTTTGACAGTCAAAATTAGCATTTGACATCATTGCAAATGGCACATACGTTAACGAAAAAGTACGTAAGTATAATAAGTTAACTTTACTATAGGCCCATCATGACAAGTGACAAGGACGTCGATTTCTCTGGTGTACCAAACTCGAGAAATATCACAAATAAATTAAATATTATTTTAATTCATTTAGGTATTCAAATTAATAAATATAATTGTGTCGGGACAGGAATTTAACCTGAGTCTAAATCCACGGACTTAACCACTAGACCACGGAGGCAATTTGGTGTTGGTGTGTTGGGGACTGATGACTGACGTCATGAGTGTCCGATTCCCGTTGCTAACATTCATGGAATCACTTACCATCAGGTACTTCCACCACCACTCGCTCCACCAGTCACTTACCTCGTGGAATTTGAGAAACGGGGCCTTAACATTAAAGCGTATACGTCCAAAAAGTTAGCCAATTTCCTGCTCTCGATTTGTGCTTTTTTGTTTGGGATGAAATATCGTAAGTGGTTTTTAAGAGGGGCGCAGATGTGCAGGTTAGATGCAGTGGCAGAGGGTTGGGGGGCTGGGTAAACACATTTCCCGCGCAAAGTTGCCGTCAACTGCTATTTTATTACTTCACACTTGAAATTCTCTTCAAAATGTAACGGATTGCAAATCGAAAACTTGCTGCCACCTTGCTGCTTAGTAAACTTACATTATATTATTATTACATCAATCATTATATTGAAACCTATTTTATTACTATTATTATATTACCTACTATATATATTAACATTTTTTACATAAATTACAAATATGCGCCGTTTTGGGTCGAGGCGATGGGCCTATTCAGCCAAGCGTCTGGCTAATTGTCCAAACGGCTAACGGAAAAGTCTGGAGACAGGAATGCTGGCAATTATTTTTGCCAACGTTATTATTATATTAGCCTCGCTATACAGAGAGAAATGTTGCCAGTCTCCTTGGGAATATCTCGGATGGGAACTGTTGTCTTCTCCCGATTGATGATGAATGAGGTGATAGGGAAGGCATATATATATTTATTTTCCATGAGTTAATGAGGCCATCATCAAATTTCAGATGCTGCAGAATTTGATGCTTTTCTTAGTCACTCGCGGCATTATAGCTCGAACACGTCGGGTAAAATATGGAAGTTCACAGGGCGGGAAAACTCCAAATAATAAACTGCAACTTGTGCCCCATATTCAAAGTCCAATTTATCGTTTTCCATAACTAATCACATTGTAGCACATTATTAAACAAAACAACACCACTTTTGACCAACAATTTCCACAGTAAATTAATTTACAAAACAAAAATTTGCACTTGACATCTCCGCGCAAAATGGCGCGTAGGACTCTGTTTTATTTTCTTTTGCATAGCTATCGCTACAAGCTCTAACTTAATTTCGGTTACAATGAAGCAAACCAATCATATGATTTATGTGCTGATATTTATCATTCGTCAACCGTAAAATAAACATACAATGTTGTTTCAGTAGAAATCAGGGCGATATATTGAGGTCAGTCTTAACACAAAATCAATGCAATCCCGTTAGATTGATTGTATTATTGCAGTTATTATTTGACGTAATAACTAGTGACATACAGCAGTACATTATGTTTAAACTAAAAAATAATTAGTATTGGCTCAAAATTTAATAAAACACACAATTATATCACGCATCACATTATTTTAGTATGACCCAATATATAACGTTATTTTATTTTTATCATTATACATAATGTAATACAAACTTGCGGTGGTTGTAAAAACGCTTTTCTTGAAACTAAATTTTTAAAAGGTCCGTTCGAACCCTGGCATGGACCAATGAGAAATACTTTTCTTAAGTACATTTGTCATTGACCGCCTCCGTGGTCTAGTGGTAACAAACGTTGCTGTGAAATCGGGAGGTCGTGGGTTCGATTCCCACCGGGGGCAAGTTGTACATTGTATAATTTGTCTCGGTCTTGGTGTTTATATGTATAATATGTATATATTTACAAAAAAAAAAGTATAATATGTAGTTTATCAACCATCTAGTTTCCGTAACACAAGCCTCGTAGCTTACCACGGAAACTAGATGGCGCTGTGTGACCTGTCTGGAAATATTTATTTATTTATTATTTATTTATTTACAACACGACTGTTTTCCTTGCCTCGGAGAGCACGTTAAGCTGTCGGTCCTAGTTACAACAAGTTCATATAATATATATCACGCATCACCGTGGACGATCTCCAAAAGCAAAGTATCATCACGACCGTTTTCCTTTCGGGGTGGTCAGAAACCCGCTTATAAAGAAGCGGATTCACATTTAGTCAAACTTTGCTATAGGCCAATCATGACAAGTGGCAAGCTCGTCGATGTCTCCAGCGTACCAAACTCTAGAAATATCACAAATAAATTAAATATTAATTAAATGTATTTATTTACATTAATAAATATTTTTGTGTCCCGACCAGGAATCGAACCCGGTACCTCCGAGTCTAAATCCTCAGACTTAACCGTAAGACCACGAAGGTGTCGACATGCATCACAGTGGACGATCTCTGTAGAATATTTTTTAGTGTTTTATAACAACATATAACCACAGTGTAAGAGTAATTTAACAGAAAATATGCAGAACATTTCAAATTAAACTTCAATTGTCAAAATTGCTTTGAAGTAGTTATTACTAAAATTGTTTTAATAATCCTAAGCGAGACAACTGAGGCATTTAGTTTAGACCATAGAACTAACATTTAGAGACAAGGCACTCCATAATCTATACAAAGTACTTAATGCGGCATTTACACAAGGCTAGTCAATCGCATATTGGCATCGTATAAATAGTGACAACTGCATTGGGTTGATATCGCAAACGATTGCTTTCACTCGTAACCACGATTCAGATTTAGCTGTAAAAGCTGGCCAGCAAGCCAACAGCGAAGTATATGGTTATAGGATTTTAGTTCGTAGGCATAGTGAGTCACGCATACAACTGGCGAGTCGTATTATTAAATAATTTTGTAAACCCGTTTATAAACGAAAAAAGAATGAGTTCTTCACGCCATTTTTCACGGACATGTCAAGTGCAAGTTTTTGTTTTGTAAATTACTTACTGTAGATATTGTCAGTCAAAAGTGGTGTTGTTTTGTTAAATAATGTGCTACGATGTGAATAATTATGGAACACGATAAATTGGAATTTATATATGGAGCACAGTTGCAGTTAATTTTTTGCGGTTTTCCCGCACTCGCGCTGTGAACTCTCATATTATACCCGACGTGTTTCGGCTATAATGCCGCAAGTAATTTCAAGAAAATCATCAAATTCTACAATATTCATAAAAAAAATGTATATTACGTTAGACTTGGCTGTATGGGCTAGAGTCTTTGTCTTCTCTATCACCTCATTCATCATCCATCGGCGAAAAGGAAACAAACAAGGAGTTCTTCGGGCCATTTTTCGTAGACATGTCAAGTGCAAGTTTTTGTTTTGTAAATCAATTTACTCTGGATATTATTTGTCGAAAGTGGTAATGTTTTGTTTAATAATATGCTACAATGTGATTAATTATGGAAAACGATAAATTGGACTTTAAATATGGGGCACAAGTTGCAGTTTATTTTTTGCGGTTTTCCCTCGCTGTCAACTCCCATATTTTACCCGACGTGTTTGGGCTATAATGCCGCGAGTGACTCCAAGAAAAGCTTCTGCAGCATCTGGAATTTGATGATGACGTCATTAACTCATAGAAAAGAAAGATATATTACGACAGACTTGGCTGTATGGGCTAGACCCTTTGCCTTCCCTATCACCTCATTCATTATCCATCGGGAGAAGAGAACAAACAAAAAAGGAAACAAACAAAAAAAGAATCCTTGCCAACCCGTCTGGCGTGTCGAGAAAACCTAAAACCCTTCAGAAATATGTTTTTGAGTTTCATTTTTAGCAATAAAGGCCAAGGACTCAATTGTTTTTGGACCGTATCGGTGTTTTATAAAACACATTTTAAATGTGAATTGTCTTATCTTTAAATATGAAATTTAAGTCTATGATTTTAGACAATATCTTTGTTACAAAGTTCTTTGAAAGGGCCTTTTGAATAGGCTTCGTAACAGGCAGGAGAAAGTTCATCGCGAAACTCAATTAAATGCATGACAAACTCTGAATTTAAATGTAAATTCAGGCTTTATTGGATTCCAATTTATATGCTTGGAATTCGCAAGTCATGCAGAATTAATTATTATTATTTTAATTCGATTCCGAGAATCTTAGAACGTGCTAAGAGTGGCTATTACCGGCATTTGTAACAAGTCATATATTTCAAATTATTACTTTAATTTCTTTACTATTGACAGTAAATTTTGTATATTTAATTGTTTATGAAGTGCTGGCCGCATTCCTCGTCACGCGGCTCTCAACGACATCATCCGAAGGGCTCTTGTCACTGCTGGTGTACCCGCAATCTTAGAACCATCTGGGATTGTGCGGAGCGATGGCAAGAGACCCGACGGAATGACTGTTGGGCCGTGGAAACTTGGCAGATCTCTGGTGTGGGATGCGACGTGTGTAGACACATTAGCTCCATCTCACATCCAGGCGACCTCGTCAGGTGCGGGGAGAGCGGCTTTTTCTGCGGAGAACCTCAAATTGCGCAAATATGCCAACCTTGGTTCCGGTTACGAGTTTGCGCCGTTTGGGGTCGAGACGATGGGCCCATGGGGACCGTCAGCGAGGCGCTTGGCCAAGGAGTTGTCAAAGCGGCTGACAGAAAGGTCTGGAGACAGGAAGGCTGGCAATTATTTCTGCCAACGTATTAGCCTCGCTATACAGAGGGGAAATGTTGCCAGTCTCCTTGGGACTATCTCGGATGGGACGTCTCTAGAGGACATTTTTTATTTATAGTTTAGTTAATTTTTAATTTTATTATTTAGGTAGCTTTTATAT
Organism: Tinea semifulvella; assembly: GCA_910589645.1. Classification (NCBI taxonomy): domain Eukaryota; kingdom Metazoa; phylum Arthropoda; class Insecta; order Lepidoptera; family Tineidae; genus Tinea; species Tinea semifulvella. Next base: position 5,987,874 of record OU342620.1, read on the forward strand.
TGTAATTCTTTTATACTGGTTGTATATTACTTCGAATAAAAAATAAAAATAATTTCATTGTTTATTTATGTACTTATTGTTTTATATTATTATTACTATTTGATATAAGTATTTGTTAGCATTATTATTATAGGTTAATTTCACATATAATTTAATTATTAATCTCATAAGTATTTATTTAATCTTTATTCATGTTGTATCTATACTATTATTATTTCCAATCTCAATCACCCTATTACCTCACTTTTTACCATCACAAAGGTAAACTGGTAGAGAATGCCTTCGGCATTAAGTTCGCCCATGTACACTACATTTATAAATTATGTGCAATAAAGAATTTTATTATTTTTATTATTATTATTAAAGGCGTGACATAATGTCGCTTGACATTCTCTGCCTGTCAGACCTTCGGGACAACGAGAACATTTATGTAAGGTAGGTGCAATATATCAATTAAAATTAGATATATTAAAAATATAAGTCTATAGAAGGAAGGCTGGCAATTATTTCTGCCAACGTATTAGCCTCGCTATACAGAGGGGAAATGTTGCCAGTCTCCTTGGGACTATCTCGAATGGGACGTGGTCTAGAGGACATTTTTTATTTATAGTTTAGTTTATTTTTAATTTTATTATTTAGGTAGCTTTTAATTTATATTAATTAACTTCGAATAAATGTATTGGATATAGAAAAAAAAAGTCTATAGATTATTATTTATTGATTATAATAATTATTTATTTAAAAAATTACATACGAATACATACACGCATACATATATAAACTACATAAATAAGTTATACTTAAAGTTAAACATAAATTTTGATATTACGTACTATATAATAACCGATAATGTAGGATAACAATAAGTAACAATCAATGAAAATTTTATGAATATTATGAACCCAAAAAGTGTCTGTAAACTAATCTTTTAAATATACACACATCAAAAAAGTCTAGGGATCAAGCATGTTTATGCGGATTTCTTGTGATTGAGATGTGGCTTTGTAATAAATTTATGATTTTATAAATTTATGTAGGAACGTAATTTGGAGAAAAATAAACTTCAAGAAACGGAACGCAGCGAGAGGGGAGAGAGGGAGAGGAAGGTGTGTGAAGTTAAAGATGTAAAACGGAGAAAAGTTGATTAAAATATAGTTAAAGTGTTTTCAAGCGAAATTATTGTTTTATTAAGCCCCGATTTCCCACAATTTTGGGGGCTCGTCCGGGATCGGGCAAAACAATATCGCAAAACGATGGAAAACAAAGGTGCAGCGGGTTCGGAGGCGAAACACGAGGTGCAAGGAAGTCTATTCGGCTTTCAAGATGTAATTATGAAGTTCAGTGGCGACGACAAGACATATTCATCAGTGAAATGGGCGCAGGATATACAGGATAACGCTGAGATATTTGGATGGACGGCGCAGCAAAAGTTGATTATTGCACGTAGGTCACTGATAGGTACCGCAGAGCTTTGGCTAAGATCTGAGAAGACATTTAGGAGCTATGAAGAACTACAAACGGCGTTACAGAAGGAATTTCCGGATTATTTTAATAGCAAAGAAATGCACGAAGTCATGGCAGCGCGGCATAAGCGTAAGGATGAGACTTGCTATCAATATATGTTAACCATGAAGGAGTTAGGTAAACGTGCAAAGTTTCCAGACTATGTGGCCATACAGTACATTGTAGACGGCATCAGAGATCACGAATATAACAAGGTAATGTTGTACGGCATCACATCCTACGCAGCTTTCAAAGAAAAGTTAGCAATTTACGAAAGCATAAAGAACAATAGTAAGAAACGTGAAGATTTGGGTGCGAAGTCGGAATGTAAAAGCAGGGATAAAGTGGTGAAACATTGTTTTAAGTGCGGTGAGAAAGATCATTTGGCAGCTTCCTGCAAGAAAGGGGTGAAATGTTTTAGGTGCAATTTATATGGACATATTGGTTCAGAATGTAAGGTTATGCAGCAAGGTAAAAATGGCGGCTTCGTCGGGAACGACAACAAGAAATCAATGTTCGCGAGGTTGGTATCTCCGGACAGTGTAGGCGACGCAAGCGCCAGTTCGTGCGCTACGGCTGAGGACTGCAACGCAACGGATTTATCGTGCGAGGTTGGCAATGCTGTGCGGATGACAGATGACAAATGTCAAAATGTTATGAACGTAAATAATAACCTAAAAGTGAACAAGTCGATTAAAATGTTAAAAATAAGTGGAATAAACGTTGAAACTTTAATAGATTCGGGCAGCGACCTTAATTTAATTTCAGAGGAACTATTTTCACAGTTGAATATTAGTGACATTAGGCAGTATAATAAGGAAACAGTCATATTGTCGGGACTGGCTTCCTCCAGAGTTTGTGCTGTCGGGAATTTTAATGTGGAACTGGAAATCGATGGATGGTGCATAAGTATGTGTTTCTACATTGTGCCACAAGGTGCAATACCCTACCAGGTAATTCTAGGGCAACCATTTTTGTGTAATACTATAACAATATTTGACAAGGGAATGGTCAACATCATACCATCTAGTAGTGATAATCTATACCTGTCTTGTTTATTAAGTGAAGTAGGGCAACCAGAGTGTAGTATGAACCCATCAGTTCAGTCGTTAGTTGAGGGATACAACCCAATTAAAATAAAGGAGGCACCGATAAAATTGAAGATAGTTTTGAAAGATGAAATTCCTATAGTTCAACGTCCCCGAAGATTTGCTTTGAAGGAAGAAGAGATAGTTAAAGATCAGATTAATAACTGGCTACAGAATGGTATAATAAGGCCTAGTTTTTCTGAATATAGTAGTCCGTTAGTTTTAGTTAAAAAGAAGGATGGTAGTACAAGAGTGTGCGTAGATTATAGAAAGATTAACCAAAAAATTACAAAAGATGAATACCCATTACCAGTGATCGATGATCACATTGATAAGTTGAGTAGGGCGTTAGTATTTAGTACTTTAGATTTAAAAAATGGTTTTTTCCATTTACCTATAGAAGAAGGGTCAATCAAGTATACAGCCTTTGTGACGAGTAGTCCCGAGGGCCAGTATGAATTTTTGAAGGCACCATTTGGTCTTTCAATATGCCCAAAGTATTTCACGAGGTTTATCAACATCATATTTAGGGAACTTATTGCAAAAGGGATTGTGTTAATATTTATTGATGATGTCATTATTCCGTCGGCAGATGATGATGAGGGAACCCAGAGGTTAAAAATGGTTTTAGATGTAGCTTCTGAGTATGGACTTGAGATCAACTGGAAGAAGACCCAGCTGTTGCAGCGAAGAGTAGAGTATCTAGGTCATGTCATTGAGAATGGAACAGTGAAACCTTCCACAGAGAAGACTGAAGCGGTTATGAAGTTTCCGGAGCCAAAAACCATAAAACAAGTACACAGCTTTGTTGGATTAACATCATATTTTCGTAAGTACATTCAAAATTATGCTTTGATAGCAAAACCTCTCACTGACCTGTTGAAAAAAGAAACAAATTTTTATTTTGGAGAAGAACAAAGAAGAGCATTTCAGAGTTTAAAAGTTAAGTTAAGTAGCGAACCAGTATTAAAGATTTTTGAAGTAGGATTAAACACAGAATTTCACACAGACGTGTCGAAATATGGTTATGCAGCTATTTTATTACAGAGGGACAGCGATGATGGTAAAATGCATCCAGTACATTACATGAGTAGGAAGACAAATGAAGTTGAGCAGAGAAATTATAATAGTTATGAACTAGAAGCGTTGGCAGTAATAGAGGGTGTTCGGAAATTCAGGAAGTATTTGTTCGGCATTCATTTTAAAATTGTAACTGATTGTTCAGCTTTTCAGAAGACATTATACAAGAAGGAGATTTCAGCGAAGGTAGCAAGATGGATATTATTTTTACAAGATTTTGATTATGAAGTGGAGCATAGAGCAGGAAAGAAATTGCAGCATACTGATTCATTAAGTAGAAACCCTTACATTGGTGTGATTCAAACAGAATTACATGCAAGAATAAGTAAGGCACAGAAGGAAGATGATACACTGAATGTTATAAGAGAAATACTAAAAGAAAAAGAGTACAAAGATTATTACATAGAAAACGATTTGATTTACAAAGGAATAGATAAGAAGTTAGTATTACCTGAGATTATGGATTTAGAAATTATTAGAAAAGCACATGATATAGGACATTTTGGAATAAAGAAGACCATGGAAGTATTAGAAAGAGACTATTACATCAAAGACTTAAATAAGAAGATAAATAAAATAATTTTAGCATGTGTTCCATGCATTTTAGCTAGTAAGAAGGAGGGTAAGCAGGAGGGATTTTTATATCCAATAGGAAAAGGTGAGTTACCATTTGAGACGTTACATTGTGATCATTTAGGTCCATTGGATGCTATGAAGAAGATGTATAATTATATTCTCACAGTGATTGATGGCTATACTAAATTTGTTTGGATATACCCTACCAAGACATTGACATCAAAAGAAACTGTAGAAAAACTTAAAATACATCAGAAAGATTATGGAAACCCAAGTAGAATCATAACAGATAGAGGTACAGCTTTTACAGGAAAAGAATTTGTTGAGTATTGTCAAGAAGAAGGAATTGAACAGCATAAGATCACCACAGGTATGCCTAGAGGAAATGGACAGGCTGAGCGAATGAATAGGATAATTATATCAGTGTTAACTAAGATGTGCATCGAAGAACCTTGGCATTGGTACAAATTTGTAAGTAGACTTCAAAGAGCGATCAATAGTACTTATCAAAGGTCAATCAAGACTTCACCTTTTGAATTATTGACAGGAACCAGGTTGAGACAGAGAGAAGACATGCAAATTATAGATTGGTTAGACGAAGAAAGCAGACAAGACTACAATGACAAGCGTGATACACTAAGAAGAGAAGCAAAAGAACAAACTTTGAAAATACAAGAGGAGAACAGACGAACCTATAATAGAAAAAGAAAAGAAGCACAAAATTATGATATAGGAGATATTGTGGCTATTCAGAGAACACAGTACGGAAATGCCATGACGTTAAAACCAAAGTTTTTAGGACCATATAAAATATCACAAAAAGTAGGTAAAGATCGGTATTATGTAGAAAAAATTGATAATAATAAAGAAGGACCTAAACAGACTACTTCAGGTGTAGATTTCATGAAAAAATGGCCATGATGTACCTAACCCAGGTTGTTGTAATTATATTTGTTGTGACTATACATAGTCAGTACCTACATAAAAGTCGCATTTAACTAAGTTGTACGTTGCGATCATTAAGATCAGTAATGCTGTCAAGTTGAAGTAAAAATAAATACCTAGTCTTAAGGATGTGTAAAATATTATGTTCTTAAAGTTGTCATATTTAAAATAATAAGTTACTATTTAGTTAAGGAGTTTGTTTTTTTTTGTTTAAAGTAGTAGTTAATTTTGAAGATTTATATTTTTGTAAGAGGAAGATTTTTTTTGTTTAGTTTTAGTTTTCATAAGCGGTATGGAAGATGATAGAATGAATGTTTTTTTTTTAGGTTGATTTAAAAATAAACATGGTGTCAATTAGGCACACTGTCCACTTCTATAGTAAGATCTCATTTTACTGAGACTGTTGAGGAAAAATTTTGTTGAATAGTTCTATGAGTAATTGTTGACTTCATTACATATTATTTCAGTAGGTGATAGCAAGTCATGTAAGACGTACTCAGTATTGTAAATTCTGTAGGATATGGTCCGATAGTTCAGGTAAAACCATATTATATTGTACATAGTTTAAAGCCTTCAGCCTGAGGTCAGACTGATAGCAGAATGGCCGAGTTGTAGGAACGTAATTTGGAGAAAAATAAACTTCAAGAAACGGAACGCAGCGAGAGGGGAGAGAGGGAGAGGAAGGTGTGTGAAGTTAAAGATGTAAAACGGAGAAAAGTTGATTAAAATATAGTTAAAGTGTTTTCAAGCGAAATTATTGTTTTATTAAGCCCCGATTTCCCACATTTATATGGATCCTTTTTGGTGCATTTCATAATTTAAAACAGGAACTGTCAATCAAATTCGAGTAAAAGATGAAAATCAGCTGTCAATATTTTCCCTATAAAAACATAAGACGCATTGAAGACATTATTAGTGCTACTGTTTCCCTACTACTGATTAAAACCAACGTTATTATGGAGCGGCGACGTCATTTAAGCAGGGAAGAAATGATCAGAGCCGTGGGAATGATAGAAGCTGGTTCCCGGCAACGTACTGTGGCTTTAGCTCTGAATACAAGTCAGAGTGTTATCAGTCGACTTTGGACACGTTACCGAACCACTGGTACCGTGGCTGAGCGCCATGGAGGACGGTATCGCTGCACCACACGGAGACAAGACCGATACATTCAAATCACAGCTCGAAGAACTCCAACAATAACCGCCATGATGTTAGCCGTGAGCCTTCATCGCTCTTCAGGGAACTTAATTAGCGACCAAACAGTCAGAAACCGCTTGCATGAAGTGAACCTTCATTCCCGAAGACCGCTACGGGTACCACCTATAGCAATGCACAATCGTAGGACTCGATATCAATGGGCTCTTGAACACAGAAATTGGACAGAAGAACAATGGCGTTTCGTGTGCTTTTCTGATGAGTCTCGTTTTGGTATGAGGCCGGATACAAGACGTATACGACACTGGAGAACCCCTGGACGCCAACAGCGATTAAAATCCTGCCAGGAAGTCCATCCTTATAGTGGTGGAACCATCATGGTATGGGCGGGTATTTCGATCGGCGGAAGAACTGAGTTGATTTGGATCAGAGGCAACCTCAACGCTCAAATTTATGCTGAGACGGTTGTATCAGACGTCATCGTTCCTCTACAAGTGCATATCGGTCCCTTATTTCAGTTAATGCATGATAATGCACGACCGCACACCGCAAGAGTTGTAAGACAGACTCTCGCCGCAGCTAACATCAATGTCCTGCCCTGGCCTGCTCAGTCGCCAGACTTGAACCCGATTGAGCATGCATGGGATATTCTTCAGAGAAGAGCTCTGCCGAATATGGAGGGTATCCAGTCGCAAGAAGACCTTTTTTTGTTGTTGCAACGAACATGGGCGGCCATTCCACAGCGTGATTTGGATGAACTCATTTTGAGTATGCCAAACCGATGTTCTTGTGTTGTTAGTGTTCGCGGTAGAAACACGGATTATTAATTGTTTAAGTTACCCAATAAAATTAAAAAAAAAACTGTTATTTCAGTCTTTTTTTCGAACTTTAATGTTAGTGGTTCAAATGTCAAAAATCCCTTTATTAGGAAAATGGCAATTTTTTTTACTAATGCAAAGGTGACTTGGTTTATCGTTACTGTAGACAAACGAAAACATTTTATTTGATCAATCCTTAAAGAAAATTTTAATGAATATCAATCAGGAGAAAAGTTATTGCAAAAATATATGTTGATCCCTAGACACTTTTGATGTGTGTAGCTCTGTTTGGAGCATCATTAACCTATTACGTTACAGCCCCTAGAACAGAGCGTCCTAGACCTCCACTGTTGAAGATGGGCCTTCCAGAATTTATCCCTTTCAGCACGGCAAAAATATTTTGGATATTGAAGGGCTTATTAATAACTTTAAGATCATTGAGGTCTAAAATATCTTATATAAATAGTGAAAAAAATCCTCCCCTAGGGAATTATACAACCTCCTTTGCATATTCGAGTTGTTGTCGTATTATAGTTTACTAGTCCTAACAATTTAATAGAGGTAATTACAAATTAGCTAGATGATTACATGAACTCCTCCTATCGAGGAAGTTTCAGAGCGGCCAAACAGAATTTGGCGACACGGCTAGATTCATCTTGTAATAATGCACGCTTGGCATAGTCCGTGCTGAAAGGGATATATCTGGAGAATTTGGCCTACACTCGCCACGCTGGCCAGACGGCTTGGGGAGGATATGATGTCAATTTTTATTGACAATTTATTAACAATTCCACAAGTTGGTATTAGTGGTACCGGGACCGACGGCTTAACGTGCTCTTCGAGGCACGGGAACGGTGGTGTTGTAAATTTAGGACAAATGTACGTAAGAAAAGTGCATTTCTCATTGGTACATGCCAGGTGGGTTTGAACCGCCCTTTGTAGGATTTAAGGAACGCGTTCTTACAACTGAGCCGCCTTTAACCTATTTATATTAATATGTTATTCTGTTTATTTAGCCATAACAGTCCCTAGAACACAGCGACCTAGAGCTCTACTGTTGGAGATGGGCCTTCTAGAACATATATCTGGAGAATTTGGCGAGGATCTGATGTATTTTTTTAATGATAATCTATTACCGATTCCACAAGTTGGTATTAGTGGATCCGGAACCGACGGCTTAACCTGCTCTCTGAAGCACGGAAACGACGATGTTGTAAATCTATGACAAATGTAGGTAAGAATAGTGTATTTCTCATTGGTAAATGCCGGGTTTGAACCGACCGAGACGTGAACTTTGTAGGATTTTAAGGAAAGCGTTCTTACAACCGAGCCACCACCACGCCATATTTAGTTTATTAACCCGCAACCGTTAAATTTTTAAAACAATTGCTGATGAATGAAATAATAGTGAAGGCAAAGGAGTCTAGCCCAAACAGCCATGAAGTTGAAGCAATAGTGCGTAATTTCAGTCTGGCAAATAAGTTCGTTTCCGATAACATTATTTTTTAATATTATAGTAAACACTACGTACTTTAATACTACCGCCTTTACATCCAGTTTCTAAACATATTTTTTTACATTTTGGTTCTCAACATTTTTCTCCCATTTCGTCTATTGTCCCCACAATTGTCCCCAGTCTGCTGGGATAAGGAAGTATCCAGCGTTCATGCCGATAAATCCACTAAAATATAACCACATGTTTCGGGATCAAGCTTAAATTGGCGTTATACCCAGTCAAGCTGGCATAGTATTGGCAGACTTAAGTGTTTGGTTCCAGTTGTTAACATTCGTGGACCTTGCGCGCCACTTACCATCAGGTGGGCGCAAGGTCACTTGTCAAGCTAGAATAAAAAAATAAAATGTTTCCAAATTGCTTTAGGTACTCAAATACAAGAGTCATCCCTTGCTTTTTTCAAACTAAATGTCTGGCAATTATATTCTTAAAATACACTAATGTAGGTTGATAACATTTTCATGTTATCCCCTATCATAATATCTAAGTACATATATGCAAGTAACACCTGAATTACAATTAAGTATTGAAACAAAAAAAGTTTTATTCGATTTTATTGTTTGATGATTTTCGTAAAGTACCAAATCCAATTCCCAGTCGGAAGTTACACAAAAGGTATGACTTTTCAATTTGTGTTTTTTCTCCAAAAGCCATCAGTCACCGACGTCCTCGCTTATCACGACGGGTCTAGTAACGCGACGTGCTGAGATTTCTGACCTAAATTATATTGTACGACTGACTAAGCATTAACAATCGAAACTGCACCGAGATAGACGGCTAATCTGAAGACACTGGTAGGGGTTAAATGAGGGCGGTAATCACTAATTTATTTATTTATTAAAATACTTTATTGCACTTATATACCGCATTCTTATTTATATATTACTTCAATCTTATTTATTTATTTTGTTTATTTTTCATTTTAGAAAACCAACAGTTGACTATTGTATAGTATTGTATTGTATTAAACAGTAAATTCCCTAAGAACTATTAAAGGTTTTCACATATAAAAATTAAATTAAATTAATCAAATTAACAAGCAAAGGAAGAAAACATCGCTACAGAAGAATAATAACAATATAGGTGAAACACAAGTTACTTAAACTAATAAACATTATACAAGGATTTAATTATAATTGATGCCTGCAATTGACCGATTCAACATACCGAAGCGTTAACTGCCGTCTAATGTCTGCAGCCTTGGAATTAAATAAATCAATGCTTCTGCAAGGTCATTGAAATCATTTGTCATATATTTACAACACTACCGTTCCCGTGCCTCGGAGAGCACGTTAAGCCGTCGGTCCCGGTTCCACTAATACCAACTTGTGAAATCGTTAATACATTGTCATTAAAAGTTGTCATCGTATCCTCGCCAACCCGTCTGGCCAGCATGTAGACCAAATTCTCCAGATATATGTTCTGGAAGGCCCATCTCCAACAGTGGAGGTCAAGGACGCTGTGTTTTAATAATTGTGATGATGACGATGATGACATACATGCTGAGTTTATCAGCACGAACGGTGGATTGCAAATTGCCACCATCAGTCCGGCTACCATTTTTTTGTTCTTATACCTTGTTTTTTGTTCTCTTCTCCCGATGGATGATGAATGAGATGATAGGGAAGGCAAAGGGTCTAGCCCATACAGCCAAGTCCGACGTAATTTATATAATATTTTTTTTATGAGTTAATGAGGTAATCATCAAATTCCAGATGCTGCAGAATTTGATGCTTTTCTTGGAATCACTCGCTGCATTATAGCTCATACACGTCGGGTAAAATATGGGAGTCCACAGCGCGGGAATACCGCAAAAAATAAACTGCAACTTGAATGCAATTTAAAGTCCAATTTATCGTTTTCCATAATTATTCACATTGTAGCACATTATTATACAAAACAACACCACTTTTGACCAATAATATCCACAGTAAATTAATTTACAAAACAAAAACTTGCACTTGACATGTCCGAGCAAAATGGCGCGAAGGACTCTCATGTATACCTTGAGTTTTTGACAGTTTTATTCTTTGAGTGTAGTGACGTGCCGAGACGTCTCTCCGTCTGACAGCTGGAAGGAATAATTAAGTGAAGGATCTAGAAGTATGTAAGACAATGTAAAATAAAGTCAGATCTCGCAAAACACATTTATCTGAAATTTCAATAGAACTACTGTTCCAATTGTTCATGTTCGCTAAATTTACATAAGTGCCATCTAAATCTCTGCTGTCGTCACTGACCGCCCTTTAGTTCACGTTAACAGGTCATAATCGGCACGGTTTATGACTTATGGCTCAACCACCACATCGTAAAGTAACATTGTTTCCAAATACCCAGTCAGAACGTTCAAACGATTTATTGAGAGATTTAAAAGAACTCGTTCACTGTAAAGTCTAGTTTTTTTTTTTCATAAAATCACAGATTATTATATTAAACACTAGCTGTTTTACCCGGCTTTGCCCGTGTAAATGCCGACACGAAATTTCGTTGCGCATTATTTTGATTTTTCTATATCATTCATTTAATTTGCATACTATAAGAAGAAAAAAATATCTTCATTAAATGCTCAATCCAACTAACGTATTTAAATGATAAGAATTAATACCGTATTTGTGAAATAGCTTTCCAATTACAGCTTTGTAATTGACCATTTTAAGTATTAAAATGGTCAATAAACTGCATCCGTGGATATAGACTCGGAGGTACTGGGTTCGATTCTTGGTCGGGACACAAATATATGTATTAATGTAAATAAATACTTAGTGTATGTATATAATATATTGTTTTGTGTATGTATATATATTGTATTGTATGTATTATTGTGTGTATGTATGTATGTGTTTATGTGTGTATATAATTAACATATTGTTTATTGCTTACAATGTGATCGTTCACTTTAAATGCTTTATCTGTCCCTAAGGTTGGCTGTCAGAGAATGTCTAGCGGCATTAAGCCCGCCCCTTGTAATAGTGCAATAAAGTTTTAAATAAAATAAATAAATACATTTAATTAATTAACATTAAATAAACGTTTTTCATTATTAATGATTATGACATTTTACCGCCTTGACTGTTTCAACCCTGTATTTAATTTTGCTAATTGCTATAATTACAAAAAAAATGTAGCCCGAAAAACGGAGTAACAAGTAAAATACAGGCATCTGTATTCTACCCAAAGAACTGTGTCACTTGCCTTGAGTTATATTCGTTCAGTTTCTTCTTGCGTTTCGCAACCATCAACACAAGTAAAAAGCACCTTTCACCGTTTACTTTTGAGACGTATCATGGCGTTGAAAGGGATGGTGCTGTGAGATCTTTTTAAATCTTACTTTTGACGTCGAATCTTAGAAAGTGGGTCGACTCATTAACATAAAGATGGGCTATCAAGCCGCGACCCACGACGTACACGCTTCACTTTATTAACCGTTCTCTGTCGTAGACGTGGGTTTTTGCTAGTGTTACCCAAAGCAAGACCAAGATATCACAATAATCCTATTCATTACAGCCCCTAGAACACAGCACAATATTTCGCACGCAATATGTTTATGTATGTTTATTTGTGTATATGTTCATAATACTTGCATGTAGTTTATGTAATTGCTTGGTATGTAGTATATATAAATTATACTATTATTATTAGATTGATGCACCCTGCCCATAATCTTTCACCATCCCAAAGGTTAGTTGTCAAAGAATATCTTAAATGCATTAAACTCGCCTATGTACCTAATTTTAAGTTTTGATGCAATAAAGAATTTAAGATAATATAAATAAATATATTCGTAACCTTTAACATGATGTTTTATTCGTCAATACGTACAGTATTCCCAAATTAATAATGCGCATGCAGATCTTCGCTAATTGTCGTATTCCCGGAAACACCCGAATCATTGAATCGTAAGAGCACTAAACAATGCACTTGCATTTTGCACCTTGTTCCAAAGAATTAGAAGTCAATATCATGAGTACACAATCGAAAACAATTCGGGCAGTGTTTTTTTGTTTTTGTTTTTTTGGCGGTGACTGCACGTGTTCTCTCTGTGTGGAATTATATAGAGCTGCTATTACACAACCTTCTTGGTTTTGTTTTCAAAGGTGAATTTAATTTCAACTTTAATTATCTTATTTAAATAGTTTATTTGACAATTGCTTGTCTGTCTGACACAGGCAGAGATTTTATATTTAAAGGAGGTCACTACAGTACTATAAAATTTTCGAAGTAAATCAATCCAACAAAGATTGTAGCATATTCTCAATCGTGTTTTATCGGTTTTCCTCGCTATTTACTTCGAATCAAATTTCGTTACTGATAAATCAATATTTATCTCTTTTAGCACAAAACACATAATTCTACTAAATTATGCATGAAGAAAATGCACTTAACCACTCTATATACATATCGTCTTCCGACGCTCGGGAAATACGACCGTTGCCGAACAGTGACGAAGATTTCTATGCGCATTATCACTTTGGGAGAGCTGTACAACTTTGTCAGTATTACATTGGTTTTGGAGATATTTCAATTCATCTACTGTAAGGGTCCAATCAATAATAAACCCTAAAAAAACACAGACACGATAATAACCGTAATGCCAGAAAAAATATCTCTAATACAAATACAAATCTTTTATTTATAAGAATATTGATTCGTTATGGTGAACCCTGTCTCCTGCATGAGCTGAGCTGTATAACAGGAGCCAGTGTCTTCCAATAATGAACATACAATTTAGAAGATGAGAGAATCTCTATATTAATAAATTTAAAACAAATGCAGCGCTAAATCCTTGCAAGACCAGGATTCAGCTTGGTATTGGCCTTGCTGTCATTACGATGGTGTTGGTCTTGCTTTACCAAGATTGGGCTACACTTTTTTTTTTTATTTTATTTTTTATACTAGCACGACATGTGACCTTGGGCCCACCTGATGGTAAGTGGCACGCAAGGTCCATGAATGTTAACAACTGATATCAGACACTCATAACTGCCATCAGTCCCTAACACTATGCCGGCTTGACTAGATGCTTTTTCACACTTCGCTTGAAGGACTCCAAGTTATAGGAAAGTGGAAACACAGAGGCTGGTAGAGCATTCCACATCTTTATCGTACGACAGATGTATGAGTCGCCAAATTTATACGTACGCGAAGGGATGGTGACTACGGTATGTGGGTGCATATTTTGACCTGTGCGTGTGGTTCGGTTGCGGAATGGAGAGGGAGGGATTAGGTTATAGTTCTTCGGAGCACTCACCATAGTATAGCCGGTAGAACACGCTCAGTAGCTTACATCTCGGCGAAGCTGCAGGGATTCGAGAGTTCCAGATATAAAACGTCTGTCGAACAATAAAGATGTGGAATGCTCTTCCAGCTTCTGTGTTTCTACTTTACTATAACCTGGAGTCCTTCAGGCGAAGTGTGAAAAAGCATCTAGTCAAGCCGGCACAGTGTTAGGAACTGATGTGTGACTTTATGTCGCAAAGTTAATATTTCGTCCACAAAATGTATGTCTACGCCTCTCCATAAACTAGGAGTCTCCATAAATAATGTAGACATTGCGGCTAGGGATTACTGAAGGAAAAACAGTCTGGACTGGATTTGGCAGTTCATAACTTTGGGACATACTCGTAGTTACTATTTATTGTTGCAAATTGAATAACTATTACTATGTGATTTGCTTGCGTGGATTTTGGTAAACAATAAACAATTTATTTATTTTTACCCAGAGCCGTTGCATAGTCTGCCGCACGCCTTAAACGCAACAAGTACGCGGAGATCATAATAAATCACCACATTTACAGGCGAAACGATGAGTCCATGGTCTGAGGAGGCTCTGGCGTTCTCTTGTGAGCTTAGGAAAAAACTCCGCGTTGGCGATGGATCTATCGCAGATTCTCAGCCTGATGAGTAAAACGGGCTCCAGAGTAGAGACAACGGACGATGCAGAGTAGGACATAGAAAGGATAGTTAATATAAATCTTTTTGTTTATTAATTTGTATATTTTTGTATGTTTTGTATATTTCACCTATATAACAATCGTTATATTTTGGTATGTCAGTTAACAAAATTTAAAATAATAATAATAATGCTTTTAATACCATGCATCGTAGACAAAGGAGCATTAGGAACACAATACAGCAGAAGACATAAGACCACAAAGCTATACAACTATTTAACCGAATTTTCCGACAAAAGCATGTCAATAAATTCTGACAGGTTGTAAAAAGCATTATTTTGGAAAAAGAGTTTCAATTTTGTTTTAAATTCACTTGGTTGCAGTCTAGTTATAATCTCAGTTTATTGTATAATGTAATTTTCAACGGCAAACCTTGTTTAAACGTTTTTCTCAACCTGGTTTGCCTTATATAGATTTCATTCTTGTTTCTTAGGTTATACTTAGTCAAACTAGAGTTTTTTGGAAGTTCATTAGCTTTCGCATGAACCTCCTGTAAGCAACTATATACATACAGAGACGTGACTGTCATAATCTTGGCATCAACAAAATAATTTCTTACTGTTGTTATGGTTTTTAAATTAAACAATATTCTAATTGATCTTGAAAAAATATTAAACCTGCAAGACGCTTCGAATGATACGTGTCTCGAATCTGATGGAAGATGGAGCCGTTTCTTCCCCATAGTCATTTTAAAACTAAAATCATAAACTTCGTATATTATTGCTGACCGTAAGAAAGGCCTCATAAAAACAAATGGGCCGCAGTAAGCTGCAGTCTATGCCTCCACACTGTTTATGTTAATGCAACTATGACCTCGGATAAAGAAACCGGCTTCCGGAACAGCGAGCCAATATCTAGAGCAAGCCTATGATATATTTTTTTAACCTATGTTAAAACTGGGCTTATAAACCCGCCCTTTTTTCTGCTTAAATATAACTTTTTGTTTAATAGTTCGGTTAGAACCGTTAATTAATATATTTTTTTATAACTGCCTCCGGAATCTAATAAATCCGTGGATTCAGACGCCTAGATACTTGGATTCTTGGTCGGGACACAATAATTTATTAAATTTATTGTTGTTTTTTTTTTCAGTTGGCAAGTAAATGGTAATTTTACACAAACACTTTTTTTGATGCCATTCAATCGTGTTTCTTATAACGATCAAAGTCTCTATTGAACCGACTGACGACAAATCGCAAAAACATATTCCCATACATTTTGTACGGAAGAACGATTAATCAACTCGAAATAAGTGTAAGTCCTTCGTAAGCGTTCTGTAGGAGTTTTAGGTATGCTGCTACAAAGATTTGGAATAACTTGCCACCACCTCTGCGCGACGACGTACAGTCGGTGGCGGCTCTTAAAAATAAATATTGAATGTCATTGTTGGCATCTTAACTGCTACTGTAGCAGTATGCATGCTCAATACTTTATAGTTAATTATTGTGACGTTATATATCTTTCTTTTTTATGAGTTAATGAGGCAGAATTTGATGCTTTTATTGAAGTCAATCGCGACATTATAGCCCAAACACTTCGGGTAAAATATGGGAGTTGACAGCGCGGGAAAACCGCAAAAATAAACTGCGACTTGTGCCCCATATTTAAAGTTCGATTTATCATTTTCCATAATTATTCACATTGTAGCACATTATTCAACAAAACAACACCACTTTTGGCTAACAATATCCACAGTTAATTAATTTACAAAACAAAAACTTGCACTTGACATATCCGCGCAAAAAGAATGTTTTTTTTTACCCATAATGGAAAAGGCAAAAGGACTAATCCATACAGCCTTTATTTATTTATGAGACTCGTAAAGTTTTTTATAGAAGTTTTGTAGGCATTATTTTACAAAAGTTAACCGTGCTCCTCTCTTGGGGGAGTCATAGTAGATAAATCTTCACCTTTCAAGGTTATTAGGTAACCCCGGGGAACCACGAAAAAATACTTTTTAAGTTTTACTTTTGTAAACAACCTTTTATTGGTACTAATAAAATACCTCCAAAAAACTTCTACGCTATGATGAGTTCTTATTATTATTAAAATGATTTATTAGACTTTACTTAAAAGTTTGTACAAATGTATTAAAAATGGCGAATTTAAAACTTCTCCTTCTCTATCAGCTAACATTTCTATTAAGTCTTTTTTTTATTTAAGTCGTTCCAGTTTTTTGTTTTGAAAATTCATTTACTGCGGATATTGTTAGTCAAAAGTGGTGTTGTTTTGTTTAATAATGTGCTACAATGTGCTACAATTTTTTTGCGGTTATCCCGCGCTGTGCTATACCCGAAGTGTTTGTGCTATAATGCCGCGAATAACTCCAAGAAAAGCATTAAATTCTGCAACATCTTTAATTTGATGTTAACCTTATTAACTCATAAAAAAGAAAAATATATTACGTCAAACTTGGCTGTATGGGCTAGACCTTTTGCTTTCCCTATCATCTCACTCATCATCCACACAAACAACAAAAAAAAACGGAGTTCTTCGCGCCATTTTGCGTGGACATGTCAAGTGCAAAAAGAGGTATATGACTGTTAATGATAAAATTGATAAAAATTCCAGTTAGAAATATAATTCAAATGTTTAATAATGTGCTACAATGTGAATAATTATGTAAAACGATAAATTGGACTTTAAATATGGGGCACAAGTTGCTGTTTATTTTTTGCGGTTTTCTCGCGCTGTCAACTCCCATATTTTACCCGACGTGTTTGAGCTATGGTGCCGCGAGTGACTCCAAGAAAAGCATCAAATTCTGCAGCATCTGGAATTTGATGTTAACCTCATTAACTCATATTACGTCAGACTTGGCTATATGGGCTATACCCTTTGCTTTCCCTATCACCTCATTCATCATCCATCGAAAGAAGAGAACACAAACAACAAAAAAACACGATAGACAAGAAGTGAAATAGCGCCTTTACAGTTGTAGGGAGTTATAAACTTTATGGGCTTTAAATTCAAACATTGACTTACTAGCTGCTGACAGGGATTCGGTTGGAAATTGCACTACAGTCGTACCACTTTATCCGCGGGGTTTTTGATTAGATACCCCGTTATTGTGAGATGTCGTAAGATTTAGGCATTTGACACGACCCTCATGTGAGATTCTTTTACTTTAAAAATAGGTTCCGCATTGACGCATGACGGTCTTAAGGGCTCAACCCGGTTAGTGGTTCAAATGTTCAACTCACCGTTAGACCACAAGGCGCCTACGGACTAAAATACTATAATCGTATCACTTTACTGTTGGCCCTGTGTGCCATCTAAGTCTAACCCGTATTATAAGACATTTCCCTTCAGCTGTCAAACGATTATTAACTCAAGACCAAGATTGACCAGTACACTACGTCCAGGCGAGCAGGCTCAAGCGACTGTACCTAGACGAGGCAGGTGGCTTGTATCTTGACCAACGTGATGGATCCTAACAGAGGTCGGGCAGGAAGTCTATATTATATCTGCATTAAAACTCTTCAAGTTTATTTAGTATTGCACCTACCTTATGTACTTACTGCTGTCGTTGTCCCGAATGTTTGACCGTCATAGAATGTCTAGCGGCCTATGTACTTTGTGCAATTAAGTTTAAATAAATAAAAAGTCTAGGGTGAAGTGAAAAAAAATATTTTTAATTTTGTTCCTCCTGTATCACCAATAAATAATAAATAATAATAATAAATATTTCCAGACAGGTCACACATCGCCATATAGTTTCCGTGGTAAGCTACGAGGCTTGTGTTACGGAAACTAGATGGTTGATAAACTACATATTATACTTTTTTTTTTTTGTAATTATATACATATTATACATATAAACACCCAGACCGAGACAAATTATACAATGTACAACTTGCCCCCGGTGGGAATCGAACCCACGACCTCCGAGTTCACGGCAACGTTTGTTACCACTAGACCACGGAGGCGGTCACGGTCACAATGGATGATCGACATTCTTAGAGATATAAAAATAAAATTTCAAGTTCCTACGTTTACATGTTAAGGTGTTGCATTAAATTTAAAAGTTAAAGAAAATAACAAAATTTCGTTTAATAATCAGACTTTTTTACACTTGTCGTTACCGCTTAAATGAGGAAGTTTAAGAAAAATATGCAAAGAAGAACAAGTTAACCCTTTAAAGTAACGTGAGATATAAGTTTTACTACCTATATGTACGAGTATGTACCTATTAGGTACACAATAACATTGACGTGCAGGTACACGATAGACGTAAAAATTGTTTTTCTTTTCAAATTACCCTCATAGCGCGCCACCTCAAAATAAAGTCGTAGGGTTTTGATTTTTAGCATGAATAAAGCTTTTATGTACGGTCATCGGTTAATGACACAGGAAAAGTGAAATTCCAAAAAAAAAAAAAAAAACAAATTCACTCCACCCTAGTGGACATACATTCGATCGGTCAGACTTACAAGATCTTACCTAGAAGAGATAGCACGCAAAGGTGTCTTGGGCAACGTATAGGAAATGAGACAAACAACGTAATGTTGCAATCTAGTTTATTTAATTTTTTACAGCTTCTTAAATACTTTATTTATATTTACAGCGATAGCACACAGTTATAGTAAAATTTGCTAAATCATATAATTGTGACGGGTGCGTCATATAATCGAGAATACCAGGCATGTTAAGTCAGCTAAACAAAAGGAGATTTTACTGTACTTAATTTATTGGCCGTCCAGTTGTCGGTTCTAGATATGCAGTAAGTTGCTGATTGCTGCGAAACTTTTGAAAGAATCTTATTTAAACTTTATATAGTGGACGTTCTTATATTATATAAGTTAATGGTAAATACAGTCGGACCTTTTGGCCAGTGTTTAAATATTTATTTATTATTAGGATAGCCAATAGTGCTAACACAACACATTCAAAAGTTACTGTACCTATTATGGGCGACCGCCACATTTGTTTTTTTTATTTTTTTTTTATACTAGCACGACATGTGACCCTGCGCCCACCTGATGGTAAGTGGCGCGCAGGGTCCATGAATGTTAGCAACTGGAATCAGACCCTTATGTCCGACATCAGTCCCCAACACTATGCCGGCTTGACTAGATGCCTTTTCACACTTCGCTTGAAGGACTCCAGGTTATAGGAAAGTGGAAACACAACCTCTGTGTTTCCAGAGCATTTCACATCTTTATTGTGCGACAGATGTATGAGTCACCAAATTTATAGGTACGCGAAGGGATAGTGACTACGGTATGTGGGTGCATATTCTGACCTGTGCGTGTGGTTCGGTTGCGGAATGGAGAGGAAGGAACTAGGTTATAGAGCTCTTCAGAGCACTCACCATAGTATAGCCGGTAGAACACGCTCAGAGAAGCTACATCTCGGCGAAGCTACAGGGATTCGAGAGTTCCAGATATAGTGGCATCGTCCACAATTCGAACAGCTCGCCTCTGTAGGACATTGAGAGCATCTGTGAGGTACTTGGCTGAACCATCCCAAAGGTGTGAACAGTATTCCACGCATGATCTGATCTGTGCTTTGTACAGCAACAGTCTGATTGATGGCGGGAAAACCGCTTCACCTTGTTCAGTATTCCGAGCTTTTTTGACGCTGTTTTGGTGATGCTCTCAATGTAGTTCCGGTGGTTAAGGTCTGAGCGTATTTCCACCCCGAGGATGCTGAAGCTGGGCTGTAGATCCAGCGTGGTGCCCTGAAGAGTGGGGGGAGGAGAGAAGGGGGACTTCTTGGCCGTCAGCGCGCATGCCTGGGTCTTGTTGGCATTAAACTGAACAATATTTTGGACACCCCACAAATATATTTTATGAAGGGTTTCGTCCAGTTCTACCGTCATAATACGCCGTGATTACTATTACAGTAACCTTTATGACATATAAAACGTAATACTAATAAAAAATAAGGCCTAATAAAATTATACAAATACTAAAACTATTAAAGTAACTAAAATAGTATCGTGGAAAAAAAAAAAAAAAAGTTACCAACCTTTGTACAGGTTACGTTTTTTTTTTTTATTCTACAACATTTGAATGTGTTCCATGAATTTTAGCAACTAGAATCAGACACTCATGACTAACATCAGTCCCTAACACTATGCAGGCTTGACTGGGCATGACGGCAATTCGTGCCTAATCCCGAAACGTGTGGATAGACGTTACTGGGTTTATCGGCACAAACGGTGGATACTTCCCCGCCTCGGCAGACTGGGCAAATTACCACCATCAGTCCGCCTACCATCTATTTGTAGTTCTTGTTGATAGTATGAGCCATTTGCAATAATGTCAAATGCCATTTTTTACTTTCAAGGAGAACTTATATTGTAAGTTTGCCACGGTGATATTTAAATAACACCGCTTCAAACTGCCTCCGTGGTCTAGCGGTTAAGTCCGTGGATTTAGACTCGGAGGTACCGGGTTCGATTCCAGGTCGGGACACAAAAAATATTTATTAATGTCAATAAATACATTTAATTAACATTTAATTTATTTGTGATATTTCTCGAGTTTGGTACGCTGAAGACATCGACGAGCTTGCCACTTGTCATGATTGGCCTATAGTAAAGTTTGCTAAATGTGAATCCGCTTATTTATAAGCGTGGTTTCTGACCATCCCGAAATTTATTTTCGTTTTTTTATGGTTTTTAATTTCAGTTTTTAGTTTAATTTATAATTTAGTTTTTTTTAAATCATTAATAAATTAGTAAAACAACAACAAACAAACAAAACCAAAATATTTTATTTCTTTAAATTCAAGGTTAAATAGTACATTTAATGGGTTATTTTAATTTAATTGAATGATATGTATGTTTATTTACTTTTGTACAGATTTATTGAAGTAATATACAAACAGCATAAAATAGTTACAAAATAAATTAAAACTACTAAAAAGTAAAAATTAAAATAAATATAAACTAAACCTAATAAAAAATAAACTATAAGTAAAAAATGTCCTCTAGAGACGACCCTTCAGTGATAGTCCCAAGAAGACTGGCAACATTTCCCCTCTGTATAGCTAAGCTAATACGTTGGCAGAAATAATTGCCAGCCTTCCTATCTCCGGAATTTTCCGTTAGCCGTTTGGACAACTCCTTGGCCAGACGCTTGGCTGAGTGTCCCCATGGGCCCATCGTCTCGACCCCAAACGGCGCAAATTCGTAACTTGTACTGCGTAATTTGCGCAGCTTGAGGTTCTCAGCAGAAACCGCCGCACTCCCCGCGCTTGACGAGGTCGCCTGGATGTGTGATGGGGCTAATGTGTCTACACATGTCGCATCTCACACCAGGGACCTGCCAAGTTTCCACGGCCCAACGGTCATGCCGTCGGGTCTTTTGCCATCGCTCCGCGTAATCCCAGAGGGTTCTAGGATCGCGGGTACTCCAGCGGTGACAAAAGCCCTTCGAATGATGTCGTTCAAAGCAGCGTGACGAGGAATGCGGCCAGCACTTCTAGCGCAAGATAGCCCATGGTGTTGTCCGAGATGTTCCACGGGCTCTCCACACCGACACTGGTATGGGTGGACAGTCCGGGCTCCGAGACGAATGTATATATATTATGTGTTATAAGGGTTAGCTTTTCTATATATCTATAAGTATATATTTATATTTTCCTATCATATTTACCTTCCGAGACACGATAATAGTAACCTAAGCACGTTTAAAGGTGTTCCGAGACGCGCTTAAACTGTTTTGCCAAAGCTATGTGACGTCACAAATGACATTACTCCTCGCGCTTAGACTGCTCACGATATCGAGGTAGATAGATCGCTTTGAGCGCTGTCAGTTTTTTGTCATTATGTCGCGCGCCATTTTCAATTTATTTAATATTAGGTTTTCTTTTAAATTATTTAATATTGTAATTAGTTTAAACTGTTTGTATATTACTTTTAAAACAAATCTATGATTAATATTTAAGTAGGAAGAGAAAAAAAAGTCTGTAACGCGGCAAGTTATTTTAAAAGACCAAAATAAGTTAATAATATTAAACTTTACACATATAAAGATGAATAAAGCGAGAGATGTATATTTGTTAGTATTCATACTCGAAGATGTGGAATACGCAATTTAACTTCCATACATTAAAAAAAAAACTAACATTTTATGTATGAAAATGTGATTTAGACAGTTCCGAATTGATATCACGCTCTGAGCATCCAAATCGCGATATTTGATTCTGAACGTCGCGTCGGTCAGTGTCATATTCGTTCTAAGCGCTCTGAGCACGATTCGGAATAAGAGGTTAGTTAAATGTAATTTATAGTAAAGTACGAGAATTAGTATCAATTATTATACATTTTAGTTAACTCTTTGCTTTTTCGGTCGAGTCGCTTGAGTGTCTATATTTCTTAATACAGTATTTGGAACAGGCAATTTATGCATTGTATCTATAAACGATAAATCTCCAACCTCACAACATATGACTGCACCGCTCTGTGTGTAATCACTGTCTATATTAATGTCCCAATTATATTGCCTACAAACATTCGGACAAATAGGTTGTGAAGAAATTTCTGATGCAGGTACATTATCAGCAATAAAAGATATGCATGATTTAAGGTTTTCAGTACAAACTATTTTCCATATATATTTAGGTACTGGAATTCTATAGGTTTTTGAGTCAAAATATACATTAACCGCCTTGTTTTTCCCCGTTTTATTCGGTCCATTCAACTTCATCACTCCGTAAGTACCAGTTAATATTGTTAGCTTTTCATGAAGGTGTATAGCAAGGTTCCTTATCGCATTTTCTATACGAACCCAGTTTCTTTTATTAATATACCCCCACTGGGGTACGACGTTTACATAAAAATAAGTAGCATCCTGCATATAGTTGTAAACGAAATCTGCATCAGGAGCTAAATGTCCACGTTCCAAATAAGTGTTCTTTAGATAATTATTTGTGTCATTTTCGTTTAATCCAAGAATTGACATAAATTTGGCTAATTGTTCTTTTTGAGAATATAATTTATTCCAAGATAAACCATGAACATGTGATACACCAGAAGTCTTGAAAGTCGGTCTTGAATTATCTCTACTTCTTACATATGAACCTAAAATACATTTTTAAACATTAGAAAAGTCATCATTATTAGCTTGAATTATTAAATTATATTATTTTTGACAAGGCCTTTTCATCATCATCAGCCTATGTCTCTCCACTGCTGGATGTAGGCCTCTACCAAGGCTCGCCATTTCACACGATCTTTTGCCACACTCATCCAGCCCCCACCAGTGACCTTTTTCAGGTCATCCGTCCATCTGGCGGGGGGCCTTCCCACTTTACGTTTTTTTGTACGTGGTCTCCACTCCAGAACTCGTCTACTCCATCGATCATACAACTATACAACTTACTAATTTTGAAGGCTATGTCGGTAACTTTGGTTTTCTGACGGATGTCTACGTTTCGGACTCTATATATCAGAAAAATACCGAGCATAGCTCGCTGAGCGACCTTAAACTTGTGGACCAGACCCACTGTTAGTGTCCACGTTTCTGCTCCGTACGACAATACTGAAAGAACGCATTGGTTGAAAACTTTCGTTTTCAAACACTGTGGTATGTATGATAACAGGATGTGGCGTAACTTCCCGAATGCAGCCCATCCTAGTTGAATGCGCCTGTCAGCTTCTTTGCTGAAGTTGGCTAGGCCTAGTTGGATAGTCTGGCCAAGGTAGACGTATTTTTTGCACAACTTCGAGAGAGGCGTTGCCTACGCAAATTTGCCTTTTACAGCTGCATAAATTACCAAAGTTAAATGAATTGAATTTATACCGCGTAAAATTTATTAAAGATCAAATATTTTTATACTATAATCTAGAATAAAAATAACTAACAATATATTTATTTTAATTTATATTTAGTAATAAAATCTTAAGTTACGGTGCAGAGAAGTTTTCCTAAAAATATCGCCACTCATACTGAGCCTAATCAAATGGGTAACGAAAGGTCGACGGCCGCGCGGACTTTGGCTTACGTAAAAAAAGCCTTGAGATTCGAGTGGGGTAATCGCCCGGCCCGCCCTTTTACAGATGCAACCATTGTATTTAATTTTATTTAGTAAAGTTTGTTAATTTATATTTTGTTTTGTGTTGGTGTTACTCAATGTTGGTATACATTGACCCCTCTGTTCTGTTCCTTGCCTATAGTTCCATAACACTCTCCAGGCAGGACAACTAAAACTTTAAGGCGTATAATATACGCGTATATTGTGTACAACATGTTTTGTAAAATATTTACTTAACCGGATTCCGTACAATTAAGAAAATTGTCTGAACAAAGTCTTGTACAAGACGAATACTAAGATTAGGGTTAGTGTCGGTCTTGATTACATATCGCTAGTCTTGCTTTTTTGCAAGACCAAGACTAAGATTGGGCTACACTTTAATAGGTGGTAGGAGGACTGATGGTGGTAATATGCCCAGTCTGCCGGGACGGGGAAGTATCCACAGTTCTTGCCGATAAACCCAGTAAAGTGTATCCACACGTTTCGGGATCAGGCTCGAATTGCCGTCATGCCCAGTCAAGCTGACATAGTGTTGACTGATGTCAGTCATGAGTCTCTGATTCTAGTTGCTAACATTCATGGACCTCGCATGCCACTTACCATCAGGTGCGCGCAAGGTCACATGTTGTGCTAGTATTATAAAATAAAAAAACTAATTATAAATTCAAATTCAAAATCGTTTATTTGCTTTAAATGTGGTACATACAGTAATATGGTAAGTTGGCACATTTAGCTATTGTTAATTTAAATATTGACCGCCTCCGTGATCTAGTGGTAACAAACGTTGCCGTGAACTCGGGAGGTCGTGGGTTCGATTCCCACCGGGGGCAAGTTGTACATTGTATAATTTGTCTCAGTCTGGGTGCTTATATGTATAATATGTACGAGTATATATTTACAAAAAAAAAAGTATAATATGTTTATCAACCATCCCGTAACACAAGCCTCGTAGCTTACCACGGAAACTAGATGGCGCTGTGTGACCTGTCAGGAAATATTATATTTATGTTCTTATCTAGTAAGTCCATCATTACATAATTAAATTTAGGTCAATACATAATAATTTTATGTATGTATAAGTTAAAACTTACCACTTATAGCTTGTCCATTTAGCACATGTTTCGTGTAGATCGGGTTCATTGCTTTCTCATCAAAACATATTTCAAACAATTCTTTCCATTTAAAAGGAGTGTCAAATCTGAAACATTTTAATACTTATCTGTAATTATATTAAGTTTCCTTTTTTTTTCTCATTTGTTTTATAATTTTTCTGAATTTTTTAGCACAATTGTCGATAATAACAGCGTAGGTCTGTCTGTTCACTTACCCAACACTCTTTATATTCCATTGTTCATTTTTACCACATCTTTTGGTCTCGTCATTTCTGACACCAGTAGCAATAGCCTTCGGACAAGTAATTTGTGATATTGTAGTAATATATTTTTTGTTTAGTCGAAGAACCTCGACTTGAGTATTCTCTATACAGCCAATATTACAAACAGCAAGTTCCATTCCTTAAATAAAACATTTTTTCTTTATTTAAGCACACGCACGCGGTGGTGGCTCGGTTGTAAGAAACACGTTCCTTAAATCCTACTGAAGCGGCGCGCCCGACCTCTTTTGACAGACTATAACCTCCTTTTTGACTGACAATATTGGAGACTATTTTATTTGACAGATTGTTAGAATATGACGATCGACAGACGACTTTTTACTCAGACTTGACCAAGACGAAACAATTTTTATTTAATTTACACTTTTATTTATACTGAAGACGATACCAAATATGACGACAATATATTATGTACCAGACAGACGGTATATAAATTGGTCCTTCGTAATTATTTCCATAATCATGATAGCGAATGAATAAATAAATAAATAATAATAAATATTCCCAGACAGGTCACACAGCGCCATCTAATTTCCATGGTAAGCTACGAGGCTTGTGTTACGGAAACTAGATGGTTGATAAACTACATATTATACTTTTTTTTTTGTAAATATATACATATTATAAATACAAACACCCAGACCGAGACAAATTATACAATGTACAACTTGCCCCCGGTGGGAATCGAACCCACAACCTCCCGAGTTCACGGCAACGTTTGTTACCACTAGACCACGGAGGCGGTCAGCAAAGCAAATAACAGCAAAGAACAGCCTTCGTCATTACCAGATAAGTACTACCTACACTAATCGATGCTGCTGTAAAAGGTCGTTGTCATGGAAATAGTAATATTGTTTTTTCTTCGTATTTTTCCCGCCCCGCAATTTTGGCGGGAAAAGAGATCCAGCGTAAGGTGCAAGAATAAGAGGTGTGGAAAACTAGGATCACAAGGCTCCGGTGTGAATAAAGATATACTAATATATAATGAGATAGACTCAAGCAACACCCCCGTGGTTCCACAAAACAAATACGGAATGCACTCACCAAAAGCTGCAACCGCCAAGAAATGTCTTGCGAAATCTATGTCGCTCATCCGCCGGGCCCGGCTCTTCAAACACGAACAAATATTCACACCCCCTTAGGAGACCGCAAACTACTCCTGGTAGCTGATCTTCCACCACTTTTAGTACAATTAAAGTTAAATTTCACGCCAAGCCTTTTAGCTTCGACCAAAGGCGCGCAAAATCCGAATTGTCAGTGTTGCCACACTATTGTTAACCCAGTACCATAGATATAATACATGCATATAAATAAAATGTGTGTGTGTTACTAGTAATAAAACCTAAGCCCTATTCGGGTCCTTGCAAATACTTAACAATGGGGTGTATCACTAACTTTTTATCACGATAGATGGCGCATGATAGATGGTACCTAATATAACTGTCAGTTGCATAGAAAACTTGTATTTTTATTACGAAATTTAATATTTTCTGGATATTATGCCGAAGTGAGCAGCTTTTAAGTGTACAAATCGAGATTTCTAAGCGAAATCAAAGATATGGTGATCTCAAAATTGCCGTTCTATTAATAAAACATTTTTTCTTTTTAAAGACGGGGTGTACGCTTTTTAATTCGTATTTTAAGGTTACCGTTAATTAAAAAAAAAAAATTCTGTTATAAACATATAAAACTACGAAAACATTTTTAAAAAAATGATGCGATATAGGTGTAAAATAAGGTACCATTGCCGCTAGCGACATCTACAAAAAGCTTTACCTGATACACCCCATTATGGTATAATTATGTCAAAACAAAATAATATTTTCTACTACTAAACTAAAATTAAAATGTTCCTCCATATATACATACATACATATATATACATAAGGAAATTAACTAATTTATACATAAGAATAATTTAAAAAACAACTTTGCAAAGAATAAACTATTTGTTGTTCATGTGGGTTATGCCAACACTAACCTGGTGCTATGGTAACATTGTTTCCATTAGTGCAGACTGCCAATAATTGATCACCTTTTTCTAAAGTGATAGTTGGAGAATCAAGTTGATAAAGTTCTTTAGTTTGAAAATTAAGATAAATAGGTGTGATTCTTTCTTTACTATTATCAGGCAAATCTTCCCTGATTTTCCACTCGCATCTGCAAGCTAAAATAAAAAATAAAATAAAACTTTATTGCAAAATAAATATACATCACAATTTAGTTGTTATATAGGTAAGAGCATAAAATAAATCGTACATAGTAACGAAAACAGTTTAGCTGTGACATCTGAAATAGTCGGTGGCCGGTGTTTCAGATGTCATTATAGGAATTAGTACTTATAACATTTTATATTACTCTAGACCAGTGATTCCCAATGAGTTTTTGCTGCGTACCACTTCAAAAAAGACCTCAAACCTGTGTACCCATTACTAAAATATAATTAAATAACTTCAAACTAAACCTAATAAAAAATAAACTATAAATAAATAAAAATTCTCAAGAGATGTCCCATCGCAAATAGTCCCAAGGAGGCTGGCAACATTTCCTCTCTGTATAGCGAGGCTTTCTATATTGAGGCCAGATTTTTCCATCGCCGCTTGGACAACTCCTTGACCTGACGGTTTGCTAAGGTTCTCCATGGTCCCATCGTCTCGACCCCAAACAGCGCAATAATAATTATTATATATTTAGTAAATATTATTTTCCGAATACATATATAATTGATTATTTAAAAAAAAAATTAGAATAAATATATTTAAATATTATTTATTTAATGCTATATAAATATATAAAATATATTTGTTATAAATAATAAATGCTTAATGTGAGTCCGCTTCTTTATAAGGCAAAACGGTCGCGATGATGCTTTACTGTTTTATTATAAATACATAGTTGTAGTCGGCGTAACTCGATACGTGAGCATGATGTCATTTTCCGCGATATGCGGATGGAAACACTGGACGAATTCGTGCGTCGCTGGCCCAGGGAATGTTCGCACGGGCAGAGAGATCAAATATCGCACTTGTGAGAAATTTGACACCTCTGCACGGCAGACCTCACGACGCTTCACAACGCATGGCACGCGATTAGATAACCTAATCACGCTGACATTTCACGGCGTCCGCCACGCCCTCTCGTACTAATTAATTTATAATAATTACAATAATAATGGCAATATTTAAGCCAAAGGATCAGCATTGCCATTCAACGTGGCAATTCTGGCAGTATCCTTGGCACTTTGCCCATTGGCAGCAAATTGTAGGATTTTATTTTATTCTTTTTTTAATTGTATTTTTATTCGCAGCCAGCGTTCTTGCCACCATTCCACGCGGACGGGACTGATATCCCTATCCTTATTAATATTTTATTTTATATTTTGTAAATATTTTTTTTATATAAATGATAATTTTTAATTGTAGTAACTTATATGTTTTATAAGTTAAAGTTTTTAGTTTATTTAATAATTTAGTATTAAAAAATCATTATAAATTACAATTATAATTACTTACAATATTAAGAATGAAAGAAAAATAGTTTATTTGCGACATATCAATAAACACAACTTAAAGAAATAAAGCCTGGTGACAAATAGGGAATCAGCTCAGCATGGAGCTGCGACTCTGGGCCACAGCGCTGATTTTCGGCGAATCCCTTGTTAGGAGAGGTGGTAATAGATAAATATAGACATAGATATCGTCATGATCGTAGAACACTGACGGTTCTGCTATATTTAAAATTTTCATGGCGGCCATTTAAAGTTATTTCAACTGTATTTTTGTTTCTTCTTTTTTAAGTTAATACTAGTCTCATAATAAGGGCAAACCTTCTAGATTTCATTTTGGAACCCTTTCTAACATTTGCACTATAAATTACAAACCACAAATAATATAAAACTATGTATAAAATCAGATGTTTTTAACCAATTTATAATAATTCCTATTATTTGCTATCGAAATAATGCAAAATTATGTGTATTTTTTTAAATCCAACACTGTTCTACGATCATGACGATATAGTGTAGTGTATGCATAGCTGGGCATTAACTCGTTAATCCGTTAATCGTTAATTAACGAAGTTAACATTTTGATTAACGGGTTAACTTTTAAGTTAACTTTTAAAAATGTTAACGGACACGTTTACTTCCGTTAATATGCAGAAGTCCGTTAATCGTTAAGCCAATGCCACTATTTACCGCACGGCACCGCGGTGTGGCGCGAAAAACAGGTTCAGACAAGTATGAAACGACAACTGCCGGACGCGGCGGCGCGTGAGACAAAAACAAAACTAGATCTATGTTGCCGGCGCGTGCGTGTAAGAAAACTGCGAAGTACTAGCGCCAGTGCTTAGAGTGACGGTGTTGTGTTTGTTGTTATTATAAATTACTGTCAGTGATAATTTGCGTGTTAATAAAGAAGAGTGCAGTGTAATTAGTTAGATAGAAAAGTGTACTGTGCAGTGTAGTAATTAAAACTATATCATGGAAGACATGGAATCGGATTTTAGCGGTCCTGATGAGAATCCTTGGCCACATTTGACTGAGTATGTGGAATTTGTATCCAGATCGGGCTAGCAAATACTTTTTGCTTGTAAGCGTTGCTTGCCGAAAGACACCAAAATAAATCATATCAAGCCTAAATAATTTGAAACAAACATGTAAGAAGGGTACATGAGTCACAATACGTACAGTTTGAAGAGATTGTTAAGGCGGGCTCTAACCGAGGCAAGACAAAAAAGAGAACTCATTCTGACAATATTATATATTAACCTGTTAACTTCCAGAACCTAAACCAACAGGTTTTATAAGTTCACTAACGCAACGATATAAAAATGCAATTTTACTTTGAATATAAGCGTTTCTGACCACCTCGAAGGGATACTTTACTAGGTGGTAACGGACTACTATTTACTAGGTGGTATTTTGCCCAGTCTGTCGTTCGTGTTGATAAACCCAGTAAAGTGTCTCCACACGTTTCGGGATCAGGCCCAGTCAAGGACAGTGTTAGAGGCTGTGTGTCCGTCATGAGTGTCTGATTTCAGATGCTAACATTCATGGACCTCGCCCGCCACTTACTTAGTGTATAAGTAAATTAAAAAAAAAAAAAAAAGTCTCTTAATACTTACAAACGTCCTTTAGGAAAATAAGTACCAAAATAAATATTTTTATTCGTAAACTCATTTTTACTTAAATGTAATTACTTAAACTTGTACCTACACTACGCACTTCTATAGTTTTATCTTTATTCATTTAAATGAAACTATCTAGTTAGCCGGCGATGACTAAAGTACACAGTTTTATCAATCCCGTCTGGTATTTATAAGTCTACCGATAACTGATTAAATAAAAAGCTGTTTTTTATGGCAACTCATAACAAAGTCCCTGCGTGGTTGGATAAATGGCGTATGTCTATCAATGTCGGCAAAACTGCCGCATTGATGACATCCAGATGCCGACTGCCTCCACCACTGCAGCTTCGGGGACAGAACATCGAATGGACGCCGACCGTTAAATACCTGGGCTGCATCATTAACAGGACGTTAACAATGGGTGAAATGGCCTGCCACGCCGTCAATCAGGCAAAGGCGGCCCGAGCCATCTTACGTCCTGTTATGAATTCCAGATTGCCGCTCAGATTGAAGGTCCGGATCTACAAGATGTTCATCCGTTCCCGTCTTACCTACGCTGCGCCAGCCTGGCATGACCTTCTGGCCAAAACTAATAGGGACAAGATCCAAAGTCAGCAGAACATATCGCTCAGAGTGGTCTCCCGAGCACCATGGTTCGTGCGTAATTCCGTCATAGCTCGAGATCTGGAGATGCCTAGTATTGAGGAGTTTGTCGTTGGCCTGACTAGACGTATGTTCTATCGGGCCGACATCGGACACTTCAAGCATCTCCAGAATATCGCTCCGTGTTGCGCTCGGCCCCCCAACGGGAGACCACTTCCTAGAGAAATGCTCCTGGAGAAGAACTGAAGTAGCCGAACCCAGATACCCTGGGCTCGTGAGCCATACGGGCGCTGTTATACCAGTAACGATGCCCAGCACTAAAGGTGCATGAATTACCAGCGGGTGATTACTCGCTGAGATCCTGCCGGGGAGAACGGGGGAATGTCCCCATCCCCAACCCAGGCCAATTAGACATCCAGGCCTGGACGACTCCACTATCTGTCTATCATAACAAAGCACGAGCTGGGTGAATAATAAAAAAAAAACTTCATTTATTACTGGCAATAAACTTGTTTACTTTATTAATTGTACACACTCATGGACACTACAAAACTTAAAATGGCCAGTGAGAAGACATATGTCTATGCATGTGTGGGTAAGAGATGACAAGAATGGAGTATCGATCTTGCGACCGACAATAGGCTGGTTTAAAAAGGAGACCTCCTTTTTTATTTTGTTGCGCGATAATACGCTCACCATCCACAATTCTACTCCTCTTCCTACCCAAACAAATACTGTATGATTTCGTTAATGCTGTCTTGGAAGCTCTTTTCATAAATGTATTGACGGCAGACCTGCTTAGGCTCAATTCTTTCAATAAGCGGTGCAAGCTGAGTTTAACCGTTGAAAGAATATGTACAGATATATGAAAACGGATATTCAGCCACTTTAATTGAATACAATTTCATGACCGTTACAATGTATTCAGAAAAAATGAGTTGCTTATAATTTATTTAATATATAATCAATTTGTTTTCGTTTTTTAAGGTACCAAATTTATGCAATTTTTATGTTTCCTTTATAGTTCTATTAAAAAAGAAAAAATGTATAATTTTATTTTAGAAGTCATGTTTTTATGTTATATTTTGTAAATTTGTTAGTTTTTGTTACATATATTTTTTTTGTTTAACAGTAATAAGTTATTAATTTCTTCTTCTTTTTATATTGGTGAATGCTGTGACACCTAATTGGTACATATATTAGATAAGTTATAATTATACTATGTTATGTGTGTGATAATATATGTACTGCTGTGTGTACTATATAAATAAATACAAAATAGTGAGACATGATCAAACTTACATAGAGATAAATACATAGCTAATGCATAACTTAAGAAGACGATTAAGTTTATTCAGTAGCTCTTCGGTGAGATTGGGATAGCAGCTATCTGCGTAGTCTATAATAGGAAGCAATAGTGCGGTAACCAACGCTAGCTTTATTTATTTTATTTATTTATTCTATGGAGAACTATCGACAATACAATAAAAAATAAATAAAAAGAATTAGAAACAAAGTGTCACTAATAGTAACAATATATAAAAACAACAAGTACCTAAGATAATACAGCACTTACATATAATAAATAATAATAATAATAAATATTTCCAGACAGGTCACACAGTGCCATCTAGTTTCCGTGGTAAGCTACGAGGCTTGTGTTACGGAAACTAGATGGTTGATAAACTACATATTATACTTCTTTTTTTTTGTAAATATATACATATTATACATATAAACACCCAGACCGAGACAAATTATACAATGTACAACTTGCCCCCGGTGGGAATCGAACCCACGACCTCTCGAGTTCACGGCAACGTTTGTTACCACTAGACCACGGAGGCGGTCAAATATATACTTAATAACAGCATAAACAATACATACATGACAGAATAGACTGAAGATACGATACAATATACGAGAATAATATATTATAAATTAAAGAATAAACTGCCTCCGTGGTCTAGCGGTTAAGTCCTTATTTAGACTCGGAGGTACCGGGTTTAATTCCTGTTTGGGACACAAAAATATTTATTAATGTGGGTAAATACATTTAATTAATATTTAATTTATTTGTGATATTTCTCGAGTTTGGTACGCTGGAGACATCGACGAGCTTGTCACTTGTCATGATTGGCCTATAGTAAAGTTGGCTAAATGTGAATCCGCTTATTTATAAGCGTGGTTTCTGACCACCCCGAAAGGGATACGGTCGTGATGATACCTTTAAAGCATTATGATTGCCTAAATTATTTTTTAATTAATTTAAATTTATGCCTATATTAAAGGTCGTATTTAATTAAATTAATGGAGTGAACCCTGTCTGGAGCTATTTGACCGATTCGCCTCAAGAATTCCACCACTGAGATCACGGGAATAGAAACGTTCCAGGAGAATTCTAAATTATTTGGCCACAGTCAATTAAATTAACTTTACTTTTGGGCCAGTGCACATAGACTTTAAAACAAGCTGTGGCATTTTAAGCTTACTTACGTTTACTGTATGACCCGTGGATAGATCGATAATTCCATTTATTTCACAAAAATTAATACACTTTACAATACATAGGCTAATGTCTAAAAACAACGAGCGACGACGCGATGTCAAATTTTGTCTCACTTCCTTTATCACATAAGTAGTTTTATTCTATATGTATTATTGTGCATATATGTGTAACATATAATTTATGTAATTTAATAATTTGCGTATTTGTATATGTAATTGTCTATTGCAAGAGCCAGAAAGGGACTGACTGCAAATAAAACTTTGACCACGTTTGTAAAGGAAGGGCAAAGCACGAAAACTAAATGCAAGCCCACCTCGATCCTTGGCGCCGCATCAGACTGGAAAATTCTCATGGATACATTTGAACACCATTATAGGATCCCAGATGAACTAGCTGTATCAGCCTATAGGCCAGACATCTTAGTGTTTTCTCGGAACTTGAAAAAAGTTATCCTTATTGAACTTACCGTTCCGTGGGAATTAAATATTCCAAAAGACCACAACATGAAGTCGAATAAATATTATGATCTCACAGAAGAAATGTTTAGGAACGGGTTCAAGACTCAGCTTTACGCAGTGGAAGTTGGTGCAAGAGGAGTTCCAGCAAAATCTTTGCATCACTTACTGAAAAAATTGGGCCTAAGCAGGTCTGCCGTCAATACATTTATGGAACGAGCTTCCAAGACGGCATTAACGGAATCATACAGTATTTGGTTGGGTAGGGAGAGGAGTAGAATGGTGGATGGTGAGCGTATTATCGCAGAATAAAAAAAAGGAGGCCTCCTTTTTTTAAACCAGCCTATTGTCGGTCGCAAGCCCGAGACACCATTCTTCTCATCTCCTACCCACACACGATGGACCCGGCACCCGCACGGTGAATCCATGGAATGCTTAGAAATGTATCTTCTTCTTCTATTATTTTTATGTATTTGTTTTATAAATTGTGATTTTATATCTATTATTGCACCTACTAAACTGTCCTAATGTTCTAAAGGTTTGTCTGTCAGAGAATGCCTAGCAACATTAAGTCCGCCTATATATTTAATATTATTTTATTTGCTTGTATTATTTCTCACGCCGATTTCAAAGCCTTTTATCTACGTGTATTATCGATTGAAGCCAAATAGTCTACACTAATATTATAAAAAGGAAAGATTTGTATTTTTGTGTGTGTGTGTGTGTTTGTAATGAATAAACTCAAAAACTACTGTGCCTATTTCAAAAATTCTTTCACCATTAGAAAGCTACATTTACCCTGAGTAACATAGGCTATATTTATCGCTAAAAAATATTAGGGATCCTTACTAAAACTTTAGTAATGTAACCCAAGGTGTAAAAAAAATGCCATGAAACGACTTTCGTCGCGTGCGCTGCGGAAACTATTGATGATACAACAAAAGTATGTGCTACAATATTAAAGAACATATTAATATCTATAAAAAAACTTCCCGATACGATATGTCCAACTGTTGTCATTATGTCACAATAACCAATTTTACATTTTAAAAGTTGATAGAAATAATAGCGACAAAAATTATTTATAATATTTCTCATCCAAATAAATCAAATTGTTTACAAGATTGTTTCAAGTCATGTAGATCACTTTTTGAATTGTTCAAATCGGCTATTCCATTCAATAGATATTACGAATTTATTATATTAATAAAAAAATATAAAAAAATTGTTGACGACACAACATTACACGGGCAACGTCGGGTCAAACAGCTAGTACTATTATATATAAAGGGAACATAGAAGCTGAGTAGACTTAAAATATTATTTATGAGGTTATTTTTTGATATAATATTTTTACTAATACATAATTCAGTAGGTATATGTTGAAATAATAAATACCGCTTTCTGTCGACACGGTGTAGGCGTAGGCGGTGTTATCTGTAAAATCACAAATGTGTTTTACAAAGAGGCTTGCTGAGACCTCGTCAGTAAACGTCATAGACATAAAACAAACAGACCGACCCAAATGACAATGACAATTTTTCTTAGAGAAATGGGCCCAATAAAATGTTCTCGTTACCCAATGATTTCTAAAAATATATATTTGGCATAATATATATGTGTATATACGTTTATTTATAGGTATATGTGTAATTTATGTAACAGTGTAAGTATCTATTAGTATGTAGTGTGTGTAGTATATTCTATATTGTTAAACTTGATATCGGCACTACCCTTAATCTCACACTCTCCCAAAGGTTAGATGTTAGAAAATGCCTTGTAGGCATTAATCTTCGCCTTTGTACACTTATTTTGTGCAATAATGAATTAATAATAATAATAATTTCTTTTTTATTTGATAGGTAATGTTGTGTTTTCATAATCTGTAATTAATTTTATTTATTTTACCCTAGCATAACGATAATTGACAAAAACTTTTATTATTAATTAGTTTCGATCCCGCTGATTTGAAATCCAGTTTTTTATCTATAATAAAGTACCTGGTCATAATAAAGAACCTAATCGTATAAATAGTGCTGGGAGTCATTTTGCACGGACATGTCAAGTCCGAATTTTTCGTTTTGTAAATTAGTTTACTATGGATATTGTTAGTCAACAGTGGTGTTTTTTTGTTTAATAATGTGCTACGTTGTGAATAATTATGGAAAACGATAAATTTGACTCTATACGAGTACATATAATAAATATTTAATAATAATAATAATAAATAATAAATATTTCCAGACAGGTCACACAGCGCCATCTAATTTCCGTGCTAAGCTGCGAGGCTTGTGTTACGGAAACTAGATGGTTGATAAATTACATATTATACTTTTTTTTTTGTAAATATATACATATTATACATATAAACACCCAGACCGAGACAAATTATACAATGTACAACTTGCCCCCGGTGGGAATCGAACCCACGACCTCCCGAGTTCACGGCAACGTTTGTTACCACTAGACCACGGAGGCGGTCAATACATATACTACATATACAGAAGTTACGCTTTATTTTATGCGGTTTTCCCGCGCATACCATTCGTGTTTGGGCGATATTGACGTGGATTACTCCTTGGAAAGCATCAAATTCTGCAACACTTGATGGAATTTGATGATCCCCAACTCAGTTATAAACTCTGTTATGAACATATATTATGTAAATAAATTACATGTTTAGAGCTTAAAAAATATATAAAAAATAGTGCTTTGTAACTATTTCATACATAAATTTTAACCAATTAACTATTTAATTAAATAATATTTTAATGCTGGGGTAAAAGAGATGTAATTAAATTTAAAAAAAACACAATTAATTGTTATGATTATTGAATTGTATTTAGTTGAGGCTATCTGCAAAAAAGTTGGGGCCAGGTTTTGGGCAATCTCTTTTAAATCAAAGATACTTTATCAGTTGAATACTTTTGCATGCCTCTCGGTCGCACAATACAATATTGAGTGCACAAGTTTAGGTGTACTTTTAACTAGGGAAAAATTAAGATGTATTTCATCAAAATTTTTGCACCACTTATTGAAAGAATTTGACCTAGGCTGGTCTGCCGTCAATACATTTATGAACCAAGACGGCATTAACGAAATCTTACAGTATTTGGTTATGTAGGGAGAGGAGTAGAATGGTGGATGGTGACAGTCTTGTTGCGCAAATAAAATATAAAAGAAGGACCTCTTTGTAAACCAGGCTATTGTTGGTCGCAAGCCTGAGAGACAATGAATCCATGGATTGCTTAGAAATTTGTCTTTTTCTTCTATATAGTACAATAGAGAAAAATATTTATCTAATCAATATCATCGTCATCATCATCATCGCAGCCCCTTAAGCACATAGTCCTAGATCTCCACTGTTGGAGATGGGCCTTATAGAAATTTCTGGAGAACTGACCTACACTCGCCACGCTGGCAAGACTGGTTGTCGAAGGCCTGATGTCAATTTTTAATAAAAATTTATAAACCATCACACAAGTTGGTATAAGTGTTGTACAATTTTGACAAATGTGCGTAGGAAAAGTATATATGTCTCATTGGTGGTGGAGAATAGTAAGATTAGGAGAGGAACCCCAATAACCAGTAGATGCGGCGATCGAGGCTTCCTCTTGGCGTACTTGAATTTGAATTCAATATGTATGAATATGAAGTACCAGCTTCAATTCCTGATTGCGTGAATAAAATTTGCTTGTGTTATTCCTGGTTTAGTCTGTATATTCACGTCTTTGGTCAACGCTCAATTACAGCGGGGCGCAAGGGAAATCGTAAGATCTTGGAAAATCGCGCAAATGTTAACAATTCAGAGGGAAAAAGTTAAATAACAAAGACAATTGTCAAACATTCGTCCCGCACGGGAGAAGACTTTCAAAATTAAGCACTTTCACGGAAATAAAGAATAAATTTAAAAGTTGAATAAATATTATGATCTCACAGAAGAAATGATCAGGAACGGGTTTAAGACTCAGCTTTACCCAGTGGAAGTTGGTGCAAGAGGAGTTCCAGCAAAATCTTTGCATCACTTACTGAAAGAATTGGGCCTGCAGGAGGTACATTTATGGAACGAGCTTCCAAGACGGCATTAACAGAATCATACAGTATTTGGTTGGGTAGGGAGAGAAGTAGAATGGTGAGCGTATTATCGCGCAATAAAAAAAAGGAGGCCTCCTTTTCTTAAACCAGCCTATTGTCGGTCGCAAGCCCGAGACACCATTCTTCTCATCTCCTACCCACACACGATGGACCCGGCACCCGCACGGTGAATCCATGGAATGATTAGAAATTTGTTTTCTCTCATTTTATACCTTTTTTATTTATTTATTATAAACTTTATTGCACAAAGTACAAAGACCTAATGCCGCTAGACATTCTATACTGGTCAAACCTTTGGGACAACTAAAGCAGTTACGACGAGATAAGGCAGGTGCTATCAAAACTAATAGAAAAATATTAGACTTCAATGTATACTAGTGAATAAATACTTTTTTACATACTAATACATACACAAATTTTTCTTGCCTTGCTATTTAATAATAATAAATAATAATAATAAATATTTCCAGACAGGTCACACAGCGCCATCTAATTTCCGTGGTAAGCTACGAGGCTTGTGTTACGGAAACTAGATGGTTGATAAACTACATATTATTATTTATTTATTATTTTATAAATATATACATATTATACATATAAACACCCAGACCAAGACAAATTATACAATGTACAACTTGCCCCCGATGGGAATCGAACCCACGACCTCCCGAGTTCACGGCAACGTTTGTTACCACTAGACCACGGAGGCGGTAATTTATAACACTAGCAAGGCAAGAAATTTGTGCAACCAATCTCGTTGCAAAACATGTCCCATAAAATTCCGATATCAATATACAAACTCATCATAACCCTGTTGTCATCAAAATTCAAAATTTCGCACAATGTACTTCTCATTGCGTATATATGCTGGAGTGCAGATTTTGTAACAGTTTTTATGTGGGAGAGACTACGACACCCCTTCGTACTCGCATGAATGGACACAGACATTCAGTAGATTCTCAAATTAATAATATTTTACCTGTGCCCACCCATGCGCGTATACATAACACTACCTTTAACAATTGTTTCACAGTAAGAGTATTAAAGAGTTTTCCTAAAACTATTCGGTCTATTGATTTAAAAACATGGGAAAGCTCTTTTATATGGCAGCTTGGTGCATACTATAGCCCTGGTCTGAATGTAATGCATTAGGTTTTGTCTAACTTGTTTTGTAAATTTATTAATATCGAACCAACAATGGACATAACATACTGATGATGTTTTCCATGATGCGCGAGGTGATGATGATATTTTTCTAAAAAATAAATACAAAACTATATAATGAATAAAAAAAATAAAAATACTCCCCAGCCTTTAGGTATTTATTTTATTTATTTATTTATTTTAAAACTTTATTGCACTATGTACAAAGGCGGACTTAATGCCGCTAGGCATTCTCTGACAGCCAAACCTTTAGGACATTTAGACAGGGTAGGTGGTAGGTGCAATTAAAAATTAGATGAAATTTAAATAAAACAGAAATATAATTGTAATATAAATATATACATACTAATATCTACATACAATTTACATACTAATACATAAATAAGTCATACTATAGATATACTAATATAATATAAATAAAACTACTTACATGATGAGGAGAGTGTGACAAAATTAACAATGTGATGATGCCGATATTAAGAGAAACAAAGATTGAAAAGAAAGGTTTAGGTTAGGTTACTTAGTTAGTTAAAAAGTGTTTGTATACCTGGTTTTTAAATATTGCACGATTGGGGGCTTCTCTGATATCAAATGGTAAGTTATTCCAAAGATTCGCAGCGACAACAGCAAATGAGTTCGAAACGTAGGAAGTGTGGTGAGAAGGTATAGAAATTGTGGAGTTGAAGTTATCACGATGGATACCGCGATATGCAGACGCGGTCTTATTCACCATGCAGTAGTGTTTTGTTTTTCGGATAAAATGATTTTTATCTTTAAAAAAGTGACCTATTTTATTGCACATAGAGGTTCTACTAATGACACCTGAAGCCTAAAAAAAATATTTGCTCTTTTGACAATTACAAACGGTATATGTATATATTTATTTGTGTATGTATGTACGTTATGATATGTATTGTTTGCTTTTATTTGGCTATCTATTGTTATTTTTAAGTATTTATATTCATATCTAGTTCTATTGACTTATCATTTATAAGCACCCTATAACCTAATGCAAAGTAAAAAAGTATCATCACGACCGTTTCCCTTTTGGGGTGGTCAGAAACCACGCTTATAAATAAGCGGGTTCACATTTAGCCAACTTTACTATAGGTCGAAATGAAATAAATGAAATGAATGAAATGAATGAAATGAATGAAATGAATGAAATGAATGAAATGAATGAAATGAATGAAATGAATGAAATGAATGAAATGAATGAAATGAATGAAATGAATGAAATGAATGAAATGAATGAAATGAATGAAATGAATGAAATGAATGAAATGAATGAAATGAATGAAATGAATGAAATGAATGAAATGAATGAAATGAATGAAATGAATGAAATGAATGAAATGAATGAAATGAATGAAATGAATGAAATGAATGAAATGAATGAAATGAATGAAATGAATGAAATGAATGAAATGAATGAAATGAATGAAATGAATGAAATGAATGAAATGAATGAAATGAATGAAATGAATGAAATGAATGAAATGAATGAAATGAATGAAATGAATGAAATGAATGAAATGAATGAAATGAATGAAATGAATGAAATGAATGAAATGAATGAAATGAATGAAATGAATGAAATGAATGAAATGAATGAAATGAATGAAATGAATGAAATGAATGAAATGAATGAAATGAATGAAATGAATGAAATGAATGAAATGGATGAAATGAATGAAATTAATGGAATGAAATGAAATATTTTATTTGCTAAAAAACACATGGTTACAGATTTGAGTATGGTCTCAGTTTTATAGACAACTCACATGTTTCGCCAGTGCGGCATGGAAAATTTTAATCATGACAAGTGGCAAGCTCGAGAAATATCACAAATAAATTAAATGTATTTATTTACATTATTAATATTATTAAATATTTTTGTGTCCCGACCAGCAATCGAATCCGGTACCTCCGAGTCTAAATCCACGGACTTAACCGCTAGACCACAGAGGCAGTTAAGGAGTGTAAGAGAATGTACCGCATTAAGTTCGCCATTGTACACTACTTTTGTAATTTTTTGCAATAAATTATTCTATTATTATTATTAATAACCAGCACTAGAAATTATGTCTTAGTTGACAATGATAATGATAAAGAATAAATGAACTGTATTTTATTACTGTGTATTTCTGTTCTTGTCACGAACTCACGAGATGTCGTTCTTGCTAATATTGTTTCCTTTATTATTTACTACAGAGGAAGCGTGTTGTGGAATATTTTAAAATTCTAATATAATCGCAACAGGTTGGCGTTATGACGGAGGAAAACAAAATATGATACAAATTGGCCTTTATATAAGCAACGATCAGTCCTGGAATAAATAAGTAACAGAAATGAGTGGCAATCCCAGAACTTACTACCGCGGTCGGCGAAGCTACGTCGGTTATCTTATTATTGCTTCCTATTATTAATTACTATACTGACCTTGCTGAAGAGATACTGAATAAACTAGATCGTCTTCGTTATGTATTTGGAAATGAAATGAATTAATATTATTTATTTGCATTGAACATGGTAATAGTAAATATTAATAGTAAGTTAGTTCTGCACATTCAGCCAATTCCGGCACACAAATTTTGTAAACATTATTTACAATGTTAAAATCTTATTATATTTATAATTTTAGTCACACTTAATCAAATCAAATCAAATTGCGGCAAGGAAGGGTTCAGCAGCAACGCCTGCTATACCGCTGATCAGGTCCTTATAGTGCTGTGGAGTACCTGCCAAAGATGTTACTTGTTGTCGCTGGTGGAGGGTGTTTATTTTGGAGGGCAGCCAAAGTTTCTGAAGAGTCAGGAGCGACATCATGAGAGAACAGAAGGTCAGAAGCTCCCTTCTAGTTTTCATATTCATAGTTAATAGTTTAAAATTATATAGTCGTATTTATTTATATATAGGTATATGAATTGTTATTGTATATTT
Organism: Tinea semifulvella; assembly: GCA_910589645.1. Classification (NCBI taxonomy): domain Eukaryota; kingdom Metazoa; phylum Arthropoda; class Insecta; order Lepidoptera; family Tineidae; genus Tinea; species Tinea semifulvella. The sequence continues at coordinate 6,030,779 of OU342620.1, forward strand.
CTATTTTGTAATTTTAATTTTTATCTGCACCACGTAGCTCTCTTATCGCCATCACAAAGGTTAGCTGTTAAAAAATGCCTACGGCATTAATCACGCCCTTGTACAATACTTTTGTAAACAACGTACTAAAAAGAATTTCATTATTATTATCACAGCCTCTCAAACAGAACCTCCACTGCCGTCATCCAGAACATATTAAGTACTGCTCAGGCAGCGTCCACTCTTACATCTTCCTCGCTGCAACACCAATTACTGACGTAACGCGTTCTTCGACAGAGCAAGTGATTTCTTCAATGACCTGAGCATGGACGTTGATATGTTTAATGACAGTACCATATCCATTAGACGCCTGACAAATGAACACTTCGGGTAGGGAATCATTATTATTATTCTAAATCAACTGTTACTTTAACCATGTGTGTACTAATTTAACTTAATTATAATATATATAGATATGTAGGTATTTATGTATATATTTATTCAGTATATGTAATATTAGTATGTAAGTCTATTATAATAAATTGCACCCTTCGTTGTTACCTCTCCACACTCCCAAAGGTTGGTTGTTAGAAAATGCTTAGTCATTAAGCCCGCCTATGTACAATATTTTTTAGTGCAATAAAGAATTTTTGAATTGAATTGAATCGAATAGGGAACTCTAACTATTAATTTAACATTTTTGGATTTTTAGTTAGTTTAATTTAATTTTTTCTGTTTTTTTTTTTGTATGTAATTGTGTTTACCTAAGTGAAAACTTGTCATTAGCTCAATTGTGTTTAATCTTTTATTTTATATATGCATAAACTGTAAGTTATCCTAACATAAATAAATACAGGTAGGCGAGAGTCATCATCATCAGCCTGTGTCTCTCCACTGCTGGATATAGGCCTCCCCTAAGTCTTGCCATTTTACACGATCTTCTGCCATCCTCATCCATCCCCTACCAGCGACCTTCCTCAGGTCATCCGTCCATCTGGCGGGGGATCGTCCCATTTTGCGTCTTCCAGTACGTGGTCTCCACTGCAGGACCCGTTTACTCCATCGTTCATCGCGACATACGTGTCCAGCCCATTGCCACTTCAACTTGCAAATTTAGCCAGTTAAAAAAGCTATGTCTATGTGACTGCGGCATAAAAGTTAATGGAGACTATATCTAGCATCTCCGATTCGCGAATGACATAGTCATAATGGCTAGCTCGCTGGAAGATCTTAGCGGAATGATGAAAAGGTGAGAGTATGATGATGAGTAGTTGTAAACTCTTCTCATGTAAACTCATAAGTTAATATTACCATTTTAGGATGAAGAAGTTTTTTTAGCTGGTAACATTAAATATTACTTTCCCGTATATTCCGCTTTAGCACTTTTGACATCCATAGGTCTGTGTCTTCATATTATCATTCATATATCAGCAGAACATCTCCTTACGCGCGACCGTAAACCTCCCTGGTTCGTGCGCATCGCCGTCCTCCACGACGACCTGAAGATGGAGACTTTGTGGCCAGGCTCTGAAGTACATGTTCGATTGAGCTAACGCTTCGACCATCTTTGAGGAATCGCGCCTTCCCACGCCTGCCCCGGGAGATCCTGGGGACCGAGGCGTAGCCCGCGCCGTCTTCACCAAACATCACACAGATTCACAAGGGGCCACACATAAATGATGAATTTATTTATTGATTTAGAATAGGTACAACAAACAGTTATTAAATTACAACAATTATTAAAAACAAAGAGAAACAAGTTAAATTTAACAACCTAAAACTATTGTACACTGCATGCATGAACTAAAAATTGAATGGATGAAAATATTAACTTAAACTAAAGTAAATCTACACAAATAATAAAAATAATAATTATAAACAAGCAAAATTAAACAAAAATTAAATGCATATTACAACTTAACACGGAAAAAGATAAAAAATTAAATAACAATTTTGAAATTCACTTTCAATTTGCATCAAATTGCAAATTAATAAATTATTTCCCCATAAATAGTTTGGTTACCTGACTCCCAAACGCTTTAGGGCCAAGAATCATGATAATAAATTAAATAATAATAATAATCCATCGCCTTTTCCTCGAAGTAAGAAAAGCAATCAGATTTCTGTGCAGGAATTTAACAATATTAGACAGCGCCATAAACTCTGTAAATATAATACTGGAATAATCGGATCTTCCTTGTTTAGCGACCTGTAAAATTGCTTCACAATAATACGCTTAACTGTAGCTACCCACATTATAAATTTAAATTTAAGTCTAATTGTTTATTATAAAAAAAACTTAATAATAATACTTATAAATGGATATTTGCCTCAGTGTAGGTTATAGGGGAACTGATAGTGGGAATTTGTGGGCGGGGAAATATCCACTGTTCATGCCGATAAACCCAGTAAAGTGTATCCACACGTTTCGGGATCAGGCTCGAATTGCCGTCATGCCCAGTCAACCCGGCATAGTGTTAGGGACTGATGTCACTGATGAGTGTCTCATTCCAGTTGCTAACATTCATGGACTTCACGCGCCACTTACCATCAGGTGGGGGCAAGGTCACATGTCGTGCTAGTATATTTAAAAAAATAATAATAATAATAGAATAGGTCCCTCAGCGGGCTATGGAGAGAGCTACGCTTGGCATTAATCTGATGGATAGAATTCGAAACGTTGTTATTTAAACCATAAGAACCAAAGTTACTGACGTAGCATTCAAAATTAGGAAGCTGAAGTGGCAATAAGCCGAAAACATCTGCCGCAGAACTGACGACCGATGGGGCAAACTGGTTCTAGGGTGGAGACCACGTACGGGATGACACAGAGTTGGACGTCCCTCGCCACATGGACGGATGACCTAAGGAAAGTCGATGATGGATGATAGAACTACATTCTAAGAACTGTTACTGCATGGCAATACGAATTTATAACCATTTACCCCATGAATTGATACAGTTAAGAAACAATGAATTGCAAAGAAGGTTATTTAAACTTCTGGTACAAAAAACATATTATTCAAACAAGGATTTTTTCGATGATAATTTGACATTATAGACCTAGCAACTATTTATTATTGTTAGTTATGTTTATTTGACATCAAATTTGAAAATTATTAAAATAAAATAACTATTGACTTAAATTAATTTGAAAATTGACATACATACATACATAGATATCTTCACGCCAGATCCCTTGCGGGGTAGGCAGAGACAATTGAGCGCCACTTGACACGATCACGACATACCTCTTTCGCTTCGTCCATATTCATCATCCTCTTCATACATGCCCTTTTGTTACGAAAGCTTTTTAATGTACCTTCAGTCAGTGTTTTATTTATTTGATCGTGATATGTGAGTCTCGGTCTACCAGGGCCTCTTTCACCCACAACTTTCGCATTATATATTTCGCATTATTGAAACATTTATTTATTTATTTTATTTTAAAACTTTATTGCACTATGTACAAAGGCGGACTTAATGCCGCTAGGCATTCTCTGACAGCCAAACCTTTAGGACATTGACAACATTGACATTATAATAAAGTAAAATTAAATATATATACATTTAATAGTAATTTTAAATAGTTGTTATTGATATATATATATATATATATATATATATATATATATATATATATATATATATATATATATATGTATGCATGTATATAAATGTATATGTGTATGTAATATTAAGTTTATAAGATAAATGTTTAATATTATCATGCCGCTAGCGGTAGAATGCTCGGAAATTATGTATAAGACGACATTATTATTTTGTACACAGTATTCTGGAAAATAAAGATATTTTGATTTGATTTGATGGTTGCAAAAGACCGCGTGCAGTGGCGAGCCTTGGAAGAGGCCTAGATCCAGCAGTGGAGTGACACAGAGCGGCGGTTGCGAAAGAGGGTGATTTTATGAACAATGAAAAATACTTTTCTTACGTTCATTTGTCAATATTGGTAGTGTTGCACTGTTGCCGTCGGTCCAGGTTCCACTAATACCAACATGTGGAAATTACTGCCTGATTCTGACTAAAATTTTAGTTTTACCTGCACAAAAAGGTATAATTTAGCCTGGCTATTGTATTCCTAAATGGGCGTGCAGAAATATCTTTATTCAATGCAGGCGTATTCTTGTAAAACATTTTAATCAAGTCAGTGGACGGAATTTGATATGGCACATCAAAAACGAGAGTGAGATTGTCCGCTAAGATCTCGGCTATTACAGTTTATAGAGTGTGATTTCTGTCGCACCGTTCCGAGACATGATAATAGCAACAAGCACGCTTAAAGCCGTTCCGAGATGTGCATAAACTGTTTTGACAAAGCTATGCGACGTCATAAATGACATCATTTCTCGCTGCTCACGATATCGAGGTAGATAGCTCTGAGCGCTGTCAGTTGTTTGTCATTATGTCGCGCGCCATTTTCAAGTTTATTTAATATTAAGATTACTTTTAATTATTTATTATTGTAATTCGTTTATACTGCCTGTATATTACTTCTAAAACAAATCTATAATTAATATTCAAGTTGGAAATAAATAAAAAATGTCTGTAACACGGCAAGTTATTTTAGAAGACCAAGATAAGTATTAAAATGGTAAATGTTACACATATAAAGATGAAAAAACTGAGAGAGGTGTGTTTGTTAGTATTCATACTCAAAGATGTGGAATCCGCAATTAATCTTCTATACATAAAAAAAACTATTATGTTATAAATACAAATGTGTTTTATACCGTTCTGGATTAAAATTAAGCTCTGACCATCCAAATTGTAATATTTGATACGGAACGACTGTCAGTATCATATTCATTCTAAGCGCTCTGAGCATGATTCGGAACGAGAGGTAATAAAAGGTTAATTAAAAGTTATCGTAAATTATATATATATATATATATATACTTAGGGTAAGGTAAAACAAAAATAATAAGCATTGTGTCTACATACATACATATTTGTTAGCGATAGACAAATTTATTTATTTTGTTTCAGTTGTGTATTTTATAAACATACTTGGACAACAGCAGCTAGTAAAAAAAAAAATAATGTACTCGTACTGTGTAACTTTTAGTATTTATTATTTATTTTATTTAAAATCTTTATTGTAATTTACAATCGGCGAACATAATGCCGTAAGGCATTCTCTGACCGTTGACCGTGGGGACAAATGAGATTTCTTTGTAAGATCGAGGATAGTGAAAATTATATTTATAAATTATTTTTATTCCAATAAATATCATAAAAGTAAGCAATTCCTATATAAACATACATATACTTAAATACTATATACATAACATTAATACATACACATATACATAACATATGGATAACATTAATACATAAACATATATAATAATAATAATAATAATATATTATTATTATTAATATACTTGGCCGAGGCCCGTGAACATCATTAGATTAACCGGTTAAATACCGAGATTCTTTAAGAATACACATTACATAATAATAATAATATAATTCGTTATTGCACACAAAATATAACATATAAAATTATGTACATAGGCGAGCATAATACCGTATGGTATTCTCTACCAGCTAACCTTTGGGAGAGTGAGAAATTATTATAATGGGTGCAAAGTCGAAATAAGAATAATAATAATAGTTAAAATCAATCATAAATATACCATAGTAAGTATAAATAACATACCAATATATAAATATGCCATACGATATAATAAATACTTAAATTAAATAAATACTAATATAATAATTATCTATGTCAAGATGTGGAAATTAGATGTCATTTTGTTTTTTGAGAAAGTATGTAATTAATAAATGTTTGAATATATTTAAAGACGGGGCCTGTCTAATAGATAAAGGTATAAATACTATACATAAAAATAACTACTGGTTTTAAGATAATCATATTTATATATATATAAGATGACGTCTTTTTTTTTAAATTATCTGACATATGTATATAATTTATATACATCATAATTATTAAGTATTTAGAATGTAAACTGACACGGCCTCTTTACAGCCACGATCTTATTTAAGTAGTTTCTAAGTTAGTAAGTTTTACTTGCTTCTAGCAATAATGTTGTGCATAGCATACATAAATATGAATTATTGCCTGTTTACGGTCCAACCATTATTACCACTTTGATTAGTACATATGTTGTCAAAAATGTATTGATTTTATTAGTTTTGACTGTATCCAAGTTGTTTCGAGAAAACCAATGGAAATAAATTATTTTGATTTTGATTTTGATATTATACATAACACCACAAGACCAACTACCCACCAGGGTCTTCAAGTTTGACAGTGACAGCGAAAGAAATCTACAAGGACTTAATAAAGTGAGTGTAAACTCTCCTTTTAGTACCTGCCGTACGTAAGTTTATCGTATGGTAAACTATTAAAATACACAATATATTTGGTTTTTTTTGCGCAGATAATTGGTTGCTGGCTTAAAAATCGAATATATGTTTTTTTTTTATACCAGCACGACATGTGACCTTGGGCCCACCTGATGGTAAGTGGCGCGCAAGGTCCATGAATGTTAGCAACTGAAGTCAGACACTCATAACTGCCATCAGTCCCTAACACTATGCTTTTTCACACTTCGCTTGAAGGACTCCAAGTTATAGGAAAGTGGAAACACAGAGGCTGGAAGAGCGTTTATACGTACGCGAAGGGATGGTGACTACGGTATGTGGGTGCATATTCTGACCTGTGCGTGTGGTTCGGTTGCGGAATGGAGAGGGAGGGATTAGGTTATAGAGTTCTTCGGAGCACTCACCATAGTATAGCCGGTAAAGCGAAACTGCAGGGATTCGAGAGTTCCAGATCGTCCACAAGCATCATATAATACTATTCCTATATAGAAGCTATACCTATAGTATGTATGTATGGCACTTTAATCCTACAATTCACCTGGACGAGAGGTGTGAACGAGAGTTGCCATTTTTTTCTCAATTAGTTACTACTCTTTGATTGTAGTACTAATCGACCAATCAGATCCTACGAACTAATAGACTTTGCAATTTAGATTACTTTTTTATTAACGTTTAACACACACCGGCACAGTAGCTGGTCTCCGCGCACCAGTACGCGGAATGTGCGAGACGTACAACAGTCGGTTATTAGACGTCGATATATTTAGCTTTTTTTTTAAAAGACGGTGAATCGATAAATCATCAATGATACGCCCCGTGCCTGAAGGGCCAACGTGGGTGGGGGTCGCATGCCCGACTCACCGTGAGGCCTCCTAAGGGGACCTACGGACTAAAACCCTATAAGCCGTCTCTATCTCACTGTTGGCCCTGCGTGCCTCAACAGCTAAGTCTGAGTCGTGGCTACGGAGTGAAGGCACTCGTTCGCCGCGTAGAATATATTGAGCAAGTCTCGCGCTGCATTTAAAGCCAAAATGAAGAAGCTGTTTTTGTCGGTTTAGCTCACTGGGTGGGATTTGCTTCGGACTTCATTGATAGTTCCATAAATTCGAACACTGCAATTGTATTATCCATTATACCCGGCCAAATAGTGCACTATTGTCCACAGTGTGAAATATTTTGGTGGCAGATATAATTCTAATGACTCCTATTGTATCGTTTCTTAATTGTTCTTATACTGCCTGTTTCTGTTCTTTCTCTTCGAATAAATAAACATGATTTTGTTTGTTCTCTATTAGAGCTAGGTCAAACTTTGGCTGACTTAACACTGCTTAATACAGTTGCTCGTGAACGATGAAATCATATCGTTAAAATCTTCAGGATAGCCCTCCAGAAATTAAGTTCTAAATTCTTTGCTCCCTCATCCGGGGCTTTATAGGTCGAATTCTGGGGAACAATTGTCTTCGTTATTTCACGCCGAGGATACTATCACGTCTGAATTGTTAAGATTCTTGTGATTTTGTTTCGTGAGGATTTCCCTCGCGGCCCGTTGTAATTGAGCCCTGACTGACGAGGTTTCATCTACGATCTAGATGTCTAAGGATACCTGTTAGTAGTCGCACTATACTTAACTTATAATTTATTTATTTAATAAATTCAGCTAAGTGTCTGGCAAAGCAAGGAAAGCATCAAAGCGGCTGATGGAATGATCTGGAGACAGAAGGCTGGCAATTATTTCTGACAACGTTATACAGAGGCACTAGCATCACTATACAGAGGAAAAATATTATTCTCAGTCTCCTTGGGAGAGAGAGATCTCTTTAGACGACATGTTTCATTGTTTCATTTATAATTTAATATTTAATTTGTTGTTTAAACCAAACTCGAGAAATATCACACAAAAATATTGTTTAAACGCTAGACCACGAAGGCTAATGATAAATTAGAGAAAATAATTTCGAATAATAAAAAAATGATAATTCATAAATTTGTCCACAATTTCTATTCGTTTTTTTAGCTCTATGTCTTTAACAATGTACGGCCTCTGCAAACGGTGGAAACGAAAATCCATCTCGTTCATTTCCGTTCAATTTGTTCGTTCCTTTTTGAAGTATAATTTGGGTGAGGGTTTTTAACAACTTCACCGGCGGAATAAATAATTGCTGGAGGTATTGGGAAAAATCCAATTTTACTAAGCCATCGTTTAAGTCTATTATTAGACAAAGGAGAAGTGTTTTTTTTTTCTATTACAGCTTAGAATGAGGTTTCATTAGAACCTCCATCGAAAAAACATTATACTCATAGATCATTACAATCAAATAATTTATTTCCTTTGGCTTAGCACAACACTTGGATATTTATTGTCAATATATTGCGTATAATTTATTAAAGAATAAATTAGAGTTGGCAAACCGTTACCATTTTGTGCCATTTGCCGTAGAGACGATGGGCCCTTGGTCTGAGGATGCTAAATCTTTAATACGCGACATAAGCGTTGCCATCCGAGCGTCAACAGGTGATCCTCTGAGTAGGGAATATCTTATTCAGAGGATCAGTGTTGCCATCCAACGAGGCAACGTCGCCAGAGTCCTCGGAACATTGGGTTCATCTTCTCCTGGATTCGATGACATGTAGAGAGAGATAGAAGATATTTGTAAGTATTTAGTTTTTATATTAATTAGGTTTATCTTTTAGTTTATTTAATTTAAGGTTTAGTTTTATTTATAATTAGTTTTTTAATCTATTTTATTTTAAGAACAAATATTTTAATATTATAATCTAGAATAAAAATAAAGAACTACGTTTTTTTTTTTATTATACAATATTAAAATATTTAGTTACGGTGCCGAGAAGTTTTCCTATATATATCGCCACTCATACTGAGCCTAATCAAGTAGGCAACGAAATGACAAATTTATTTTTATATTTATATTGTTTTAATATAGTTTATAAATATACATTTATTGGAAAAAATATTTACAACATATAAAATAAAATTAATATTAAGGATAGGGATATAAGTCCCGTCCGCGTGGAATGGTGGCAAGAACGCTGGCTGCATTTCCCCGCTGAATTGCAATACTGATTCTCTGGGCGAAGAAAGAGCCAGCCCTCTTGTCACCGGAGGAGACAACAAGACGCGGTGTTATGTCTTTTAAAAACTTTTTTGCGCTTGAACTCCATGGGCCCAGAGTTTCTACAGCAAACGGCACAAATATGTAATCTTTTAATATACTTACATACTTGCGCCGCTTGCTGGACTCCGCATTTTGCGCCGCGGCTCCCGCTTTATGCGCTGCCCCCCTGAGATGCGACGCACATGGCGTCCCACACCAGAGCACGTCCCCGTTCCCAGGGGACCAACGTCATACCATCGGGTGTCTTGCCATCATCTCGCAACAGGCTCTAGAAGAGCTGGAACCTCGATGGTGGCTAGAGCCCTTTCAATAGTATCGTTAAGGGAGCCGTGGCGGGAAAATCTGCCCGCACTTTTGGAACAGGAGAGCCCATGAACTCCAAGACAGTCGACCTCCTTTCCACACGGACATCTATATAGGATACATAATGGTGCCCCTAACCGAAGACCAACGGCGATATTTTTGATTAATGTGTATTTCTACTAACATAGTTCTAAGTTAAATTGTTACTGACATAATTGGAACGAATATGAAATAAATGAATTATTATTATTATTAGTATTATTATACTAATAATAATAATAATTCATTCTAGTATTCTCCAGCAAATTAATCTTTAATCATATTTACATAACTGCCTCCGTGGTCTAGCGGTTAAGTCCGTGGATTTAGACTCGGAGGTACCGGGTTCGATACCTGGTCGAGTCACAAAAATATTTATTAATGTATACAAATACATTTATTTAATATTTAATTTATTTGTGATATATGTGTGATATATTTGTGGCTCGGTTGTAAGAACGCGTTCCATAAATCCTAAAAAGGGATTTACAACACCACCGTTCCGGTGCCTCGGAGAGCACGTTAAGCCGTCGGTCCCGGTTCCACTAATACCAACTTGTGGAATCGTTAATAAATTGTCATAAAAAATGACATCATATCCTCGCCAAGCCGTCTAGCCAGCGTGGCGATTGTAGGCCAAATTCTCCAGATATATGTTCTCGGAGGTACCGGGTTCGATTCCTGGTCGGGACACAAAAATATTTATTAATGTATATAAATACATTTAATTAATATTTAATTTATTTGTTATATTTCTTGAGTTAGGTACGCTGGAGACATCGACGAGCTTGCCACTTGTCATGATTGGCCTATAGTAAAGTTGGCTAAATGTGAATCCGCTTATTTATAAGCGTGGTTTCTGACCACCTCGAAATGATCGTGATGATACTTTACTATATGTTCTGGAAGGCCCATCTCTAACAGTGGAGGTCTAGGACGCTGTTTTCTATGGGCTGTAATGAATCATTATTTTCGTAAATATAGTTATATATGTATATGTTTCTTATACCTTGTTCTCTGTCCCTCATATCATTTAAATGTGAATCTAACATACATAATTTTTGCTCACTAATGTTGTGGAATGATCTCCCAGCATGTGTATTATTTCTATAACCTACAGCCGTATTTTATTCTTCTTTGCTTCGTGTACAATATGCATTTATATGCCTACTAAAGTTGCCCTGTAGCTCTATTCTGTTACTTAGTCGCAAAGGTTATATAATGAAATCCGTTAATTATATATATATATATATATATATACGCTATTAAGGTTGATATTTGCACGGACACTGAGGTCGAGCGCTTATAGAGTTGAGAATTGAATAATATTTTGTAATTATATATAACATATAATGTATCATAATTGAATGTAGTTTGACATGTTGTGGTCACCTGTTACTGGAGCACCATTCACTTATGTTTTTTTTTTACTGTTTGCTTCTATTGATAGAATTGGATTCAATATGTACTCTGTTGGTGATCCTAATTAAATAAATAACCTAAAATGTTCGCTTAAACGCAACTTAAGTAAGTTGCTAGTTTTCTATTGCATTAAATAATTCTCTTTGACCCTGGGTGAGTAATAATTTTGATAATAATAACATTTATTATGTAGAGAAGACTAAAGCTGGTACATTAATTATTCGTGAACGGAAGCTTGAACCGGATAATTTTGGATTTTTGACTAAATATTAAAATCATTCGGTGGAGTGAAGACCAGAATAGTGGTGGTGAGGCATTGCGCAATAAAACAGCTTATGTCGCTAGCTTGAGACAGTATGTTTTTTCTCCTCTCAATAATATTGGCTTCATCATCATCAGCCCCTAAAAGACAGTCCTAAACCTTTTAGTGTATATTTAGCCCATCGTATCATCATTAGATGTAAATATGTAATAAAGTAGTATCATCACGACCGTTTCCCTTTCGGGGTGGTCAGAAACCACGCTTATAAATAAGCGGATTCACATTTAGCCAACTTTACTATAGGCCAATCATGACAAGTGGCAAGCTCGTCGATGTTCCAGCGTACCAAACTCGAGATATATCACAAATAAATTAAATATTAAATAAATGTATTTGTATACATTAATAAATATTTTTGTGTCCCGACCAGGAATCGAACCCGGTACCTCCGAGAACATATATCTGGAGAATTTGGCCTACAATCGCCACGCTGGCTAGACGGCTTGGCGAGGATATGATGTCATTTTTTATGACAATTTATTAACGATTCCACAAGTTGGTATTAGTGGAACCGGGACCGACGGCTTAACGTGCTCTCCGAGGCACCGGAACGGTGGTGTTGTAAATCCCTTTTTAGGATTAAGAAACAACCGAGCCACCACCGCGCCTATTATATTAATAATAAATAATACTTATGTAATCGTAAGTACTATTTTCGGTGTTGATGTTTTAGAATGGTGGAATTGTACCTTCGAAAGGAAGCGAGTCTTTCGTTAAACTTCATTACACAAACTGACAGCAAAATCTGCTTCGACATTTCCTTTTAGACATTTTTTCCAAGTATATTTATTGGCTTTGGTTTCAAAATTTTAAACATAATAGTTTGAGACTTGCAAATTTTAGTATTAGCTTGCAGTTGTACAAATACACGTTTATCATATGTAATATTTTAATCTGGATCTTCTCCCTGCGTGGTTGGACAAGTGGTGTCTGCCGCGTTGATGACATTGATGCAAATAGTTGGTAAGCCAGTAAAGTGTCCATACGATTCGGGATGAGGCTCGAATTGCCGTCATGCCTAGTCAAGCCGGCATAGTGTTAGGAACTGATGTCAGTTATGAGTGTCTGATTCCAGTTGCTAACATTCATGGATCTCTCGAGTCAGAAATCGTGCCATTATTAAAAAAAACCACCCGATGCCGACTGCCTCCAATACTGCTCTAGAACAGAACATCGAGTGAACTTCTAACATTAGATACCTGGGCTGCATCAATTTCGCTTTCAGTTAAAATGGCTCGATATCCGCTTTCGCCGGTCTGTCCATCTTCTCTCTTTACTTTATAACGTTCTCAATTACCCTAAAACACCTTCGTACCTTAAAAGCCCGCTTTGAATTTCACTCTAATACGCACAACTGTGCTCTTCGCTCCTCTCACAACAATCAGCTAAAGATTCCTTCGCATTCCTCTAGCAGATATTCAGATTCCTTCACTGTTGCTGCCGCTCGTCAGTGGAACAAGCTACCCCTGGCTATAAGGCGTGCACCATCCGTCAACGTATTTAAAAACCTTCTAACCACATTATTTCTTGAGAAACAGAATGTATGTCTCTCGAATTAGTTGTTTGACTTTTTATTTATATTTATATATTTATTTATTTATAGTGTATGTTTATGTATGTATATTTAATATTTTAATATGTATATTTAATAAATGCGTAATTATGTTTATTTACCAATTTAAGCTATTTTAATATTTTTCTTTATCCTGCCCATCACCTTACATGATCCCCAAGGTTAGCTGGTGAAGAATGCCTTATGGCGTTATAGCTCGCCTATGTACTAGGTTTTTAAGTGCAATAAAGTATTTAAATAAATAAATAAATTAACAGAAAGAGACAGCTCAAACGATATTACGTCCTGTTATGAATTCCAGTTTGCCGCTCAGGTTGAAGTTCCGGATCTATATATAACTAATTATTTATTGGAAGCTGTAAATTTTCCTTGAAGATTTAATGTCTCCGTGGTCTAGCAGTTACCAGTAACAAGTTAACAGTACCAGGTTAGATTTCGGGTCGGGACACAATAAGTTATTTGTGATATTTCTCGAGTTGGGGATATCACTCGTCATGATGGACTTATAGTTGGCTAAATGTGAAGCGTGGTTTCTGATCACTCGGAAAAAGATACGATCATCAGATGAATAAACATTTAGTATGAAAATGTGCTTAATTCCCGCTCAATCTTATATTTGACTCGTTGGATGTGGGGATAACATTTCCTCATTATTATTTAGGATATCTAATTATTCAGTAACAAGATTGAAACTTCAAAAGACATGTATTTGCTAAGTGTCGGCTCGAGGTGAAAGACGTCCAACTTTACTTTTCAACCGCACAACTTTACGGTAACACGTTTAAGATTAACGTTTTGTTTCCAACAAGGGCACCCATTTATGCCAATTGTAACAGAGGTTACACTCGTTTTCTAATAAATGTCACGAAAGTACGTACGTATGGCTGATGCTGATTAGCCGGGTCTCCACCAAGCGATCCACCGCGCTCAAAGGCGCGCTCGGTGTGGACGTGCCTCGCTCGATCCAAGCACACGAATTGGAGCGCACGCTGGTGCCTCAGTATCTTGGCGAGCGTGGTGTAGACAGTTGTAGCGGAGCGCTCGCTCAAACGCATGTGCTTCAAACTCCATAGCGACCGACACTTCAACTGTGCTGTAGGCGGATCAGTGTGGATCGGTTGGAGCGTGTCGGCGGGATCGGGAGAAAAGTCAAGTAGTCAGACGATCACGATCCATGCCTTACGCTCCCGGATCGCGAATCGTCTGGTGGAGACCCGGCTATTGGGTAGCATGTACAATAAAAGCAGATCCTACACGGGATATTGTTTTGTCTTATTATTAAGCAGCTAAAAAAGCAATCCACGTAAAGCATCTATTGACGGATATAGGAAGGCCTCGAAAACAGATTATCATATAAAATGATAACCAGGCAGCACAAAAATTATGCTTGAACCCTATCGTCAGTGCAAAGTCAAAACATATTGACATAAAGAGGCACTACATAAAAGAATGTGTCACCAAAGGCGACATTCAAATGAAGTATAAATCTTTAACTGTTATGAAAGCAGATTTACTTACAAAGCCTTTGGCTATTATCAAGTTTTAGATACTGAGAAAGAGCATCGGACTGAAGTGATAATTCTCGTGAAGATAGTATTAAAATTTCACGATAGTCACTAACGTCACTCGCATCTGACAGTACAATAGGAATTCCATCTGTTTAAATTTCTTATTAATTTATTTATTTATTTTATTTTATTTTATTAATACACACATCAAAAGTGTCTAGGGATCAACATATATTTTTGCAATAACTTTTCTCCTGATTGATATTCATTAAAATTTTCTTTAAGGATTGATCAAATAAAATGTTTTCGTTTGTCTACAGTAACGATAAACCAAGTCACCTTTGCATTAGTAAAAAAAATTGCCATTTTCCTAATAAAGGGATTTTTGACATTTGAACCACTAACATTAAAGTTCGAAAAAAAGACTGAAATAACAGTTTTTTTTTTAATTTTATTGGGTAACTTAAACAATTAATAATCCGTGTTTCTACCGCGAACACTAACAACACAAGAACATCGGTTTGGCATACTCAAAATGAGTTCATCCAAATCACGCTGTGGAATGGCCGCCCATGTTCGTTGCAACAACAAAAAAAGGTCTTCTTGCGACTGGATACCCTCCATATTCGGCAGAGCTCTTCTCTGAAGAATATCCCATGCATGCTCAATCGGGTTCAAGTCTGGCGACTGAGCAGGCCAGGGCAGGACATTGATGTTAGCTGCGGCGAGAGTCTGTCTTACAACTCTTGCGGTGTGCGGTCGTGCATTATCATGCATTAACTGAAATAAGGGACCGATATGCACTTGTAGAGGAACGATGACGTCTGATACAACCGTCTCAGCATAAATTTGAGCGTTGAGGTTGCCTCTGATCCAAATTAACTCAGTTCTTCCGCCGATCGAAATACCCGCCCATACCATGATGGTTCCACCACTATAAGGATGGACTTCCTGGCAGGATTTTAATCGCTGTTGGCGTCCAGGGGTTCTCCAGTGTCGTATACGTCTTGTATCCGGCCTCATACCAAAACGAGACTCATCAGAAAAGCACACGAAACGCCATTGTTCTTCTGTCCAATTTCTGTGTTCAAGAGCCCATTGATATCGAGTCCTACGATTGTGCATTGCTATAGGTGGTACCCGTAGCGGTCTTCGGGAATGAAGGTTCACTTCATGCAAGCGGTTTCTGACTGTTTGGTCGCTAATTAAGTTCCCTGAAGAGCGATGAAGGCTCACGGCTAACATCATGGCGGTTATTGTTGGAGTTCTTCGAGCTGTGATTTGAATGTATCGGTCTTGTCTCCGTGTGGTGCAGCGATACCGTCCTCCATGGCGCTCAGCCACGGTACCAGTGGTTCGGTAACGTGTCCAAAGTCGACTGATAACACTCTGACTTGTATTCAGAGCTAAAGCCACAGTACGTTGCCGGGAACCAGCTTCTATCATTCCCACGGCTCTGATCATTTCTTCCCTGCTTAAATGACGTCGCCGCTCCATAATAACGTTGGTTTTAATCAGTAGTAGGGAAACAGTAGCACTAATAATGTCTTCAATGCGTCTTATGTTTTTATAGGGAAAATATTGACAGCTGATTTTCATCTTTTACTCGAATTTGATTGACAGTTCCTGTTTTAAATTATGAAATGCACCAAAAAGGATCCATATAAATTTATAAAATCATAAATTTATTACAAAGCCACATCTCAATCACAAGAAATCCGCATAAACATGCTTGATCCCTAGACTTTTTTGATGTGTGTATTTTACATATTTAACCTAAAAAAATCTCTAGGTTTTTTTGAAGCAACTGACGCCGGCCTCAAACGACCACCATCAGTCCCTACCACTATGCCAGCCTATTAAGATGCATTTTACATTTTGCTCTATGCATCTAGCGTACCAAACTCGAGAAATATCACAAATAAATTATTGTGGCCCAAATAGGAATTGAAACGGGTACCTCAGCGTCTAAGCCCATGGACTTAACCAACAAATAATACCTATTGATAATATAATATATATATATATATATATATGTTAAAAAAATATACCCACTTATAATAATAATAACAATTATAACAACTACAATTGACTATGTCTACATGTCCAGCAACCCACATAATTTATTTACGAGTAACTGTATTTTCCTAGACTTAGTCAGATTATTTAATTCCTGAAAATAGTCATTTTAACGAATGGTAGCCCTAAAGTTGTTTGAGTTGTGAGTGTTTTAAGCTGTGAACAACTATACTATTTTATTTTATACGTTAGGAGATATTTAAGGCTGAGTTGCACCAAAATTAAGATGTAATTGTAACGATTAAAGTTAAAAATGGCGACAAAAAACCAAATTTAAAATTCCTGTGGAAATTTTTTAAGCAACGATTCAAAAATAAAGTAAAGTTCATCACGACCGTATTGCTTCCTGGGTAGTCAGAAACCACGCCTTTTCCTCCGATCCACGGACTTCACCGCTAGACTACTAAGGCTGCATAATAATTTTAATTTTTTAAAACATTTATATATATTAAATAATTGTGATCAGACAAGCCCCTTCTATTTCCATCTTTAAAAACTTGGTCTTCAGTTACTTTCTTAAAAAGCAAAATGTCTCAATACCACTCGGGGGGGGGGGGATTTCTAACTCCCTCACCCGTGGTAGATGAGTGGACTGTATATGGTGTGGGGGGGTTTATCGCCAAGCCAGCTCCGTGAAGTCCAAAGAAAGGGGCAGAAGCACTTACCTCTTCCAGCAGCAGCTGACAACGTCACAGTGGAGTCGACCCCAGGGTTCCAGGAGAAGACCAGCTCTTCTGATGCCACTTAAAACTAATAATCCCAGTAACAATTCCGAGCGATAAATATACTCGCGTGGCTATTTAGCAGACACTGCTGCAGCACCGAAAATTTAGCACACGCGGTGTGACATCACCGAAACACAAATTGTTGACGTCCGCCGCCGACCGAGGCTGAGGTCAAATGCTGTATTGTGCAAGAGGAATGCAAATGCATTAAATGCTCTTAAGGGATTCTATTATACGATTATATTAATTTATTTATTTATTAAATAAACAGAATAGGGGCATGATTTCCAACAATAAACAGAATAGGGGCATGATTTCCTACAATAAACAGAATAGGGGCATGATTTCCTACAATAAACAGAATAGGGGCATGATTTCCTACAATAAACAGAATAGGGATATGATTTCCAACAATAAACAGAATAGGGACATGGTTTTCAACAATAATTCCTTTACTATAGAGATTTAAAACATCTGTGTTTAGAAAACGCGGTGGATATAGTTGGTAAAGTTAGCGATATCGTGACTCGACATTTTCTATTCTCCCACACACAAGAACTTCGTAAAAACATTTCGAACTTTATAGGTAACAAATGTTGTAACAAAAAAGTATTCTTTATTTTTAGATTTTAGGGTAATATCACTGTAAGGTGTTGAAGGTTATAAGAAGTCCTAAAAATCCAAAAAGGTCGCGGTAGAACTTAAATAAGAAATATTTTAAAAGTAAAGTAACTTCACTGTCGTAATCCCTAGTTTATTGAACTATGTACCTAGTCAAAGTCAAAGTCAAGTCAAAGTCAAAATATCTTTATTCACGTAAACCTATTACAGGCATTTATGAAACGTCATTAATTTAATTATTTTGAATGATTCTAATCCTGCTAGTAGAAGACTAAGCAGCAAAGTGGTCCAATAAGTAAGCTGTTAGCAGAAGACCAGCTGCTTAGCAAATTCCAGTGACCTGTCAATGTTTAATCTGACTGAGAAAGGAATCTGCAAGGAAAACTCAGCTATATCAGATTTACAAAATAAAACATATACAGAACTGCACCACAACGATCAATTAATAACCTTTTAAATTTAGTTATCAGTACCTATGAGAATACAATACCTGGTACAGCAGTAACCCACCCGGCAAGTCAGAATTTAGGTAGACTACATGCCTATGTGCAACCCGAAAGTCGACAAAACGCAAAAACCTCTGTTAATTTAAAAACTACCTACAAAGGGCAAGCTTAATGCCACTAGGCATTCTTTAGGAACCAACCTTTGCGACAATACAGAATATTACAGTCATGAGGCTTGGTCAATTCAATTCAATTCGTTTATTTTGCAACTAGGCATAGGACAAAAAGAGATGTATTCTGCACTTTTATACGTAATTTTTTACAATATTGATATAAAACAATATAATTTTATAGTGACTGAAGATGTACATGATAACCATCATTTGGAAAGAGAAACAATAAAATAACAAAATTATAAATACAGAATAACGCTTAACATTGTAGCTGCTGTAGATAGGCATTGTCACACTATAAGCTAAGACAGACACAATTATAAAAATATAAATGTCAATGTCAGTTAAGATAATAGCTGCTGTATATAGTCATTGTCATACTATAAGCTAAGACAGACACAATTATAAAAATATAAATATAAATATAAATGTCAGTTAAGATAATAGCTGCTGTATATAGGCATTTTCATACTATAAGCTAAGACAGACACAATTATAAAAATAAAATGTCAATGTAAATGTCAGTTATCGTTAAGTTAAGTAAAAAAGTGTAAGTTTTGTAAGCAACGTTGCAAAATAAATTTATTAAATCTTACATACAATACAAATACGCATACATACAAATATGTATACAATAATACATATACTACACACTATATTGGCTACTATATACTACATACAATATATACGTATATACGTCGTGAGAAGCTCATTAGATAATGGGAGTACATCAGCTTTTTAAACAGCGGTTTGGTGGGGTTTTTGGCGAATGTGATACTATTTATATATACTAGCACGACATGTGACCTTATCCCTACCTGACGGTAAGTAACGAGCGAGGTTTCTGAATATTAGCAACTGGAATCCCTAACACTATATTTTATCGGCACGAACGGTGGTACTTCCCCGCCTCTGACTGGATAAATTACCACCATCGGCCGCCTACCACCTACTTGTTGTTCTCGTTGAGAGTATGTGCCATTTGCAATGATGTCAAATGCCAATATTTACTTTCAAGGCGAATAAAACTTCATTTATTTATTTTAAATTATCCCATGACTGTACTTAAATTCTTGGATTTGTCGAGTATCCAACTGTACTTATTTTAGTAGGTACCTACAGAGATGATAATGGTAAAAACCTCTTCCACTCAGAGCTGCGGCGACGTTTTGCATTTATAGCACCGAAAATGTAACGAATAAAACTTCTCAAGGTAAGTAGAATAAGTACAAAAAATGTGCAGATAAGTAAAGTTTGTTTCGATGGCAGACAGGAAAACGGTAAAAAATACAAAGTGTTTTTTTATTTTATTTATTCAGGAAACATACAGATCTTAAATCATAATTACAACAATTCTCAAAGTTACACAATCCAGCAAAGTTTCCACTTAAATATTAAACATAGATTTTGCAAAAAAAATAATAATAATAATAAATAAATAAATAATAAATATTTCCAGACAGGTCACACAGCGCCATCTAGTTTCCGTGGTAAGCTACGAGGCTTGTGTTACGGAATCTAGATGGTTGATAAACTACATATTATACTTTTTACATAAATCTTAACCTATTTAATTAAATTATATTTTAATGTTGGGGTAAATCAGATGTTGAAATTAAATAAAAAAAAAACACATTTATTTTTTATGATTATTGAATTGTATATACTATATTGAATATTTAGTTGAGGCACGCTGCAATAAAGGGGGCCTAAGTTTGAACAATCTCTTTTCATATTTCTTTATTTTTATTTTAAAACTTTATTTATTATAGACTAAACTTACCGCCATTGTGGTAATACGAGTTGTACGGTTTTTTGACAGTTGTCACGTACAGACCACGCGATTTAATAATATGAAAAAGTATTCACACCAACTACATTTAATTATTGTTAAAACACATTACAAAAATGGTGAAAGTATTGCGAAAACAGTTCGCCAATTACGTCGAGTTTTCGGCAAAATTATGCGTCAAATGAATTGACCAAATTACGCTGATGGGTCAGTAGTTCATTGTTCGTCGTCGTCCTTGTCGGTCACTCGATATAGCCACAAATTTTGGTAAAAGATCCTGCATTTGGCAAGGTTCAATTGGTGCAAGAAATCAAGCCACTAAAAAAAATATTGCAAAATTCAATTAACGACCAAATAGAAGATGATTTAAAATCCCAAAAAGACACACACAGTGTCCTAGAGTTACGCAAAAACCATATTTTTCTCTGGAATAAAGCCAAAATTCATTTGCTCC
The DNA here is from genome assembly GCA_910589645.1 of Tinea semifulvella. NCBI lineage: Eukaryota > Metazoa > Arthropoda > Insecta > Lepidoptera > Tineidae > Tinea > Tinea semifulvella. Next base: position 6,051,727 of record OU342620.1, read on the forward strand.
GACCTCCATAATTCTCTGCTCAAAAGTCGGCAGACGCGACATTCTGCGAATCGTCTTATAAATAATTCTATAGCAAATATGAATTTTTTGTTTCATTTTTGTAGGATATATGTATGACTGGCCAGCGTGGTGAGTGTAGGCGAAATTATCCAGAAATATGTATGTTCATCATATTTTGAATGTAACAATTAGTTACTAATACATTATTGACTAATTAGTAAATACTGTTTATTGTGATACAGTAATATTTTTTTATTACCTTATTATTATAATATAATTATTTTTTATGTAACATTTAGTTACTATTATGTATTTATTATTTTATTAACTAATATATAAGTTTGTTAACGGAATTGCATGGCAACATTTGGGTACTTAGGAAGTAATTGTTATGTTTATTATTTGTAATTGTGTGTCTCGAAAGTCATTCTTAGTGTTCAGGTTCTCATGGTGTGGCGTGTCCGGTGGTCGCCCCTTCCTTAGAAGGTCATTGCAGTGGTGGCACGTGTGTCGGGTCCCGGTCCGCACCCTAAGGGCCTGGTTGAGCGGGGGGATGGCTGGCACATGCGTTATGTCCGTGATCGGGTGCTGCTGTGGGGGCCTGGGACCTCTGCCGAACACGTTCAATTTATTGTTCTTAAATTAACAGAGGTTTTTGAGTTTTGTCGACTTTCGGGTTGCACATAGGCATGTAGTCTACCTAAATTCTGACTTGCCAGGTGGGTTACTGCTGTACCAGGTATTGTATTTTCATAGGTACTGTTAACTAAATTTAAAAGGTTAATAATTGATCGTTGTGGTGCAGTTCTGTATATGTTTTATTTTGTAAATCTGATATAGCTGAGTTTTCCTTGCAGATTCCTTTCTCAGTCAGATTAAACATTAACAGGTCACTGGAATTTGCTAAGCTGCTGGTCTTCTGCTAACAGCTTACTTATTGGACCACTTTGCTGCTTAGTCTTCTACTAGCAGGAGTAGAATCATTCAAAATAATTAAATTAATGACGTTTCATAAATGCCTGTAATAGGTTTACGTGAATAAAGATATTTTGACTTTGACTTTTGACTTGACTTTCTGGAAGTTGAACTTTCGCGCAAATAGATAATAGTTTTTTTATAAGTAAAGTAAAGTATCATCACGACCGTTTCCTTTTATTAAAAAATGATTTAATGTATTTATTTACATTAATAAATATTTTTGTGTCCCGACCAGGAATCGAACCCGGTACCTCCGAGTCTAAATCCATGGACTTAACCGCTAGACCACGGAGTCAGTTAAGATCTATAAGATATTTATTTAGAAAACTTTATTGCACCAAAGTACAAAGGCGGACTTAATGCCCGAAGACATTCTCTGACAGCCAAACCTTAAGGACAAATTTGAACAATTATACGTGCAATAATAGAAATAATAATAATACTATAATTATAAAGGTTAATTTAATAGGATTAATATACATGATATATATCATAATATCAATATACTAAATACTAATAATACACATTATTATACATAAACATACATATATACTACTTACTAACGCTGTCAGAAGCTATTTAAGAAGTGTGAATACACCACTTTTTTAAAAGATGACCTGGTAGTTGCTTGCCGTATGATGACAGGAAGATCGTTCCTTAAATTTGTAGCAACTACTACGAAAGAGTTAGAGACAAATGCAGTGTAATGTGAGGGAACAGATAGAAGGGAGTTGTGAGAAGAGCGAAAAGATTTGTCATGGAAAGAAGAGAGATAGGCGAAATTGTCCTTAAGGTATATCGGTGTCGCAGGCTCATTCAAAACCGAGAACAGGAGAGAGAGAACTCTAAGATTTCTGCGACAACGAATTGGTAGCCACTTCAACTTAGCACGATGTTCCGATATGTGGTCATATTTACATAAACAATATATGAACCGGATACATGCGTTCAGTAACCGGTCCATCTTATTGAGTAACATCTATTTACCTTTTCTATACTTATTTACTCGTAAATTGTCTTTCTAAAATAAGTCCATATATTTAAGTACGATATTATGAATATTTCTGATAAACAACAGCAAATATTGTTAGCAGCTTTAGTTTCTGTAGTAAACAAGATAAGAAAAGTTTTGGATAAACGTTCCCTCACGGGCGTTCGATATTTTATTCATGCTTTCACAAACTGCCTTCGTGGTAGCGGTTTCCGTGGATTTAGACTCGGAGGTACCGGATTCGATTCCTGGTCGGGACACAAAAATATTTATTAATGTAAATAAATACATTAAGTTAATATTTTTATTTGTGATATTCCTCGACTTTGGTACGCTAGAGACATCGACGAGCTTGCCAATTGTCATGATTGGCCTATCAAATCAAACCAAATCAAAATCAAATCAAAATAATTTATTTCCGTTGGTTCTCTCAAAACAACTTGGATACAGTCAGAACTAATTAAATCAATACAATTTTTAAAACATATGTACTAATCAAAGTGGTAATAATGGTTGACCGTAAACAGGCAATAATCCATATTTATGTATGCTAAGCACAACATTATTGCTACAAGCAAGTGAAACTAACTAACTTAGAAACTACTTAAATAAGATCGTGGCTGTAAAGAGGCCGTATAAGTTTACATTCTAAATACTTAATAATTATGATGTATAGAAATTATATAAGTACATATGTCAGATAATTTATAAATGTATAATACAAAAAAAAAAAAAAAAGACGTCATCTTATAATCTAAATACTAATAATGATATGTCAATTAAACATAAATTCATAGCTGTAAATGGGCCGTGTCATCTTATATTCTAATAGCATTACTGCTAATTAATATTCGTGGCTGTAAAAGGGCCGTGTCAATTAAGAATAAATATAAAATTAAATAATTTAAATTTAAGAAGAAGACAAATTTCTAAGCATTACATGGATTCACCGTGCGGGTGCCGGGTCCATCGTGTGTGGGTAAGAGATAAGAAGAATGGTGTCTCGGGCTTGCGACCGACAATTGGCTGGTTTAAGAAAAGGAGGCCTCCTTTTTTTTCTATTGCGCGATAATACGCTCACCATCCACCATTCTACTTCTCTCCCTACCCAACCAAATACTGTATGATTCCGTTAATGCCGTCTTGGAAGCTCGTTCCATAAATGTATTGACGGCAGACCTGCTTAGGCCCAATTCTTTCAGTAAGTGATGCAAAGATTTTGCTGGAACTCCTCTTGCACCAACTTCCACTGCGGAAAGCTGAGTCTTGAACCCGTTCCTGATCATTTCTTCTGTGAGATCATAATATTTATTCGACTTCATGTTGTGGTCTTTTGGAATATTTGATTCCCACGGAACGGTAAGTTCAATAAGGATATAGTAAAGTTGGCTAAATGTAAATCCTCTTATTTATAAGCGTGGTTTCTAAAGTGCGTCTTCTCCCCGGTCTTCTGGAGCCTTTTATTGCGCATGATGTGTCCCAAGTACTTCAACTTCTCTTTACCATTTTAAGTAGTTCAACGCCTTTGTTCATCCTCTGAAAGACGGTTTCGTTTCTTACTCTGTCCTTCCATGATATCTTCAACATTCTCCTGTATATCCACATTTCAAAAGCTTTTAACTTCTTCGACATTGTGTTTGTCAGGGTCCATGTTTCGACACCATACAGGAGAATGGAAAATATGTAGCATCGGACGATTCGGAAGTTTGAGATTACGATTGCAGAGAAGGTGGCTCATTTTAACAAAGGCGCTTCTGGCTTGTTCTGTGCGGCATTTTATTTCAGTACTGTGGTCTTCTTCTTCGTTTACAATGAATCCTGGATATTTGTATGATTTAACTCTTTCGAGCGGTTGGTCTTTAATGTAAAGCGCAGCAGTAGCAAGCTGAAGTGGCAATGGGCCGGACACATCTGCCGCAGAACCGACGATCGATGGGGCAAACGGGTTCTAGAGTGGAGACCACGTACGGGAAGACGCAGAGTGGGACGACCCCCCGCCAGATGGACAGATGACCTAAAGAAGGTCGTTGGTGGGGGGTGGATGAGGGTAGCGAAAGATCGCGTTAAGTGGCGAGCCTTAGGGGAGGCCTACATCCAGCAGTGGAGAGATACAGGCTGATGATGATGATGATGATGCAGCAGTATTGTCGACATTTATCCGTCGGACAACCATGAACTTAGTTTTCTTCACAGAGCAAGGAATCCAGGCGCGCCGCCCGCAACTTTTTAAAAAAGCTAAAAATTAACATTATTTACTTAGTTGTGATATGATACGCCAGAATTTGGTTTATTGATGTTTTTACTTTGATTCTTACACCAAATGACAGCTCAATGAGGCATTTCTAACGATTTAATATTAATGTTTATTCCGACGAAGAGCAACTGGCGGCTGATTGCGCTCATAGGTGCGCCAACGCATTTCTTTGCCACGACTATTATTATTACTAGGTAGGCAGATTTTGTGCTGTGGTTTTCTTTATGTTCATGTTTAAACCATTTTATAAATTAGACTAAATATTTATTATTACATTGTTGCACCCTGACCATAATCTCGCACCATCAAAAAAGGTTAGTTGTCAGAAAGTGCAGGCATTAAACTCGCTTATGTACCTAATTTTACGCTCTGAGAGTCTAGGGCTTTTAGTTAACCCCGGAAAAACTCAGGTCATGATCGTCGGGTCTAGACAGATGTTGAGCAGATTGGACGTGGGATCTCTCTCCCCATTATTGTTTAACAACATTCCACTTCCTTTCTGCCAACATGTAAAAAATCTTGGCCTCCATATAAGCTGCGATCTCTCTTGGGATCATCACATTGTGGAAATCAGCAGGAAAATCCACGCCAGTATGCATTTGTTAAAGCGCTCCCAGAATTTCATACCACTTAAAACAAAGCTTACGTTAGTCAGTTCGCTGCTTCTTCCCATCATAGATTATGCTGATACCTGCTATCCTGACGTCACCGAAGAGCTACTGAACAAAATCGATCGTCTGCTCAACTTATGCATTCGCTATGTGTTTGGCTTGCGTAAGTATGATCATGTCTCTCAATTTCGCGTTCAGTAAAAGTGACTCAATATCCGCTTTCGTAGGTCTGTCCATGTTCTCACCTTACTTTATAATATTCTTAATAATCCCAATACTCCCGCATATCTTAAATCCCGCTTCGAATTTCTTTGTAATACGCACAACTGTGCCCTTCGCTCCTCTTACAACAACCAACTTAAGATTCCTTCTCATTCCTCAACCAGATACACTGATTCCTTTACAGTATCTGCGGCTCGCCAGTGGAATAAGCTGTCCTTGGCTATTAGACGTGCACCGTCTGTCAGCGTCTTTAAACGTTTAATAACCACATCGTTCCTGGAGAAACAGAATAAAACACTATTTAAATAACCGTGTATTTATTTAAGTTATAATGTACTTGTATGTATAATTGTATGTATGGTTTATGTATGTTTATGTATTTAGGTATAATGTGTAGTATATTAGAATTAGTTAAGAAACTTATTAACTGTATCATTAAAATTTCTTATTTTTTTCATACTGCCTATCACCTTACTCGATCCCCAAGGTTAGCTGGTAAAGAATGCCTACTGGCATTATAGCTCGCCTCTGTACTATTTTTAAGTGCATTAAAGAATTTAAATAAATAAATAAATAAATAATTTTAAGTTTTGGTCCAAAAAATAATAAAAAATATAAATCATTTTTAGTCCGTTATAAAAGTATATTTTTTTTTTCTTGTACTCTATTATTACTCGTACATAATTATTATTATTTTATTATATTTATCATTTATATATAATACGGAAACACAAAAAAGTGAACTTTTATTCGATTTTATTTTATAATAATAATAATAAAAGTTTATTTCATAATAAATTCCATGTGTTAGTAACAATTTTTAAAGCAATCTTATTATATCTAGTGTTGGTAAAAAAAAAAAAAAAAAAAAATTATAATACAAGTTTTTTTTTTTTGTAATATATAATAAAATGTTTTTTTTTTTAAATAACATAGATTTTATTTGTCCACAGGTAACAAGCCCATTTTTAGTTGTGGAGCTGTCTCTAAGCCGCTTGGAAGGCACCCAACTGAGGGCTCTAGGCCTTCTCTCTGTGTTTGGGTTTAACATAACGTACTCCATCCGCGGGCCCAAGGACCCACCTGGGCCTCCTTCCTGCAGCGCCATTGAGTGCAGACTTCTGGGCCATTGCTACGCCAGTCATAACTTCCAGTGAGTATTTTTATCCTTCCGGGATGGGCAAAAACCACGATTCTCAAGTTGTAAAACGGGATCAATATACAAATATAATTGTTATTTCATACCTCATTGTTATTGTACTGATTTGGTTGGTTCTTTTTTTTTCATTATAACAGTGAAAATTTGTAAGGCTTTAAATTAACACATATTTTTTGTATACATAATATTGTAAAGGCTGTAAATTTTCCCACGAATAAATAAATAAATATTATTATTATTGGACTGTCCGTATAAATTATGTCTATGAACAGAACAATAATCATGTTAGAATGTTAAATGTGTATTTTCCGAAAGCAAAATCACGTCACAAAGTACAATAGATAAATTTTAGTTCCATTATCAGCTATGATCAGAACGCGTTCATGAAGACCTGAATGGGCGAAACAAAATTGGTTTATTAAACACACTGTACTGTGCACACCATAAAGAATAAAGGCAGTCACATACGAAGCGCATGATTTAAGTTTTTTTTTTTTTTTTGATGAATGAGATGATAGGGAAGGCAAAGGGTCTAGCCCATACAGCCAAGTTTGACGTAATATATCTTTCTTTTTTATGAGTTAATGAGGTCTTCATCAAATTCCAGTTGTTGCAGAATTTGATCCTTTTTTTGGAGTCACTCGCGGCACCATAGCTCAAACACGTCGGGTAAAATATGGGAGTTGACAGCGCGGGAAAACCGCAAAAAATAAACTGCAACTTGTGCCCCATATTCAAAGTCCAATTTATTGTTTTTCATAACTATTCACATTGTAGAACATTATTAAACAAAACAACACCACTTTTGACCAACAATATTCACAGTAAAATAATTTACAAAACAAAAATTTGCACTTGACATGTCCGCGCAAAATGGCGCGAAGGAATGCATTATTTAACGTATTTCTTCAATAGTTGAGTAGGCAGAGGAGCGGAATGGTGGATTGTGAGCGACTTGTTGCGCAATAAAATGTGGAGTCCTTATTTGTAAACCAGCTTATTCGCAAACCCGAGACCATTTAAGTAGTAAGACTTGTTTTAAGCGTTGTTATTTTTATATGACTATTACGATGGCAAGCTTACAATATTAGTTCTCCTTCAAAGTAAATGGCACTTTCAACGAGAACCACAAATAGGTGGTTGGCGGACTGATGGTCGGTAATTTGCCCAGTCTGCCGGAGCAGGGAAGTATTTATCGTTTGTGCCGCTAAACCCAATAGAGTGTATCCACACGTTTCGGGATCAGGCTCGAATTGACGTCATGCCCAGTCAAGCCGGCATAGTGTTAGGGACTAATGTCAGTCGTGTCTAATTCCAGTTGCTAATTTATGGACCTTGTCACCAAGGTCAAATGGCGTGCTAGTATAAAACTTAAAAATGAAAAGTATCATCACGACCGTTTCCCTTTCGGGGTGGTCAGAAATCACTCTTATAAATAAGCGGATTCACATTTAGCCAACTTTACTGTATTTATTTATGTATGGTGCAACAAACAAATTACAATCATTTACACTTTACATTTCTATGACTGAATTAAAGAACCAGACTGTAATTCTTGAGTAGTGCACACAACATTGAAAAATATATAGGTACGCGAGCAAGCTACTTAAGTACTACACACAAAACAAGGGGAAAATAGACATAAAACATGCAAAAAGATAAAAACAAATCAACTTAATCTAAATTTACACAATAAAATAAAAAATATAAAAAACCTATAAAACATGCAAACAAATAATAATAAATTATATAAACTGTAGGCCAATCATGACAAGTGGCAAGCTTTGTTGATGTCTGTTGTTACTGACTGCATGGTGAAAATACATTTAGGTAGGATGCCGATTTAAGGGATCCTTTAGCTTAGGTGATTCCTACATAGGGGACTGTATGACACTTTAGTCAGTAACAACAGACATCAACGAGCTTGCCACTTGTCATGATATATATAGATAATAATGTGTACTCGCCTATATTAATATTTAGTGTAACGCATATTATATTTGTACATTAAATATAAATTAGAAGCTACCTAAACAATAAAATTAAAAATAAACTAAACTATAAATAAAAAATGTCCTCTAGAGACGTCCCATCCGAGATAGTCCCAAGGAGACTGGCAACATTTCCCCTCTGTATAGCGAGGCTAATACGTTGGCAGAAATAATTGTCAGCCTTCCTGTCTCCAGACCTTTCTGTCAGCCGCTTTCACAACTCCTGATGGGCCCATCGTCTCGACCCCAAACGGCGCAAATTCGTAACTGATACCAAGGTTGGCGTATTTGCGCAATTTGAGGTTCTCCGCTGAAAACGCCGCTCTCCCCGGCTATGTATATTATAATATTTTATATGATGTAGGTATATAGTTTTTTACCAAGGTTTTTACCATTTTTGTATAAAAACATTAGGATGTTTCATTATATGTAATTAGGTAGTTTTTTATCTAATTTATTTTTAATATATATTTATCTTACTTATATGTATCTTATTTTATTTATATAAATACTATATTTTATCTATTCTATATAAAAAATAAAATTATTATTGTGATTGCTTAAAGTCCATTTAATATCTATTTGTTCCATCATAGTTTCTTAGGTGTATAAATACATATATCGAATCATACTCATTCCGCACTCAATGAATACTGCTTCCCGGAACACAGGTACTCTTCGTTCGGGTTGCAGGGTTTTACTAATACTGGTGGATAGTTTACGTCACTCTATGATCTGCGTTAAATATTTGTCTTATACCTACTTCCTTATAAAATGTAAACTTGAACTATTTGACTTCGAATAAAGATATTTTTATTTTATTATTTATTCTTCGGGCATTAAGTCGGCCTTTGTACTTTGTAAATAAATATTGTTATGTAGCGTGTATAAACGTGATTCGAAAGCAGTCATTTTGAAAATGACTAAATGTTGTTTGTATCGATGTGAAAATGCTGGGGCTTTGTTCGCTAAATTACTAAAAAAAAGTTCAAGTTAGCCTACGTGAGTGACGGGCCTTATAGACATAAAATGTAATGTCATAACTCGAACTTTATGAATTTAGTGTTGACTGGCAAATTGTTACTAATGCCATTAATAAATAAAAAAAAAAAAAAAATTAGTGTTGAAAATATCGGCTCATATCTGACCGCCTCCGTGGTCTAGTGGTAACAAACGTTGCCGTGAACTCGGGAGGTCGTGGGTTCGATTCCCACCGGGGGCAAGTTGTACATTGTATAATTTGTCTCGGTCTGGGTGTTTATATGTATATATTTACAAAAAAAAAAAGTATAATATATAGTTTATCAACCATCTAGTTTTCGTAACACAAGCCTCGTAGCTTACCACGGAAACTAGATGGCGCTGTATGACCTGTCTGAAAAAAAAAAAAATTGTGTCATCCGTATAAATATTGATTTTATATGAGACCGCGCCCACCTTATGGTGAGAAGAGAAATTTCTAAGCACTTCATGGATTCACCGTGCGGGTGCCGGGTCCATCGGGCTTGTCGGAATAGGCTGGTTTGAAAAGGAGGCCTCCTTTTTATTTTATTGTGCGATAATAATAAACTCCTCTCGCCTAATCAAATCCTGTATGATTCCGTTAATGCCGTCTTATGTAAGCAGACCAGCTTAGGCCTAATTGTTTCAGTGAGTGGTGCAAAGATTATGCTGGAACTCCTCTCTCACTAACTTCCACTGCGTAAAGCTGAGTCTTGAACCCGTTCCTGATCATTTCTTCGACTCATAATATTTATTCGACTACATGTTGTGTTTTTTTGGATTATTTGATTGCCATGGAACGGTAAGTTCAATAAGGATAACTTTTTTCAGCTAGTTTATCTTCAAATGTATCCATAAGAATTTTCCAGTCTGATGCGGCGCCAAGAGGTGGGCTTGCATTTAGTTTCCGTACTTTGCCCTTCCTTTACAAATGTGGTAAATATTTTATTTGACCTTCCCTTTCTGGCTCATAAAAAATCTTAGAAAAAGATATATTTTTTTCTATTAATAGAATTACATATTAGTCTAACGTAAGATACAAAATCACCCCGTATGTTGTTAGAGCACATAATGTCGTGCAACACCCGCAGTAGGAAAGAGTGAGCGAGTGCGTGAAGGCAACGAACCTCTGACTCTGCAGCCAACGACGCGACGAGACCTTCGTCTAAGATGAGATGAGAACCCCGGGAAAATATTAAAAATATTTGCATTCGAAAAATGGACGATGTATTAGTGTCATACATTTATACATATATACGAGTGTGTTTAAGTATAAGTGTGTTTCCTATATTATATATTATATTTGGCCAAAGTATACACTCACTTATTTAACCTTTCATGTCATATAATGTGCTGTAGAAAAGAATAAACAAATATATAAATACCGCGTGTACCTAATGGGGTTTATCAGGCAAAGCTTTTTGTAGATGTCGCTAGCGGCAATGGTACCTTATTTTACACACATACCGCATATATTTTTTAATGTTATCGTAGTTTTATATGTTTATAACAGAAACGTGTATTTTAAATTAAGGTTACCTACCTTAAAAGGCGAATTAAGAAATCGAACACCGTCTTTAAAAGAAAAAAGGTGGTATTAATAAAACGACAATTTTGAGATCACCATATCTTTGATTTCGCCTGGAAATCTTTATTTGTACACTTAAAAGCTGCTGACTTCGGTAATATATCCAGAAAATAATAAATTTCGTAATAAAAATACAAGTTTTCTATGCAACTGACAGTTCTATTAGGTACCATATATCATGCGCCATCTATCGTGATAAAAAGTTAGTGATACACCCCATTTCACGCAGTATTAAACTAGAAAAATTTAATATGAGAAATGCGATACTGCAAATGGGAATACTATTCTAAGAAAAAGGAGGAAAAACGTGAATAATTTATATATATATATATTAGTTTATATATATTTATACAATGTTTTTAATTGCAGACAATTTTCCTGTGCATGTTTCGCGGAGTATGGAGGTGCTGATTGTGGCGTGGGCCCTTTATGCCACAACTCTTCAAATATATGCCACAATGGCGGTACTTGCAGGTATTTTATTTATTTATTATTGTAGTCCTTGACTGCTATATTATTGTACATTATTTAAGCTATAGTTCATAAAATAATGCTGGTGGTAACAGCTGTCTCTCAAAGTTTTGACCAGTATAGAATGTCTAGCGGCATTAGTTCAGGTCAACATTTGTACCTTGTGCAATAAAGTTAATAATAAATATTGTCAAAACAGCTAGCCAACACTTCAGGAGACAAAAGGGTTGGGCAGTATTGAAGAATAAATAAAGAAAGAATATATTACGACGGAAATGGCTGTATAGGCTAGAACCCTTTGCCTTCCCTATCATTCATTGGGAGAATTGAACAAAAATATTATTGAATAAATAATATTGTTGATCAAAAGTGGTGTTGTTTTGTTTAATAATGTTCTACAATGTGAATAGTTATGGAAAACGTTAAATTGCACTTTAATATGGGGCCTAAGTTGCAGTTAATTTTTTGCGGTTTTAATTTGTTCCCAAGGTTTGGCTGTCAGAAAATGTCTACTAATTGTCTTTAAACAATATTGTACAGAATACATCAGTCCTAAACACGTAATTTATTTGCATAATATATGTTCATAACTGAGTTGGGGATCATCAAATTCCAGATGCTGCAGAATTTGATGCTTTTTCGGAGTCACTCGCGGCATTATAGCCCAAACACGTCGGGTAAAATATGGAAGTTGACAGCGCGGGAAAACCGCAAAAAATTAACTGCAACTTGTGCCCCATATTTAAAGTCCAATTTATCGTTTTCCATAATTATTCACATTGTAGCACATTATTAAACCAAGCAACACCACTTTTGACCAATAATATCCACAGTAAATTAATTTACAAAACAGTACCTTGCACTTGACATCTCCGCGCAAAATGGCGCGAAAGACTTCTCCGCATTTGTACTTTGTGCATTTTTATTTTTTTTAATAAATAAAGAAATAAAGAAATCTGCAAGGAAAACTAAGCTATAGCAGCATTCTTAATTGCAATATGAATATAAAGGAACTTCAAGTACCATATAAAAAAGCGAGCATGAATTTATCAGTTCGCACTTCTCGTTTCCTTTAATGTTGTGCAATTTCCTCGGCGTAACGAATTTCGTGCGGTTTTCCAACAAAACTTGCACGTTTTTGACTTATATATAGAACTGGGAATTCGTTCTAATAAACTTTTTTTTTGGTAACTTATCAAGACAAAGAAAAGTTACTCGTAATTATTTTTGTAGAAATAAGATTTAGAAAAAAAAAAACGTACTTTTGAAATTCCCTCTTTCCTGATAGATGATGAATGAGGTAGGGAGGCAAACAGTCTAGCCCATACAGCCAAGTCTGACGTAATATATCTTTTTTTTTTACGTCTGGTATAATATGGGAGTTGACAGCGCGGGATAACCGCAAAAAATAAACTGCAACTTGTGCTCCAAATAAAAAATGGAATTTATAGTTTTTTATAATCATTTACATTTTCAAACAAAACAACACCGCTTTTAACTAACAATATCCTTTTTTTATATACTATCACGACATGTGACATTGGGCCCACCTAATGGTAAGTGGCGTGCAAGGTCCATGAATGTTAGCAACTGTAGTCAGACACTCATAACTGCCATCAGTCCCTAACACTATGCCGGCTTGACTAGATGCTTTTTCACACTTCGCTTGAAGGACTCCAAGTTATAGGAAAGTGGAAACACAGAGGCTGGAAGAGCATTCATTCCACATCTTTATCGTACGACAGATGTATGAGTTCTCAAATTTATACGTACGCGAAGGGATGGTGACTACGGTATGTGGGTGCATATTCTGACCTGTGCGTGTGGTTCGGTTCACATTTAATTAAATTACAATACAAAAACTTGCACTTGATATGACCGCGCAAAATGGCGCGAAAGAACAATCTGCGCCTATTTTTTTTTTTTATAAGTTGAGATAGGATTATTTGCCAATTCATCTTAAATCGGTGCATAAGTGTGAAAGAAGACTAAATGATATTATACATTAAGTCTAATGTTATTTTAACTATATATTACAGTGCAATTAAGTTAATTTGCATGGTGTAAAGGAAAAAATATATATCTTTATAAAATGCTGAAGCTAACTAACGTATTTAAAATGATAAGTGACACTGTATTTATGTAAATAGATTTTTATCTACCGCTTTATACTTTCCCATTTTTTAAGTATTAAAATGTATATAGTATATTTTCCTTAATAATACACTAACCTAATAATAACCCAAGTTTTTTTTTTTTTTTTTTTCACATTCATCTAAGGCCAACTCCCCGCACATGCACGCCACAGCAACGAGACATGTACGGAGAGTTAAGGCTCTCAGCGACCATTCTGAGGATACTGTTGGCGCTGTCTCGCACCCGACCAAGCAGAGACCCACACTTCTTGCGCATTGTGGCATAGAAGCAATCTACTCTTGCCTCCGCAAACATACTTGATGCACTGCAGTAGCGCGGCAGCGCCATCAGTACCCTGAATGCATTATTATACTGCACACGTAGCGCATTATATTGCCTTTGTGTAAAGAAGGGCCCACAGGCTGATCGTGTAAAAGGATGTGCAGTACGCTCTAAACAAGGTAACCTTGACGTCATGCGAGCAACGAGCAAACCTGTGAGCAATCATATTGGCCCTAACAGCCAATGCGCGCCTCTCCCTCTCAATGTCTGCATCATCCCTGAGCCCAGACGTGACAATATGGCCAAGATATTTAAATTGTTGCACCCGCTTTAACACAACACCATTTAGTTTAGTAGGAGGAACTTAAGAGGTCTATCTCTTAAGGAAAATATATACCATCGCATACTTTTCTGTAGACCTATATAAGATACACAATTCCACTATACATAATTTTCTTATATCTCAAAGGGTTTAGGCAGCGCTTTCGTTAAAAAATCCCAGACTTTTATAATATGTAGTGATACGAACATTTTTGTCAGAGCAAAAAAATCGTTTGATATACATAAAAACAGGTTTTTTATAAACCACCTCCTCCTTTTCTTAAAGCAGCCTATTGTCGGTCGCAAGCCTGAGACACCATTCTTCTCATATCTTACACACACACGATGGCCCCGGCACCCGCACAGTGAATCCATGGAATGCTTAGAAATTTGTCTTCTCTCTTCATAATGTTAGTTTTTTTTTTTAATACATCAAAGTCAAAGTCAAGTCAAAAAGGAATGAAAGAAAGATATAAAAAAATGTTTGCTTTAGAATTTGAGTAACAATGGTGTTTACAAATTTTTTTCTCAACAAATTCTACCATATTATGGTGCACAAATTTTATCAAAATATAGTTAAACAATAATATACAAAACAAAAAAAAGAGCAATACAATATAATTTACATAATATGAATATGTTTTAAACATTTAACTATTCATTTATTGTATAAAAGACATGTGACCGTATTCTGTTAGTTTTTGTCTAAATGACATTTCAGGTAACAATTTCAGTTCATCAGGTAGCTTGTCATAAACTTTACTCAAAAATGCATGTAATGTGGTCATTATTTTGACAACCTTGTTTGAGCAAAGTCGACCTTGCCGTTCTGTTTCAAGGAGCGCCCGGCAAAGTTTTGCTGGTCGCTCTAACAGGCCGGCAAAACATTGCCGGCCGCTATTTTGACGTTTCAACGTTTTAATATATATTTTAGTTAAATTACTTGCTGGTTTTATTTAGATTAGGTACTTGCATTTTTGAGTAAAGCACTATACAAGCCTTGGCCCACTATGACTGCTTTGCTGGTCACGCTTTGATTGCCTCGAGCTAACCTAGCTACGCTCAACAATATTTAATAAGTATAACACTAGGTACGCTAACAGTCTAATCTCTGAAATCATACCGAAGAGCAGAGTTTGTGACAACAACTCGTACAATATGGCAATAAAATACCTACTACACTTCAAGAATTGCCTAAAATTAAAATTTAAAAAAGTAATTTTCGTCTGGTTGTGCGAGTTTTGTTTATATTCCACAAATGAATTCTTAAATAAAAAACTAAAATGAAATATTGACATTGTATTGCTATTTAGATTTAAGTTTTGACATTACATAAATTCTCTGACATAATGTACTCATATATGGTGCTGACATCAAGTCATACCTACATTAAATAAATAAATAAATATAAATATTTCCAGACAGGTCACACAGCGCCATCTAATTTCCGTGGTAAGCTACAAAGCTTGTGTTACGGAAACTAGATGGTTGATAAACTACATATTATACTTTTTTTTTTTGTAAATATATACATATTATACATATAAACACCCAGACCGAGACAAATTATACAATGTACAACTTGCCCCCGGTGGGAATCGAACCCACGACCTCCCGAGTTCACAGCAACGTTTGTTACCGCTAGACCACGGAGGCGGTCAACATGCTGAGTCTCAGTAAGACATCATCACGAAGCCTATATCATAATATATAAAAATGTTAATATTAATTTATTACTGTTGTAACATATTAGGTTAAGATCTTTTATGCAATAAAGAATTTTGAATTTAAATTTGAATTTTGAATACGCTCTAGGCCTTCCAGCTTGGCCATCATTGCAGCCCTTGCTGTCCTCGCTGTAAAGGTTTATCTCAGGTGCTGCACGCTGACCGCGATGTGTCGGCCTGGAGCTGCGCTACGCTGCGCTGTCGGCCATCATCAGCGCGACCAGCAAAGTTCATTTTTTCATTATAGACCGCGGCAGTAATGTACTATTAATACACATGCTTTCAACATTACAATACCAAGACTACTGTTAGTCTTGGCAATGGCCATGCTCTTTTTTAAGATTGGGCAACACTACTAACTGCCTTCAACATGATATTGCCACGTTAAACTTTTACCCTTTTCAAAACTCGGGTTAAGAAAATTTGATTGAATGCCCGAATCTTTACGTGCTAGTCAATGTGGCAGTATTTGTTGAGCGAGACACTTCCGGGCGTTACAAGTCAAATGCACATTATTTGCAAAATTCTCCTTCTATTTACCCTTAATTTCGTCTTTTTACTCTGTAAGTTTTGAATTAAATAATTATATAGTTCAATTGAATAAAAAAGCATTTATTCGAAAAAAATATTTACAAAATAAAAAATTCAATTAATATTAATACTAAGGATAGGGATATAAGTCCCGTCCGCGTGGAATGGTGGCAAGAACGCTGGCTGCATTTCGCCGCTGAATTGCAATACTGATTCTTTGGGCGAAGAAAGAGCCAGCCCTCTTGTCACCGGAGGAGACAACAAGACGCGGTGTTGTCTTTTAAAAACTTTTTTGCACTTGACTCCATGGGCCCAGAGTTTCTACAGCAAACGGCATAAATATGTAATCGTTTAATATACTTACAATTCAATTCAATTCAATTCGTTTATTTTTGCAAGTAGGCATAGGACAAAAAGATATGTATTCTGCACTTTTACACGTCAATTTTTACAATATTGATATAAAACAATATTTTATAGTACATATTGGTGAATCTGGAGCAGTACATGATAACCATCATTTGGAAAGAGAAACAATAAAATAATAAAATAACAAAATTATAAATACAGAATAACGCTTAGCATTATAGCTGCTGTAGATAGGCATTGTTACACTATAAGCTAAGACAGACACAATTATAAGAATATAAATGTCAATGTCAGTTAAGATAATAGCTGCTGTATATAGGCATTGTCACACTATAAGCTAAGTCAGACACAATTTTAAGAATATAAATGTCAATGTCAGTTAAGATAATAGCTGCTGTATATAGGCATTGTCATACTATAAGCTAAGACAGACACAATTATAAAAATAAAAATATAAATGTAAATGTCAGTTAAGATAATAGCTGCTGTAAAGAGGCATTGTCATACTATAAGCTAGAACAAAAAATTATAAAATAATAAAAAAAAGGTAACTTAAAATTATAGCTGTTAAGTTTGAATCCTTAGTAGGAACTCATCCTTACCTGAAAGATCGTTTCCAATGTGTGAACACACGGTTGTTCTCTTCGCTCCTCTTCCAATAATCAACTTAACTTTTGTATTTTGACCGCCTCCGTGGTCTAGTGGTAACAAACGTTGCCGTGAACTCGGGAGGTCGTGGGTTCGATTCCCACCGGGGGCAAGTTGTACATTGTATAATTTGTCTCGGTCTGGGTGTTTATATGTATAATATGTATATATTTACAAAAAAAAAGTTAATATGTAGTTTATCAACCATCTAGTTTCCGTAACACAAGTCTCGTAGCTTACCACGGAAACTAGATGGCGCTGTGTGACCTGTCTGGAAATATTTATTATTTATTTAACAAGTGTTTTTATGTTATATTTTGTAAATTTGTTAGGATTTGTTAAATTTATTTTTTTGTTTTAACAGTAATAAGCTTCTAATATCTTCTTCTTTTTACATTGGTTAATGCTGTGACACCTAATTGGTACATATATTAGATAAGTTAAAATTATACTATGTTATGTGTGTGATAATATATGTATTGCTGTGTGTAGTATATAAATAAATAATCTTAAAAACCGCCACATTTTTCCAGCAGATACTCAGATTCATATACAGTATCAGGAATTTGCCAGTGGACCCGACTACCTCTTTAAATTCGTAATGCACCATCAAATATTAGTTTTAAAAATTTGCTTACCAAACACTTTCACAAAAAGCAAGACGTATCTTGACTGAGTCCATATATTATTGTATTATTTAGATATATTATTTCTTTTATAGTACGCAGTAGGTATAATTATGTGTAATTTATGTATATATCGGTAGATTAGTACCATAGCTATTATTTTTCATTATAGCTAACAGTGAAAATTTGTAAGGCTTTGAGATTAGATATTTTTTGTATACATAATATTGCAAAGGCTGTAAATTTTCCCACGAATAAATAAATAAATAGCTATAATTTATTTTTATATTTTAGTTATAAATAATTGTCTCAATTAAAGTATTTGTGAAACTTTATCGGTTATGCACCCACAATGTCTGCTCACTTCTAAAATCAAGTAAATAAGTATTTAAAATATATATATTTACTGCGTGGAATTTATTAAATAGCAAATATTTTTATATTATAATCTAGAATAAAAATAAAGAACTAATTTTTTTTATTTCAATATTCAGTAATAAAATACGGTGCGGAGAAATTTTCCTAAAAATAACGTCATTCATACTGACCCTAATCAAGTAGGTAGCGAGAGGTCGACGATCGCGCGAACGTCGACTTACGTAATTCTTTCTCTCTCTATTTCGTATCTCGGCTGTGGGCGAGACCAATTAATAATAACACTTCCCAATATTTAGGTATTTATCACGATAGATATCGCAATAACAATAACGTTTACTCTCGGCATGTATGCAAATAACACGTCCCACTTTAACCCTATTGTGAGGATGTGTAGATATTACAATGAACTGACAAGCAAACACAACATCGACATTTTTGACAGAAGACTTTTGACACTGAAGTCCAGTTTGAAGGATATAATCTAACACCTGCTTTATTTTTATTTTTGAACTGATCTTCATTGATTTTACTTTTCGTCTCTTTTCATTGTTATTTTTTTGAAATAGTTTAATTCTCTCTCTTTTATCTGTAACACTTATTTATTTGTAACTTAAAAAAAAACACGTCATACATGATTGTTTATAATACATGGCTGTAATTGTGTACACATGCTTTGAGTTTTAGCAATGTCCATACACTATATCCATTATTTTTAGAAACTGTAATGCTAAAATTTGTTTTGTGTGCCTACTTAATAAATAAATAAATAAATCATTTACTGCCACTTGAGACGCGTCGTAACATTGCAGACACAACTTGCCTTGCCTGAGTTACTAAGCAAAATTCTATTACGTATACCCACTAGAAACACCAGGCAAAGTCCACTACTGCTTATTCCCCGTTTCAGCACAAATTACAGGCGTAACGCGTTCTTTATTAGGGCAGGTGAGTTGTTCAATAATCTTAATATCGATATTGATATTTTTAATTATACTGACGTATAAGACGCGCGATGACCGACGAGCACTTCAAGCGAATAGAAGTTGTTTTTTTAACTTGTATTTGTTTAGGTAGTATGGCAGTATTGATTTGTACTATTTTATATGTTTTTTTTTGTATGTAAATTCTCATGTTTTTAATTCTTATTTTTTGTTCAAGGTGTAACGGTGTTTCCGTAACACAAGCCTCGTAGCTTACCACGGAAATTAGATTATTAGACCGCCTCCGTGGTCTAGTGGTAACAAACGTTGCCGTGAACTCGGGAGGTCGTGGGTTCGATTCCCACCGGGGGCAAGTTGTACATTGTATAATTTGTCTCGGTCTGGGTGTTTATATGTATAATATGTATATATTTACAAAAAAAAAAAAAAAAAAAAGTATAATATGTAGTTTATCAACCATCTAGTTTCCGTAACACAAGCCTCGTTGCTTACCACGGAAATTAGATGGCGCTGTGTGACCTGTCATGAAATATTTATTTATTATTTTATTTATAGATGGCTCTCTCTGGAAATATTTATTATTATAAAAAAAAAAAAAAAAGTGGAAACTGTTAATTGGCTTTATTGTATCCAATCTTAAGTCTACTAGTGTAAAATAGCTGTAAGTTATCCAAGCATAATAAAAAAATAAATAAATAAATTTTCAGACGCGACCTTATTCACCGTGCACTAGTGTTTTGTTTTTCATATAATGAGTTTTACCTTTAAATTACTATTTTTATTTCAAAAACAATTACAAGTGGTATAGTAAAATATTTTGTATCTTCACTATCACTCTAGTTTACAAGATTCTTTTTTTTATACTAGTACGACATGTGACCTTGGGCCCACCTGATGGTAAGTGGCACGCAAGGTCCATGAATGTTAACAACTGATGTCAGACACTCATAACTGCCATCAGTCCCTAACACTATGCCGGCTTGACTAGATGCTTTTTCACACTTCGCTTGAAGGACTCCAAGTTATAGGAAAGTGGAAACACAGAGGCTGAAAGAGCATTCCACATCTTTATCGTACGACAGATGTATGAGTCGCCAAATTTATACGTACGCGAAGGGATGGTGACTACCATAGATTTACTATATCTATGGTGACTACGGTATGTGGGTGCATATTCTGACCTGTGCGTGTGGTTCGGTTGCGGAATGGAGAGGGAGGGATTAGGTTATAGAGTTCTTCGGAGCACTCACCATAGTATAGCCGGTAGAACACGCTCAGAGAAGCCACATCTCGGTTAAGATTCGAGAGTTCCAGATATAGTGGCATCGTCCACAATTCGAACAGCTCGCCTCTGTAGGACATTGAGAGCATCTGCGGAACCACTTTACCACCTTTAAGTATTGTTACTTACTAATGCATTTATTTATGTGATTTATTAGACAGATGGGTCCAGCCGCCGTCAGTTGTCTCTGTGCTCCTGGCTTCACTGGAGACCTCTGTCAGTCACAAATCGCACCACCAGGTAATTAATTAGAAACCATAAGTTATTAAGATAAATTATTTATTGTAGTATTTAATAAAAATACATATAACTGTATGTATTTGTATATGTATTTATTAGTATGTAATATTATTATGTATTTATTGATGGGATGAGTGATATTAATAAAAAATATATAGTATAGCAACCTTTGCATTTAGTTTAATATTTATTCTCTCCTCCTAACTCTGCACCCCACAATTTCTTATGTCGTTCTCCCAAAGGTTAGATGTTAGAGAACCTACAAGGTATTAAGCTCGCCTGTGTACTTAATTTTATTTTTTATATTTTAATGTGCAATAAATAATTTTATTATTTGCCTCCGTGGTCTAGCGGTTAAGTCCGTGGATTTAGACTCAGAGGTACCGGGTTCGATTCCTGGTCGGGACACAATATATTTATTAATATATATATAAATATATTTAGTTAATATTATAATATAACACCGCGTCTTGTCGTCTCCTCCGGTGACAAGAGGGCTGGCTCTTTCTTCGCCCAAAGAATCAGTATTGCGATTCAGCGGGGAAATACAGCCAGTGTTCTTGCCACCATTCCACGCGGACGGGACTTATATCCCTATCCTTAGTATTAATATTGATTTTATTTTATATATTAATTGTGTTTACCTATAAGTAAAAACTTGTCATTAGATTAATATTTAATTTATTTGTGATATTTCTCGAGTTTGGTACGCTAGAGACATCGACGAGCTTGCCATGATGATGTCATGATTGGCCTATAGTAAAGTTGGCTAAATGTGAATCCGCTTATTTATAACCGTGGTTTCTGACCACCCCGAAAGGGAAACGGTCGTGATGATACTTTACTTTACTATTTTTTAATTATTATTATTATTAATACTGTTAAGAATAACTTAACCCGGTAGGATAAATGGTAATTTATCCTGTCTAAATGTCCTAAAGGTTTGGCTGCCAGAGAATGCCTAGCGGCATTAAGTCCGCCTTTGTACATAGTACAATTAAGTTTTTAAATAAATAAAATAAATAACAGCGCTCGAATAGTCGATTTACTAGTAATTATTCATTTTAAATTATTCGCATTTGACGTGTTTTTTTTTATTGCAGAATGCGGTATAGAAGAATGTGCTGAAGGTTGTAATGGAAAAATCAATTGTGACTGCAATCCCAAGGACAATGATTTCAGTAAGTTAAGATTATATTTGTGCCGACCTCAAGCTATAAACAAGTTTGTAGTTGTTGACACAAACCTGTGGAACAATTTGCCTCTTATGAAAATATCGATATTTTGATATTATCGACCACAAAATATCGATATTTTCATATTATCTAAACAATAAAAAATTTTTTCAGCATCTGCACGTTTTGATATCAGACTTCAAATCACGGACCAAACGAATAGCAACATATCAAGTGATATTGTAAATCAGGTCACACGCCATTTAAAATCTTCATCTATTACTCTAGAAGATCCTGTCGAGTTTTTAAATATAAGGTAAGGTGCCAAATTATTTTTTTTTTTTTTTTTTTAATTAACTACAGGAAAAGTGTCATTACGACTGAATCTCTGGTTGGAAATCACGAATTTGTAAGCAGCGAATTCACATTTAGCCAACTTTACTATAGGCCAATCATGACAAGTGTTAAGCTTGTCGATGTCTCCAGCGTACAAGACTCCAAACGGTCCAAATAAATTAAATATTATGTTTTTGTGTTCTCTGCCAGGAATCGAACTTTTCAGTCTACGGTCTTAACCGTTAGATCAAAAGCAGTCTGTTAAGACATCCAACAGGATCCTACACCAATTTATCCCATCCACATTTTTCTCGACCTTAATGGTTTGGCGAAATTTAATGATTTAAAAATAATACAAAAAACATTAATTCCAAAATTCCTACCACCACGCCTGGTAGATTTTAGTGTGAAAGCTCCCAAGCCGGGTTGGATTCTAAATCTTGCCTAAAACAGTTCCGAGAAAGTGAAGTGTGAGAAGAAAGCCACTGCGGGCACAGTGAAAACCTGCCTTTTTCCCGTGGTTCAAATCAAATCAAATAATTTATTCAGTAAATAGGCAACATTTTTAGCACTTTTACACGTCATAACACGTTGTTTCTAGCAGATCCTTGCCATTTGCTTTAGTGACTCATTTTCTAGACAAAGTAGCAGAGTAGACCGCCTGACCGATGGCTGGACCCGTGTTACCCAGTACGGACCACAGTCTGTTATGTTAATGCTTTGATAAACATAACAATAATATCCACTCGTAAATGTGAAAGAATCCTTGTCTTTGTCGCGACCATAAAATTAATTGGCTATGGCCAATTCTGGTTCTTTGGTTAACACATTGTCGCTTGAAGTAAATTTTTTATTTTAAACATATTTCTAATCTTCTCTTATTTTTTAGTGATAGTGATGCTGGAAATAGTCGTGTTGTATGGCTAAGATTATGGAGTCCTAGAAAGCAGGCGGCTGCCGTGCGGGCGACCGTGGCCGCGCTGTCTACCATCAACCTTCAGCGGTTGAGGTTCCTACCACATTCAGCTCACGTCGATATGCAGCCCGCCCTTACTTTACAAGTTAGTATTAGAAAATAACACTTACATTACAAGTTTCTATTAGAAACGAACACTTACTTCGCAAGTTACTATTAGAAATTAACACTTACTTCGCAAGTTACTATTAGAAATTAACACTTACTTCGCAAGTTACTATTAGAAATGAATACTTATTTTACAAGTTGGTATTAGAAACGAATACTTACTTTACAAGTTACGATTAGAAATTAACACTTACTTCGCAAGTTACTATTAGAATTAACACTCACTTTACAAGTTACTATTAGAAATTAACACTTACTTCGCAAGTTACCATTAGAAATTAACACTTACTTCGCAAGTTACTATTAGAAATTCTAACTTACTTCACAAGTTATATTGGAAACGAACATTTATTTTACAAGTTAGTATTAGAAATGAACGCTTACTTTATAAGTTACTATTAGAAATTGTAACTTACTTAACAAGTTAGTATTGGAAACGAACATTTATTTTACAAGTTAGTAT
Source organism: Tinea semifulvella (assembly GCA_910589645.1). Taxonomy (NCBI): domain Eukaryota; kingdom Metazoa; phylum Arthropoda; class Insecta; order Lepidoptera; family Tineidae; genus Tinea; species Tinea semifulvella. Next base: position 6,075,533 of record OU342620.1, read on the forward strand.
TAGAAACGAGGAACCGAAGGGCAAGAGAAATAAAGGAAGACCTAAGGAAAGATGGAAGGACGAGATAGTCAAAGAAGCAGGACAACACTGGATGGACGAGGCACAGGATAGAAATAAATGGATAGATAAGGAGGAGAGCTTTACCCGACGAGGGGTCCTTAATTAAAAAGAAAAACATTATTGTAGATATTATTAAAGTTTAGATTATGTGTGTTTCGGTTGCATAATAGACAAGAACGGATGAGATTATGGTGCTTTTTAGATATGTGACAGCAACCCAAGTTAATGTACAAGTGCCTTTGCTTATAGTCATACAACTCAGGCGTAGTTGTAAAGGAACATAGGGCTAACAGTAAGGAGAGACGGTTATAGGGTTTTAGTTCTTAGACACTAATGGGTATCCTTGGGAAGCTCAATTGTGAGTCATGTTCATCAATAATGTTTTTTTCGATTCTGTCTATAAGTAATAAACACTTTATTTATTATCACTTATTTTAGCAGTTAGGTTAGTAATAACATTTAAAAGTACAGTAAATTATTTTCTATATGCTGTAACAACTCCTATTGTCAAAGCGTGGACGCTAAATGCAGAAGCCCTAACACCTAAGTCCAAGCTCTGAGCGAAATATATAAACCTAACAATATATAAACTATAGTGGTAGTGTAAAGACAGGAGTCTCACTGCAAGATGGTATTCACGTCCAGGCGCGCAGGATCACGCGACTGTGCCTAGAGGAGGCAGGCGGCTAGGTGTCTTGACCAATGTGATGGATCCTAACTGAGGTCGGGCAGGGAGTCAAGGTGGTGGATACATGTTCGATCGAGCAGGCTCACAAGATCGTACCTAGAAGAGGTAGCACGCAAAGGTGTCTTGGGCAACGTGTAGGAAATGAGACAAACAACGTAATGTTGCAATCTGATTTATTATTTACTGTACACATTCTTAAATACAAAATTTCAACTTACACCGACAGCACATAGATACATTAATCTTTACTACATTCAAATATATTTATTGTAATATTTGCTTTCTCAACAATTATGATTGCTGCGGTCTAGAAACAAGAACACAAGGCATGTTTGGTCAGCTAACTAAACACCTATTTAATAACAACAATAATTAAATAATCGTTGGTGACCTACTTTCTTCATTAAATTAATAAAATTTCTTCACTAAAATTTCTTATGAAAAGAAGTCAAACAAAATGCCTTCTCAGTAATCGAAACGCTAATAAGCTGAAGTTTAAAAGTCCATTTCAACCAAACTTTAAATACTTTCAACAAAGTGCTTTCAAAGTCTATATGTGTTTTGGAATCGTTCTTATGAAAACCTCATAAAAGTCTTATAAGGCTAGGGCCAAATTATGCTAAAAAAAACATTTTATTGAAATCCAAAATTCTGAGAGAAAATAAAACTTCATCGTAATTCGCATCATCATCATCAGCCTTTGTCTCTTCACTGCTGGATGTATGCTTTTGCTAAGACACAATATTACTAGCAACCTTTTGCTTTGCAACCCTCACCAGCATCTTTTATTCGTCTCTCTCTTCCTTAACATCGTCCTTCTAGTGGTCTCCTTTTATTACATCACCTTTCATCTTTAATTACATCATCATCAATTATAATGATTATGTAATGAAACACGATTTTGTTCTTCATTAGTTCCTTTACTAGTCTCTCATCCTTCACATCATCCTTCTAGTATTCTCCACTTTAGAACTCATCTACTTTATCGCCAGTCAGTTTAACAACAAATTTACGTACGTCCCACTGCTGTTTTAGTTGTCTTTTTTAAAATGCTTGTGTCTATCGGTATTTGTACATCCGCACGTGTCATATCATTGCTATTGAATTATTATCAATTTTAAAGTAGTGTTTTTTCTTCTTAGTCATTGCCATTGGTCTGGTTGTCTTTTGAGTAATGATGGCTCGCTTTTCTTACAAGTCTTCGCTATTTCCCGCAAACTGCAGCTTACTGATGCATTTATAGATTGCAACGGCAGATATGAATCCGCAATGAAATGGATCGTTCAGTTGCATTTCCTTAAAATTACTGATTAACGGCCAGCCATATGAGGCACGTCATTGGTCAAAATAACCAAAGTGACAAGCTAACTTACATAAGCCAATCACGTGGCACATATCAAACATTGATCAGAGATTATTTTAATCATCCTTTCTGCAACTGGCCGTTAATGTATTATAAATGTTTGGTGTTGGAATTAAATCAAAAGTCTTTTATGTTCCGTTTTATTTGCTTCTTATTAAAACAACAGAAAAAAATGTCAACAGTGACATATGACTTGTATTATGTTCCTTGCATATGACTTACAATTATTATTTTGTACGAATGGTGTTAATATAATTTATCTTAATTCGTTGTATGTGATTAGAGCCAGTAATTATCACATTAAGTTGGGTTTAATAAAGGGCTCATGCTTTTCTCGTTAGTCGAGTCGACACGAACATTCCCTAGATTTGTCCCTAGCCATCAGAATTATTACATTCGGAATCTGTCCCAATAATTTTCTTGTCTCTACAGCAGAGGCGAGATAAGTAATCGTCAAACTTTACAACTTTCGCGCAGGATATGGTCTTGGTGAAAGTTTAATTATTTGAAATGTCTATTATCAGGGAGGAGCTGTGGTAGACTTTGGCTCGTTGCCAGAAGCCGCCCCTTAACGAATCCTTCTCGTTAACCTGACTTAGCACCTTCTTTATTATGTTAATAGCTGCAAGAAAGCTTTATAGTGCTGCTTGACTTTCATGTAAGGACCGACTTTTTGAATGCAGGTTAATTATCAGAGGACCAAAGTTACGTTAAGTTAGTTAAAATTTGCAAGTTAATATGGCAATAGACCGGACACATTTGCTGCAGAACTAATGAACTATGGAGTAAACGAGTTCTTCGACTTTAACTCGAAATACTAGGAGGGTTTAAAGAGACACAAAGTCCTGTAAAAGTGAATAAGTTTAGTTACCCAGACCTAAAACCTATCAGCATCCGTGGTCTAGTGGTTATGACCGCAGATTTAGACGCAGTTACTAGGTTCGATCGCTGTTCGGGACACAATAATTAATTTGTGATATTTCTTTTCAGCTACGCTAGAGTTGTCATGATAGTTAAAATTGGCTAAATATAAATTCGTTTCTTAAAAACAAGCTTACTTTCTGACCACCTTGCAAGAGATGGTATTGATCATGATACTTTAAGTCAACATCAGCATTCTTCTCATGAGGTATCTAATGCTAAGGCCCAGCATGATATCATGCTTGATGTCATTTTTGACTGCAGCATTATTATTATTATTAAAATACTTTATTGCACTTAACTCAAAAGTATGTACAAAGGTGAACTTAAAGCCTTTTTGGCTTTTTCTACCAGCTTACCTTTGGGAGAGTGAGACGGTATAATATGTGGGGTGAAATTTTAACTTAATTTTAAATTTAAATAAACTACATACATATATATTGTTCTGCCTGTTTAAAAAGAAAGTATTAAGTTTTTTTTTTAAGATGTGAATTGAAGGAGCTTGTCTGATGGAACAAGCTTCCACTGACGAGCAGCCGATACAGTAAATTAATCTGAATATCTGCTGGAAGTGTGGGATGGTATTTTAAGTTGGTTGTTATGAGAAGAACGAAGAGGGCGGTCGTGCAAATCACAAAGAAATTCAAAGTGTGTTTTAAGATAATAAGGAGCTATAGGGTTATTAATAATATTGTATAGAAAGTGAAGAAGATGAGCCAATTTAACTTGAATAATGATATGCATATACCTAACTTAACGATGATACTATTTTTTTAAATTAAAACCCCGATGCTTGTGTAAGTCATTGCAGCTCTTTACTTAGAAAATTTCTTGTTTAAATTGCAACAGGTTCTCTTTATCTTGTAGGAGCTGAGAGTGAACCAACGATCGGAAGTGTGGGAAGGTTCTGAGTTTATATTCAGCTGTATGGCTTACGGATCTCCTGATATCGTCTTCACGTGGTACAAAGATGGCGTCAAGATTAATTTCAATGGCACGAACAGGTAATTTAGAACTCCCAAATGATTTATCTAAATTATCTTCCAAAAAGTCGAAAATCTCTATTTGCTGAAATTTCTGGAGAATTCAATTTATTCTTTCCGCGCTGGCCAGACGGGTTCACAAAGTTGATGGCCTTGACAAATGATCTCGCAAGTTGATATTGGTGGAACCAATACTGGCGGCTTAACGTGATCTTCTAAATCCTACTAATTTACTTTAAAACGTAAAATAAGTTGCCCAAAACCAGGCCCCAACTTTTACCGTGCCTCAACTAGATATAATTCAATAATCATAACAATTAATTGTGTTTTTTTTTATTTAACAACATCTCTTTTACTCCAGCATTAAAATATAATTTAATTAAATAGTCAATTGGTTCAAGTTTATGTATGAAATCGTTGCAAAGCACTATTTATACGATTAGGTTCTTTATTATGATCAGGTACTTTATTACAGATAAAACACTGGATTTCATTAAGTTTATAATTCTCTAATTATACCGACGGTATCACTAATTATTTATCTATGTAAAATTAATTACAGATTATGAAAACACAATATATTAACTATCAAATAAAAAAGAAATCATTATTATTATTATTAAATTCTTTATTGCACAAAATAAGTGTACAAAGGCGAAGATTAATGCCTACAAGGCATTTTCTAACATCTAACCTTGGCACGAGATCATTTTATTGGGCCAATTTCTCTAAGAAAAATGGGCATTCTCATTTACCACTCCAAAATCTTATATGTCCTTGAATAATCAAATTAATTGCGCATTCTAAATTCTTGTAATTCTAATTATTTGCATACGACTACGCTAGACACGGCACAATTCAAGGACCAAGGATTTTTTCTGCTTTATACTTATACCACCCGTATTTTAAGACGTTACCTCAACGGCTCCTACACTCAACATTTCCTTCCAGCTGTTAGATGATAATAAGGTTTATTATTATTATTGATTAATAGGCTCGCAGCGCATTTCTGATATGCCTATATCAAGCACTGGTGTAAAGTTTATTAAATTGTCAGTTGTCACCAAGTCTATTTCGATTGTCACTAGCCACTTGTCCAGTTTGTTTTTAAAATTGTTTACAGTTGAGGACTTTAATATGTCTTCTGGTATTTTGTTCCACATATTTACAACTCTGTTATTCATGAAGTGATATCCTACATTTGTATTCTGTAAGTTTCTGTAATAGTTACCGATCGCGGTAATTCGTAGACGTCCTAATTTGTTACCCCTATACCCTTGTCCTGTCTCTTTCTCGCCGCTTCTTTTCTATATTACCCATCCCGCTCACTAGTCCAAAGGCCGGCGCTTGCGCACTGAAGAGAGGCAGCGTCTATATAACTGACGCAGCATTCAAATCATCGTCGTCGAATCGAAATATAGTCGTTGTCCTACAGTCGTCATAGAAGACGCTGAATAAAATCGCCGCGATCATTGTTATCACCCGCATTCGCAAAAACCGAAAAATTTGTGTGAGAACAATTTATAAGTGCTGGTGCCGAGGACATCAGATAAGTTCCTTTACCAATTTCCTTTCTAGTTTGTTTATTGCACCGATCATCATTCAGTATCGTCTATGTATCTACATAATTTGAAGACTATCGCAAACCCCGCACCTAGATACAGTCCACTAAATCCGCGCAACCAGTTACAATTAAAGTTAAAAATAAAGCCGAGCCTACAGTTTTATTTTGTCAGCCTTAACCTGGTACATTAGACGCCATTTTTATTTTTAATCGTCTCAATTACAGAGACTTGATTTTCATTTGACATCTAAAAGTTCATCGTTGAGGAAATGTTTTATGAGAGAATACGGGTGTTTGAACATAAAAAAGAAAGAAAGAAAAATATATTTATTGACAAAACAACTAATTTACAAGCGAAACATATTACAGTGATCTTCACACTCGGCACTGCCAGACATGTGGTGATCTCGTAACTACATAATAAAAAATAGAAGAAAAAAAAAATAAAAAAGTAGCAGGTGTATGCCGATCACAGTACAATCTACATAGTAATACCTAACTGTCTTGAAAACTAGGAGACTGTAATTGACATACACTAAACAATCGCTTCTTAATTAAAGTTATATAACAGAGATAAATACAAAATTTAAATCTAAAAAAAAAAAGTATATGAAATTAAAAAGTATTTACATAATCGATTTAACTATGCATGCACAAATAATAAAATAAAATAAAATAAAACTAATCTATTTACAAGCTTAAAAAAAGAACAACTGCCTCCGTGGTCTAGCGGTTAAGTCCATGGATTTAGACTCGGAGGTACCGGGTTCGATTCCTGGTGGGGACACAAAAATATTTATTAATGTCTCGGGTTTGGTACGCTGGAGACATCGACAAGCTTGCCACTTGTCATGATTGGCCTATAGTAAAGTTGGCTAAATGTGAATCAGCTTATTTATAAGCGTGGTTTCTGACCACCCCGAAAGGGAAACGGTTGTGGTAATACTATATTACTATAAAAAAAGAAATAACAACAATAAAAGTAATGACCACGTAAATGTAACCACGTTTAACTTTGGATGAAAATCATATTAGGCTTGTAGCTTTGAATTGTTGTTTTTCAGAAACAGGTAAGCAGGATAAGTCCCAGGAGAGCAACTAACATAATTTCCTACCATTAGTCAATATTTTCGAATTGAAGGGTTAACCTTCTTCAGCATAAGACGGTAGTAAGAGAAAATCATTATTGTTTTTAGAGATATCTGGACCCGTACTGTAGCTGAAGACGCTTTAGGTCGTCGTATGGCGGTGTTAGGTGTGTCTGAGGCTAGGAAACTTGACGCCGGCAGATGGGTCTGTGCCGCTGAAGATGCAGGCCGTCGAAGATGTAGAGCTATACGTCTTAATGTGCTCAGACCACCTGATATTAGGCTCATGCCGACCACGCTTACTGTTAATAAGGTATGTTAATATAATTTTGTAGAACTACTATTAATTAATATTAATTAAAAATACAACTAAAAACTAAAATAAAGAAAAAACTACATAAATTATTATAAATAAAAAAAATGCTCCAAATCGCTGCCAATGGGCAAAGTGCCAATGATACTGGCAGCATTGCCACGTTGAATGGCAATAATAATAATAATAATCATTTATTTCCTTCACAATAATTGCCTTATAAGTAGGTACATCAATGTATCTAAAGTGTTAACAGGATATGATCTACAATATATTACAGGCAATTAACAAACTATTGGAACCCTAACCTCTGTATAGAAAGTATAATATACTTCTGGACCACAATGCTGATCCTTTGGCCCAAATATTGCCCAGCCCTCTTGTCCCCCATGTATTGATGAGCTGTTTTGACAACGCCTTGAAAATTTCATGAGCACTTGATCCCCACGGCCCGAGAGTTTCAACTCCAAACGGCGCAAAAACACAATAATACAATTAATATCTATAAAATAACTATTTATTAAGTTTTGAGGAAGAGTAGGAACCCGGTGTCTGTAGAACTACCACATCAGCTGAAGTGAGTTAATCTTCTCGTCTTTTAATATGTGGTAGGCGGACTGATGGACTAATTTGCCCGGTCTGTCGGGGCGGGGAAGTATCAACCGTTCGTGCCGATAAACCGAGTAAAGTATCCACACGTTTCGGAATCAGGCTCGAATTGCTGTCTGCCCAGTCAAGCCGTCACTGACTAATGTCAGTCATGAGTGTCTGATTCCAGTTGCTAATATTCATGGTCCTTGCGTGCCACTTACCATCATGTCATGCAAGTATAAAAATGAAATAAAGAAATGATTCCAATGTCCCAAAGGTTAACGGGCAGAGAATGGCTAACGGCATTACGTTCGCCTGTTTTTTTTATACAATAAAGTTTAAAAATAAATAAATAACAAATATATACCTATATTTTATGCTTATAATTTACTGCCTCCGTGGTCTAGCGGTGAATTTATATATATATAAGTACCTATGAGTTTAAATTATATATATATATATATATATATAATTTAAACTCATAGGTACTGGGTTCGATTCCTGGTCGAAAATAATATTAAATTAATTTAAATAACATTTATTTAATTTTTATATAATAATTAAAAAAGAAAATTAAAAATAAACTTATTTAAATTATTTTAAATCGTATCCGCGCGGCATGGTGGCAAGAAATAATGAAAATAAATTTAATGTATTTGTGTTATTTCTTAAATTGGTACCCTAGAGACATCGACGAGCTTGCCACTTGTCATGATTGGCCATAGTAAAAATGTGAATCCGCTTCTTTATAAGCGTGGTTACTGACCACCCCGGAACGGAAACGGTCTCAATGCTATGGATTGTTTAATAATTTTGTTGTAAAATAGTTTATCTAGCTTTTTAAACTCAGTCAATTTTTGAAGGGTGAAAATATTAGCATCACATGCCTCGCCAGTGCGAGTGGGAGTGTCCATGGTGCCTTGGGGTTTAGCTGGGCGAGGGAGAAGACATTACTTCCTCTAAGTCCAGGAAGGGAGGTCTGGGAAGACTTATATCCAGCTGGAAGTGTGCTTAAGTTATACAATATTCAGGTAAGAATTTACCATGACCCTAAATAAATTATTTATATTACTAGGTTATTGTTTTGGTGATTATTGTATGATTGGCCTATAGTAAAGTTGGCTTTGAGTATTTATAGGAAAATTAAAAATATTTATAGGAAAGTATTTGAAAGAAGTAAGGTACAATAATAAAAAAAAAAAAAAAAAAAAAACTATTACTTAATAAAAAAATAAAAAAAAACTACTTAATAATTAAAAATACTACTAAAAACTAAAATAAAGAAAAAACTAAATAAATTATTATAAATAAAAAAAATTGCTCCAAATCGCTGCAAATAGGCAAAGTGCCAAGGATACTTTGAAAGCCACGTTGAATGGCAATGCTGATCCTTTGGCCCAAATATTGCCCAGCCCTCTTGTCCCCCGAAGGTATTGATGAGCTGTTTTGACAACGTCTTGAAAATTTCATAAGCACTTGGTCCCCACGGCCCGAACGTTTCAACTCCAAACGGCGCAAAAACACAATAATACAATATTAATGCAATTAATATCTATAAAATAACTATGCTGGAGTGAGTTAATCTTCTCCTCGTCTTTTATATGTGGTAGGCGGACTGATGGACTAATTTACCCGGTCTGCCGGGGCGGGGAATCAAAATCAATCAAAGTCTGACAAAGTCATCATGTTAAGATAAGATAAAGATAAGATAAAAATTCTTTATTTGCATAAATGTTAGTCTAATTTACAGATCTTATAGTAAACTAACTTAACGTAACACCATTTGCCAAGTAAATTGGCGAGCAAATATATCAAACATTCATATAAATTTTAAATAAAATTTGTCCAAAAACTTACATGTAGGTATTCATACAATATTGTCAGCTTAAACTTTAGTTATTACAATTGTGAAAATATTATTTTAAATTATAAAACATCTTTTCTTTTAACAAAATTGATAATTGATTTTTAAAAACATTTTTACCCAACTATTTTAATTTGTTAGGTAATTTATTATAGGTTTTACTTTTAAATTGCCTTATTTACACATAATAAGGCAATTTTTATTACATTTTAAGTTTAATAAAAAAAATAAAAAAATAAAAATTACTATTAATAAAAAATAAAAAAATAACTACTTAATGATTAAAAATGCAACTAAAAACTAAAATAAAGAAAAAACTAAATAAATTATTATAAATAAAATAATTGCTCCAAATCGCTGCCAATGGGCAAAGTGCCAAGGATACATTGAAAGCCACGTTGAATGGAATATCAAACATTAATATAATTTTAAATAAAATTTGTTCAAAAACTTACATGTAGGTATTCATACAATACTGTCAGCTTAAACTTTAGGTATTACAATTGTGAAAATATTATTTTAAATTATAAAACATCTTTTCTTTTAACAAAATTGATAATTGATTTTTAAAAACATTTTTTCCCAACTATTTTAATTTGTTAGGTAATTTATTATAGGTTTTTACACACATAATAAGGCAATTTTTGTTACATTTTAAGTTTAATTAACAGTTATAGTATACCTATAGAATTTTGTAAACAATTTTGAAAAAAAAAAAAAAAAAGATTTTATTTGTCACATTAACAAACAAAAAAAAGTAAACCTAAAATTAAAAGTGTGTGGTGACAAATAGGGAATCAGCTCAGCATTGAGCTGCGACGCTTTAAGAGTCACAAATGTGTCGAGGCTCTGGTACAGAACTACAATAGTAAATAATAATATAATTTATTATATATATTACACAAATAAATAATAAACAATCATAATAAATCCATATTTATAAATGACACAATAACGTAGCATAGCATAATATATATCATATATATATACACATAAATATATACATATACACACATACATACAAACGAATAGAACAAATCACATAAAAAATAATTAACCATAAAATTTTGAGTAGATATGCTGCTTGATTGAGTTGAGATGCCAACAAAAATACATTTTATAATTAATTTTAAAAGCCACCACCGACTGTACGTCGTGCAGAGGTGGAGGCAAGCACACAGCGCCATCTAATTTCCGTGGTAAGCTACGAAGCTTGTGTTACGGAAACTAGATGGTTGATAAACTACATATTATACTTTTTTTTTGTAAATACGAGTATATACATATTATACATATAAACACCCAGACCGAGACAAATTATACAATGTACAACTTGCCTCCGGTGGGAATCGAACCCACGACCTCCCGAGTTCACGGCAACGTTTGTTACCACTGTACCAGGTATTGAATTCTCATAGGTAAATTTGGTATTGTTTTTTTTTTTTTGTTGTCGTTATTGTATTTGTTGAATAATGTATATCTGATATAGCTGAGATTTCCTTGCAGATTCCTTTTTCAGTCAGATTAAACATTAATAGGTCATTGGAATATTCTAAGCTAGTGGTCTTCTACTCGGATCTATTTCCTGTATAGGTTTACGTGAATAGAGAAATTTTGGCTTTGACTTTGAGGGTTCTTCATAGTTTTCCTTTTGCAGAGATCAGGAGAGTTTCGTTGTCAAGTATCGTCAGCAGCTGGTACCAACGCTAAAAGTGTGATGCTATGGACTCTTTCCCCTGATGATTCGTTTTGTGAAGCAAATGCGGCCCATGGTCTCCAATGGCCAAGAACTGCTCCTGGAGCTCATGCTTCAGCACCATGTCCGCCTGGACATACTGGAGTTACGTTGAGGTAAACTTGAATCAAATTTATTTATTAATTTTATTATTTCGACCAAAACAGTGTCACGTTAACGTTGCTTTTGCGCGAATAGTTGGCCAAAAACAACACAGTAATGCAGCCACCGTATTTCCCAGACCTGGCCTACTATATATTATTTTTGTTCACAAAACTAAAGAGGCCTATGAAAGGACAACGCTACGCAACGATTGAGCAGATTAAGACTGCATTGAAGGAGGAACTGAACAAGATCAACAAAGTTTTTTTAAGTGCTTTGATTGGAAACAACGCTGGCATATGTGTATTATATCCGAGGGTAATTATTTTAAAGGGGACAAAATAGAAATTCATCAATAATAAACACTTTGATGAAATAATGAAATGAAATGAAACGAAACGAAGCTAATGAAACTAAACTAAACTAAACCAAACCAAACCAAACCAAACCAAACCAAACCAAACCAAACCAAACCAAACCAAACCAAACCAAACCAAACCAAACCAAACCAAACCAAACCAAACCAAACCAAACCAAACAAAATGAAATGAAATAAAATACCTATAGAAAGTTTTTTTTATATATTTTTTTATTCTATGGAGAACTATCGATAATACAATAAAAAAATACATTACAAAAGAATTAGAAATAAAGTGTCATTAAAAAATTCTCACTAATAGTAACAATATATAAAAACAACAAGTAATATTTTAATCTAAGATAATACAGCACCTACATACACATACATAATAACAGCATAAACAATACTTACATGACAGAATAGACTGAAGATACGATACAATATACAACCATATATTATAAATTATTACAATATAGCAAATTCTAATAAATGAATTATAGTGACTACATACATATATACTTTTGTTATGAAAGGTTTACATTTGAGGCGTATAAAATCAAAGGTAGCTTGCTGCCTTTGCTCTCGGTAATTTGACACAAATAAAAAAAAATGATTTGTTACTTTGTAGCTAATGACTGAAGCTCTATGGATAGCAAATTGAATAATCAAAAAGAAATATTTATTTGTTATTAAATTAATTTAAAAGGTTAAAGATTTTTTTGCTGTTGTTGCCGCAAACCTGTGGAACAATCTGCCGGTAAATGTACGACAAGCATCCAACCGAAGTATTTTCAAAAAAATGTGGAAATTTATATTATTTAAATAGCTCATAACAACTCATTTAGTTTATTTATTACATTATTATATGTAGTGTATGTATTAATGTTATGTAATGTATGTACCTAATGAATTAATAAAACGTTATGTGTATGTAATATTAGTATTTAGTTTATTATAGTTTTTATTATTGTAGTTTAGATAATATTGCATATTTCTCTAATTGCACCTACCTTACGTCTTTAATGTTCTACAGTGTCCCTAAGGTTAGCTCTAGCGACATTAAGTCCGCCCCTTGTATATATTGTGCAATAAAGTTTTAATAAATAAATAAAATTGTTACGAACTTTTGGATTTAGCTGTATTTGATTTTATACGCCTCATTTAAAAAATGTAAAACATTATACTCGTTATTTCGCAGGTTTTGCGAACCAAAAGTTGGACAACACGGTGTGAAATGGCTCGTGCCAGATTTTTCTGAATGCGTAGCTGATTCTTTACATGATATTTATAATGAGGTTGGTATTTCTTCATTAAATTTATTATTTTTTGGTTTTTCTGACGACTTCTTATAAGGATAATAATAGTTTATCGACCGCCTCCGTGGTCTAGTGGTAACAAACGTTGCCGTGAACTCGGGAGGTCGTGGGTTCGATTCCCACCGGGGGCAAGTTGTACATTGTATAATTTGTCTCGGTCTGGGTGTTTATATGTATAATATGTATATATTTACAAAAAACAAAAGTATAATATGTAGTTTATCAACCATCTAGTTTCCGTAACACAAGCCTCGTAGCTTACCACGGAAATTAGATGGCGCTGTGTGACCTGTCTGGAAATATTTATTTACTATTATTATTGCATATAAAATACATATTGAACAAAAATTTTGTAAAATACCTCTGTCCTATACTAAGGTTGCACTGGTCTTATAAGGGACAGCTAGTTGACACTGAGTAATATAATTATATATTTATTTAGTTACAGATTTAACAGAGCTTAAAATTAAATCTAGTCTACAAAATTCTTAACTAAAGCTAATTAATGAATCAATAATAATATTACTTTATAGAGAGCGATACAAAAAAACTTTTTATTTTAAATTGTGAAACAAAAAAATATCCTAACCTGTTCTCCTGTGTGCTAAGGCATTAATATTGGTGTGTGTGTAAAATGTGTAATGAAAGCGGAGTCCGATTTCACACGCCTTATGTCATACACACACAACTAACTTATATATAACTTATTTTCCAATTGTACTAAGGAAATCTTGTGAGTATCTGTCGCGCAAACTACTATGCGCGGTGGTGGCTCGGTTGTAAGAACTGTAAGAACGCGTTCCTTTAATCCTACAAAGGTCGGTTCAAACCCCCCCCCCCCCCCCCGGCATGTACCAATGAGAAATACATTTTTCTTAATTTATTTACAACACCACCGTTCCCGTGCCTCGGAGAGCACGTTAAGCCGTCGGTCCCGGTTCCACTAATACCAACTTGTGGAATCGTAAAAAATTGTCATAAACAAATGACATCATATCCTCGCCAAGCCGTCTCGCCAGCATGGCGAGTGCAGGCCAAATTCTCCAGATATGTGTTCTGGAAGGCCCATCTCCAGCAGTGGAGGTCTAGAACGCTGTGTTCTAGGGGCTGTAATGATAATGATGAAACTACTATCACGTCAACTACTGGTCTAATTTTTAAATTTAGAATAGCACATTTTTTTTATCTGTGCGTATAAATACGAAGTAAATTAATACCTATACATTAAATATAAATTAAAAGCTACCTAAATAATAAAATTAAAAATTACCTAAACTATAAATAAAAAATGTCCTCTAGAGACGTCCCATCCGAGATAGTCCCAAGGAGACTGGCAACATTTCCCCTCTGTATAGCGAGGCTAATACGTAGGCAGAAATAATTGCCAGCCTTCCTGTCTCCAGACCTTTCTGTCAGCCGCTTTGACAAATCCTTGGCCATGCGCCTCGCTGACGGTCCCCATAGGCCCATCGTCTCGACCTCAAACGGCGTAAATTCGTAACCAAGGTTGGCGCCTGACCAGCTCGCCTGGATGTCAGATGGAGCTAATGAGTCTACACACGTCGCATCCCACACCAGCGACCTGCCAAGTTTCCACGGCCCAACAGTCATTCCGTCGGCTCTCTTGCCATCGCTCCGCACAATCCCAGAGGGTTCTAAGATTGTCGGTACACTAGCAGTGACTAGAGTGCTTCGGATGATTTCGCTGAGAGTCGCGTGACGAGGAATGCGGCCAGCACTTCTAGCACAAGAAAGCCCGTGGTGTCCGAGATGATCGACTGGTTCTCCACATCGACACTGGTGCGGGTGGACAGTCCGGGCCCCGAGAAATTTGAAAATGTTTTTTATTCAGTTATTACCTGTATATTCGTGGTCTAGCGGTTAAGTCCGTAGATTTAGACTCGGTGGTACCGGGTTCGATTCCTAGTCGAGACGCAATCATTTATTTAATTTGTTTGAGATATTTCTCTAGTTAAAAATTACGGACACGATGCAATTACAATTTATTGAAAACAAAAACTTTAATCCCAAAAAAATATATATATAGTTTTGGTCTTGTGTAAGAGTCTCGCAAAAATCTTAATAAATATATATATATATTAAAAAGTAAAGTAAAGTATCATCACGACCGTTTCCCTTTCGGGGTAGCCAGAAACCACGCTTATATATAAGCGGATTCACATTTAGCCAACTTTACTATAGGTCAATCATGACAAGTGGCAAGCTCGTCGATGTCTCCAGCGTACCAAACTCGAGAAATATCACAAATAAATTATATATTAATTAAATGTATTTATTTACATTAATAAATATTATTGTGTCCCGACCAGGAATCAAACCCGGTACCCTCCGAGTCTAAATCCACGGACTTAACCGCAAGACCACGGTAATATATATGTAATATATATATATATTACATATATATTAAGTCAAAGCAATAGTCTTGTGGGACTCTTGCGCAAGACCAAGAACGAGACCAAGACTCTAATGTTTTGGGTAACACTAGTTATGAACCCGGTAACTCCACGTTTTAATCTATAGCA
Source organism: Tinea semifulvella (assembly GCA_910589645.1). Classification (NCBI taxonomy): domain Eukaryota; kingdom Metazoa; phylum Arthropoda; class Insecta; order Lepidoptera; family Tineidae; genus Tinea; species Tinea semifulvella. Next base: position 6,091,025 of record OU342620.1, read on the forward strand.
TTTTTAGATTATGCATACCTAATTAAGACTATAGATTTAGACGCTTTTTTTGTTGACAGTTTGTTAGCATTTCCTATGGATTTTCGTGGAAAAAGGTGTCGGATGTCGCCCACGAATACAGCGGTATTCTCCGATCATTACCTGCCCATCCCGGCGGGGGTAACATCCCACTTCGTCATGCATCCAGTATGACCAGATATCTCATCTCTTCTGCTGGGAATCCGGGAGATAGGACCAGAAGTGTCGAGTCTCTGATGAAGATTTTTAACACGCTTTTGAAGAGCCCTGACTCTTTTTTAGACGAGGAGGTAAGTGCGTTTTTGTACCTTTGTGTGTTAATACGTGTTCTTTGGGCCCCGAATGGTCATATGCAATTATACATTGGAGCACTTTACAATTATAGATTTATTTAAATAAATAAATCCTTTAACGACCAAGGGGAAATATAAATCCCAAAATAATTTGACAATAAATACATTAATGTAACTACTGTTTAGTACTGACGCGTAGTCTTTTTTTTTTTTTTGATAGTGCGTACTGTATTCTTTCCGCTTCTTTCATTAATAATGGACGGGGTGAAAGAAAGAGATGCATGCTTACGTTTAATAGCTTGTAGTTTAATTGATGGTGCTTTACCAATATAAAAAGGAAGTCGGTTCCACTGGCGAGCTGCTGATACTGTATAAGAATCTGAACTTCTTCTGAAAAAATGTGGCGGAATTTTAACTTGATTGTTAAAATTCTATTATTTACTATTAGTTCCACTTTCATTAGTATTTTTTTTTTCTTTCAGAAAGTCTTTGATCTTCAAAAGTCGTTGTCTGAGGTAGCTGCAATGAGCTATAACTTTGAACTCCACCTTCACCAGTTCACGGTTATATCGAGGCCAGTCCGCAGTGACAACGCCGTACATTTTAAGTTCCACAACCACGGCACTGACGAATGGCTCCTGTCTTCAGCTGGTGTAGAAGTTTATGACAAAACTGGCAACGTTTCTGTTGTCGCCATTCACTACCATAATCTGTCATCGAGACTGCCTTCTTTGGGAAGATCTATGGAGAACAAGTAATGATTTATTCTATTTCACAAGGATTCTAATTAAGCTATTATACAAAAGCACCTCAAATATAAAATAGTATTAAATAAAATAATAACTTTTTGGCATTTGGGGTTGAAACGATGGATTCACAAATACATAAAATAACGGGGAAAACAAATTTATCAAGAGTGTGGCGACCACAAATGCCACAACTACCTAATAACATTTGCCTAATAATTCAACGAGGAACTGTGATAAGCAGTGTTTTCACTCTAACCTGGCGATTTGTTCATCATGTACTAATAGTGTGTGTTCTTTCACCAGAAATGGTCAAGAATTGGAGTATCTTCTATCGTCTCAGCAAGTCCAACTGTCAACCAATAATGCTGGCCTGGCCAACAACATTCAGTACACAGTCACTTTACTGTTCACACACTTCAAAAACTACTCTATACTTGGTAAGTTAATAAATTATCTATATCAAATCAAATCTTAATTAGTGTTGCCTAAGACTAACCTTTATGCTATCCACCATATGCCTTCGTCGGATACTCCAATACTTCGGACACATTGCCAGAAAAGGAGGGGATAACTTGGAGAAACTTATTGTTACTGGCAAGGTGGAAGGAAAGATACCGAGAGGCCGAAGTCCGGTACGCTGGTCTGACCAAATTCGCACCACCACCAACACTAGCGTCCATGATGCTGTGCATGCCGCCGAAGACAGGAATAGGTGGCGTGCTATCATCAAGACGCACGCTAATTCATCGGGAGGTCACGACCCTCATCTATGAGAAAACACGACGCAAGGAGAAAGACTAACCTTAGTAATGGTGTCGCAATTGCTCTTGCTCAATATTTTTTTCTAATTTTGCTAAAAATGTTACATTTTTTTAGCAATTACGTTTTTTTTTTAATAGCGTCGTCCTTTCTTTTTTCAGGGTTCAGATGGAAACATATCGAACCCTTATATATATATGACTCTGGTCCCCATTAAAAATCTTCAAAATTTGGTACTGACGATTTTTTTCGCTCTGAATACGTTTTTTAATACATATTGGTCAACAAGATATAATCATTCATTTCAAGTAAATCAGACCAGTACTCGAGTGTCTCGAGGTTAGTTTGAGGAAAGACACTTAAGTCTCACAAGGTTTTGTGTCTTGCGAGACTCTTGCGATTAGCTCGAATCATACGTTATAGTTATGTTTTGAATATATTATGAAAAAATATCTATTGAGTTGATTCTATCTGTATTAGGATTAATGTCAACCTTTGCTGGTCGAACGATAGCTACAACATGTTTCGATATTTCTTTGATTTTAAATAGTTTTTAACAGACTTCAAAAGAAGTTATTTACTGATATATTTACTGTTTAATCCTTTAGCTTCAACCTTAGCTTGTGCTGGTCGGACAATAGCAGAGCCTCGTGAATGGAGCACCAAAGAATGCGAATTGCGAATATCTGAACCTTCTCATGTGGTCTGCAGATGTAGTGGACTCGCTACCTATGCCCTCTTCACTGTCGCAAGGTCCACCATTGTAAGCAACATGTATTTATTATTTAGTCTTTATAGTCTTTCGATGATGTATTTGTTTATTAGACTATCAAAATTTCTATTCATTCAGAAAATTTAATTTTATTATGTCAACTTTTTTTGTAGTCGACTTCCCTAGTCCCATAGTTGGTCAGGCATGAAAGTGCCTACAAATCGCCTTCGAAATTTTATTTGGTAAAATATTTGTGTGGAATACGTTTAGATTGCTTTTCTAGGACCTTGGCTTTTAAAAATAAAGTCTTCATTTTTACTTATTAATTTCCTTTAACACAATTTAAATTAAATTGCAGTACAATAGGTTGATTACTCCTTACAGACAAATTCTGAGGATCTACACGACATGGTCCGAATGACTGTAGGCGCGGGAGGAGCGATGTGCGCTGGAGCAGCAGCTATACAGTTAGTGGTGGCCACTTGTGGAAGACGACATAGTGGAGTTAGGATTGGAGCAGCTGTCAGAGCTGCAGCTGCAGGAGCTCAAGCTGGAGTGGCCGTGGCATTGCTGGGTTGTGGTGGTGGAGCTTGTGGTGCAGCCGGATGGCACGCGTGGCTATGTGCTTTATGCTGGCTAGCAGGAGGCGCAGCACTTTGCGCTCAACCGTTACTACTCCACGCTGAACTAGCTGGTAGAAGACGTCGTTTACCAGCTGTAGCTTTACCAGTTGGTGTATGTACGTTAGCAGCTCTAAGCGCTAGATTGTGGGGAGGACCACCTTTGAAACCGGGAGCTGCTGCAGCGGCTGTATGTATCGCTGCACAAGTTTTGTTAGCAGTGTTGTGTGTGGCTCTGGCAGCTGCTGCAGCGTTACGTTTGGGAGCTCAAGCAAGGAAACTGCCGTCGGATCGAAGACGACATTTAACTATTAGGTATGTGTTTCTTTTGCTTCGATTAATAATACTATTAGAACTAGCAATACTCTTTTAGTAATCTGAATTAAATTTAATTTCTTGTCATGCAGACTAAAACCACCATTCCTAATAATATTGTCGATGCGGTACTAATGAAAGTTAATTTGTTTCTGAGATCTCTTTATTTTCGGTAACATATAATGCAAAGTCTTGTCGCACTAAAGTTAAAATCTTTGTTTTGTGCCAACTCTCGTTTATTCTTTGACCTATAATTTATTTATCTGCCTCATTATGAGCTAAACTTGAACAGATGAAATATTTACTCATATCGTTATATGAGAGAGCTATGCTCGGTATTTCTTTGATAGATAAAGACTTAAACGGACTTTTGTCAGAAACCCAAATTTACTGGGATAACCTTCAAAATGTCGCGAAACTAATAAACGATGAAATCTGGAGCAAAGACCATGTATTGTAAGACAGATGGACGAATAACGAGAAAAAGGTCACGCTGGAGATTGTGTGAAGTGGCGAGACTTGGACCTATATCCAACAGTGGAGAGATACAAGCTGATGATTATGAGAAAGTGAAAAAAAAGTCCAAGCTTGACCGACTTTTATTGTTTCTTGTATAATCAGACGCAGAGTAGCTCGTCACAGCGTGATTCTGGTATTATCTACTGGAGCTGCACAAGGAGCTGGCGTGTGGTACGCTACTGATGGAGAGCGTACAAGAGCACATGTTATGGCACTATCTGCTGCTGCACTTACCAATGTGAGTAAAATATATAGGTATTATTATAAAGTTTTCTCTGAACTATAATAAAATATGTATAGTAATACATTTATTTATACAAAGATAAAGAACAAATACGGGCACTTTAAGAACAATTAAGAAACGATACGATGTTAAAAATACCTTGGATACCGCGTGTAACCTTGGGGGAGGGCAACATCAAGCAGTGGAGAGACAAAGGCGAATAATTATGATGACTTAACAGGTCAACAGGGTGCAATTAATTAGACAACACATAATAATAATAATAAAATTCTTTATTGCACATAATTTACAAATGTAGTGTACATGGGCGAACTCAATGCCGAAGGCATTCTCTACCAGTTTACCTTTGTGATGGTAAAAAGTGAGGTAATAGGGTGATTGAGATTGAAAATAATAATAGTAAAGATACAACATGAATAAAGATATAAATAAATACTTATGAGATTTATTATTAAATTATATGTGAAATTTACTTATAATAATAATGGAAACAAATACTTATATAAATAGTAATAATAATAATAATATAATACAATAAGTACATAAATAAACAACGAGTACATAACAAAACACATACTCGTAATGTATAAAATAAATCCGAAAATGTTTAGTCATCTTTGTTAAAACACATGGTAAAAAGTGGTAACTTAGGCAAAGTGCCGTTGACAAAAGTATCCACTGACAAATAATCGATTAATTGCAAAGTAACCTAATTAAAATAGCCTTTAGGTCAGATCAGAAGTGTAGACCAAATTCTTTAGAAATTTCTGGAATACCCATCTTTAATAGTGGAGGTTTAGGAGTGTGTGTTCTAGGGCAGTGATGATAACGACATACAGTACGTGAGTGTGTTGAATGTGTATTATAAGTAGGTGTAGTGTGGGAGAAGAAGAGGAATGGGGATGTGGAAACTATTATTTATTTATTTATTTTAAAATCACAGCTTAAACATATAAATAAAGTAGCAATAGTAGAACACAAGCCAGATAGATTTTATATTATTTAGACAATACAATTAAAACAGAAATAAGAGTAAAATATAGCAATTAGATTTAAATTAATAGTGCAATTGAACTGTGACTAGCAAAGGTAAAAAAACAAGTGAAAACCAATAGGATAATGAATATCTACCTAAAACAAAATGAATGAATGAGAGGCAAGAGCAAAATTATACTATATATACGATTATAGCAGTATTCGTATATTAGCAAGCGAAGTGGATTTGCAAAGTCAATAAAGTATTGTAAAGTGATGCGATCATGTAGAGAAAAACAAGGGAATTCCTTTATTTCACAATTCAATCACAAACAACATTCAGTACTGGAAGGTATTGCAGTTCTTCTTATAAAGTTTTTTCTAGGGTTTAGCAATGTTGATCTGCTACGTGCTTCGTGATGACGACTGTTTGAGGCAAATAAGAAAGGCGTTGTCTTTAAAGCCTTCAAACAACGACTGGGAAGATCCACCCGGAGGAGATACTTCACTTAGCTGTGAGTATTTAGACTTATTTATTTATTTAACACTTTAATGTATAAAGACAAAGGCGGGCTTTAATGCCGCGAGACATTCTATCATAACCAACCATTGGGAAAACTTTAAACACTTAAATGAAAAATAGGTGTACACATATTAAAATAGAAATTATGAATTCTATTTTATAACTACATTTAAATTTATACATAAATAATAATTATATATACATAGATAATATACTAATAATATACTTACAACCGTTGAGATAAGAAATAAGAATAAACCATTCTTTTGAATGCAAATCTAGTAGATGCTTGTCTTATATTTTGTGGTAGATTATTCCACAGATTTGTGGCAACAACTACGAATGAATTTGAAACAAAACTAGAATTATGGGAAGGGACGGCAAGAAGAGAGTTGTGGGAGGAACGAAGAGATTTGTCGTGAAAAGATGAGAGAAAGGCAAACTTGTCCTTGAGGTATTCCGGTGTCGCAGGCTCGTTTAAAACTGAATAAAGAAGACAAAGGACCCTAAGTTTTCTTACTTATATAAAACACGTAGAATCGACATAGTGTGCAATATTCCCAGCCATAGAACAGCTACGGCTAGGCGTCATTTCTATGTACTTAGTTCTGTACTGTATAACAAGATCAGCAAAACGTTTGATTTTTCCCCTTAACTAAGAAAGAAGTCAGGATGCGAGTGAATGACTAGTTACAACAATTAACTTATTTACTTATTAAAAACTTTATTGCACAAAGTACAAAGGCGGACTTAATGCCCGTAGACATTTTCTGACAACCAAACCTTAGGGACAACTTAGAGCGTATATAGGTGCAATGAAATAAATATTAATAGTAGGATAAATTCAACTTAATTATATATACTTACATAATATACTATTATATATACTGTAATATCAATAAACTGAAAATCTTTTCGTTGTCCAAAAATAACGCCTCCGTGGCCTAGTGGTAACAAACGTTGCCGTTGTACATTGTATAATTTGTCTCGGTCTGGGTGTTTATATGTATAATATGTATATATTTACAAAAAAAAAAGTATAATATGTAGTTTATCAACCATCTAGTTTCCGTAACACAAGCCTCGTAGCTTACCACGGAAACTAGATGGCGCTGTGTGACCTGTCTGGAAATATTTATTATTATTTATTATTATAAGTGGCATATTCTACACAGGTACTTAGGTGTTTTATTTATTTTACTTTTTATTAAGTAATTTTGCAACTGTTTTTATATTTTCACCATTATCTGATATATTTTTTTCTCTTTTTTATATTTGTTTATTTTAGTTACCAATGTTGTGAATTTATTTTTGTAGTTCCTAGGAAGAGCACTGACTTCTAGGACACAGAAAAATATGTACTTAATTGTTTCAATAAACTCATTTATTATTATTATTATTTTGTCTTTTAGGTTTGCTATCCAATGATCAAAATATTCGAAAATACTCGTTCATCATTATTCTGACAGAATTACTACTCGCTCAAGCGTTTCTAATAGCCATAAGTTGATCTCTTTAAGTCTAAATACTTTATCTATTGTCTCTTTCTTTGCCTGTATACTGTAAGTAATGATTGATTTCTCTGTATATAACATGTATTTTATCTTGATACTTTTATAGTGCTATTGGCAATTAAAAAATAATATTATTGAAATGAGTATTGGATAAATGATGTTACACTGTTCAATTAGTATACATCATCATCATCAGCGTGTCTTTCCACTGCTGGATGTAGACCAACTGCAACTCTCAGCCAACCTCCGCCAGCGACCTTCTTCAGGTCATCTGTCCATCTGGTGGGGGATCGTCCCACTTTACGCTATTATTATTAGTATTATTTATCTTATAATTCAATTTTTTTCACTTTAAAAAAAAAAAAAAAACTTTTGCAATAAGCACAATATAAAAAAGGCTAAGCTTAACCTAAGACTAACCTAATATCAAATATATATACTACTCAATATACATCATATATAAAACTACATATATACATAATACATTTATTCGAAGTACTTAGATACAAAAATATTAAAATAAATTCGATTAAAAAACTAATTATAAATAAAACTAAAACTAAAAATATCTATGAAATTTATTTAATGAAGTAATATACAAACAGTGTAAAATAATTACAATATAAATTAAAACTACTTAAAAGTAAAAATTAAAATAAATATAAACTAAACCTAATAAAAATTAAACTATAAGTAAACAATGTCCTCTAGAGACGACCCTTCAGTGATAGTCCCAAGAAGACTGGCAACATTTCCCCTCTGTATAGCTAAGCTAATACGTTGGACTTCTCAGTTAGCCGTTTGGACAACTTCTTGGCCAGACGCTTGGCTGAGTGTCCCCATGGGCCCATCTTATGAAATTAAAACTATTCTACAAAATAAACTAAGGGCTTACCACCAGGGAGGGTACCTAAAACGCTCGCCGCATTTCCTCGTTGAATTATAATCGACATATTCTGTTTTAGGTAGTTATGGCATTTGGGGTCGCCAAACTCTTGAAAAATTCGTTTACCCAGCTCTTTTAATACATACATAAATAAATACATACAATATGTTTATATAATTTTTAAGTATTGTAATTTGGCATTGTCATCAAGACCAGCTCGCTCAAGGGTCTTAGCAGAATGTTAAACGGCCTAAATGATACTTTACAGGGTTGGTTTCGGAATGAACTTGGACAAGACGAAAGTCAAATTAAATGGTCATGTGAAACCAAGGTCAATCTGTGTGGGAAATGCCACTTTCGAAGTTGTAACAGATTATTGAGCGAAATAAACTGACGGACACATTCGCTAGGATGTGCTGCATTCGGGAAACTTCGAAACATCCTCTCATCGTCCATACCGTGTTTGAAGACAAGAAACCAGTGCATTTTCCTCGTAATGTCGTACGGAGCAGATATTTGATGATGGATAAATTTCAATTCGAATCGAAACGTTGATATTCGCTAGAGAATCAAAGTTACTGACATAGTTCTGAACTAAAGTGGTAATGGGCTGGACTAGACACATCTGCCGCAGAACCGACGACAAACTTAACTTATATATTAATAAGTTTTTGTACATACATACATACATATCTTCACGCTAGGTCCCTTGCGGGGTAGGCAGAGACAATTGAGCGCCATTTGTCACGATCTCGACATACCTCTTTCGCTTCTTCGACATTCATCAACCTCTTCATACATGCCCTTTTGTTTTGATGGCTTTTTATTGCACCTTCAGCTATTGTTTTATTTATTTCATCGTGATAGAAGTCTTGGTCTGCCAAGGCCTCTTTCACCCACAACTTTCGCATTATATATCTGGTTCGTCAATCTCTCTTCAGTCATCCTTTCAACATGGCCGAACCATCGGAGCATGCCTTTCCTTATTTTTGTCCCTATGTTTTCTTTTATAATAAGTTTTTGTAATAATTTAAATTCAACTTAAATTGTCATTAACCATTCTTGCTAAGCGAGACACTAAGCGACCATTTTCAATGAAAGGAAAAGTCCTAAAGCGCCGCACTTTTGTTTGGCTCAAGTGTTCTGAGCCAGTCAAAGACGACCGCTCTTATCCTTAACAATTCTTATATCTTTAATTCACATTCTCATTGAAAAGCCACTTGAACTAAGAGCGTATTTGAACTGCAAATGGCAAATAAGATTTTAACAACACCACATTGTTCTATTTTTATACTTACACATATTGACATATATTTTATTTACCTTTAAAATCTTTTAAAACAGAAATAACTAAAAGTTTAATTCAGAGGATTCTATAGAAAATTACATTTACATTCATATCGACACTGTCACAACTACACACACATTTTACACACACACCAATACTAATGCCTTAGCACACAGGAGAACAGAGAGAGTTAGGGTTTTTTTTTTGTTTCACAATTATTATTTTTATAAATTATTATTTTTTGTATCGCTCACTATATATTATTATTAAGTAATGTGTATTCTTAAAGAATCTCGGTATTTAACCGGTTAACCTAATGATGTTGACGGGCCTCGGCCAAGTAATAAATAATAAATATAAGCGCCATCTAGTTTCCGTGGTAAGCTACGAGGCTTGTGTTACGGAAACTAGATGGTTGATAAACTACATATTATACTTTTTTTTTTGTTAATATATAGATATTATACAAAGTGAGCATATTAGCATATTTATTATTATTATTTATTCATTAATTGGCTTTAGTTAAGAATTTTGTAGACTAGGTTTAATTTTAAGCACTTTTGAATCTGTAACTAAATAATAAAAAAAACACGACATTGCATTGCGCCCACCTGATGATAATTGACCCACGAGGTCCATGAATGTTAGCAACTGGAATTAGACACTCATGACTGACATCAGTCTCTTACACTATGCCGGCTTGACTGGGCATGACGGCAATTCGAGCCTCATCCCGAAACGTGTTTTTTAAATACACTTTACTGGGTTTATTGGCACGAACAGTGGACACTTCCCCGTCCCGGCAGACTGGACAAATTACCACCGTCAGTCCATCATCATCATCATCAACCTGTGTCTCTCCACTGCTGGATGTAGGCCTTCCCCAAGGCTCGCCATTTTACATGATCTTCTGCCACCCTCATGCATCCCCCACAAGCGACCTTCCTCAGGTCATCTGTCCATCTGGCGGGGGGTCGTCCCACTCTGAATCTTCCAGTACGTGGTCTCCACTGCAGGACCCGTATACTCCATCGTTCAACGCATCTGCGGCAGACGTGTCCAGCCCATTGCCACCTCAACTTGCTAATTTTGAAAGCTATGTCTGTAACTTTGGTTCTTTGACGGATGTCAACGTTTCTGATAAAGATATAAGTATATTATATATTTAGGATAAAGATCCTTCAGAGAAATCCCGAGCATAGCTCTCTCCATAGCTCGCTGAGCGACCTTGAACTTATGTATCAGACCCACCGTCAGTGTCCACGTCTCTGCTCCATACGACATTACTGGAAGACATTACCGTCAGTCCGCCTACCATCAATTAAATCTATCTTACTTAAAATCTTCTTCACCCAAAATATAAAAATATAAATCCTCACCCAAATTAATTATCTCACAGCCAGCTTTAGAGTATGTATGTTGTTATGTCCTTTATTTAAAACTAAATGAATTGATTTATTAAATGGCCTATAAACACATGTGCTCAAATTATCATAATCCTTCGATCTAAGTAATAAATTTTAAATTTTTGTCTACCCGCAAAATATCTGGGAATATTTTCTTGTCCAATCAATTCACATGTGCTCAAATTATCATAATCCTTCGATCTAAGTAATAAATTTTAAATTTTTGTTTACCCGCAAAATATCTGGGAATATTTTCTTGTCCAATCAATTAACATTTATTGGAAAAAAATATTTATAAAATAAATTTTAATACTAATGATAGGGATATAAGTCCCGTCCGCGTGGAATGGTGGCAAGAACGCTGGCTGCATTTCCCCGCTGAATTGCAATACTGATTCTTTGAGCGAAGAAAGAACCAGCCCTCTTGTCACCGGAGGAGACGACAAGACGCGGTGTTATGTCTTTTAAAAACTTTTTTGCACTTGGACTCCATGGGCCCAGAGTTTCTATAGCAAACGGCACAAATATGTAATCTTTTAATTGTCCAATTACCTATTTAGATTTTTTGCTGCGGTTTTTGGGGTTTTTCATATATTTTTAACTCTGATACTAATAGTCTGAGCTCATGGAAAACAAAAGAAAAAAAAACACATCATATTTTAGCTAGAAACACGTACATTAATTTAAGATTTTATGGTAGATTTACAATTCGATTCCCTTTCTTTCAGTGTATATAAAGCAGAGTGGCGAAGTCGAAAGCAGTGGTGGAGCTGGTGCCGTGGATAGTTCTCCTTCACCTTCAGACACCTCGTACTGGAGAGCACCACCTTTGGAAACTCCAGCCCCTATACACAGGTAACGACCTAATGTCTAATTGTCCTTTCTCAGAGTAAGGTGACACGGCCATTTTACAGCCACGAATATTAATTAACATTAATGCTATTGGAATATAAGATGACACGGCCCATTTACAGCTATGACCTGTTTAATTGACATAGCATTATTATTATTTAGATTATAAGATGACGTCTTTTTTTATTATTATATTTTTTTGTTTTAAAAATTTAATTATCTGACATATGTATATAATTTCTGTACATCATAATTATTAAGTATTTAGAATGTAAACTGACACGGCCTCTTTACAGCCACGATTAAGTTAGTTAGTTTTACTTGCTTATGTTATTAATGTTGTGCATAACATACATAAATATAGATTATTGCCTGTTTACGGTCCAACCATAATTACCACTTTGATTGGTACATATGTTTTGATAATTGTATTGATTTTATTAGTTCTGACTTTATCCAAGTTGTTTTGAAAAGTCTTGAAAAAAACCAGACAAGACTAATATTGCGCAACACTATTTACCACAATGATGAACCTTTGTTTCTTTCCACAGAAGACTATCAACGCCAGACACCAGAGCCGATATTGTTAGATGCGTAGAATACAGGGACTCTTTAGACCGCCAATACGAAGAAAGACATACCCTAGCAACTCGAGCTGTATGCGATCTGATACCACAATCAGTCCCTTCAGAATACACAGCTAGAGTCTGCCTGGAACTCGGCTACAAGACCATACCACCAAGACATCCAGACTTAACTCAAATAGCCTGCTCAATAAACTGCAGACCGTGTATGGAAACAGCAAAACTTAACTGTATTCTATGCAAATCTAATCCTGATATATCCAAAATCACTTCGCCACCAATCAAGAGTTGTCTAAAAAAGACTCGAACAAAAGATTTCACGTCAAGCATATCTCTACCGTCCATGGGTGTTTTAAGAGAAGAAAAACTGAAATCAGATATTGACCAAGTGAATAGACAGTGGAATAAGGCGTACGATTCCAAAGACACTGATAAAGTGCTTAATAAAATTTCTAGTGATCTTAATTTTTTGCTAAATCGAACTGAGAAAGCTAGTGTGGATATTTTAGATCAAATAGAAGAAGCTCCAACTTAGTGCAAGTGTTAATTTTAAATTATGGCCAATTACACCAAAATTTTGTTCAGCTATCGTGTTCTAGTGGTTAAGATCGTAGATAAAGACGCGAAGGTATCGGGGTCGATTCAATACAAATGATTACTGAATTTGAAAAACGGTTTGTACAAGATACGTAGATGAGCGAAATAGTGCAGCAGCCCTATTGTGTTACTTAAGCGCAAACGTTATATAGTGGAATCCGTAAACTATATTAACGCTATTAAAGTTGATATTTGCACGACCGCTGTTAAGGTCAAGCGCTTATAGAGTTGAGAATTGAGTAATATTTTGTAATTATGATGCAATTTTTGCGTAAATAACAAAATCCACTAATAACTTTTGCGACTTAGTAACAGAATAGGGCTGCTACTGGTTTGCCTAACAAAATATGCTATACAGGTGAATTTTTAAAATTGTTGTTGATACTGTCTAAATTATGAGGTATATCGAAATATGCTGAAAGGAGTCAGTTTTTGGTCAAAAAGATTTTTTTTTAAACTTGTATTCTTGACCCGAAGGTTTTGACATTACTTGCCAATATTTGACCATTATTAGCGACACTTCAGCTAGTGTAATTATTTGATCAAAATAAAAATTATATGCATGAGCCGGAGCGGCGATGGGGTCCGTAACCCATCACGCATGGCCGAAAAGCGCGGATCGAGGACAGAAGAGTGTCGATTTGGTACATGGAATGCCCGGGAGGGAATGAAAGATAAGATGAATGAACTCTTAGGTATGATGGATGAAGTTGAAACAAAAGGGCATGTATGAAGAGGTTGATGAAGCGAAAGAAGTATGTAGTGATTGTGTCAAGTGGCGCTCAATACTGCCAAGCAGAAATACTGCCTACCCCGCAAGGGATCTGGCGTGAAGATATGTATGTAAAATTAAAATATATAAAAAGGAGTCCTTCGCGCCATTTTGCGCGGAGATGTCAAGTACAAGTTTTTGTTTTGTAAATTAATTTACTGTGGAATTATTGGTCAAAAGTGGTGTTGTTTTGTTTGATAATGTGATTAGTTATGGAAAACGATAAATTGGACTTTAAATATGGGGCACAAGTTGCAGTTTATTTTATGCGGTTTTCCTGCGCGAGCCATATTATACCCGACGTGTTTTAGCTATAATGCCGCGAGTGACTCCAAGAAAAGCATCAAAATCTTCAGAATCTGGAATTTGATGATGACCTCATTAAAGAAAGATATATTACGTCAGACTTGGCTGTATGGGCTACACCCTTTGCCTTCTCTATCACCTTATTCATCCAACGGGAGAAAAAAAAAACACTTGACTATATTTCATTAGTCAAACCTGTTTGCGCCTTATCATATTTAAAAACAACTTTAAGGTTGTCTATTTATTGTCTATTAATTTGTATATCGCCATACCCATCCTTTATCCCTCTCATACGCACTAGCGGAAGGGTGTGCCTATCTCGTTCTAAAACCTGCGAGATCTTTCCGAACGCACCTTGCGCATGGGAAGAAAGTGAACATTATTGAACGCGACCCAGCTGTCAGAAGCGTCAGTGAAAATGTGCCAAGGTCATTGCTTGCACAGAATTTGAAGAAGAGACATCAACCGCTCGCAATTTCGAAATTGCGAGAAAAGAAGCCTGCCCGCGGCCAGCAGCAACCTGGCGACCCAAGGAAAGCCCAAGACCACCTGCAGCGAATACAAGTAAGTGCGTGTGAGCGTCCAGCCCCTTCATACAGTCCACTATTATAATTTATTAATTTTTGCTCTTTTTCACGCCCGTCCATTTGGCCTCTTACGAGCCGGTTTTCCTATCAATTCCTGCCTATTTCCTATCCTTATAGGTATATGTGTAGTCTATTGTATTTATATGATAATTCCTGTAAATTTTATACGATATTTCGTAAACCCGCGCCGCAAAACTTTACATTTCTTGTCAAACTTTTGTGTTACAGGAATCAATCTTGCATTTAGGTCATTTGGGTATTGGGTTATTTGGCTTACTATTGTTATTAGGTACAAATATATATAAAAAAGGGAAAAACCATTTTTTTGTGAAAAAAGTTTTGGTACCCACCTGTTATAAACCCGCTTACTGTTAGCTTGATTGTTGTTTTATAGGTCTGAATAGTTATTTGTATGTTGTAATACTCACCCGCACAGCTTATAAACACATAAAAGTTACAATATTTTATAAAATAATAGGATAATTTGTACCAAGATGTCTGACAATGAAATTAAACTACAAGTTGCATTGTCTAAGCGTAATTCATTGTTTTCTCGCATTCAATCAATATATAATCATTCAAAGAATGTTGATGACGAAGCGTCGAGGGAAGTATTTGTTTCCTCATGTGTAAATTTGGACGAAATCCGCACAGAGTTCCACAAGGTTATAGATGAATTTAATTTATTGTCGCTTAAAATAAAACCGGGTGCGCTTATTGATGACCAGTCATGGTCATCATTTGAAGAGCTGTTTTGCCGTATTAAATATAGATATACATCATTGTTGTCCTCGCAATCATCGGTAAAAAGTGAAAAACATGGAGATTTTTCCCGGCAACAAACCAGACTACCCCCAATTGAACTTTTATCATTTGATGGTGATATTAAAACATGGCCAATATTTTATGCCAGCTTTAAGGCTACGGTTCATGATAATGCATCACTCAACGATTCAGAAAAGTTGTATTATTTGATGGGAAAGCTCTCGAGTAAAGCGCAACTCGCATTTGCTGGAACCCTGCCTTCTGCAGAAAACTACCTATTAATATTAAAAAGTCTTACGGATAAGTATGAAGATAAACGGCTACTTGCCGCTTCATATTTAAATCAAATATTCGAACAAAAACCTTTTACTTCACCGTCAATAGCGAATTTTGAATCTTTTTTGAATAAATATGTAGCATCGGTTAACTCTCTTAAAAAACTAGATATACGGGAACTAGAAGACTTTATATTTTTGAGCATCGCTCTTAAATTACTAGATTCTGACACCACTCAGGCATTTGAAATGAGTCAGAGAACCGTTCAGATACCCTCATTTAGTGATTTAGTTTATTTTGTCAAGGATCAGATGCGAATATTACAAAATACTATGTCTAGTTCTCAGCATTATGTCGCTAAGAAAGGTGTTTGTCCGTATAATGATAAACCGCTCAAAATACCGCAACAACAAACATTTGTCTCCGTCTCCAAACCACATAAATGTTTGTGCGACAATATTGTGCATGAACATTTGTATTTGTGTCCTGCGTTTACAGAACTAAAACCCGTTGATCGATACAATCACGTTAAGGATTTAAAGGGATGTATTAATTGCCTAAGTATTAAACATAAAACTTTTACCTGTCATTCTAAACAAATTTGTAAAACGTGCAAAGGCAAACATCACTCCTTACTACATTTTAATAAGGAACCAGCGGGTCCTGATAATTTAGTAAACGCTGCCACTTTGCCTAAGGCTATGGAGCCAACCCCTTCTACCTCGACTGATCCTGCTGCCAGCTGTTCCAGGTCCGAGTCAGCGAACATTTCATTTTGTGCAACGTCCATTGCTCGTTCTTGTGCTAACGCTGCCCAATCTCACATACAAAACCCGCAATGTAAAGTGCCCACTACTATTTTATTAGCTACTGCCGTTGTTTTGGTTAGAGATTCTAACGGAACGGAACATAAGGTACGGTGCCTTTTGGATAGTGCATCTCAGGGCAATTTTATAACTTATAGTTGTTGTGTTCGATTGGGGCTTAACAAGTTAATCAGTTCAAATAATTTAAAGGTAAAGGGTATTGGGGGAACAGAGAAAATGGTTCAGGGTTCTATATCCTACCAATTTTCTTCAAGATTTAATACTAAAGTAAAATATAATATTGTGTCATTAGTAGTTGATAAAATTACTGAAAATTTACCTACCACATTAGTGGATATATCCGCTTTACCCTTCTTAGAAGGATTACCGCTCGCAGATGAATCGTTTGGTGTACCCGGTCCAATTGATGCCCTCATTGGAGCCGCTTTGTTTCCGCATTTACTACTCCCAGGTGTTATTGGGAATAATAATATATCCGCACCTCCCGCTATACAAACTGTTTTGGGTTATGTTATAATGGGTTCAGTTCCTGTTCTTCAAGATCGTCAAGGATCAGCTTCGACTCAATGTTTTGCGACTCAAGCTGATGACGCTTCGCTAGACCCTATCAATACGTTGCTCAAACGGTTTTGGGAAATTGATGAATCGCCAGTCTCCGCAGCTCAGGAACACTCAGTCGGCGAGATTGAGTGTGAGCACCATTACCGCACGACCACCGTTCGAGATAAAGACAGTGGTCGGTATACGGTTGCATTACCGTTTTGTTCAGATAAATTTTTACTTGGCGATTCTTATGACATTGCTTATAAGAGTTTTTTATGTTTGGAGAAGAAATTAGAGTCAGTACCGACGTTCCGCACCGCTTATAATGATGTCATCAATGATTATATTACTAAAGGTTTTTTAAGTCCTGTACCGCTTTCAGAATTAAATGATAATAATCCCGCTTATATTATACCGCATCATGCAGTTTTTCGCTTAGACAAAACTACAACAAAGATTCGCTCAGTTTTAGACGCTAGCTGTAAAACCACATCAGGGGTTTCACTAAATGACATTCTTCATAGTGGCCCTAATTTACAAGGTGATTTATTTACAATAATTTTAAATTTTCGATTATTTCAATTTGTATTGACAGCTGATTGTAAGCAAATGTTTTTACAAATCAACGTTCAGAATAGCGACCGTCGCTTTCAACGTATTTTGTACAGATTTAAAATTGATGATCCAATAAAGGTTTACCAGTTTAAAACCGTGTGTTTTGGAGTAAGGTCTAGTCCATACCATGCCTTACGCACAGTCCAACAATTAATTAAGGACGATGGCGATATGTTTCCAAACGCACGCGACGTGGCAAGTAGCTTCTTGTATATGGATGATATAGCGTGTAGCATTGAATCCGAGTCTCTAGCTTCTCAAACTGCTCGCGAACTGATAGAATTGTTTAAGCGCGGACAATTCGATCTCTTGAAATGGTCGAGTAATTCACCGTCAATATTAAAGGACGTACCCGCATCGCATAAATTCGAACAATTCGAGTTTGATAAGTCCATAGATCATAAAGTATTAGGTCTATTATGGTCAAAGTCAAGCGATTATTTTGAATTAAGTATCAAAGTCCCTCCTAGCGATAAATGCAGTAAAAGGATAATATTATCCACTGTCGCGCGCTTATGGGATCTGATGGGATTCGTTGCTTCAGTTATTTTATATGCAAAGCTTCTTATCAAGGAATTGTGGATGTTAAAAATAGACTGGGGCGATGCCCCCCCGCCTAGTATACGTAAATTATGGAGCCAATTTTGTTTGGAGTTACCGCAATTAAATAAATTTATAATACCGCGTTTTTTAGGTGTACAGCAAAACTGTACCGTTCGTTTGCTAGGATTCTCCGACGCGAGCGAGCGAGCGTACGGAGCTGTCGTCTATATGCATGTCACGATTGACAGTAACGTATTAGTAACATTGGTATGTGCAAAGTCAAAGGTTTCGCCCGTCAAGTCTGTGTCTATCGCTAGGCTAGAGCTTTGTGCTGCTGAACTAATGTCAAAGCTATTACGCCGTGTTCATGATACTTTTATTCCTCGATATAGTATTACCGCACTTTATGCGTTTACCGATTCTAAGGTAACGCTTTGCTGGCTTAATACCGAGCTAAATAGATGGCAAACATTTGTCGCTAACAGAGTAGTGACAGTGAAGACTGCAACCGGGATGCTAGTGCGCCCTGTTGTGCGGCTTTGCCCGCTGCCGACCCAATAGGTGTTGGTCAGTCTTTAAATAATCACTTATTAGTTTTATTATTATTATTTTACTTTTCGATCTAATGTTAAGATTTTATTTGTGCTTATACTTACTATTTTCTTACACTTAATGTTAGGTTGAATATTTGTTTTTCTTTCCTATTGCTATTAGGTAGCTAGGTACACTTAAGGGGTATGGTCAGGTGACTATATGCAAGATTGATTTTAGAAAGCCATCAGTTTCTAATTGCGTAATTTTCACCATTTATTTTTAAAGGCGACCCTTTAAGGCCGGGGGGATGTTTGCGCCTTATCATATTTAAAAACAACTTTAAGGTTGTCTATTTATTGTCTATTAATTTGTATATCGCCATACCCATCCTTTATCCCTCTCATACGCACTAGCGGAAGGGTGTGCCTATCTCGTTCTAAAACCTGCGAGATCTTTCCGAACGCACCTTGCGCATGGGAAGAAAGTGAACATTATTGAACGCGACCCAGCTGTCAGAAGCGTCAGTGAAAATGTGCCAAGGTCATTGCTTGCACAGAATTTGAAGAAGAGACATCAACCGCTCGCAATTTCGAAATTGCGAGAAAAGAAGCCTGCCCGCGGCCAGCAGCAACCTGGCGACCCAAGGAAAGCCCAAGACCACCTGCAGCGAATACAAGTAAGTGCGTGTGAGCGTCCAGCCCCTTCATACAGTCCACTATTATAATTTATTAATTTTTGCTCTTTTTCACGCCCGTCCAAAACCATTGCCATTGCTTTTGTTAGCGTAGTGAATTTCATTCGGATAACAGATTGGTCGCTCTTTTACGTGTCTTAGATTAAATGGATACTTCATCGGTGACGTACGTACGTCTTACACCGGTATTCTAAGAAATGTCCTCAACGGATCCACCACTCAACATTTCCTTCCAGCTGTCAAACGAAAATTAATTCTCTGTAATTGAGACCACGGTGGTGGCTCGGTTGTAAGAACATCATTACAGCCCCTAGAACACAACGTCCGTCTGGCCAGCGTGGCGAGTGTAGGCCAAATTCTCCAGATATATGTTCTGGAAGGCCCACCTCCAGCAGTGGAGGTCTAGGACGCTGTGTTCTAGGGGCTGTAATAATCATCGATGTATATAGATAGGCCCTCACTGATATAAAAACGTTCCCGTAAAACCAATCAAAGTCATGTAGCTGCACCAACAGTCGCGAGATAGCAAGCGTCGAGAGCGCCTAATATTAATATTTATATCGAGTAAAACTAGTCTTTTTGTATGCATTGTGATATAATTTCCGATGAATAAAGCATGTGACATTATCCTTGCTTGAGAATTGCCCCCCAAAGTTGGTAGGTACACAAAGCAAGCAGCAATTTTTTAAGAGTGCGTTTTGTGTTGAATAGGCTTATCTATATACATCAATGGTAATAATGAATGATGAAATTGAGACCATTATGGCTGACCTTCAAAGAAAGTTAATTTATGTTTGACAGCTGGGGGGAAATGTTGAGTGGAAGAAGTGCATTACAACACAGGTGTTAGAAATACATTTTGGGGTAACTGGACATTAAATTTAGCTATAAGTAGGTAAACGAATAAAATTGAAACAGGGAAGTAAGTAATGTTTTGACTATTTTAATTAATAATTCTGCAGTCATAAACCCAGCAGCAGTTTCTCAATTAGACACAGGTGTACAGACTTTTTCCAATGAACTTGGTCTAAGTATTGTAACCTGCCTTTGCAGTCACAAGATTGTCCAACGCCTGCGGTTGGATCTAGTTGCTTTTAATGGGGTGTATCACTAACTTTTTATCACGATAGATGGGGCATGATAGATGGTACCTAATATAACTGTCAGTTGCATAGAAAACTTATATTTGGTATTATTGTATATGGTGATCTCAAAATTGCCGTTCTATTAATAAAACCTTTTTTCTTTGCGCTTTCTTAATTCGTCTTTTAAGGCCGACGACAAACTCTTCAATAGTAGGCATCTCCACGTCTTGAGCTATGATCTTGTCCCTATTAGTTTTGGCCAATAGGTCGTGCCAGGCTGGGGCAGCGTAGGTGAGGCGGGAACGGATGAACATCTTGTAGATCCGGACCTTCAACCTCAGCGGCAATCTGGAGTTTTGGAGTTTATAACAGGATGTAACATGGCTCGGGCCGCCTTCACTTGATCAGATGATGACTGCTCTTAGGCTTATGAGTGCAAAATGTTGTGTTAAATATTATATAGCTAAATTATTGTTTATTTTTAAATTATTTAAAATATTATTGCCATTGTTGTACTATTTAACATATTTATTACATGTGATACCAACCTTTACAGTCGCACTTAGCGCCAGTTTTTAAAAGGTAAATAAATTAAGATTGCGTCTCTCTCGCTCGCACACCAACATTTTCAAATAGTTTTAAAACTAATTCTTTGAAGGATTGTATTTATAGTTTATAATTATCTAAGGGCAAAGGACGTTAAGCCGTCGCGTCGGTCCCGGTTCCAATAATGCAAACTATTCCACCGTTAATAAATTGTTATAAAAAAAATGACATTAGATACACGCCAATCCATCTGGCCAGCGTGACGAAGGCCAATCTTCAACAGTGAAGATATTACGCTGTAATAAATGTAATGTTAAGGGAAAAGAAGACAAGTACTTTATTTAAAAAAAAAATGGAAATAAATTTTAGTTCTTTTTCAGATATGTTATATACCTATTATAACTTACTAGGTAATACAATTACAGACATTATATCAGAAAAAAAAAACAAATTTGTTTTATTATGTCCAAAAAATACAAAAAATATTTTTTATGTCCAAAATGTCCGTAATTTTATTTCGCAGAAAGTTAATAGACTAAATTTATATACACTCATACTTGAAATACTATAAAAAAATGTTTTCGTTCCCTCGTTCCGAGACACGATAATAGTAACCTAAGCACGCTTAAAGGTGTTCCGAGACGCGTATTAACTGTTTTGCCAAAGCTATGTGACGTCACAAATGACATTAATCCTCGCGCTTAGACTGCTCACGATATCGAGGTAGATCGCTCTGAGCGCTGTCAGTTTTTTGTCATTATGTTGCGCGCCATTTTCAAGTTTATTTAACATTAGGTTTTCTTTTAAATTTTTTATTATTGTAATTCGTTTATACTGTTTGTATATTACTTCTAAAACAAATCTATAATTATTATTTAAGTAGGAAGGGAAAAAAAATAAACTTTACACATATAAAGAAGAATATACCTTGAGATGTATTTTTGTTAGTATTCATACTCAAAGATGTGGAATCCGCAATTTATCTCCCATACATAAAAAAAAAACTATCATGTTATGAATGAAAATGTGATTTAGACCGTTCCGAATTGATATCACGCTCTGTGTGCTTAGTGTAAAATGCAAGTTTCGGAAAACGTAACTGCTGTAGTTACGTTTTTTTGTTTTACATTGCGTGTTATTGTAAGTTTGGCTATAATAACAGGCAATGAACATCGACTTACTGTATGCCTAGTGTGACAGTGAAGTTTCGTAAACGCAACTATAGTAGTAGTGTTTTTTTACTGAATTTTCGATGTTCATTGCCTGTTATTATAGCCAAACTTGCAATAACACGCAATGTAAAATAAAAAAACGTAACTACAGCAGTTACGTTTTCCTAAACTTGCATTTTACACTAAGCACACTGAGCATCCAAACCGCGATATTTGATAAGGAACGACGGTCAGTGACATTCATTCTAAGCGCTCTGAGCACGATTCGGAATGAGGGGTCCGTAATATATATTTTTTTAAAGTTAGAAAACTACAATCAGATTTTAAAAAATAATAACGTTGGATTGTGTGAGCGAGGATGCAAAAGCTTTAAAATCTCTTAATAATCTATCTATCTATCTAATAATTTTAATTTGTTTTTTGTATAAACTAAACTTGACAATTAATATTGATTGATATTTTTATATTGTTTATTTTTTACATTATAGTAAATGATAAATTAATAGCAGTTTGTTTTATTTTTACCCACATACAGAAACATAAAAAATATAACTGGTTTGGCCAAACCTATAAATTCGTAGGAAGGAATTCAAATTTACCGCTTAATGCATTCGAAGTGTCACTTGCATACACGCTTACCAATTTAATAATAATAATAATCTAGAATGTTTCATTTCCCTATTCCCTTCTCGCTCTTTGTCCTATCCGCGCCGCTATACCCTTTTCCCTCATACTCACGAAGACGACCGAGAGCCGCCGAAGACCGCCATTAGTTTCATTTCATTTCATTTCATTTATTTATTCACCGTTTCATACATTTAGACACTCGGTTTCGTCAGATAACAAATTAATTATTTTACTAATCATGATAGCGAATGAATATCAGGAAAGAACAGCCTTCGTCGTTACCAGATAAGTACTACCTACACCAATAGATGCTGCTGTAAAAGGGCGTTGTCATGGTAATAATAATATGGTGTGATTATGTCAAAACAAAATAATAATTTCTACTACGAAAAAAAAATTAAAATATATATAAGTATATAACGAAATTAGCGGTAACTTAAATACCCAAACTTAAGTTAACTTAACAAATACCTACTCGTGCATAAACATAATATTGGTATGTCATTTAAAAGATTAAATTAAATAATAATGTCATTATCATCATCATCATCATCAGCCTGTATCTCTCCACTGCTGGATGTAGGCCTCCCCTAAGGCTCGCCACTTAACGCGATCTTTCGCTACCCTCATCCAACCCCCACCAGCGACCTTCTTTAGGTCATCTGTCCATCTGGCGGGGGGTCATCCCACTCTGCGTCTTCCCGTACGTGGTCTCCACTCTAGAACCCGTTTGCCCCATCGATCGTCGGTTCTGCGGCAGATGTGTCCGGCCCATTGCCACTTCAGCTTGCTAATTTTAAAAGCTATGTCAGTAACTTTCGTTCTCTGACGAATATCAACGTTTCGAATTCTATCCATCAGAGATACACAAAGCATAGCTCTCTCCATGGCTCGCTGAGCGACCTTGAATTTATGGACCAGACCCACTGTTAGTGTCCACGTCTCTGCTCCGTACGACATTACCGGGAGGACGCACTGGTTAAAGACCTTAGTCTTTAAACATTGTGGTATAGACGATGAGAGGATGTGCCGAAGTTTCCCGAATGCCGCCCAACCTAGCTGAATGCGTCTGTCGGCTTCTTTGCTGAAGTTGGCTGCTCCTAATTGGATAGTCTGCCCGAGTATAATGTCATTATAAGTATAATAAATAGGAAGCGGCTGTAATTCGGCGTTGTCACTTAAATGTCACTATAACTTATACTAACTTAACTAAAACTAGTATATATAAATGTACAAGCATATGTGTACTGTGATGTCAAAATATAAGTTTAAATGTAATTTAATGTCAAGGTTTATGGCAGCTGTAAATAGGCTTTGTCAAATTAAAAATAATATTACACGAAAAATTACATGATACATTCCTCTTTTAGTGCTTCATCAATAGAGTAATAAGATTTATTTAACAAAATACTTTTTATTTGTTGTTTATAAGCAATGTATTCTAAGCTTTTTGTGTCTTCTCATATTTTGTTATATAATTTAACATATTGGCACAAAAAGCTTTTGGATACCTTACTTAGCCTATGTTTTGGTAGTTGTATGAGAGACGACGTTAGTGGCGCGAGTTTTCTCTAAGTTTAATTTTAGGAATATATTGAATGTTCTCTTTAGAAGAAGACAAATTTCTAAGCATTCCATGGATTCACCGTGCGGGTGCCGGGTCCATCGTGTGTGGGTAAGAGATGAGAAGAATGGTGTCTCGGGCTTGCGACCGACAATTGGCTGGTTTAAGAAAAGGAGGCCTCCTTTTTTTTCTATTGCGCGATAATACGCTCACCATCCACCATTTCTCTCCCTACCCAACCAAATACTGTATGATTCCGTTAATGCCGTCTTGGAAGCTCGTTCCATAAATATAATAGGCAGAACATTATGTAATTACTGCTCATTGTGAGTATACGTAATTCCTTAAATATTTGCCTACACGTGTCTCTGGCTTTCAGTCCTGCAATGGTTCTGAGTGTTCTGAGTGTTCGTCGACTCGCTGAATCGACAAGTTGTGAAGCCCGCACCGCCTTTTTAGATAATTTAATAAAAGCGCTAATAAACCAAACTATTATAATTGTGGTGACTCGTGCCCTGGGTCTGTGTTTGTGTTCCTAACAGTTTAAACTATCGGTTTCCCGGCTGATTGAGCCAAAAACCCCTGAGACTTCTGGACTGCTCTCGCGTCTGTACATCATCATCGCCCTGAGTACCTTTCTCTTCTTCCTTTCTTGGATACTTTCCCTCGCTCCGCTTTTAGATATTATTTATTGTCATAGGGAATCGTGTATGCAAGAGTTTGCCTCTAGAAGACATTATTTATTCAATTCTGGTGGCCAGCCAGCCATCCTAATACAGTCCACTTATTCGCCAGACCAATAACAAGGGGCAAAAAGGGTTTAAATGCGAGAAAAAGCAGAAGGAAAAGAAGAAGAATGATAACAGTGACGATAAGGATTAATGATGAAACTCTAGAACAAGTAAATGAATATATATATTTGGACAGTGTTTTTACTGCGGATGGGAAGTATGATAGGGATGTTGAATGAAGAGTGACCGCGGGAAATAGTGTTAATGGTGCCCTGGGGTCACTGATGGTCAGTCGAAATGTCAGTGACAAAGCTCGACTCGCTATACACAATGCCATGCTGGTACCAACACTTATGTATGGAAGCGAAACGTGGATGTCTCAAAATACTCATGAGAGTAGAGTTAATGCAGTAGAAATGAGATCGTTGCGTCGGATACGCGGCGTCACTTTAACGGACCGCATACGTAATGACGAAATACGCAAAAGGGTAGGTATGAAAGAAAGGCATTAGGGACAAAATTAAGAAAAGGCATGCTCTGTGATATTTCGGACATGTTGAAAGGATGAGTGAAGAGAAATTGACGAACCAGATATATAATGGTATGCATATGTATGGTAAACTAGTATCAAAATTTAGCAAGCGTCGAAAATATGAAACGATTTGCAATAGTTACTTTTAATAATAATAATAATAATAAAATTCTTTAATGCACACAAAACATAAAATATAAAAACATGTACATAGGCGAGCATAATACCGTAAAGGTATTCTCTACCAGCTAACCTTTGGGAGAGTGAGAGAAGAATATCATGGGTGCAGAGTAAGAAAAATTAACACAGAAAGATCAAAATATTATAATAAGTAAAATCAATAAATATATGGGTACGTAGGTAAGTATATGGTTTAAGCATTTAAGATGATAATAAATATATACTGTGTATAAATAATAAATAAAATACATGCATATTAAAAATAAATAAATAATAATACCTATATGTGAAAGAGATGAAAGAATGAAGGAGGGATGTGCAGAAAAAGGACTCCGTTTGAATGCGAGAAAAACCAAGGTACTAGTGTTGGAAAGAAGAAGGATGACGACCGTGACGATAAAGATTGATGATGAAACTCTAGAACAAGTAAATGAAATTATATATCTGGGCAGTGTTTTCACTGCGGATGGGAAGTACTATAGGGACGTTGAAAGAAGAGTGAACGCGGGAAATAGTGTTAACGGTGCCCTGGGGTCACTGATCGGCAGTCGAAATGTCAGTGACAAAGCTCGGCTCGCCATACACAATGCCATGTTGGTACCAACACTGATGTATGGAAGCGAGACGTGGATACGTCAGAATACGCATGAGAGTAGAAATGCGGTCGTTGCGGCGGATATGTGGCGTCACTTTGGCGAACCGCATACGTAACGTCGAAATACGGAAAAGGGTTGGTATGAAGGAAAGCATAGGGACAAAAATAAGGAAAGGCATGCTACGATGATTCGGGCATGTTGAAAGGATGAGCGATGAAAGATTGACGAACCAGATATATAATGCGAAAGTTGTGTGTAAAAGAGGCCCTGGCAGACCGAGACTCACATATCACGATCAAATAAATAAAACACTGACTGAAGGTGCATTAAAAAGTCTTCGTAACCAAAGGGCATGTATGAAGAGGTTAATAAATGTCGACGAAGCGAAAGAAGTATGTCGTGATCGTGTCAAATGGCGCTCAATTGTCTCTGCCTACCCCGCAAGGGATCTGGCGTGAAGATATGTATTTATATAAGAAAGGCGATTAAGATGCATTTTGTATTTTAAGCAGGTGAGAAATTAAGTTATTTTAATATATTTAGAGACGATGCCTGTCGGATAAATAAAGGCTGCAGAAACAGTTAGTGAATCTGAATATCTGCTGGAGGAGTGAAGAGGAATTGAGAGTTGGTTATTGTGCGAAGAACGAAGAGAACGAGAGTGAGAGTCTTTTGCTGTAGAAACGATATGGGCTCGTGGGGATCAGAACTATAAGCATTCGATAAAGCGTTCCGAGGCTCATCAATGTAAAAAATCTTTTTTTCTTAACTTAGGGTTTTGTGTTTGATAGGGGATGTTATGGTAATTAAATTTTAATTTAAAAACGACGCAACCGCTTCTTTCTGTGTTTTCCACGGATGCTTTTACGAATCTAATTTCGAGTAGTCGCTGAAAACGTGAATTACAGTCCGCAACGAGCTGTGTAATTAAATAATATTTTGTGTGCTCTGGATTTCTGCATACAGCTGATATCTAGGAGTACAGTCGGGCAAGACTACGCTGTACCACTTAATCCAAAGATGTGCGAGGCAAATATTCACCAAAAGTATCATTTCCAGCAGCCCTATTCTGTCGCGCTCAGAGCGCTTAGAACGAATATGACACTGACCGGTTTCGAATCAAATATCGCGATTTGAATGCTCAGAGCGTGATATCAATTCTAAACGGTCTAAATCACATTTTCATTCATAAAATGTTAGTTATTTTAAATGTATGGAAGATAAATTGCAGATTCCACATCTTTGAGTATGAATACTAACAAATATACATCTCTCTGTTTATTCATCTTTATATGTGTAAAGTTTAATATTAAAAACTTATTTTGGTCTTTTAAAATAACTTGCCGTATTACAGACATTTTTTTTTCACTTCCTACTTAAATATTAATTATAGATTTGTTTTAGAAGTAATATACAAACAGTATAAACGAATTACAATATTAAATAATTTAAAAGAAAACCTAATTTAAACAAACTTGAAAATGGCGCGCGACATAATGACAAAAAACTGACAGCGCTCACAGCGATCTACCTCGATATCGTGAGCAGTCTAAGCGCGAGAAATGATGTCATTTGTGACGTCATACAGCTTTGGCAAAACAGTTTAAGCGCGTCTCGGAACACCTTTAAGCGTGCTTAGGTTACTATGATTGCCTCTCGGAACGAAGGGTTAGTCGCAAACGTTATTAGTTGATTTCGTAATTTACGTCAGAGGTTGCGTCATAATTACAAAATATTATTCAATTCTCAACTCTATAAGCGCTTGACCTTGACAGCGGCCGTGCAAATATCAACTTTAATAGCGTGAATTATATATAGATTACGGATTCCATTATATAACGTTTGCGCTTAAGTAACAGAATAGGGCTTCTGATGTTGTTATGTCGTAGTGAACGCGAGGAGAGAAGACAAATTTCTAAGCTTTCCATGGATCCACCGTCTGAGTGGCAAGGTCCTGTGTAGGGAAGAGAGAGGAGAAGAATGGTGTGCATGCGACCCGACTTTTTTTAATTTTTCAACAATACGCTCACCATCTACAACTCCTCTGCTTACTCAACCAAAAATTGTTATTCTTGGAGGCTTGTTCCATAAATGCATTGACGGCAGAACTGCTTAGGCCCAATTAATTCATGTGGTGCAAATTTGCTGGAATTCTTCTCGCACCAACTGCCACTGCGTAAAGCTGAGTCTTCCGTTCCGTTCTTCTTTAAGATCATAATATTTGTTTATCTTCATTTTGTAACCTTTTGAAATACTTGATTGCCACGGAACGGTAAGTTCAATAAGAATAACTTTTTTCTAGTTCCAAGAAAACACTAAGATAAGAAGATGCATTTAGGCTGAGCCAGCTAGTTCATCTGGGATCCTATAATGATATTCAAGTGTTGACTGCTTCCGTGGTCTAGCGGTTAAGTTAATTAATTTACACTCGGAGGTACTTAGTTCCATTCCTGGTCGGGACCCAATAAATTATTTATTTGTAATATTTCCCGAGTGAGAGACATCAACGAGCTTGCCAAGGGCCTATAGTAAAGTTGGCTAAATGTGAATTTGCTTCATTCAAATGTGCTAATGGGGCTGCACCGTCGTTGCAATGCCTCTGGGATGCTAGCGAAGGCGCGGGTAGACGGATTCCATGCTATTATAAGGAAGCGCTGTGCCTCAATCCTCGCCCGCGTGAAGGGCAGCCCCAGCAGCATCCTGGCCGTGTGGGCTGATAGGTGGGACTTTCCGTTCTTGGGGCACTGGATACGCCTGGATGTCAGCAGGTGACCTGGGCCTTAGAAAAGGAAAAAAAAATGTATTATAATTTTGTATTTTTTCCGACACTAGATTTGATAAGATTCTTTAAAAATAGTTACTAACACATATGGAATTTATTCTGAAATAAAGTTTCATTATTATTGATTATTAAAAACAAAAGCGTGGTTTCTGACTATCACGGAAAGGATATAGTCGTGAAGATACTAAAGCAAAAAGCTATTTTTTTACTCAAACAAATGTATCCATGAGATTTTTTTAGTCTGATGATATATCCTATAAAATAAATAAATAATATAGTGGGGGTAAATATATTAGGCTATAGTATGTAATAAGTACATGTCTGACTAGTGTGGTGATTAGTTAAATTGTATATAATAAAATATAAATCTATCAGAGGTGTTGCTGAACAAGATGGACCAGTTACTAAATACCTGTATCCGGTTTATCTTTTGTTTACGCAAGTACGATCACATCTCTGAGTATCGCGCTAAGTTAAAGTGGCTACCAATTCGTAGTCGCAGGAACCTCAGAATCCTCTGCTTGCTCTTCTCTATTCTTAATGAGCCTGCGACACCGAAATACCTCAAGGACAAGTTTGCCTATCTCTCGTCACTTCATATCAGGTCACTTCGCTCGGCCCACAATTCTGTTTTGTCTATCCCATCTCATCACTCTAGCTTCAAGTCAAACTCTTTCGCAGTGGTGGCCGCGAATCTGTGGAACAATTTGCCGGTAGAAATTCGCCAAGCGCCCAATAGATCACTCTTTAAAAAGATGGTATATTCACATTACTTAAACAGCTCCCAACAGTGTATGTAAGATATATTGTATGTAGTATATATATATATATATATATATATATATAGTGTGTAGTATATGTATTATTGCGTACATATTTGTATGTATTGGTGTGTATATTAATATGTATTGTTTTATCTTAGATTAAGTTTATTTAATATTTTTAATAAGTTTCTTTTTTAAGCCCTTTGCACCTACCTCATAATCAAAATTCTCTGCATTGTCCCAAAGGTTGGCTGCTAGAGAATGCCTAGCGGCATTAAGCCCGCCCCTTGTACATAGTGCAATAAAGTTTTAAATAAATAAATAAATATTTCCAGACAGGTCACACAGCGCCATCTAGTTTCCGGTTGATAAACTACATATGTCACGTTAAGCGGGACATTCAAATAAAACAAAGGAATTTAAGCAAATGAAGTTAATATATTACAAAAATGAAGTTAACAGAGAGCAATGGGAATCTACAATTATATAAAGGGAGGGTCGTAAGCCAAAACTTAGCCCTATCACTCTTTATGCATCCGTTGACCATACGTAGGGGTACCTTCCCTCGGAGAGCCTGAAGATGGGGACCCGGAGAGCGCTGCCGATCCCAAGCGGACAACGAGGCGTCACGGGGATCCTGGGCAGCGGGGTTATCTTCTCAAGCTGGGTCCCAGCTCTAAAGTCCAGACATAGAACCCTGGAACGCACGGGGAACACGCGTTACGTTCCATCTCCAAATCCACCACCACTTCAGTCTACACCAAGACAAGATACCAGATAGATGGTGAGACTGCAGCGGTGGTGCACAAAAATATTTTTCTGCACGTGGTCATGAAGTGACCGCGTACTATTTTCTATTTAATACTTACCCAAGCTGGGGGGTGTACAATATCTGGCAAATGATGAGTCGAATTGAATATTATTGAATATTGTATGTTAATATGAATATATATATAAATTAGAAAATTTCGAGCAGCTGTTGCAGCGGAGCAAAAAAAAACAAGTAACGTCTGACAGTTGTTTTCTTAAAAATGGTGTGAGGCAAAGGATGTCGTTCGCAGCCGAAAACGTTCATCCCTGGTCATTGTCGATAACAATCGCTACAATACCCCGCTCGCCGCTCGAGGATTTTGACCCTAAGGGTAAAATCCTATTACATAATGAATAATAATTAATGCTATTTAATAATGAAACTACGAAAATAAATGAAAAACAATAATATAAAAAAAAATGGAAATACAACGAATAAAAATATTGACTGATAAGTCTCGCCACCAATGCAAGAAAAAGAACATCACTATTTGCCAAAAAAAATGTAAACAAACTTTTAGGTTAGGTCTATTATATTATGGTCTGTGAATCTATTTAGCATCTTACATTCTTAAAATCTTTGATATGCCAGTCGCCCAAGTTTTTGCCACTCATGTCCTCTAGAGTGTAAACAAGTGGCGACTTTTTATAAATTATGCGACACTTAAGGAACTTTGGGGCTAACTTTTTACTGAAGTATTTGTCCTTGTCGCTTAAGTAATAAGTGCGTTTCCAGACAACGTCACCTACATGAAACTCGGCAAATTTTCTGCGCAAGTTATAACGCGAACAGTTTTTTATGTGAGCCTGATACAGAGATACTTGTACGTCATTGAATACGCGGGCAAGATGACCTATATTTTCCGCGTACGCTTCACGGGGCAAGAAAACTATTTCGTCGCCAAGCTCTGTGTCAGTGAAATGTGACCCACACGTGACGAGTTCCCTACCATGTACCAGGAATGCTGGAGTGTAACCGGTTGACTCATTGACCGAGCTATTGATGGCAAATTGAACCTTGCTTATATCAACATCCCATGATCGATGGTCATTGTTTATTAAAGTCGATACGCATGTAATAATTGTTTTGTTATACCTCTCCACTAAGTTTATTTGTGGAGTGTACTTTGGTGTAAAATAAACATTAGGTACTAAGTATTTTTTAAATAATGTGTTAAGGTTACTACTAATAAACTGGCTGCCATTGTCGAGAAGGATGGTTTGTGGTATCCCATGTACTAGAAACACAGAATTTTCCAAGGTTTTGCACACTATTTCAGCGGTAGCTCTCCTAATAGGAAATAGCAAGCAATACTTAGAAAAACAGCAAGTCACTACAAATAAGAATGTATTTTGTTTCCTGCTTACAGGTAAAGGACCAACAAGATCGATTGAGATCATTTGGAAAGGACGAGAACATTGTTTTGGTCGGCCCATTTCACCAAGTGTAGCATGAGTAGGAAGTTTGTATGATAAACAAACATCACATGAGGAAATAAATTTGACTACATCACTATGCATTTTAGGCCAATAGTAATTAAGTGCCAACCGACGATATGTTTTAAAAATACCTAAGTGAGCCGCAGTGGGCTCGGAATGATTTTTAGAAATTATATCATTCCGATGCTCAATTGGTACTACCTCCTTCCATGCAAATTCAGCATTAAGTGTACATTTTGACTTCATGAGTCTATATAAAGAATTATTTTTAATTATAAAATTAGGAAAACTATTTTGATTATTTAAACACCCATTGTATATGTCTAAGTACCATTTATCTTTAGTGGTTTTATAAGCATTGGATATAGAAGTAGCAAGGCAAGGGACAGCTCTAGATAAGGCATCAGGGATGACATTGTCGATACCACGACGGTGTTTAATAACAAAATTGAAGGAAGATAGGCGTACTCCCCATCTTGCCAATCTGCCTGTTGGATTAGACAGTGACAGGAACCATTTAAGGGCACTATGGTCAGTGAAGACCGTAAATGGTCTGCCATTGTCCAAGTAGCAACGCCAGTGCTCCACAGCATTAAGAACTGCCAGTGTCTCACGCTCAGTAATGCTGTAATTTTTCTCAGAGTGGCTGAGAGACCTACTCATGTAAGCAACTGGGTGTTCTTTTCCCTCTATTACTTGAGTTAACATCCCACCAATACCATAATTGCTTGCGTCAGTATGGACTTCAAACGGTAAGTCATAATTTGGACAAGAGAGGACTGGAGCAGATACCAAGAACTCTTTAAGTTTGCTGAAGGCAAGATCTGCTTCAGAGGTCCAGGCAAATGGAGGGGAATTCTTTTTGGTAGATGTTAATTTATTTAAGGGGCCGGCAATAGTGCTGAACTGAGGTACAAATCTTCGATACCAAGTAGCAGTTCCTAGAAATCGTTTTAGTTCTTTCCTAGACTTTGGTGTTGGAAAGTTGACTATTGCCTCAACCTTTTCCGGATCAGTCCGCAAACCCTGCGAGTCGACCACATAACCTAAATATTTAAGGTTTTCACGGAAGAATTTACTTTTATCTAAATTTATTGTTAAGTTAGCTAATTTAAGTTTATTTATAACACTTAATAACAAAGAAACATGTTCTTCAAAAGTATTACTTATGACTATGATGTCATCAAGGTAAGCAAAAACCTTTAAATTAAAATCAGGGCCAAATAATTGATCTACAAGTCTTTGTTGAGTAGCGGGTGCATTTGTCAGACCAAATGGAGTCCGTTTAAACCGGAATGAACCACGACCAGGAACATAAAAAGAAGTTTTATCCCTGTCTTCTTCCACTATAGGGATCTGCCAGAAAGCTTTGGACAGATCAATGCTTGTTAAATATTTTGCATCCCGAAGATTATCTAAAATTTCCGAGATATACGGCAAGCTATAGGAATCCCGCTTAGTTACAGAATTAAGCTTACGGCTGTCTAGACACAGCCTAGGCTCGCCGTTCTTCTTTTGTATAATTAATACAGGGGTAGACCACGCACTTTCACTCGGTTCAATGACATCCAATTCTAGCATCTCATCCACC
This sequence comes from Tinea semifulvella, assembly GCA_910589645.1. NCBI lineage: Eukaryota > Metazoa > Arthropoda > Insecta > Lepidoptera > Tineidae > Tinea > Tinea semifulvella. The sequence goes on from OU342620.1 coordinate 6,124,761, forward strand.
TGGGAAGCCAGAATCCTCTGTTTCTCTGGAGCCATCCTATAATAGCGCTGACGAATGGGTTCAGAGTCACCTGTATTAATATGATGTTGGATAAGAGTGGTGTGGCCTAAGCCTTTATATTCATATGAAATATCTTTAAATTGATTAATTATATTATTTACTATAAATTTTTGGCTATTATCTAAATTATTATATGAATAAATTAAATTTACTTTTTTATTAGTATTAATTGAAGAAGTTTTATTACTATTTGAAGAATTTTGAACAGTTCCCAAGTATTTTGGACATAAGCTAAATTTTCTCCAAAAATCTATGCCCAATAAGAGCGACTGCTCCACCTCAGGAATGACATAAGCCTTCACAATATGGAATGTATTTTCAAAATGAATAGGTAGATACATAAGTCCAATATTGTTATGTTTATGTCCTCCAGCATCAATAATCGACAGGTTCTCGTTAGTATGTAGCTTAAGTCCTAGTTGCTCTAACAGAACATGCGCATTATTTCCTATAATGGTTACTGCCGAACCAGAATCTAGCAGGCCACATGCTGAAATTTCATTAATTTTTAAATCTATATAAGGTCTATTATCAGTAGACGGTTTAGTAAACAGAATAGTATCCTTGTTGTAAGATTCAAAGAAGTTTTTAAGTGTTATTAACCAATTTTTCCAATCCTTTTCATTAATTTTTTTTATTAGGTCTGATACTATTCTGCCTTATTAGTTTTTTTGAATTACGGTTATAATTATTTAAGCAATTACTGCAATCTGAGCGAAGCACATTAGGTGTGCCGCAACCAAAACAAAGAATATTTCTTTCAGCTTGACAGTTTCTTAAGTTATGTGTGTCCACCCGACACCGGGGACAAAATTTAGTATTATAGTTAATAGCGTTAAGTTTAGGGTAATTATCATTAAAATTTAAGTTATTATTTAAATGGTAGCCTTTATTGTTATTAAAGGTTGGTCTATAACTGTTTGTATTATTTCTGCGATTATAATTAGATGTAAAATGGTTTGTATTATTATTATTATTATTATTATTATAGTTATTAGATTTAGTATTAAGTTTAGGTTGGTAATAAGAAGTTTTAGAATATGCAAATTCTGGAGCTAAAGTATCAGAAGTAGCTTTAAAAGGTTCGTGAAATTTGGATAATCTATTTTGTATGTTTTCATAATTTTTACAGAGCATACATAAGTCATCTATAGTATTAATTTTACTACTACTTGCTAGTGTACTAGCATATTTAGGCCTAATATTGTGTAATAATATTTCTAATTTATCCCATTCTGGAATTGTTTTATTTAACCTAGAAAATAATCCCTGCATTATTGACAAGTAAATTGTGATGTTCTCTTTCTCTCCCTGGGTACGAGATCTTATTTCGTCCATCAATCGGTAATCATAATCCGACTGACTAAAATCTTGTTTTAGAAGACTGATCAAGTCGTCCCAGCAAATTATATGGTCCCGGACACTACGGAACCAGTGTAGAGCATCTTCTACAAAGATTTCAGTGGCATACAGTAATATTTTAGAGAATGGGATTTCTCTTGCAACTGTAAACTCTTCCAAACGTTGTATGAAAGCACGGACACATGTTTTACCATTATATTTGAGTTGTAGCAAGTCATTTGCATTGCTACATGTAGGTTTAGTATCATTTTGGTAAAGACTAATGTTGCTAGTTGCTTGGGATCTACTGCCCAAAGCAATAAACTTTTTATAAATACTATTAAATTCTGACCTAATCTCTTTAACCATAATCATGTCAGTTGATCTATCTGAATTTATCCTATTAAGTCGATGATAAACATGGTGCAGTAGGGTTTTAGTGCGGAGGTATTGATTATTATCAAAAACAACCGATAAGGATGTGACGTTTCCGGCTGCCTTCGCCATGCTCTCACTCACACCATTCAAGTCATCAACCGTCTCATAACTAGACTCCAAAATGTCCACAGCAGGCATGGAGTTCGATAATTTAATTATCTGCTTTCGCAGGTCGGCCACATTGTCAGTGGGAGTGCCTCCACGGATTAACACTTCATAAACTAATTCAGCTTTTTGTAATGAAAGATATTTAATTTCGAAAGACATGATTTAAAATAAAAAAAATTTTAAAAAAAAATAGATAAAAAAAAAAAAAAACCAGATATGGAACCAATTTGGGTAAATATTAATTAGGTTCCCTAATGAATGAATGAAAATGAATGAAATAATGAAATTTAAATTATAAAAAACTAAGCACATGCTTAAGATTTTCAGAAAATATATATATACAACAAACTAAGTTATTTAAAACAAGCAGCAGGCAGTAATCAACTGTAGGCAAAAATAAATACTGAGAGAATTTACAGCTACTTGGCTAAAATACAGAAGGTTAATAAAAATTTACAACGTAGGTACTTTGAAGAAGTAAAAAAAATTTTTACACAATCCTGCAAACACGCATGCAATAATCACACAACTACTAGCTACGCAAGGCCAAAGAATGCAATAAAGTTAAGCGAAGATGACTAAAAAACACTGTTGGGCGCCAGATGTCACGTTAAGCGGGACATTCAAATAAAACAAAGGAATTTAAGCAAATGAAGTTAATATATTACAAAAATGAAGTTAACAGAGAGCAATGGGAATCTACAATTATATAAAGGGAGGGTCGTAAGCCAAAACTTAGCCCTATCACTCTTTATGCATCCGTTGACCATACGTAGGGGTACCTTCCCTCGGAGAGCCTGAAGATGGGGACCCGGAGAGCGCTGCCGATCCCAAGCGGACAACGAGGCGTCACGGGGATCCTGGGCAGCGGGGTTATCTTCTCAAGCTGGGTCCCAGCTCTAAAGTCCAGACATAGAACCCTGGAACGCACGGGGAACACGCGTTACGTTCCATCTCCAAATCCACCACCACTTCAGTCTACACCAAGACAAGATACCAGATAGATGGTGAGACTGCAGCGGTGGTGCACAAAAATATTTTTCTGCACGTGGTCATGAAGTGACCGCGTACTATTTTCTATTTAATACTTACCCAAGCTGGGGGGTGTACAATATCTGGCAAATGATGAGTCGAATTGAATATTATTGAATATTGTATGTTAATATGAATATATATATAAATTAGAAAATTTCGAGCAGCTGTTGCAGCGGAGCAAAAAAAAACAAGTAACGTCTGACAGTTGTTTTCTTAAAAATGGTGTGAGGCAAAGGATGTCGTTCGCAGCCGAAAACGTTCATCCCTGGTCATTGTCGATAACAATCGCTACACATATTATACTTTTTTTTTTTTAAATATATACATATTATACATATAAACACCCAGACCGAGACAAATTATACAATGTACAACTTGCCCCCGGTGGGAATCGAACCCACGACCTCCCGAGTTCACGGCAACGTTTGTTACCACTAGACCACGGAGGCGGTCTAGTATATAGGACTTTAGTTTTATATATATATAGGACTGTATTTTTTTAGCAAATAACTATTATTATTATATTAAATGAGCCAGCGTGCCCTTCGCTGACTATACTCGTACCTATTTGCAGTTTCCACCACGCTTCGCATTTAAAAATTTACTCAAACGTAATTTATTCCTTGTTTCAATTTAAAATACCTTCCAGAAACCAGTTTTATGGAAAAAAAACAAGTTAACAAATATTACGATCTCACAGTATAAATCAACGATGGCCGACTTGACCAGACCCAAGATCTACTGGTCAGAAACCACGCTTATCCCTTTCAGTACGAACAATACCAAGCGTGCGTTATTACCTACAAAACAATCTAGCTGTCACCAAATTCAATACGACATTGAGGCCAAACAGAATATTCGTACATCCATGTACCTACCATGGAAGCGAAACGTGGATATGTCAGAATACGCATGAGAGTAGAGTTAATGCAGTAGAAATGAGGTCTTTGCGTCGGATATGCGGCGTCACTTTGACGGACCGCATACGTAATGACGAAATACGCAAAAGGGTAGGTATTAAAGAAAGCATAGGGACAAAAATAAGGAAAGGTGTGTTCCGATGGTTCGGACATGTTGAAAGAATGAGTGAAGAGAGATTGACGAACCAGATATATAATGCGAAAGTTGTGGGTAAAAGAGGCCCTGGCAGACCAAGACTCACCTATCACGATCAAATAAATAAAACAATAGCTGAAGGTGCATTAAAAAGCCACCAAAATAAAAGGGCATGTATGAAGAGGTTGATGAATGTCGAAGAAGCAAAAGAGGTATGTCGTGATCGTGTCAAGTGGCGCTCAATTGTCTCTGCCTACCCCGCAAGGGATTTGGCGTGAAGATATGTATGTATGTATGTATGTACCTACTTAGTCAAAAATTATTATTCTTATCTCTATTTAATTAAAAGTACTAGTAAAAAGAAACATATATGTTTTTATTTCCACTATGTTACCACGCACGATGGCACGATCTAGCACATTAGAAGACGCACGAATGTGCGAGGGGGTTTGTGGAATTCGCTAGGGGATGATCTTTTCACTATTTATACTTAAGACCTCAAAGACCTTAAAGTTACCAATAAACCATTCAATATCCAAAATATTTTTCGTCGTGCTGAAAGGGTTATAGAAGCGGATTCACATTTAGCCAAACTTTACTATAGGCCGGCCAATCATGACAAGTGGCAAGCTCGTCGATGTCTCCAGCGTACCAAACTCGAGAAATATCACAAATAAATTAAATATTAATTAAATGTATTTATTTATATTAATAAATATTGTTGCTTGGTACCATCCTTCCATTCCGTTTCCTATATAAAAAATCTTCACACAAAGAGAAACTGTCTATTACTAAACAAATGGCTTATATCTCCTAATTATGACGAAACCTAATGTCGCCTCAAATAAATAAAATATTATATAAAATCCAACTAAAAATTGGTTATATTATAGCTTTGTTTATTATTAGGTCATTTTTTAATATTATTCCTACCCCTTATATCATTTTATTTTTTTATTTTTATATTTATGTTTTGCTTATGTGTTGTTTTTTGCTTCTATTATTGTCTAACTTTAACGAAGAGCACTTGTTTTTTTTTTTTTTTTTTGCCTTTTGGCATTAGTAACAATTTGCCAGTGTCAAAGTTAGGGAAAGACGGGTTAAATAAAAGGGATTCGAAAAATTTGGAATAGGATCAAAGAAGTATTCATAAGTATAATAATATTGAATTAATACCAAAATAAGAGACTAAGACTACTAAATAATGAAGAATATACAATAAGGATACTTATTTATATTTATATTTTAATATTATTATCTACAATGAATGAACCAATGATATTATATATGAATTTACTCGCTTATTATATAAGTAGGGATGAAATATTAGTAGGAAATGGAACTCGGAGTGAAATAAGAGAGGATATGAATAAGGAGCGGTCATATAAAGGGCAAGAAAAAAATATATGATTCAAATCCTCCACGTCCAATCCACATTCACACATGTCGCTGTTCACGAAGAGCACTTGTTTTCTTGTAACACACTCTGTTTCATCAGACTAGTCCAGGAGACAGAGCACATTTATATATAGGTAAAAGAAAAAAATGTGTCAATAAAGATTTTTATTTATTTATTCGTCTGACAGTTGCGATCAAACCGTCGATCCTAGCAGTCGATGGCCAATCGGTGGTAGCCGCACACACGTCGCCCTAGCATGTGACTATAGACCTTCTATGAAACAAATTCCTTAAAATGCAAATAGTGGGTTATATAGAAAAACAGCCGGCCGGTAGGATGGACCTAGTGAACTTACTGTGAAAAATCCGCCTTCAATTAGACTGTTGCTGTACAAAGCACAGATCAGATCATGTGTAGAATACTGTTCTCACCTTTGGGATGGTTCCGCCAAGCACCTCACAGATGCTCTCGATGTCCTGCAGAGGCGAGCTGTTCGAATTGTGGACGATGGCACTATATCTGGAACTCTCGATTCCATGCAGCTTCGCCGAGATGTGGCTTCTCATAGCGTATTCTATCGGCTATATGGTGAGTGCTCCGAAGAACTCTATAACCTATTCCCTCCCTCTCCATTCCGCAACCGAACCACACGCACAGGTTAGAATATGCACCCACATACCGTTTTTTGGGGACTCATACATCTGTCGTACGATAAAGATGTGGAATGCTCTTCCAGCCTCTGTGTTTGTGTCCACTTTCCTATAACCTGGAGTGCTTCAAGCGAAGTATGAAAAAGCATCTAGTCAAGCCGGCATAGTGTTAGGGACTGATGACAGTTATGAGTGTCTGACTTCAGTTGCTAACATTCACTTACCATCAGGTGGGCCCAAGGTCACATGTCGTGCTAGTATAAAAAATAATAATTAAAAAAAAAACCTAGATTCAGCGATTCCTACCGAACCCGGACGAGTACATGTGAGTAACCTTTCTTTTCTGTTCCAGTTATAGTGTGGTTTTCAGCAGGTTTAGGGTTCCCCTAGCTTGGAGGCTGGCTAAGCTAATAATAATAAACGACACGCGATTCTAAATCACAATTTCATCCACGAACACGCAACAAATATTTTTGTATCCCAACCAGGAATCGAACCCGGTACCTTCGAGTCTAAGTCCACGGACTTAACCGCTAGACCACGAAGGCAGGCTTTAAATATGGTGCTATAAGAGTCAAATGGTTAAACTCCACAAATAGCCCGAACCATAGAGTAAAAAATGACGGGCTAGTCCTACTTCTATGGCCCGAACACACTTCTTTTAAGTTATAGTAGAATCCTTTATTCGTTTGTTTTAGTGCGAGCTTTGCCGAGCATAGGTACAAGAACGAGAATCTAGTTACTGTTTTTTTTGTAAGAAACGGGTTAGTTGAAGCGGAGATAAACAAAATAAATCGTACAAAACCGAAGTTATTTATTTCATATCGACTAACAAATCACTACCTACACAAGTTTAGTACGCGTGCTGTTTGTTTAATAGACCCAAATCAAGAATTTAGTTAGATCGAATTTGGGACGACCATGTTATCTAAAAATATCGAACCAATCCTAAGTTAAATCCTATATATTTGTTATGTAATAATGTATTTGTAAGTAATATTGTATATAGTCTATGTATGTCTCGGCTGATCGTCAGGTAAATGAAAGACTTCTCTCAGCTCACCAGTATATTGGCAAAGCCCTAACTGCCTAGACATAGGCTAAGAAATTTACTGTTAAAAATCGTAATGAGTGACGCGACCTCTCTCTTCAAGGCCGTAGGCTGCACTGTCAGCTGTCCACCGTGTCGTATGGATGCCCCAGACCCCGCGCCCCGCGGTTAGACATCGCTCTGGCCTCAACAATGTATATATGTATTATTATATATATTTATGTTTTATATTAGTATTAGATTTAGTAGAATTTTAATTATTTCTTTTACATACAACATACAATGTTCGTAATGTCCCTAAGGTTGACCGAGTAAGAATAAAATGAAAATAAAAATAAATATTTCCAGACAGGTCACACAGCGCCATCTAATTTCCGTGGTAAGTAATTCGAATATTTGTAACCGACACGTAAGACGAAAGCGCCAGAATTAGGCCCCGGGCTTAAATAATGACATCTACCTATAATGCGCCATCTATAGTGATAAAAAGGCCCCATTATTACATAATTCTATGCTCAGAAATGTATGGATAACGATCCAAAACATTGAATTGAATTATTCGGCAATTTCTTGTTTCTACAGAAACTCTTGGCCGCCCTAGTTACAATGCGTTTGTTATTTTCCCGACCCTTCGATTCTCCAACCGTTATTATTGAATTAACCAAAAGGAAGTTGCCTTTCGGAATCTAAATGAAACAGCTAATTCCTTATTAACCTGTAACCATATTCTATTATCTAACGTTTCAGTTTGTCAATTCTGTCACTTTTAGCCCGAGTTTTGCTTAAGTCATTTTTTCATAAAACATAAGTACTTACATTGCCAATAAATCTCTGCTAATTAATTTTGTTAGATACATACAGACAAAGTTTTTTTCACATTTATAATATTAGTATTCAGGCTTGTGTATGCGAAAACTTTGCCAAATCATCGTGTAAGTTAAAAAAGAAAAAAGCGCGGGAAAGCGTCCCTTCGTATAAATGCCAGGCACGTCGTCCATTACTAGCTGCGATCTCAAGGAGTCTACATAAAAACTGTTCAAAAATCTCCTTGGACCTTTTATCCAGCCTAATCCATAGACTGGGCTTAGCCTAAGGATAAATCATTATTTCGCTACTTGACAACAGTACCTCGCAATTGACCTCTGTAGACACCTTGCTTAGTTAAAGCTTTAGTTTATGTACTCACCGCGACATGGCGTGTACGTCTATTATATTATTGTGTATATACGTATATATTTCCCGTTTACGTAGTGTATGTATATCATTAGTTATGTAGTGTATGTAAGATATATATAATATAATTATTTATTTATGTAGTTTAAGTATTATTATTTTTATGATGTTTATCGTGTATTTGATTTAACTAGTACTAATAAGTGATCTTAAGGTCGCTCAGCGGGCTATGGAGAGAGCTATGCTCGGTATTTCTCTGATGGATAAAGTCCGTAACGAGGAAATCCGTCGGAGAACCAAAGTTACTGATATAGCCTTCAAAATTAGTAAGCTGAAGTGGCAATGGGCTGGACATGTCTGTCGTAGAACCGATGAACGATGGAGTAGACGAGTTCTAGAGTGGAGACCACGTACGGGAGGACGCAGAGTGGGTCGACCCCCCGCTAGATGGACGGATGACCTGAGGAAGGTCGCTGGTGGGGGTTGGATGAGGGTGGCAGGAGATCGTGTGAAGTGGCGAGCCTTGGGGGAGGCCTATATCCAGCAGTGGAGAGACACAGGCTGATGATGATGATGATGAATAAGTGATCTAATTATTTTTATTTTATTTTTTGTGGTTTTTATTTTGCCATGCCTAAACTTCGACTTCTTGTCCCGAAGGTTGATGGTGAGAAAATGCCAAGCGGCATTACAGACGCCTTTTGTATTAAACAATAAAGTTTTTAATAAAAAAAAAAAAAAAAACCGGGCGGCCTCACGCTGCAGCGCGGACAATTAGGTCCTAGAGAACATTAATTTATTAATTAATTTATTTCTCGTGACCTCGTCATCGTACAGCATTATTTTATTTTTTCTATCCCAACCGCATTCCTTCGATTATTTTTCTTAATGTTTTTAAATTACCATAGTACTCTCCCAAATGTTAATATTTGGGAACTCAGAACACACAAAACAGACAATAAACACTACACTAACACACATATGAGTATTAGTGAAACGTGGATTGTGGAGATCTGGTAAGTTGCTTTTCCTTTCTTATATTCAAACCCTAACTGCAATATCATCCCGCCTAACCAGGCTTAACACGTAGGGTGAGAAAATACTGCGTGGCCTGCAGCCCTATTCTATTACTTAGTCGCAAACGTTATTAGTGTATTTCGTTATTTGCGTCAGAGCTTGCGTCATCAAAACAAAATATTATTCAATTCTCGACTTACCTTATGTGATGCCTTAAAAGACGAACACATTATGTGAACACTTATTTTTCTTATTGTTTATTTTATTATTATGACTTTTATATTATAAATTAATATTTTAGAGTTCAAGGTTCTTATTTTATAATGACAACGCCCATCTACAGCTGCTTTCTTTTAGTTATTCTTTATTATCATTGTTATAATTTTTGAAATTTAATTTGATTATTTATTTTGACATACACAATTTTGTAGTTTTTTTTTCATTCATTCATTACAGCCCCTAGAACACAGCGTCCTAGACCTCCACTGCTGGAGATGGGCTTTCCAGAACTGGCGAATTTGGCCTACACTCGCCACGTTGGCCAAACGGCTTGGCGAGGAAGGAGGTATTGATTGTTTGTAGTGTTAAGTGTAAATGACGCAGGCTGTTCTTTGCTATTAATGGCATACTTCTGCTATCCTGCCATGATTGGTAAACAAGAATATGTATAAGTGACAAAACCGAGTGTACTTAATGTATCTTATGGTTAATAAATAAATTGAAATTGACTCTATAAACGCTCAACCTTCAAAGCGGCGCCGTGCAAATATCAACTTTATTAGCGTGATATACGATACGATAACGTTTGCGCTTAAGTAATAGAATAGAGCTACTGGCTACCCTGGTTAGTATAAATTCAGGAATAAAATAGGAATAATAATTAGAAATACACACTGAGAAAGATATACCCCGGATTTCAATATGAATTCAGCGCCTGCTAAGCGTATACCTCTTAAAAACGACTAGGCATTCGAACCGAAAAGAACATCATTATCAGTTTTTTTTGTACAATTTGTTTAAAACTCTGACAATAGTTATACTATATACCAGGATTAGCCGAACGCGACTATTAGTCCAGTCGATCGTGGCAATGCAAAAATATAAAAAAATGACATTTCCGACATATGTTTTCATAGAAAAAGTTGTTTGTTTCTATCAATAGAATCAAATATTAGTCTAAAGTAAGGCCATACAAAGTCACTCCTTTTAAATGTCTAAAGTCACTCCCTATACAGGATGAATGTCTAAAGTCACTCTCTATACAGCATGAATGTCTAAAGTCACTCTCTATACAGGATGAATGTCTAAAGTCACTCCCTATACAGGATGAATGTCTAAAGTCACTCTCTATACAGCATGAATGTCTAAAGTCACTCTCTATACAGCATGAATGTCTAAAGTCACTCCCTATACAGGATGAATGTCTAAAGTCACTCTCTATACAGCATGAATGTCTAAAGTCACTCTCTATACAGGATGAATGTCTAAAGTCACTCTCTATACAGCATGAATGTCTAAAGTCACTCTCTATACAGGATGAATGTCTAAAGTCACTCTCTATACAGGATGAATGTCTAAAGTCACTCTCTATACAGCATGAATGTCTAAAGTCACTCTCTATACAGGATGAATGTCTAAAGTCACTCTCTATACAGGATAAATGTCTAAAGTCACTCTCTATACAGGATGAATGTCTAAAGTCACTCTTTATACAGGATGAATGTCTAAAGTCACTCTCTATACAGGATGAATGTCTAAAGTCACTTCCTATGCAGAATGAATGTCTAAAGTCACTCCCTATACAGAATAAATGTCTAAAGTCACTTCCTATACAGAATGAATGTCTAAAGTCACTCCCTATACAGAATGAATGTCTAAAGTCACTCCCAAGATGAATGATGTTATTTTAACGACGTCATAGCACATTTAAAAGTCTAAGGCCAGTATAAAGATTCGGTGCTAAGTAACAAAATAAAACACAAACAAGAATAAGCGAAGGCGTCTCGGTTTAGCTTTCAAGCGCTTTTTTACCAAATATTTTTTTAGAAAAGACAAGAATAAATCTGTTAACGTAGCGGATTTGTAATACCTAAAAACAACTAGTCGCGCAAGAAAACCTCTTGTGAATGTCTTAGGTTATTTTTGGAACATCAATCTGTATTAGGCAGAGAGATCAAGTAGGTATAAGATGGAGCGGGCATTGATTGTTATTTTCATATATTTATTTATAAATTCTTTATTGCACTTAAAAACTTAACAGTTGAGTACACCCTCCTACTTGAGCGATCGTTTCGAATATCTGTGCGACTCTCAAACTCGTCCTCTTCGTTCTTCGCACAACAACCAACTTTCAATCACTGTGTTTTTTATTATTATTATTTTTTTTAATATCATTTTATTTTTCTGACTCTGCACCCATAATATTCATTCTGTCACTCTCCCAAAGGTTAGCTGGTAGAGAATACCTTTATGGTATTATGCTCGCCTATGTGTGCAATAAAGGATTTTATTATTATTATTACAAGGGCACAGATCAGATCATGTATAGAATACTGTTCTCACCTTTGGGAAGGTTCCACCAAGTACCTCACAGATGCTCTCATGTCCTGCAGAGGCGAGCTGTTCGAATTGTGGACGATGCCACTATATCTGGAACTCTCGAATCCCTACAGCTTCGCCGAGATGTGGCTTCTGTGAGCGTGTTCTACCGGCTATACTATGGTGAGTGCTCCGAAGAACTCTATAACCTAATCCCTCCCTCTCCATTCCGCAACCGAACCACACGCACAGGTCAGAATATGCAGCCACATACCATAGTCACCATCCCTTCGCGTACGTATAAACTCTGTGTTTCCACTTTCCTATAACTTGGAGTCCTTCAAGCGAAGTGTGCATCTAGTCAAGCCGGCATAGTATTAGGGACTGATGGCAGTTATGAGTGTCTGACTTCTGTTGCTAACATTCATGAGTAGTGTATTATTGGGCATTCTGCCCCACCTTTCGTTCACATCGCTGTCGCGATGCTCACTTCAGGTGTGTTGAATGCCCAATAATACGGATGCGATAATATTAACATTAATGTTATTGTGTGAACCCATGTGTAACGAAATAAATGTAAAATAATGCTTAAGACATTATTTAGCTCGCCTATGTACTTTTTACGTTCGTTACAATGAAAAGTGATAAAAAAATGGATTGGTGTTGATGACATAAATAGCGAAGACTTTATAATATTCTATTCATTTTAAATGAGGCTTTTGACAATAACGCTAATATGAAATTTATACAACAACCACAAACATTAAATGTTGAAAAACTATGTGTTGATACACAGAACATAGGATCACGACATGGTGTCCTTTTACCTAATACGATTCGTTGTATAGTTTGTGGTCCCTCAAACACTGGAAAAACCAATTTGGTTATTGGTCTTTTATTACACGAACATGGTTTACAATTTCAGAACGTATATGTATATTCTAAAACCCTTTATCAACCCAAGTATATTTTCCTTGAGAAGGTTTTGAAATTAGTACCAAGTGTTTCCTTTGATAAATTTCATGGAAACGAAGAAGTCATAAGTCCACAAGATGCTAAACACAATTCAATAATAATATTTGATGACGTAGCATGTGAAAGTCAGAATAATATGCGGGATTATTTTGCGATGGGGAGACATAGGACTATAGATTGTTTCTATTTGAACCAGACATATAGCAAAATCCCTAAACAACTTGTAAGGGATAATGCTAACCTTATAATTCTTTTTAAACAAGATGACATTAATTTGAGACATGTATATGATGAACATGTTAACACGGATATGACTTGGATTGAATTTAGAGAAATGTGTTCAAAAATATGGAAAGAACCTTATGAGTATTTAGTAATAAACAAAGATTGTAGTAAAAACAATGGTTGCTATAGAAAGAAATTTGATACTTTTGTGGTTTTTGAATAATAATATAAATATCGATATGATAATTTTTATTTTTTATTATATTAAACTTATCAAAGAATCACGCACGTATATAGTATATTGTTTAAAAATAATGGAAAAAGCACTTAAACAACAAATTGTTGACACCGCCGAGGCTGTAAGAAACAAAATAAAGAAAATGCGAGACAATGAAGCTGATAATAAAATTGTTTTAAACACTCTTTTCAAACCTATAACAGATCCTTTGAATACGGTAATTGGTGGAAAAAAAAATAAAAATAATAACATTAGAAATAATCCTAGTCCATCTAACCACGAAGATGATTTTGATTCTTCATGTGAATCTTATTCTAATAAAACCATTGTGCAGAATAAACCTAACATAATATCTCGAGTGAAGAATGTCTCGAGTGAACTTGATGTTAGTGACAATAGTTCTGAAGAGTTTAAAGATAGTGTTGAATCATTTAACACAATTAATACGAAGCCGACTTTAAGTACAGATGCTTCCTCTTGGTCTTTATCTTCCGAAATTTATGAAGATGTTCCATTCGGTGTAAGAATTGAGCAAGGAAAACTTATGATGGGTACAGCTCATGTAAACATTAACAATAACATAATTTCCATAGGGGATCAACGCTATAAAAACACACCAGGGTTAAAAGAGCTTTTGTTCAATAAGTCGCCAGATTACACTTTAATCACCACGGATGATACTCTAAATTATAAACGAATGTTAATTCTCACAAATGCTCATCGACGAGATAATGATCCAAACAAGCCTATAAAAAGTAATAAGGGACAAAAATATATGAAAATTATAAAACCTCTTTTCCTATCCGACTCGGATCATACATCTATGACAAATGTTCAACGTGGAGAAGGTTTACCATTGATGAAGAAATTGAAAAAAAATACAGATTATGTGTATTGGGACGATCCTAATGAATTAGTTGCAAGATTACAGTTGTTATATGCTTCTAAGGATGCTGGAAACACTGGAGTAGATAATGAAATTATTTCTATCATAGAAGAGTTGCGAGAAAGTGGGAATTTAAATCAATAAATATGAGTTTGTTTATACATTTTGTTTCATTTTATGTTTATCATTTAATTCGAACAGTTCTTTAAATGAATATTGACAAATTCGGACATCATATTCATAAGCGTATGCGTTTCGCAGAAATATTTGAGATCACGGATAAGGCTCTAACAAAATCTGAAAGTGGTGACTTTGACTTACAATCTACAAGATTAAGAGGTATTAAACATCCAATAACAAAAGACGATGCAGTTAATAAAGAATATGTTGATAGTTCAATTACTAATTTCTGTAGCAAAAAAGAACTCCAAGCAGAGCTTAAAAAAATAAAAACTGAAATTCATAATGAAGTGGAAAAAAAACTGAGAGAAATTTTAGGCAAAGTTTGAAATACATTTAATAATTTAACTATCAAAAAATGAGCAAACAACAAGTTGTAGATGAAATACATAGAGGTGCACGAAAAAATTTTAGCCGTCGTCTTGTTATCTTGAAGGGTATAGACGATTTATGGCAAGCTGATCTTATTGATTTGAAGAATTACAAAAATGTTAACAGAGGTTTTAAATTTATTTTAGTCGTTATTGATTGCTTTTCAAAGTATGTGTGGACTATTCCTGTAAAGACTAAAACTAAATTTGAAATAGTTAACGCTTTCCGAAAGGTATTGCTCATGAGCAATCGTCACCCTGTTAATTTACAAACAGATATGGGTACAGAGTTTTATAATACAGCATTTAAAAAACTTATGAATAACTATAACATTAATCATTATTCTACATTCTCGATCAAGAAGGCTTCCATAGTGGAAAGAGTAATCAGAACCATAAAAAACAAATTGTTTAAGTTGTTTAGTTTAAATGGAGAGTACAAATGGGTCGGAGAGTCACTAACAAGTGTTATTATGTCATATAATAATACTAAACATCATACTACTAAATATAAACCGATTGATATAAACGAAATGAACGAAATCATAGTGAAAAATAATATTTACAAAAATAGAAATAAAAATTCAATTAAACATAAATTCAAACTTAACGACTATGTGCGTATAAGTAAATATAAAAGTGATTTCGATAAAGGCTACACACCTAATTGGTCTACAGAAATTTTTAGAATCAAAGAAGTTAATAATACAAATCCCAAAACCTATCACCTTGAAGATCAACGTAATAATATTATACTAGGGTGTTTTTATGAAGAAGAACTTCAAAAAACAAAGTATCCTAATCTATATTTAATAGAAAGAGTGTTGCAAAGAAAGGGAAGTAAACTTTTTGTAAAATGGTTGGGTCTTAATAGCAGTGAAAATAGTTGGATTGATAAAAATGATTTGGTTTAATAATATAAAGTCAAATGTTGGTATTTGATGTCTTCATAATATTATAAGTAATGCAAGGAGGAGGACTAGTTAACAATCTGATAAATAATCTACCGTTCGAACTACATTTCCCTGGTTATAATTATTGTGGTCCGGGAACAAAGTTAGAAAAACGATTATTACGAGGTGACAAAGGAGTTAATAAACTTGACAACGCTTGCATGAATCATGATATTGCATATTCAAAATATTTTGATTTGATAAATCGTCACAAAGCTGATTTACAACTATTAAACATGGCTAAGCAAAGACTTCAGTCAAGAGATGCTGGAAAAGGTGAAAAAATTGCTTCTTGGATAGTTAAGAAAGTAATGAAAACTAAACTGAAGACAGGTGCTGGAATTACAAAATTTAAAACTATAGCATCAAAAATTCACTCGCAACTCAAAAAATGTAAACCTAAGAGTGATAAGATTGCAATTAAAATAGCATACTTAGCTGCTAAGAAACTATTGTCTAAAAATAACAAAGTTCGTTTACCACGAGTTATACCATTACCTAAAGTAGGTGGAATTTTGCCTTTATTACCTATTTTTGCTGGATTATCTGCATTGGGTACTCTAGCGGGTGGGGCAGCTGGTATTGCAAAAACTGTTAACGACTATAGATCTGCTCAACAAAATCTGCAAGAATCTGAACGCCATAACAAAAAGATGGAGCAAATTGCATTGGGTAAGGGTTTACATATTAAACCTTACAAAAAAGGTAACGGATTATTCATAAACCGTTCAAAAAACTGATTAGTAGGCTACCCAAACATGCTCTCACAAATTTAGATATTATAAAGTATGCAAATGGTATTCCATTTTTTAGAGGTGTTTACATGAAAGACAGATTACCAAAAAAAATCTCGAGATATTGAATGTGGTATTGTTAATCTTGATAACTCTAAAAATCAGGGTACTCATTGGGTAGCCTATGTTAGATTATATGATTATTGTGAATATTTTGATAGTTTTGGTGATCTGAAACCTCCATCAGAATTAATATTATACTTGAATAGTAAAAATATGTTTTACAACTATACGAAATATCAAAATTTTAACACAGTCAATTGTGGACAATTATGTTTAAAATATTTAAGAATTTTTTGGAAAAAATATATAAAATAAGAAGTACATTTGAGTTAGTATCATTGGAAAGATGTCTTTCACACTGTCTATCACTGGTAATACATCGGTTCTAACAACTTACTATAATCCTAATTTACAACTTGAGGGTGAATATGAGTGTGCTCTATTATGCTTATCAACATTTAATTCTATACCGAACATTGATAGTAATAATAATAAATTTTATTATGGTAATAATGAATGTGTAGAAATACCTGAAGGAACATATGAACTTCAAGATATATGTGACTTTTTAAAAAATAAAATAAAAGATGCAACATTTAACCTGTGTTGTAACAACAATACATTAAAAACTACAATTTTTTGCACGAAAGATATGCATTTCAATAAAGATAACACCTTGGGAAATGTTTTAGGGTTTGGTAGACAGACTCTGCAAGCTAATATAATACACGAGTCACACATACCAATTAATATTTTATCATCAACTGTGGTGCGAGTCGAATGTGATATAGTTGGTGGTTCGTATATAAATGGGCGAGCGAGTCATATAATTCATGAGTTTGCTCCCAATGTACCACCGGGTTACAGAATAATTGAAATCCCAAAAAATATTATATATTTTCCAATAAACCAAAAAAATATAAACTGTATTAATATAAAATTAGTGGATATAAATAATAATTTAATAAATTTGCGAGGAGAAGAAATCCAGCTGTACATACATCTAAAGAAAAAATGATTGATCATAATAAAAACATAGCCACATGCATTAAAAATATCAGTACAGTTCGTACCATTCATAAAGAAGCATCTAAAAGAAAAATTAAATTAACAAAAGAAAATAGGAAATTCCTCAAAGTGATAGGCTTATTAAAATGAATATCTTAAATATATCAAATCCACCTATATACGATAATGGTATTGAAAGTGTTGAATTTCATTCAAACAAACCTTATGTTACTAGCTTCAACAAGAATGATGAAATTCGTATCCCTATCAATCAACAAGATTTATATATATTACCATCAGCTAGTACATTGTACTTAGAAGGTGTGGTTCATATTTTTAAAAAAGATTCGAAA
This sequence comes from Tinea semifulvella, assembly GCA_910589645.1. Lineage (NCBI taxonomy): Eukaryota > Metazoa > Arthropoda > Insecta > Lepidoptera > Tineidae > Tinea > Tinea semifulvella. Next base: position 6,142,613 of record OU342620.1, read on the forward strand.
GAAAAAGTAACAAGTGTTCATTTCACAAACAATCCAATGCTCTATCTTTTTCAAGACGTTCGTTATGAATTAAATGGTGTAGAAATAGATAAAGTAAAAAATGCTGGAATCACCACAACTATGAAGTCACTTCTATCAATGAATGATAATGAATCAAAAACATCAAAGACTTGGGGTTGGGATATAGATGGTACAACCAGTGGTGGACTTTTTTGTGCTTCAATACCTCTTAATAATATCCTTGGTTTTGCAGAAGATTACAAAAAAATTATAATGAACTGTAGACATGAATTAGTTCTGTTACGTAGCAACACTAACTTAAACGCTTTGAAACTCAACACTGGAGAAACGGTTAAAGATATTGAAATTCACAAAATTATATGGAGGGTTCCTCATATAAAAGTATCTGACTTAGAAAGGATTAATTTGCTCAAGCTGTTAGAGAAAGATAAACCTATTCTACTAGCCTTTAGAAACTGGGATTTATATGAATATCCTTTGTTACCCCAAACTACTAAACATACTTGGGCGATTAAAACATCATCTCAAATTGAAAAACCAAGATATGTGATTGTTGGACTTCAAACTAACAGAAAAAACAATTCAAGTCAAGACATGTCTCAATTCGATCATTGTCACTTACGAGATGTTAAAGTGTTTCTTAATTCAACATACTTTCCATATGAATCTCTTAATATTAATTTCACAGATGAGAAGTATGCTTTATTATATGAACAATATGCTAGATTTCAACAGTCTTATTACGGACGCAGACCAGAACCATTGTTAAATGTTAAACAGTTCCTGGAAAAAGCTCCACTGTTTGTTCTAGACTGTTCTAGACAGAGAGAGTGTGTTAAAACTGGACCTGTTGTAAACATTAGATTAGAGTTGGAAAGCGATATTGAAATACCTAACCAAACATCGGCTTACTGTCTTATTCTAAACGACTGTATTATAGAATATAAACCACTAAGCGGTATTGTTCGAAAGATATCATGAATTTTTATATAGCAGATATTCAAGGTTTTAAAGATTACAAAAATAATTTTATTTTAAAAGAATTTGCATTAGCTACTCCCGAACACACTCAAGTTTTTTTAGTTAAACCACCTTATCCTTATAATAAACTAACAATGCAAGAAAAAAAGAACGTGTCTTGGATTGAAAAGAACCGAGGTATTTATTGGAGTGAGGGTTATATCGACTATCGTGAATTTAAAAGAATTATAAAACCAATAATAGAAAATAGACAATTATTAGTAAAGGGAGATGAAAAAATAAAATGGGTAAAAGAACTAAGTGAAAAGTGTTGTGTGATAGATTTAGGCAGTAAAGGGTGTCCTAGTTTTCTAAAAATGTATAATGAATACTGTAATGATAATGTAAATTTAAATTGTATTACTCATGTGAAAGAATGTGCGTTAAAAAATGTTATATGTTTGAAAAGATGGTATAAAACTATATTTATCCCGTCAAAGTACGATATCTAAATAAATACTAATTTAGTAATGATTTTTTATGTTTTATTTATTTTAAAAGATACCTATTAAATAAATACCTATACAAACAACTATGGTTATGAGGATACTTCACCTTTATCAGGTAAAATCTGGTTGTATAAAATAAATTTGCTTATTTAACTATATTCAAAAAAATTAATAACTTGTTTAGTGAAATATTTTATTGAATAATATTGTTAAGCTCTAAAATTAGGAGACCTATGTGAACAGAAAATAAAACATGATAAAATATATACAAACTGGACTTTATTTTTTTAAATTAAATAATTAAAAAATATACATATATTATTATAAATTACAACCACATAGTTTTTTTGAAATCTTGCGAATTAAATATTCGGTCTGCTCCATTATTTCATCCACTGGTTCTGTCACCACGTACTGTGCACTTAAAACCAGGTTATCTTCACCATCTTCACTATCTTGAGATTCTACTAAGTCCATTACTTTTATTTCTATTAATCGTGTTCCTCTCCCTTGTTCTTTGCAAATAATATATGATTTTAGTGAGCGAGATTTTTTTTTCAGATTTTCCTTCTTACGTTTTTGTTTCTTATGATTTTGAGTACTCAACTCAGGGTAATTTTCATCAAAGTCCTGTAACGGGTCTTGCGCATATTGAGAGAACAATATTTCATCAGTAGCAATATTCATTTTCTAAAAAAGTATTAAAAAAAGTTAATTAAACCTAAAAAAATATTATTACATTTATTTTTATAAAAAGATAAATTTATTAAATTTTATTACTTACAACAAATAATCGATTTAGAATATGTGAATTCAATCAACAAGTTACTCGGTTTAATAATAAATTACAAGTGCCTACTGTGTAGGTGATTTGACACACATTAAGGTAATTAACCTCTTTCCAGCTAACATCATCATAATATGAATCTACTCGTAGTTTTTGCAGTTCTGTTTAATGTTGCATCATTATTTTTTTATTCATCACGACTATAACCTTTTGCAGGATGGTTAGAAGATAATTAATGAACTCGATAAAAGTGTAAATAAACAAAATTTATTGTGTTATGAAAATAGTAATTTTAATGAATTGTGATTTTTACCTCACAACACTAATATGTTACAGGGTGGTTAGAAACCATAATTTAAATATTATATATATATCTATATATTTAAATCTTACCGTTACTGCTAGGCTATAAAGTTAGGATTAAAGATATGATTATAAAGCGAATTATATTTTAAATTAAAACAACATAGTACATTTTATTAACTTTATTAAAAATAAACATACACACAAATAAAACACAACTAACAGGAGCTTAAAACTAATTATATTAAACACGATATGCTTTATTAAATATTTTTAAAAATAGAACTATTCCCCCATGCTTTTGTTTCTATCTTATTGCTAGATAATGAACGTTTATCATCATTACCAGAAAGTGCAATCTTCGTAACGCTTTGTGTGAATATTTGATGTTTAATTGTCTTAAACAAAATATTCTTCTTTCGAATCACTTCATTTTGGAAGAGCACTTTTTGGTAATCGGATATATCTAAATCCCGAACTACGCATGACTTTACACCTTTCGCTTTTTTTATTAATTTTTCATCGGTTTTGATACAGTATAATTTTGATCTTAAACCCACAAAATCTGTGATAATTTTACCACCCATTTCGTCTTTAAAAAGCCCAGGGATTTTCTTATTTCTTTGCATTATATTAAAAGAATTTTGGGTATCATAATTGCTAGTATCAAAATAGTTAAGAAAATTATTTTTTAGATCTTGATAAAAGTCATCTGTAGTTAATGTGTAAACGAATGAATCCGTGTCAGTGTAGCATAATTGTACACGATTTTGATAAAATGGTTTAATAATATTATAATGAAAATTGTACATGTGAGATTTAGATAATTCTAATACCGTAAATCCTATATATATTGGTTTATCCAAAATAATTTGAGACGGTTTCATTTGTATAGCTACTAAGTTCTCGGTGAACACAGAAACGCTGTGAAAGTAAGGGTTAGCAATTAGTCTCTCAGCATATAATGACTTTTTTGTTTTATTATTTTTATCAAACCATTGATTGACTAATTGAACATTTACTCTATTTTCAGTATTCTCTAAAGTTTTACCGAACACACTATTATTTAACAACTTAAAAAAATCTTGTTCGAATGTGCTTTTTGCTTTTTGTCGTAATATAGTATTTAGTTCAATATATTTTTTTAAGTATGGACTTTGCCTAAATGTTATAACTCTATGAACTTTACGTAAGATCAATCCATGTTCCAGACATTTCTTGAGGTGTATATAATGAATCACATAGTTGTATTTGTTATACAAGTTAGGTACAAGTTTTTCTGATTTCCCTCCTGGTGGAATACATTTTTCAGGGCAAAACGGAAGATCGTTGTGCTTATAGTGCAAGTATTCAGGGTACAATAGGTCTACTTCCAGAATATAACCCCAATCCGAATTATCTTTTATATTTTGAACAATTAACTGATCCATTTCGGGTTGACTTAAAAAGCGGAAATCAGAATATGGTAAATGTTGACACATACTAAACCCATAAAGATTATTGCAATCTAAATAGACGATATAGGATTCTGGTTGTGACTCGTCATATTCACTCATATACCTGTGATTAGCCTTTGCATATCGATGAGAACACATGCATAACCCTCCTCTGATACCTGATTGAATCATTCGAACTATAGCTAAGTCTGATACGAGTTCGAGTTGAACTTGTGTTTTTAATAACATAGCATCAAAAGAGAGACTTGGTGCAGTTATATAAAAAGCAGGGTCAAGTTTGTAATGCTGTTTACAAGTCTTTCGAAAACTCTCAAATATATCAGTTAATAAAAGAACATCGGTTTTCAGGTATAACTCAGTGTAATTTCCGAAATTGTTTATATTAAATTCTCTCCATACCTTCTTCGCGTGTTTGTAGTCATAGTCAGAAATATGTTCGTTAGTTAATGAATTATAAAAGCAGTTTTTTGGAGGTAACATTTTTTCTTTATAAACATCCCAATTTGTAACGTAACTGTATGGATATACACCTTTTCGAGTTAACAAATTAAATTGAGTTTTATTTGGAAAATGAGCTCTTAGACAATTAAAATCTTCAACATTCATTGTTTTAGCAAGTTTGTCTAAACTAGTTCCTAAGAAATTAAATGAATCTAAAAATCGTAACTGTATAAACTCCTCATTATTAACAGATACAAATTTGGAAAATGATGTGTATTTTTCTTTCGTTTTCGGTATAATATTGATCTTTCCTGGTGTCTCCCCTAATTCTTTAATGAATAAGTGACAATCGTAACCAGACAAGTTATGAAAAAAAACAGGAATAAATTTAGGTACTTTATATAGAAGATTACAGTACCGATGTGCAGCACCTCGGTAACGTCCGGTTAAATGACAATGATCTCTAACTTTGTTTCCCCATATGTAATTATCACATATGTGACATCGAGAGGCGTTTTTAAAATCAATATCATCTTTTTCTGTGAATATCATCGGTTTATTTAAACTTAATAAATCTGAAATGTCCTTCACATCCTTATATAGCATATCAATAAATTTAAAGACACAATCTTCACCGCGGTAAATTTTAAACCGATTAAAACTACTATCTATTGAGGAAACAATGTTGTATGCAAACGCAGCAGGTATATGACGTTGTAAATTAGTTGTGTTAGCAGATTCAAATTGATCGTGCTCAATAGGTTGTAATATTGTCTCGAAATCTGCATAAATAACAAACGGAATATTTTGTTTTCTGTTATAGTTTTTAAACTGTATTACCGATCCTTTTTCTGGTAAAACGGTAACAACACCCTCACACAAATGGTCATTAAATTGATTTTCAGTTTGAAAGAATAGTAAACAGCTTTCACAGAAATATAACTTGGCGTGATGTTTAGTCATTTGAGTTCTTACTAGTCGAGGCAAATCTCTAATAAGACAGTAATGAGATGATGTATTATTTTCTATAAGCAATAGATGAATACGTTTTGCTTTGAGATTTAAAGATTCAGATTTATACAGAGGACCTGTTATAGTCCGACCGTTTAATAACCCATACACGTTTATACTTAAATTGGGATTATTTTTTTCAAAAATTGCTATATCTGAGAAAGTAATTGGAAAAGACAAGTCATTAATATTTACAACATTTAAGAAGTTTGGATAAGACGATACTCTTTCAGGGTGACGAGTTGTAGGATATAAAGCAGCTGTCACAGACCACAAAAAACAATAATTATCATTATTACGAATATTTAAACATGCTTTTTTATTTTTTATGAATTTAGGTAGTTCTATAAAACTCGATCCACTAAGAGGTTGATATTTATTTATGTTAACTTCAACATGTAAATTATTTAAAAAAGTCCAACCACTATCCCTATCCTGAAATTCTTCAAGTTTCTTTAATAAATCGTAAACTACTTTATCATACATTACATCGAAATTATAATTTGAATGAATACTGAAATTTTTTGTTGAAAATGATTTTATTTCATGTAAATCATTTTTAAACATAAAAAAGGTAGAAAAAAGTTCAAAATTAACCTTTACAGAAATATGCTTTGATAATGAGCGATTAATTAAAGATTTTACTTGCTCCCTAATTTTATTTAAAAAACATTCTCCTAAGTTTTGACCTTCCTCATTGCATGCAAGTATTCTATAAGTAGCAATACGACTTTTGAATGCGGACTTAATAATCTCTATATTATCATACAATGGGGTGGTAGCATTATTTTTATGTTTATTACTCCTAATATGCCCAACCCACCGCTTCCTATCTACTGCAATATTACAAACAGAGCAAAAAGGCATGTTTTCTAAATTTCAATGATATTAATTAAACAACACCACCGTTCCCATGCTTCGGAGAGCACGTTAATCTGTTAGTCTTGGTTCCACTAATACCAACTTATGGAATAGAAGAAATTGTCTTCAGCAGTGAAGATCTAGGACTCTGTGTTCTAGGAAGACATCTTAAAGATAAGTAAAAATAAAATAAAAACTTAAGTACCTAATTATAAAGAAAATTATTAAATCTTGTGAAGAATTTCACATCTCCAAATTTGTTGTCCCCAATCATTGTTCTCGATCCGTAATAATATGATTCTGCAATAAAAAGTTAGTTTTATGATCATCGTTTTACATCATCGTTCCGTATCTATATTAAATGTAGAACCCGAACTAAAATATTTAATTATATTTGTTAAAGAAATATTGTTATCAAAGTGAGGTAAATTAAAAAAATATAATAAAATATAATAAAAAATAAAATACCTATATATAAAGTTCAAATTATCACCACTCATCCCAATTAGCTAATGCTATTGATTTATATGTCATCATGAAAGTTGATAGTAATTTATTTGTATACTGTCATATGATTTTTTCATTCCTGGTACCAACGTAAAGATGAGTTAGATCTGTAATAATAAATCATAATATAACTTTACATAGTGTATTAAATAATTAAGCGTTTTACATACATACATAAAAAATTATAGCTAGGTAATATAGAAAATATATTTGTGAATGTTGTGCACTAACCTGTGATAATTGTTAGAAGAAAATCACCAACTCTTATGAGATATACGGTCATAATAATGTAAGTACTATTTCACAATCTTTTATTTTATAAAATGCTGATGAAATAAAAAAAAAAATTGCATAGGGTAAATAAACCATTACTTGCCTCCTTTCAAAAAAAATCACATTTGATACCATCACAAGTGAAGATTGTCTAATAAAGCTTGTGTTTTATTTATACATAGTTCTTAGATAATATTTACTTATTATCCTAATACACCTACCTATCATTATAACCCTATTTACTACTATTGTAAAGTTTGTGGTTAGGTAATAGCTACTTTACCCTAACATAAATGTGATGAATGTGTTTTAAATAATAATTGTTTTATTAATTCTAATTAGAAGTCACCTTCAAATTGTTTATAATGCATTTTTTATATGTCAATAATTTAATATGAAACTCTAAATAATTTTAATCATTATTCGATTTTTGCTTTAATACTCAATTATTTGTAATAACCATAAGAGCTATTTTACCATAATATATGATTATCATAAAAGTGTTTTTTAAAATAATTCAACTTTGTGATGACATTTGTAATTTTTATCTATAAAATCTCTTACAGTTTAAACCTTTCATCAAAGCAGTTTCAAGACTTACAACACTTGCACCTAACTTATCGTAAATCACGAGTTCTTAATAAACCAACAGCGTGGCTCTGTTCCTCGTTTATTGTAAGAAGAAGTTTTTAACCAATATAAAATGTAAGTTAAAATGGAAGAATTATACTACTATTTTATGTAACATATAATTACTAGATACCTTTATGTTTCAAATTGATTAATGAGTGGATTATAAATACATGTTTTGTTTTTTTATTATTTCAGGTCTGACTCTGATTATGATGTACAGAAACCAACAAGGAAAACCATCACTGCATGCAAGCGTAAAGGAAAATCCGAGGCTGAGAACGCAAAGCGTGGGCGTTCAACATTGACTCAACCTGAAGTTGTAAAGTGAGATCATTAACATTGGAATAAAAAAATATATAAGAAATGTTATTTTTATTGATGAAATCAATAAAAAATAATACATTTTAATGTTTTTTTTTTTTTTTTTTTTTTTTTACATCATAATAATTTTGAGCTTACGTTCTCATGCGACGATCCATGATGTGAATATAAATTAGCTATCAATATTGGTAGCTCTCGGAGAATGCACATCTCAGAGCGACTGTTCATCACACTACCACTACGAACCATCGCATCAGTAGATCCGATATACTTGTTAGATGCATAAGATCTATCTAATAGTCCACATATTGTTTAGTAAAATACCAAGTTAGATACTTTATTCTGTTTTACTCATAATAATAGTAAAAACCGTTTATTCTAGCGAATAATAAACAATAATGTATGTTTTTGTTTTTTTCTTCGTTACAGAAAAACACTTAAGATATTCGACATCTTCGATTTGAGTCATGGTAGAAATGAGGATGGTAGGATGGAGGACGGAAAATCAGTAAAATCGTTTTTCGTAAATAAAGTTGCCAACGGTAACGAGCGACGTACCGCTAACCTTCGTGGTGAGTACGTGGTAGATCTCAAGATCTACCAAACAAATGATGTCTGCATTGGTGCGGATATGGAGAACGCATGGAAAAAAGCGCTCCTCCGCATTAAACTACAAATATCGCATGACACCGAGCAATGGAAAATTCTACAAAAATTCGTACATCAAACAGATGCTATGTTTGAAGAAGAGCCACATTTTTATTCATCATAATATAATAATCTATATATGTATTTTCAAACATTGTAAATAGCCTTTTCAGGAGTGTATTAAATAATCAAGTATATAGTTCCTGCATTTATTATTTCTTTCACCCTTTTTGTACATTAACTAGATAAATTGAAACACTTAGTTAATTAATTTGATTTCCTTAAAAAGTATTGCACAGATAAGTAATAAACCTTTTATATTAGGTGTATTTGAGTAGCTGTCTCTAATTCACAGAGAATCAGCGTAGCGATTCAGCGAGGAAATGTGGTCAGCGTTCTTGCCACCATGCCGCGCGGATACGATTTAGTATATTTAAATTAGGTTTTGTGAATGTGGTCAGCGTTCTTGCCACCCTGCCGCACAGATACGATTTATATTTAAATTAGGTTTTGTGAATAATTAATATTTAATGTTATTTTAGTTTCACTATAGCTTTATAGAAATTTATGAGGAAACACACATTGACGATTATTCTCAATTTGTAATTGTGGACGTAGGTAAGTTTACCTTTATTTTCTATTTAATGAATAATAATGATTGTGTGATGATTATAATATTATCATAACCAAGTATGAATATATATTTTTTTACTTGTTACGTGTTTCACAGAACAATCAGTTTGGATTCATACAATGACATTAATGTTAATATTGTCGCATCCGTATTATTGGGCATTCAACACACCTGAAGTGAGCATCGCGACAGCGATGTGAACGAAAGGTGGGGCAGAATGCCCAATAATACACTACTTTCATGGACCTTCGCGCCACTTACCATCAGGTGGGCCCAAGGTAACATGTCGTGCTAGAATAAAAAATAAAAAAAAACTCTTTGGGGTAAAACTACAAGCGGGATGCACAAAATGATAAGGAACCATTAATTAAAAGATGACAATGTTTGCGGAACCTGAAAGGGACCAGTTCGTGACTTCACTTGATTTAATTAGTTTACTAAATGCAGGGACATATATCAAGAACTGGCTGCTCGTAGGTTTGTTCGATGTACAGAACCAGTCAAGGTAACACTTTTTAAAGCCTTCTGCCAATCATTCAACTCGAGCGGGATACGCGCCGAGCCTACAACGTCCTGCGCGTGCAAAACAAGGCTTGCAGAATGCTGCTGGGACTGCCGAGGTGCTGCAGTGCGTCAGGTATGTTCGCCGGCGCGGATGACTTCCATGCGATCCGTCGCACCCAAAAACATTGGGAGATAGACAGTCATTGGATGTAATAAATAAAATAATAATAGTATTAGGTACTAACAATACTACTTTTGTTTTCTGGATGCATTAAGACAACAAACTACAATTTATTTATTTTTGTTTTTTTTTTTTTAATTTTCTTTAAAGTACATTGTACAGAATACATCCAGCCCTAAACACGTAATTTATTTGCATAATATATGTTCATAACCGAGTTAGGGATCATCAAATTCCAGATGCTGCAGAATTTGATGCTTTTCTTGGAGTCACTCGCGGCATTATAGCTCAAACACGTCGGGTAAAATATGGGAGTCCACAGCGCGGGAAAGCCACATAAAATAAACTGCAATTTGTGCCCCATATTTAAAGTCCAATTTATCGTTTTCCATAATTATTCACATTGTAGCACATTATTAAACAAACAACACCAATTTTGACCAACAATATCCACAGCAAATTAATTTACAAAACAAAAACTTGCACTTGACATGTCCACGCAAAATGGCGCGAAGAATTCCTTTATTTTATTATTATTTTTTTTTGTTCCCTCTCCCGATGGATGATAGGGAAGGCAAAGGGTTGGCCCATACAGCCAAGTCTGACGTAATATATCTTTCTTTTTTATGATTCTATAAATTCCAGATGCTGCAGAATTTGATGCTTTTCTTGGAGTAACTCGCGGCATTATAGCTCAAACACGTCGGGTAAAATATGGGAGTTCACAACGCAGGAAAACAGCAAAAAATAAACTGCAACTTGTGCCCCATATTCAAAGTCTAATTTATCGTATTTCGTAACTAATCACGTTGTAGCACATTCTTAAACAAAACAACACCACTTTTGACTAACAATATCCACAGTAAATTAATTTACAAAACAAAAACTTGCACTTGACATCTCCGAGCAAAATGGCGCGAAGGGCTCCAAAACTACAATTATTATTTTTTTGTCTACATTGGTTGACATAAGTTCCATGCATTTTTATTTAAAATTGTTATCTATCTATAAAAGTTAGTAGTTTTGCTAGTGGACATTCGGTGGTGTATTTTATATGACAATGTGCTTGATGCTGATCGACGATGATTTTAATAGAAAAAGTAAAATAAAAACAAAAAAAAATTTGTAATTTGCCCTCAATGCTAGTTCGTTGGGAACCCGTGGTAGCGCTGCTAAAACAGGCACATTTTTCTTCTACAGATTTTTTTTTTAAATTTCTTCTACTCTCGTATGATTTTCTTTGAAGCAGGGACAGTGACCATGCTGGTCCGTTTAATTATGTCTATAATTAAGTTAGTAATTGCTTGCACAATGGCATCATACTGCAAACAGCTGCCTTCAGGTATCTAGTCGACTGGAATTTTTTATCTCGAATTTTGACAACAATTACTTTGATTATTAAAGATATCAGAATCATTACGACTTCCTTTAGGGGTGGTCAGAAACTACACATTTCACCAACTTTACTATAGGTCCATCATGACAAGTGGCAAGCTCGTCAATGTCTCAAGCGTACCAAACTGGAGAAATAATACGAATAAAATTAATGGCCAAGGAGTTGTCAAAGCGGCTGACGGAAAGGTCTGGAGACAGGAAGGCTGGCAATTATTTCTGCCAACGTATTAGCCTCGCTATACAGAGGGGAAACGTTGCCAGTCTTCTTGGGACTATCTGATGAGACGTCTCTAGAGGATTTTTTTAATTTATAGTTTAGTTTATTTTTAATTTTATTATTTAGGTAGCTTTTAATTTATATTTAATGTATATTAATTTACATCAAATAAATTAGTAAGCAAGACAAATACTTCCTGACCAGAAATCGAACCGATAGACTACGGAGAGGCAGTAAAAACAAGTTAAGTATTATTATTTTTTCTACGCTTGTATAAATTAATATACCATACCTACAAACATCTCAATCGCCGTCAAAGACACATGCCATGAAAAAATCATCAAACACAACCTACTGGAAGTTCTTTTAAAATCGCCACTAACATACCACTCCAGCCTTAAATTCAACTGAATAGAACGAATACAAACGCAACTTTAGCTTTTATTAATATTACATTAAAGTTAATTTTTCTGGTAAATGAAATGTGACTTAGGCCGTTTTAAGAATAATACTGCGATATATCATAGATTAGGGTTGACACTTTGTTTATTGAAAGCGTAGTTCTAACATTTATGGACCGTCAAAAAATCTCAGGTAATCAACTATTTCTGTTACTATCAATTTTTTACAACTTAACCTATAAACTTAAAAGTGTTACATTTTCTCTAGTGCATTCATTATGCCATTATTATTATTACAGCCCCTAGAACACAGCGCCCTAGACCTCCACTGTTGGAGATGGGCCTTCCAGAACATATATCTGGAGAATTTGGCCTACACTCGCCACGCTGACCAGCTGACCAGACGTTCGTTGATGTAATTTTTTTATGACAACTTATTAACGGTTCCAGTAGTATTAATGGAACCGGGACCGACGGCTTGTTCCATGTGTTCTCCGAGGCACGCGAACGGTGGTGTTCATCTATGAGAAATTTATTTATTTATTTAATTTAAAAAACTTTATTGCACAAAGACATAATATAGAAGATATAATGCCCGAAGACATTCCCCCATCTCCGATTCGAAAGTGGACGACTAGGATGCTGAGTTCTAGGGGTTGTAATGATGACGTGTATTATTTGAAGGAAAAATCCCATATAAAAAATAAAAACTCACTGCTAATATTTGTGACAGCCCTAACCTTTGGGGAGTAAAAACCCTAGCATGACACGCTTTGAGAAAATTATGACACAATAATTTTGTGCCCTGTCACCTATTTTCCACCTTGATTAGTTTATCACTTCGGCATCTTTACTGACGTTAAATTTGAGATTATTGCGCTGGAACCTTGTCCAAGTTATGGAATGTAATGTTGCTTTCCGGCAAAAAAGCGGTTTCGAGAAAATACGATTTTTAACTTCGATGTATATATCGCCCACACTGATATGAAAACGTTCCCGCAAAACCAATCGATGTCATGTAGCTGCACCAACAGTCGCGAGCTAGTAGGTAAGCGTCAAGGGCGCTTAAATTAATATTTATATCGGGTGCAACTAGTCCTTTTGTAGTATTGTGACAGAAGTGGGTTACTGCTGTACCAGGTATTGTATTCTCATAGGTACTGATAACTTAATTTAAAAGGTTATTAATTGATCGTTGTGGTGCAGTTTTGTATATATTTTATTTTGTAAATCTGATATAGCTGAGTTTTCCTTGCAGATTCCTTTCTCAGTCAGATTAAACATTAACAGGTCACTGGAATTTGCTAAGCTGCTGGTCTTCTGCTAACAGCTTACTTATTGGACCACTTTGCTGCTTAGTCTTCTACTAGCAGGAGTAGAATCATTCAAAATAATTAAATTAATGACGTTTCATAAATGCCTGTAATAGGTTTACGTGAATAAAGATATTTTGACTTTGACTTGGAATTTCCGATAAACATAGCGTGTGATTTTTTTTTATACATCAGTCCGCCTGCCACCTATTTAAACATTTTTATTGCTTGAGAATTGGCCGCCAAAGTTGGTAGGTACACGTATCAAGCGGCACGTTTTTAGTGTGCGTTTTGTATTAAATAGGCCTATTTATATGTTTATGGTAGTAGTGGCTCGGTTACGCGGCGAACGAGTGCCATCACTCCGTAGACACGACTCAGACTTAGCTGTAAAGGCACACAGGGCCAACAGTGAGATAGAGACGGTTTATAGGGTTTTAGTCCGTTGGCGCCCTGGGGACTCCTTAGGAGGCCTCACGGTGAGTCGGGCATGCGACCCCCACCCGCGTTGGCCCTTGATGATTTATCGATGCACCCACCGTCTTTAAATTTAAAATTTAAAAAAAAAGATGGCTCGGTTGTAAGAACGCTTACCTAGGAGATAAAAATAAAAAACCTAAAAAGGTCGGTTCGAACCCTGGCATGTACGAATGAGAAATACACTTTTCTTATGTACATTTGTCATTTATTTACAACGCCACTATTTCCCCTGCCTCGGAAAGCACGTTAAGCCGTCGATCCCGGTTCCACTAATACCAACTTGTGGAAACGTTAATAAACTGTGATTAAAAAATGTCTTCAGAACCTTACCAACCCGTCTGGCCAGCGTGGCGAGTTTTGGCCAAATTCTCCAGAATTGTCTGTAAGGCCCATCTAAAGAAGTGGAGGTCTAGGACTCTGTGTTCTAGGGGCTGTGATGATGATTTATTTATACATGGATAACATTTTTTTTTTTTTTGTTCTCTTCTCCCGATGGATGATGAATGAGGTGTTAGGGAAGGCAAAGGGTCTAGCCCATACAGCCAAGTCTGACGTAATATATCTTTCTTTTTTATGAGTTAATGAGGTCATCATCAAATTCCAGATGCTGCAGAATTTGATGCTTTTCTTGGAGTCACTCGCGGCACCATAGCTCAAACACGTCGGGTAAAATATGGGACTTGACAGCGCGGGAAAACCGCAAAAAATAAACTGCAACTTGTGCCCCATATTTAAAGTCCAATTTATCGTTTTCCATAATTATTCACATTGTAGCACATTATTAAACAAAACAACACCACTTTTGACCAATAATATCCACAGTAAATTAATTTACAAAACAAAAACTTGCACTTGACATGTTCACGCAAAATGGCGCGAAGAACTCTCTTAAAGTTTTTTTTATGAATTTTTCGTAATCCGTATTAATAAATAGCAGACCGTCCTTAGACCCTCGCCAACTCGTCTGGCCAGAGCACATAGGGGTATATTTAGTCGATCTAATAGTCCAAATTCGCCAGAAATATGTTTCTCTGTAACTCTGACTCAGACTCTAGGATCTTTAATAATGATGAAGCAAATTTACCTATGATAAAAATATAATTAATAGTTAGTCCACGGCGAACATGATTAATAAAAAGCATCATAGGGAGTGGTACTACGGAAAAACAAATCTTCCCCTTCACTAAGTACGAAAGAGTGAAAAAACGTAGACAAATATATTTATGACTTGTTTAATCAAATTATTTTTGTTATAAAGGTTTTTTAAGTTTTTTTCTTACTTTAAATGCAAAAATAAAAAAAAACTACACCTATATTAATTATAATAAAAATATCAGCATTGCTTGAATGACAATTATTGGCATTTTGACCATTGGTAGCGATTTGGAGCAATTTTATTTATTTATATATATATATATATACATATATTTTGGATTTTTGTTGTATTTTTAATTATTAAGTAATATATTTTATTAATTGAAGGTGCATTAAAAAGCCATCAAAATAAAAGGGCATGTATGAAGAGGTTGATGAATGTCGAAGAAGCGAAAGAGGTATGTCGTGATCGTGTCAAGTGGCGCTCAATTGTCTCTGCCTACCCCGCAAGGGATTTGGCGTGAAGATATGTATGTAGTAATTTATGTTTTAAAACGTTAAGATTTTAATTTAATTATTAATTTCGTTATTTTAAAGCATTGTACCTTGTATAATTTAATTTATGTTTTAAAACGTTAAGATTTTAATTTAATTATTAATTTCGTTATTTTAAAGCATTGTACCTTGTATAATTTAATTTATGTTTTAAAACGTTAAGATTTTAATTTAATTATTAATTTCGTTATTTTAAAGCATTGTACCTTGTATAATTTAATTTATGTTTTAAAACGTTAAGATTTTAATTTAATTATTAATTTCGTTATTTTAAAGCATTGTACCTTGTATAATTTAATTTATGTTTTAAAACGTTAAGATTTTAATTTAATTATTAATTTCGTTATTTTAAAGCATTGTACCTTGTATAATTTAATTTATGTTTTAAAACGTTAAGATTTTAATTTAATTATTAATTTCGTTATTTTAAAGCATTGTACCTTGTATAATTTAATTTATGTTTTAAAACGTTAAGATTTTAATTTAATTATTAATTTCGTTATTTTAAAGCATTGTACCTTGTATAATTTAATTTATGTTTTAAAACGTTAAGATTTTAATTTAATTATTAATTTCGTTATTTTAAAGCATTGTACCTTGTATAATTTAATTTATGTTTTAAAACGTTAAGATTTTAATTTAATTATTAATTTCGTTATTTTAAAGCATTGTACCTTGTATAATTTAATTTATGTTTTAAAACGTTAAGATTTTAATTTAATTATTAATTTCGTTATTTTAAAGCATTGTACCTTGTATAATTTAATTTATGTTTTAAAACGTTAAGATTTTAATTTAATTATTAATTTCGTTATTTTAAAGCATTGTACCTTGTATAATTTAATTTATGTTTTAAAACGTTAAGATTTTAATTTAATTATTAATTTCGTTATTTTAAAGCATTGTACCTTGTATAATTTAATTTATGTTTTAAAACGTTAAGATTTTAATTTAATTATTAATTTCGTTATTTTAAAGCATTGTACCTTGTATAATTTAATTTATGTTTTAAAACGTTAAGATTTTAATTTAATTATTAATTTCGTTATTTTAAAGCATTGTACCTTGTATAATTTAATTTATGTTTTATTTATTTATTTGCATGTTATTTGAATTGAGTAAATTAAGATTAAGTTTTTTTTTTTTTTAACCTATTGCATATTTTTATTTTTTTGTGTTTAGTATGTAGTCTTAAGTAGCTTGCTATAAATATTATTAACATTTAATTTATACATATATTATATAAATTCTCGAGTTTGGTACGCTAGAGACATCGACGAGCTTGTCATGATTTTTTTATAACCGTGGTCAGCAGACATCCCAGAAGGGAAACTGTCGTGATGATGATTATATTTTTTTATTAACCTATGCCTACTTGCAGAATAAATTAATTAAATTGGCCCCAAAGATTTTAGGACCAAAGCGCTAGCTACAATAATTTAATATTAATTACGCGTCTGGTAAATATATTTATGTATCTGTCTATGGAATGTTACCTTCTGCTACACAAGATCTGCATTATCATTCTCATTTGAACTTTTTTTTATTATACACAGATGCTTTCATTTTTACAAGAGCAAAATCTCATTTAGCCCTTTTATTCACAAATCTGTAAAATCGTTTATTTTCCTTTCAAAATTTAGATACAGTCATCTTCAGGTGAATTTTTCACCAGTGGATAGCTACTTTACAAAATATTTTTTAAACTATCGACTGATGAAATTTTTTTATAATTTTTTTTTTTTTTTTGGTTCTCTTCTCCCGATGGATGATCAGCATCATCTGCATCAGCAGCATCTGGAATTTGATAATGACCTCATTAACTCATGAATAAGAAAGATATATTACGTCAGACTTGGCTGTATGGGCTAGACCCTTTGCCTTCCCTATCACCTCATTCATCATCCATCGGGAGAAGAGAACAAAAAAAAAAGAGTTCTTCGCGCCATTTTGCGTGGACATGTCAAGTGCAAGTTTTTGTTTTGTAAATTAATTTACTGTGGATATTATTGGTCAAAAGTGGTGTTGTTTTGTTTAATAATGTGCTACAATGTGAATAATTATGGAAAACGATAAATTGGACTTTAAATATGGGGCACAAGTTGCAGTTTATTTTTTGCGGGTTTCCCGCGCTGTCAACTCCCATATTTTACCCGACGTGTTTGAGCAGTGGATGGTTCCGCGAGTGACTCCAAGAAAAGCATCAAATTCTGCAGCATCTGGAATTTGATGATGACCTCATTAATTCATGAAAAACAAAGATATATTATTATGAAACATAAGTTGTCAAATTAAGACGTTTTGAAGTTGACATATTTATATAGACTTGAATTTTAGCTTTTGCTTGTCACATATTATTGTTATATTGTATTTATGTTTGTTTATTATTATACTCTTAAAGTTTACCCTAGTATTCCTTCCATACCTCTACCTCACCACCAAGATTGCGCCGCCACAGGTTATGGGCCCAGGCAGGCTAACGCCACAGGTAATTTGTTCAGTTTACTGAGAGAGGTTTAGGTCCGAAGCATAGAACCAAAATTCTATAATGGAAGGGTTTACTTCGAAACTGCAGATTGGTTTACTTGAAGGCAAGTCAAATTGGCCGACATGGAAATACAAGGTTTCGATCATGTTGCGTGGCACAGAAAATGCCATGGATGTAACTGAAGGGAAAATGCGGAGACCGAATATGCAAACTGAAGCAGGAGACGCACAAATCGCAGCATATAATTTGGATGTCGCAAAATATATGAAGGCGAAAGTTGTGCTCTGCTTATTTTGACTACTAATATGACAGAAGACACGCTGAAAAAGGTGATGCGCTTTGTGACAGCAAATGAGGTATGGCAAGAATTACATAGATTGTTTGATGGTCAATCAGAAGATAGAGCTTACAATTTGTGCATGAAATTCTTTAGCTATAAACAAGATTCAGCAGATGACGTAGCGTCACATATGTGTAAACTAAAGAACATATGGAGTGATTTAAATGTAGAAATCTCGCATGAAGGTAATCAAGAACTACCAGAGCTGTTCCTGATCTGCAAGATTTTAGACACGTTAGACGAGAAGTACTTTGCGTTCAAGTCGAGTTGGTTATTACTGGCGAAGGAACAAAGGACGATAGAGAGTTTAACAAGTCAACTATGTACTTATGAAAGATCACTGTCTGATAATGCCGGAACTAGTCAAGAGGCCCTAGTCACCAGGAAGTTTGTGCAGAAGTCAAGAAGAAAGGATGAAAGGTTCAAGTGTCATTACTGTTCTGAACGAGGCCACAGAGTTAAAAACTGTGAGAAGTGGATTAGCGATGGGCGACCACCTAAGCCTAGTAACTCAGCAACAGACTCTTCATCCAATCAAGTGCAAAATATAACGTTAATGGCAACAGAGGTGTGTTCACTGAGAAACCATGATAGAGATAGCTGGTATGTGGATAACGGTGCTACAGCTCACATAACGAACAGAATGGATATATTTCAAGAGTTTAGCGAATTCGATTCGAGCTACACAGTAACGACTGCAGATGGAAGCAAGATTCCTGCAAAAGGGAAAGGATCTGTTACAGTAGAGTCAAATGTCAATGGCAGGAAAGAAATTATACAATTATGTGATGTCTGGTACGTACCCTCATTAACGAAGAATTTATTTTCACCTTTGGCTGCACAAGATAAATTAGAAAGAAGCATCTTTACATCTACAAGAACTGAATGTAAGTTAGAGGTAGATAGTATTGTAAAAGTAATTGGAAAACGAAATCATAAAGGAGGATTGTATAAATTGACTATGAAAGCAGTAGTACCTTACAACAATTCGATAAATACTGTGACTGATTCCAATTTATTGCAAATATACCACGAGAGGTTTGCTCATCAGAACAAAAGACACGTAAAGGAACTAGTGAAGAGAGAACTAGGAATAGAGTTGAAGTCTGATGATGTCAAATGTGAAGGTTGTATATATGGCAAATCTCACCGCTTACCGTTTGGAAGACGAGAGAGAGCATCAATTCCAGGAGAACTTATACACGCAGATGTGTGTGGACCTTTTGAATGCAGCTTTACAAAATTTAGATACTTTGTTTTATTTAAGGATGACTTTACCTGTTACCGTTTTATGAGAGAAAAGTCAGAAGTTAAAGATAAGTTTGTACAGATGTTAAGTGAAGTGAAGACTACTGGACATACTATCAAGACCTTACTGAGCGACAACGGAGGAGAGTTTGACAATAGAGCTATGAAAGATATCTTGATTAAGCACGGAATTCAGCAGCGATTAACTATGCCCTACACACCGGAGCAAAATGGTTGTAGTGAGAGAGAAAATCGTACGTTAGTCGAAGCTGCTAGATCCATTATGCATACAAGAGAAGAGTTTCCACCAGCACTATGGGCAGAATTGATTAATACTGTTGCGTATGTATTGAATCGCACAGGCCCTACTCGAGTAGAGAATAAAGTTCCGTTTGAGCTATGGCATGGGAAGAAGCCTAAAATATCTCACTTAAGGATTATAGGAAGTGAGTGCTATGCCCATATTCCAAAACAGAAGCGACGTAAGATGGATAAGAAAGCATTTAAAGGCAATAAGCCTATTGGCTATGACAACGATGACGGATATCGGATTTGGGATGGAAAAAAGGCTATTAAATCCAGAGATATCACCTTCAACACAGATATTGAGTATAGAATATCGACAGGCATTGAAAGAGATCCTGTACAGTCAGAGGAAGACAGCGTCAGAGAAGAGCGTAGAGTTAATGTAGAGCCAGAAATTATACCACAGCCAATTCAATTAGAGGAAGATAATAATGATGTTGATGAGTATGTTGATGCAGATGATATAATGGACTTTAATGAAAATGGACCTAATGTGATTAATGAACATGTTGAAGACAATGATGATGAGGTCGCAGAGCCAAGATATAATTTAAGAGATAGAAGCAGACTCAGACATCCTGTAAGATTGAATGACTATGTGTTAACAGCATGTACAGATTCATTGCCAGATACATTTGATGAAGCAATGGATAGAGAAGATAGAAATGATTGGATTAAAGCAATGAAAAATGAAATAAGGTCATTGAAAGAAAATGAAGTTTGGACGTTACAAGATTTACCTCCCAATAGGAAAGCGTTACCATGTCGATGGGTTTACCAGATAAAATGTAATCCAGATGGTTCTATTGAGAAGTACAAGGCGAGACTTGTAATAAAAGGATTCAGACAAAGAAAAGGTATTGATTATAATCAAACTTTTAGTCCTGTAGCTAGAATGGCTACAATTAGAGCACTTTTGAGTATTGCAGCTAGGGAAAGTTTGTACCTTATACAGTTCGATGTTTCGACAGCCTTTTTGAACGGAAGACTTTTAGAGGAAATTTACATGAAACAGCCTGATGGTTTTACTGATGGTTCGTCGAAAGTATGTCGATTAAAAAGGAGCTTATACGGCTTAAAGCAAGCACCAAGGTGTTGGAACTCATGTTTTTCGGAAATCCTTTTACAGTTACATTTTAGACAGAGCGATGCTGACTCATGTTTATTTGTAAAAACAGTTGGAGACAAAAAGATCATGATCACTCTTTACGTAGATGATGGTTTAGTAGCTGCAAGTGATGCTGAACTAGCTAATAGTTTTCTTGATGATTTACGCAAGATACTAAAGATCACCACGAAGCCAGCTTCATACTATTTGGGTTTAGAGATTGATAGAATGAATGATGGATCCATAATGATAAGACAAGAGGCTTATGTCAAGAGGATTTTAAAACAGTTTAATATGTTGGAGTGTAACTCCATAAGTACTCCAATGCAGAAAGAGACACTCACTGAAATAGAGATAGTGGACAATTCAAAGGAAAATAAATTTCCTTATAGAGAGGCTGTAGGATCCTTAGCTTATTTGATGGTTGGGACAAGACCTGACATAGCATATGCAGTTGGTGTTGTATCAAGAAAGTTAGAGAATCCAAGCAACACAGATTGGCTTAAAGTTAAACGCATAATGCGCTATTTAAAGGGAACTATGTCTCATGGCATAATATATAGGTCGGATCATTCTTCTGAACAGATAGAAGCATACAGCGATGCAGATCACGGAGGTTGTGAGAGTACAGGCCGTTCTACATCGGGCGTTGTTTGCTCCTATGCTGGGGGGGCTGTGTCATGGTTAAGCCAGAGACAGGCATCAGTCGCGATATCCACGACAGAAGCAGAGATAGTAGCCGCAAGCGAGGCAGCAAAGGAACTAATTTGGTTGAAACGAATTTATGCTGACCTTACTGGTGTTGACAATACTCCAAGCCTTAAAGTGGATAATGAAGCAGCTGTGCGACTGGCACACAACCCAGAATTCCATAAACGAACGAAGCACATTCGTATAAGGCACTTCTTCGTTAGAGAAGTTGTTATGAAGGGTGACATAGAATTAGAAAGAATAGGCACTGTGTCACAAGTAGCTGACGTTATGACAAAGCCTTTGCCAAGACCTAAGTTTATGGAGTTTTGTGTGAAGATGGGATTAGCTTCTAAGAACTTTTAATTGAGGGAAAGTATTATGAAACATAAGTTGTCAAAATCAATTAAGACGTTTTGAAGTTGACATATTTATATAGACTTGAATTTTAGCTTTTGCTTGTCACATATTATTGTTATATTGTATTTCTGTTTGTTTATTATTATACTCTTAAAGTTTACCCTAGTATTCCTTCCATACCTCTACCTCACCACCAAGATTGCGCCGCCACATATATTACGTCAGACTTGGCTGTATGGGCTAGACCCTTTGCCTTCCCTATCATCTCATTCATCATCCATCGGGAGAAGAGTACCAAAAAAAAATAAACAAAAAAAAATTAAGGAGTAGTCAGTCATGAGTGACTGATTCGAGTTGCTAACATTCATGGACCTCGCGCGCCATTTATCATCAACAAGGTCACATGTCGTGCAAGTATTTAAAAAAAAACGTATTTAATATTTGTCAAAACCAATAAATAATAACGTAGAAATAGCAATTTAGTTTCACATTGGAACGCATGATAAAAAAACGGACGATTCTTAACATGTTTTTAACATTATTTTGAATTATTATACAATACAATATTTATGTATTGTTGTTTATTTAGTGATTGTTTTGCTATTATAACTTATCTATATATATAAAAATGAATGTCTGTGTGTATGTATGTTCCCTATGCATTTCAAAACTACTTCACCGTTCGGGATGAAACTTTGGGAATATGTTTGTTCTAGAATGACAATGCCTCTCTTTACAGCAGCTATAATCTTAAGTGACAATTATATTTTTTATATTTGTATATTATTTGATAAGATGACAATGCCTATTTACAGCAGCTATAATTATAAGTGTAGTTTTGTGTGGAATTATTGTGTATATAACTCACGTAGGTTTTTTTTTAAAACGTTATTTTATGTTTGTATTGTAACGCATTGCTCTACATTTAAGTAAGGTTGTGTAGTTTCATGGCGTTCTACCTGGTAGAATGCTGTGAAATTATGTAGCCTAATATTAAAGTATATGTACTTATTGTAAATTTGTCATGTAAAAGTGCAAAATACAATATTTTTTGTCCTATGCCTAATTACAGAAATAAACGAATTGAATTGAATTGTTGTGTGAACATCGGCGAAGGTTTTTGACATACTGGTTCTCTGATAGGTGGCGCGCCGAGCGGGAGCCTAAAACCCCTAGCGTTCTTATTATATATATAGTTACTTAGTCGTTGCTCTTGAGACTCCTGCGCGAGCCCACTCTGCACTTGACTGTCGTCGAATACAGAAATAAAACCAAGTCAAACCATTTACCGCTCAACAATCTTATTAAATAATAAATATAATATTTTATATTCATTGTATTCCATAAAATCATAAATTTAGTTCAGCTAATAAGTAACACACTTCAATAGATATATATTAATATTATTAATAATAATTCTCTATTGCACACAAAATATAAAATAATGTACCTACCTACATATGCGAGCATAATACTCCGTATGGAATGTTCTACAAGCTGACCTTTGGGAGAATGAGAAATTATTATAATGGGTGCAGAGTAAGAAATAAGAATAATAATAATAGTTTAAATCAATCATAAATATACCATAGTAAATATAAATAACATTCCAATAAATATGTCATACGATATAAAGAAGGAGTGTGTCTGATTGACAAGGGTAAGAGAAGCTGAATATCTGCTGGAAGAGAGAAGAGGAATTGAGAGTTGATTGTTGTGAGTAGAGCGAAGGGAGCGGGAGTTCGAGTCAGTTTTGAGATTATCAATTAATGCCATATAACTTAATGCTCGTTCAATACCAAGCGTGCGTTAATACAAAAAAAAAACTAGCGGTCTCCAAATTCTGTTTTGTCGCTTCGAAACGACCTCGATGGTTCATGCACTCATCTAGCTACTAAGTAATTATGTTTTATAAATTTTTAAGCATTAGTAAAGAAAAAAACGTGCATACCTAAGTAGATTTTATTTAAATTATATATTACCCAACGCACGATGGTGCGCTAGCACAGTCGAAAATGACAACGCACGAAATGCGGAGGGGGTTTTGTGGAATTCGCTAGGGGAGGAATTATTTCACATTTTTTTAAAGATCTTTTAGACCACAAGAACCTCAAAGTTATCAATAATCCTTTGAATACTGATAATATTTTTTGTCGTGCTGAAAGGGTTATGAAGTAAGTGTACAGATCTGCGAAGACAGATAAAATGCGAAATTGAGAGACATGATCATACTTACACAAGCCAAATACATATCGAATGCATAAGTTGAGAAGACGATCGAGTTTATTCAGTAGCTCCTCGGCGAGATCGGGATAGTAGATATTTGCATAGTCAACGATAAGGAAGTAATAGTAAGCAAAATGATGAGAGCGGGATGAAATTCTGGAACCGCTTCAGGGAATGCATGGAACCAAAAAAAATCCTGCTAATTTCGGATACTTGATAGTTCCTTAATAAGTCACTGCTTATGTATATACCAAGGTATTTATTATTGTTAGGATACTGAGTCCATCAACTGATCTTACCGAAGTATGCGGTTAATCAAATCTACCATCCTGAATAACACATGCTTTAATACAATTTTAGGGGGCGTAAAATATATCGAGTTACATTAGACTCGTAAAATATAGATAACACTACTGTCTAACAACAGTTACAGTTCGAGCGCACGAAGCAATGCTGCTCTTCATAGTTCTGTTCTACATATCCGCTATAGAATTAGCAAAAACTGAAGAATGTTCTGAAGAAAGAAGATCACCAGATTTAAGCTGGGAAATGAAACTACACAACGATTTTATACAACCACGCAGACCAAGCGTAAGACCAGTCAAAAACGAAACAGACTTAGTTCGCGTAGACCTGCTAATGGACGTTAAATATTTTCAATTCAACAAATTAGAAGAAACATTAACCATTCACATAACACTGCAACTGAAATGGACTGATATATGCATCGTTTGGGATCCTAAAGATTACGGTGGAATAGATAAATTGATAGTCAATTCTTTGGAGATATGGTCGCCAACTCTTGCTCTGCTCAACGACGAAGATTATACATTCATAGCTGATCAAATCTACACAGATTGCACCGCTTATTCAAATGGAACAATTTATTGTGAAACACAGCTATCTTACGCTACTATGTGCAGCACCAAACTTACAAATTGGCCCAACGATTATCAAGTATGCTCCTATAAGTTTGGTAATACAAACAATAAGCTGCAAAAGATCAATTTGCATTTCAGGGATCCTACTTTTAATTCTGGACTTGGAGGTGACGGTTGCGGATGGGATATAGTTAGTGCTAAATCTAAAATAGGTTTGTATTCAAGATTTTTTGACTCGCAACCTGTTATGGAATGTGTTTTTAAGTTACAAAGACAAGGTAAAGGGTTAACTGCTATAATTATTTTTCCTTCAATTGTTCTTGCAGTATTGACTCTTACATCTCTATTCTTAAATGTAGAGAATTACGTGAGGATTGGAATTTTAATATTTAGCATCATGCTGCACTTTTTTGTTACTAATCATATTGCTTCATTTATTCCTAATCATAGCGCTTTTACTCCAACAGTGTTTTTATATGTACGCACGTCTATGGCTTTAAGTGCTATGGCATTTGTTTTGACATTACTGATGCTCTGGATGAGATCTAGGACTGTGGCTCCACCAGTATGGATCATATCATTCAAAGATTTCGTTGTAAACTCTCGCGGAAACTTCTTAGTATCAACAAATGTGGAATCGATTAAGATTTTGGATGAAGAAGAATCGAATTCGAACGCAAATTGGATTAGCTTTGCTAATGTTTTAAACAGTTTATGTTTGATTGTTTACGTTGTCGTTTATTTTATTATTATTATTTTGTATATTCCGATGTAAAAGTTAATTGTAAAATAAAAAATACTGAAATTTACTTTGCTGTCATATTTATTCGAGTTTAATCATTGGTTGGGTAGAGAGGAGCAGAATGGTGGTGAGAAAAGTATCATCACGACCGCATCCCTTACAGATCATTTAAGTAAAAGTACCACCACGACTGGATACCTTGCCGTTCATTAAAGTAAAAGTACCACCACGACCGGATACCTTGCCGTTCATTAAAGTAAAAGTACCACCACGACCGGATACCTTGCCGTTCATTAAAGTAAAAGTACCACCACGACCGGATACCTTGCCGTTCATTAAAGTAAAAGTACCACCACGACCGGATACCTTGCCGTTCATTAAAGTAAAAGTACCACCACGACCGGATACCTTGCCGTTCATTAAAGTAAAAGTACCACCACGACCGGATACCTTGCCGTTCATTAAAGAAAAAGTACTACCATGACCGGATACCTTGCCGTTTATTCAAGTAAAGGTACCACAACGACCGGATACCTTGCCGTTCATTGAAGTAAAAGTACCACCACGACCGGATACCTTGCCGTTCATTAAAGTAAAAGTACCACCACGACCGGATACCTTGCCGTTCATTGAAGTAAAAGTACCACCACGACCGGATACCTTGCCGTTCATTAAAGTAAAAGTACCACCACGACCGGATACCTTGCCGTTCATTAAAGTAAAAGTACCACCACGACCGGATACCTTGCCGTTCATTAAAGTAAAAGTACCACCACGACCGGATACCTTGCCGTTCATTAAAGTAAAAGTACCACCACGACCGGATACCTTGCCGTTCATTAAAGTAAAAGTACCACCACGTCTGGATACCTTGCCGTTCATTAAAGTAAAAGTACCACCACGACCGGATACCTTGCCGTTCATTAAAGTAAAAGTACCACCACGACCGGATACCTTGCTGTTCATTAAAGTAAAAGTACCACCACGACCGGATACCTTGCCGTTAATTAAAGTAAAAGTACAACCACGACCGGATACCTTGCAGTTCATTCGAGTAAAAGTACCACTACGACCGGATACCTTGCCGTTTATTCAAGTAAAAGTACCACAACGACCGGATACCTTGCCGTTCATTCAAGTAAAAGTCATGCGTGAAATACTGTTCTCACCTCTGGAATGGCTCCGCTAAGCATCTTACAGAAGATGCTCTCAATGTCCTGCAGAGGCGAGCAGTTCGGACAGTGTCTAAAACTCTCGAATCAATGCAGCTTCGCCGTGACATTGCGTCTCTGAGCGTGGTCTACAAGCTATACCACGGTAAGTGTTGTGAGGAGCTCTTATCCCTCCTTCTCTATTTCGCAACCGAACGACACGCACATGCCAAAATATGCATCCACATACCATACCCACTATCCCTACGCGCACTCATGAATTTGGAGACTCTTACATCTGTCGCTGAAGATGTGGAATGCTCTCCCAGCCAGTGTGTTTCCCCATTCCTATAACCAGCAGCCCTATTCTGTTACATAGTCGCAAACATCATTAGTGGCGTTCGTTATTTACATCAGAGCTTGCGTCATAATTACAAAATATTATTTAATTCTCAACTCTATAAGCGCTCGACCCTGACAGCGGATGTGCAAATATTAACTTTAATAGCGTAATATATATATATATATAGTTAACGGATTCCATTATATAACGTTTGCGCTTAAGTAACAGAATAGGGCTGTTGGGAGTCCCTCAAGCGAAGTAAAGTGTTAAAAAGCAAATTGTTAGGCCGGCAGTGATAGAGACTGATGCCGGTCGTTGGTGACTGGTGTCAGCTCCTATTCTTGGCCTCGCGTGCTGCTTACCATCAGGTGGGCGCGATATCACACGAAGTGTTCAGTATAACAAAAAAAAAACATCACGACCGGATATCTTTCCACTCATTCAAGCAAAAGTATGAACCACAACCACACTTCTTGCCGTTTATTGAAATAAAACGAATTCACTCTTTTGATTATAGTTTTACTTAATTGAACGGCAACTTGTAAGGTTGTGACCGTACTTGGATGCAGTAAAAAAAATTGCATTATTCGTTTTTTTTTTTTTTTATTTCACAGTTTACGTGCTAACTAAGGTTTACAAACATTCAATGACGGTTAGGCGGTACGAAGTTCGCCGGGTCAGCTAGTGACATATATAAATTAATACATACTTATAACACTTTAGGTACCTAAAGGCTAGGTTAGGTTTAGGCTTTGAGATTAGATATTTTTTGTATACATAATATTGCAAAGGCTGTAAATTTTCCCACGAATAAATAAATAATATTTACATATTAATACATACATATAAATAAAAAAAAATACGTGTGGCACTCGGGGACTACCGCGGTAAAGCTATTTCATAGCATTTATTATCAACTTATGCAATTATAATTATTTATTTATGCAGTATATTTTTTTTACGCAGCCAAAAAGCAAGCTGTCTCACCTAGCATTGCCTCTAAAAGAAAGAGAGAATCAGTTATGAGCAGTTAGCAGCTAGTCTATCGTGCCGAAGTCTGCCGAACTGAAACGACGTTAGACGATGCACGGCTTTCAACGCCGCACCGCTGTGCCGGTTAGGTTTATTTTCGTTACGGAATTTCTTGATTCGGTCGCCGCGCTCAAAGCCCGCGATAAAACCTATGCAATAGCTTAAAAATAATATATATAGATATAAGTTGACCGCCTCCGTGGTCTAGTGGTAACAAACGTTGCCGTGAACTCGGGAGGTCGTGGGTTCGATTCCCACCGGGGGCAAGTTGTACATTGTATAATTTGTCTCGGTCTGGGTGTTTATATGTATAATATGTATATATTTACAAAATAAAAAAGTATAATATGTAGTTTATCAACCATCTAGTTTCCGTAACACAAGCCTCGTAGCTTACCACGGAAACTAGATGGCGCTGTGTGACCTGTCTGGAAATATTTATTTATGTTTAAGTAAATGTAATATTATCTATAACCATGACAAATACTAGGATTTATTAATACTATAATGCTAGTGCTTAATGAAACAGATTTAGGCGACAGGTTTTATGATTAATACAGCATAATACACTAAATAACAGTTTTATTCAAAAAATTACATCTAGTTGTCCCACTTTTTGGAAATATCTATGTATTCTCCATCTGGTGATTCGTAGTTCTGGATAGGAGGTGTAGCTACGGGGCCCTTTGCTCTGTATGGTAAAAGGGCTAGGTCAGGCTGAAAAGGAAACATATGGTCATATTTAAGCTATAATAAAAAAAGGCATCATCACGACCATTTCCCTTTCGGGGTGGTCAGAAAACACGCTGTTAAACTTTACTATAGGCCAATCTTGACAATGGGGTATGTCACTAACTTTTTATCACGATAGATGGCGCATGATAGATGGTACCTAATATAACTGTCAGTTGCATAGAAACTTGTATTTTTATTACGAAATATATTAATTTCTGGATATTATGCCGATGTGAGCAGCTTTTTAGTGTACAAATCGAAATTTCTAAGTGAAATAAAAGATATGGTGATCTCAAAATTGCCGTTCTATTAATAAAACCTTTTTTCTTTTGCGCTTTTTTAATTCGTCTTTTAAGGTAGGTAACGTTAATTTAAAATACATTTTTCTGATATAAAAATAAATAACTACAAAACGTTTTAGGAATGATGCGACATAGGTGCAAAACAAGGTACCAATGCCGCTAGCGACATCTACAAAAAGCTTTGCCTGATACACCCCATTGGCAAGCTCGTCGATGTCTCCAGCGTACCAAACTCGAGAACTATCACAAATAAATTAAATACTAATTAAATGTATTTATTTACATTAATAAATATTTTTTGTGTCCCGACCAGGAATCGAACCCGGTACCTTCGAGTCTAAATCCACGAACTAGACCACCTATATACTATAAATATATTATATACACTACATATAATACCTACTTACTCGTAACTGCCTCCGTGGTCTAGCGGTTAAGTCCGTGGATTTAGACTCAGAGGTACCGGGTTCGATTCCAGGTCGGGACACAAAATTATTTATTAATGTAAATAAATACATTTAATTAATATTTAATTTGTTTGTGATATTTCCCGAGTTTGGTACGCTGGAGACATTGACGAGCTTGCCACTTGTCATCATTGGCCTATAGTAAAGTTGGCTAAATGTGAATCCGCTTATTTATAAGCGTGGTTTCTGACCACCCCGAAAGGGAAACGGTCGTGATGATACTTTACTATAATACCTACTTACACTGTGAGGAACTGTTTAAATAATGTGAGTATACTATCTTTTAAAAAGTGATCTGTTTGTCAATTAACTAATTTCAAATCCCAGGAGACTTGTCACATTCCTGCAGTCTGGAGGAACCTCAGTCTGGGTGTAGCGACTCTGAAGCACTGATGGATAGAATTCAAAACATACAATATTTAATATTGTATGTTATTATTTCAGAAACCAATGCTAGAGCTTTCAAAATTAGCAAGCTAAATTGACAATGGAGGGAACAGAACACGAATTTCTAAGCATTCCATGGATTCACCGTGCGGGTGCCGCGTCCATCGTGTGTGGGTAGGAGATGAGAAGAATGGTGTCTCGGGCTTGCGACTGACAATAGGCTGGTTTAAGAAAAGGAGGCCTTTTTTTTTTATTGCGCGATAATACGCTCACCATCCACCATTCTACTCCTCTCCACCCCAACCAAATACTGTATGATTCCGTTAATGGAAGCTCGTTCCATAAATGTATTGACGGGAGACGGCAGGCCCAATTCTTTCAGTAAGTGATGCAAAGATTTTGCTGGAACTCCTCTTGCACCAACTTCCACTGCGTAAAGCTGAGTCTTGAACCCGTTCCTGATCATTTCTTCTGTGAGATCATAATATTTATTCGACTTTATGTTGTGGTCTTTTGGAATATTTGATTCCCACGGAACAGTAAATTTAATAAGGATAACTTTTTTCAAGTTCCGAGAAAACACTAAGATGTCTTGCCTATAGGCTGATACAGATAGTTCATCTGGGATCCTATAATGGTGTTCAAATGTATCCATGAGAATTTTCCAGTCTGATGCGGCGCCAAGGATCGAGGTGGGCTTGCATTTAGTTTTCGTGCTTTGCCCTTCCCTTACAAACGTGGTCAAAGTTTTATTTGTAGTCAGTCCCTTTCTGGCTCTTGCAATAGAAAGACTTACTGCTTCACGGATAACACCAAGGACTTTGTCATTTCGGCGTGAGTAATAGCCCTTTTGTAGAGTTTCCTTTGAACCAACAACCGATGGGGCAAATGAGTTATTGTGAAGACCATGTACACAACCCCTCGCAATGAAGGGTGCTGGTGGGGGTTGTATGAGGATTTCAAAGGACCACATGCAGTGACGAGCCCTGGCAATGAAGATTACTTACCATAACAGCTTCATCATATAGTTCCTCTGATTCCTCCTTCAGCTCATTGAGGGCTCGTCTCTGGGCTGACATGATCCGATCTATCTGGGTAACATGGTTCATGTATTCTTTTCTTTTGTACTGAGACCAGCTTTTCTGGAGAAGGGCCCGAGATTCCAGGGCATCAGGTGATAGCTGGGTAACTGGACGAGTTCGTTTTCTGCAAAAAATGTATGGGATAATTTTTTTTTTATATGTTGACTTTAACCAATTCTGTTTTAGTTAATAATGCCGATTTGTAGGTTGTGACCTTCTAATAAAGGTTTATTTTATACTTTTTGACACCGTGCCCACATTTTCATTCATTCATTCATCCATTACAGCCCTAGAACAAAGCGTCCTAGACCTCCACTGCTAGAGATGGGCCTTCCAGAACTTGCGAATTTTGCCTACACTCGCCAAGCTGGCCAGACGGCTTGGCGAGGATATGATGACAATTTATTAACAATTCCACAAGTTGGTATTAGTGGAACCGGGACCGACGGCTTAACATGCTTTAATATGTACATAAGAAAAGTGTATTTCTCATTAGTACATGCCGGGGTTTGAACCAACTGTTGTAGGATTTTAAGCAATGTGTTTCTAAAACCGAGCCACCACCGCTCTCACCAACTATATGCTGGTGTCAAGAAGGACTGATTTTATTGATTATTCTCATATTACTAAAACTTAAACCTTAAATTTCAAATATATGTTTATATACAATCATTATTAGAAGTTAAGTTGTTTGCTTACTTTTGTTCATCAATTAGATTGAATGGTATCTCAGCTTCCTCAATAGGTTTGAGTTGTCTGGCATTCTTCTCAAGCCTTCTGATCTGTCTCTCCAGCTTCTTCCTGCGACGTTCTTCACGAGCCTTCACTATGGCCGGATCTACCTTCTTCTTTTTTTTCATAGGTTCTGCACTGAAATATTATAATTATTGATTAAGAGACACAATAAAGTGCAATTGATGTTGCACAGAACTAATTACCTACAGGTATATTCACCTAAAGCTCTCTTTCTATTGCATTACTTTTATCTCTTCTGATAATGTCTACAATAGGGTTCTCTTTTCTTAAACAATTCATTTTCATTCCCCCTAGACCACCGCGTCCTAGACCTCAACTGCTGGAGATGGGCCTTCCAGAACTGGACAATTTAGCCTACAATCGCCACGCTGGCTTGGCGAGGATATGATGTAATTTTCTTATGACCATTTATTAACGATTCCACAAGTTGGCATTAGTGGAACCGGGACGGACGGCTTAACATGCTCTTCGAGGCATTGGAATGGTGATGTTGTATGTTGCATTGTTGTATGACAAATGTACATAAGAAAACTGTATTTCTCATTGGTACATGCCGGGTGAGTTTGAACCGACCTTTGTAGGATTTAAGGTTTGCATTCTTAAAACCGAACCACCACTGCGCAAATACAATATAGTACACAATAATGAATCTGAATATTAAATTAATTGTTAAACATGTATGAATATTTAACATAACCCCCCATCTCATTGTGCTACGGTGAAGGGGAAATGCAGCCAGCATTCTTGCCACCATTTATATTACATAATGTTGAGACGGCATTAACAGAATCATACAGTATTTGGTAGGAGAATGGTGGATGTTGTGCAATACAAAGTGGAGGCATTTTTAAAACAGCCCAGTACGCCAAGACTCCATTCTTCTACTCTCCATCCCACATACAATGGAACCACCTACAATGTAAATCCATGGAATGCTATTGGTTGTCTTCTGTAAAAAGTAAAATATATGGGAATAGTATAGTATGATAGTATAGTTCCTCGCCAAGCCGTCTGGCCAGCGTGGCGAGTGTAGGCCAAATTCTCCAGATATATGTAGTCGCGATCACAGCGACATTATTGCCGCTCGGCCAATACCACTGTTGGATCGGTGGCCAGCGCTCCGAGCGGCGCCCACGGGAGTGGAATCAATCCGCGCACCGAGCGGTCACACGTTTTTTGCTCTCACAATTTAAAGTCTTTTTTACTCAAGTAATTAATTGTAACTTCTTCTTTTACAATAAACCATATACAGTCTGCTAACACTCTTTAATTGAGCCATCGAAGACCCGCAGCAGTATTCCTACGTGGTTAGCAGCACAAATAGGGACTGACGATTTTATACATATGTTCTGGAAGGCCCATCTCCAGCAGTGGAGGTCTAGGACACTGTGTTCTAGGGGCTGTAATGAATGAATCAATGAAATAGTATGAAATACTAACCATAACTGATCTGTTAGCTTAAAATTGAGTGCAGCTGTAGAACTAATACTTCTTGCATTTAATTGTAAACTTGGTGATGGACATACTGCCAACCTGAAAATAAATGTAGTCTTATATCAGCGCTGCCAGTTTTTTTTTCGCCAAGTCGGGATTTTGGAACTTTTTGAGTGAATACAGCGGGTTTCTTTCGTCGAAAGCGGGACATAGTAAAAAAATGAATATAATCAGAAGTTTCACTTTTACCCCTCTCTCCCGCGCTCTTATCTTCATTAGGCATCGGGCGAGCGGTTAGTACACACTTGTTTGTGCCAACCGCCCACGCTTCCCCAGCACGCTTCACGCACATTCGGGTTATCCCCGAAAAGCGGGACTAAGCTTGTCCCGCACGGGACATTAATATTTTATTTAAAAATTGGGACGTCCCTCCAAAATCAGGATGTCTGAACACTGTCCAATATTTACAATGCTGTACTGGACTGCTTTTCTAAAGCTATGTTTAAACCAACATTTCCAATCTGCAGTTGCAGTGGTGTGCACAGTGGTGATCAGCTATTGCAATTATACTTGTAGCAATAGGTACAAGTTCACCACAGCATTTTCAACCATCGCTACAACTAGAATTGCAGTAACTGCTAGCCACTGTGCATGTTACCACAGCCGCAGATTGGATAAGTTAATTTGAGTGTAGTGTAAGGACTAACAAGGCATCATTTAACCTTTCGCATACCGTCTCGTGAGACCGGCAGCAACTTATTTCAATAATTTTGTATACACTATGAACAATAAACAGTTGTGCTTCTGTAATATCCTCGAGGGGTTGAAGTAAATATTTATTTGGTTTCTCCAAGTTACGGAATCGCATTTTGATTTGATTTTATAATATGCTTGGCTAAGCTCGCGAAATTTTAACTATAAAACTGACGCTAAGTATAATGCTAATCTAGAACAATGAAGGAGACTTATGCTCTAGATGCTAAAATGATGAATTAAAGTTTAGCTAGCACGCTGTTGCCTATAAGTTAAATAAAGACCTCCGTATTAGATAATTCAGTAGCAAATACATAATCAAATAAAATAAGGTTATGCTAAAATTGAATTTATAATACTTACCTAGAAAATTGGCGTAGTAAATTAAACATTGCACTTGAATCGGTATGGTATATTTTGTAGTACATATATTAATACAGAGATATAAACCAGAATAAAACTACAATTAGCGATATTGCAAAACGGACAAAACCACAGACAGACAACAATACTCAAGACAGAACAGAACTGTCAAAATGTTTCTTGTGTCAAACGCAGCTGATGACAAGGGGAGTTCTTCGCGCCATTTTGCGTGGACATCTCAAGTGCAAGTTTTTGTTTTGTAAATTGATTTACTGTGGATATTATTGGTCAAAAGTGGTGTTGTTTTGTTTAATAATGTGCTACAATGTGAATAATTATGGAAAACGATAAATTGGACTTTAAAAAATATGGGGCACAAGTTGCAGTTTATTTTTTGCGGTTTTCCCGCGCTGTCAACTCCCATATTTTACCCGACGTGTTTGAGCGATTGTTCCGCGAGTGACTCCAAGAAAAGCATCAAATTCAGCAGCATCTGGAATTTGATGATGACCTCATTAACTCATGAAAAAGAAAGATATATTACGTCAGACTTGGCTGCATGGGCTAGACCCTTTGCCTTCCCTATCATCTCATTGATCATCTATCGGGAGAAGAGAAACAAAAAAAAAAAACCGGCTGATTACACTTTATCTGTGTTTGACTTGTCGCTTCAAGCGCTTTTTTTACTTTATTTTGCTTTGAAAGTCGTTCGGCTTGGCGTTGCTCTATGGTTATCATCTTATCATACAAAAAATTGGTAATAAAGCAAGCTTTGCTGCTTTCAAATGCTATGTTCGACTTGAAAGCAAATACAGAGCAAGTCGAACATAGCATTATTAGCATTTATAAATACCGTAAAGGCCTCATTATGCATAATATTTAATTTTACTGCAGTAAGTTTTTTTTTTTTTTTTTATTGAGTAATGATACATAACTATATAGAATTTGATTGTAATTAAATATATTTTTTAGAGGAGAAAATATGTTTTAAGTGCTGCCTTAAGATATCTCCTAAGGTAAAAAATCAAAAAGCTCGTCTATCTACACCTTCTAAATAGCTCCCAACAATGTTAATAAGTGTATATTTGTATGTATGTTTATGTATATTTTTGTGTATGCATTAGTATTTAGTATTATATTAGAATTGATATTACAGTATATAAAAAGTTAGTTCCTTGGTCAGTACATATATATCTTCACGCCAAATCCCAAAGCTGTTTTGTTTCGATGGCTTTTTAACGTACCACACACATGCAAGTTTAATAAAAAAAAAACTACATAAAGTTAAATGATCGAGATGAGAATCGCCCCCCTGAGATGTACGAGGGTAATAATCGTATATTCATGAATAATGCAATGTAGTATGCAAGATGACGTGAAGGTATATGATAAGGAAGTGACGTTATGTTGTATAGTGATATTATCCTCTCATTCCGAATTGCGCTCAGAGCGCTTAGAACACAGATATAGATCTATATCTGTGGCTTAGAACGATTATGACACTGACCGTCGCGTCGCGTCGTTCCGAATCAAATATCGCGATTTGGATGCTCAGAGCGTGATATCAATTCGGAACGGTGTAAATCACATTTTCATTCATAAAATGATAGTTTTTTTTTTAAATGCATGGAAGATAAATTGCGGATTCCACATCTTTGAGTATGAATACTAACAAATATACATCTCTCGGTTTATTCATCTTTATATGTGTAAAGTTTAATATTAATAACTTATTTTTGTAATTTAAAATAACTTGCCGTGTTACAGACATTTTTTTTCACTTCCTACTTAAATATTAATTATAGATTTGTTTAAGAAGTAATATAAAAACAGTATAAACGAATTACAATATAACAAATATACATCTCTCGGTTTATTCATCTTTATATCTGTACAGTTTAATATTAATAACTTATTTTGGTAATTTAAAATAACTTGCCGTGTTACAGACATTGTTTTCACTTCCTACTTAAATATTAATTATAGATTTGTTTTAGAAGTAATATACTAACAGTATAAACGAATTACAATATTAAATAATTTAAAAGAAAACTTAATTTAAATAAATTTGAAAATGGCGCGCGACATAATGACAAAAAACTGACAGCGCTAAGAGCGATCTACCTTGATATCGTGAGCAGCCTAAGCGTGAGAAATGATTTTATTTGTGACGTCACACAGCTTGGCAAAATAGTTTAGGCGCGTATCAGAACACTTTTAAGCGTGCTTAGGTTACTATTATCGCGTATCGGAACGATAGGTATATTAGTGTATCTTTTGCTCGGTCTTTAAGCAGCCTTGAGACGAGAGGTACCTTTTCCTAAAGACATCAAAAGACATTGTTTTTCCATAGTGACACATCGCAACAAAAATCAAAGCAATTTATATTCCAAACGAATGCCAGAAGCTCGTGTAGTTAACTTTAATTGGCTATAAGGCAAACAATATTGTATATGAAGTATTACCTAGTAATAGAATCAAATTTTGATGGAAAAACTACGCATGGTTCTGTAGACGCAAATACCTATACATAAATAAAAAAATACATTATATAAAATTTAACACTATATTTCTGGTCGGCTCACAATAATATGTATTAATTTAAATAACTTTAGTTAATATTTAATTTATTAGTGATATTTTTGAGTTTGGTACGCTGCCTGGAGACATCGACGACCTTGCCACTTGTCATCATTGGTCTATAGTAAAGTTGGCTAAATATAGATCCGCTTCTTGATCTGCGTGGTTTCTGACCACCCCGAAAGGGAAACGGTCGTGATGATACTTTATTAAATTATAAATTAACAACACTACCTACAAATAAAATTAAAAACTAAAATTATAATCGTCTGATGGGCGTAGTGTGCCGAGGACACTCGCTGCGTTCCCCCGTTGAACGGCGAGGCTGACCCTTTGAACAAAAGATTCTCTACTTAAAGGGTCACCCGTCGCCAAGCGGAGTTTTTCCCCAAGCTCACAAAAGAACGCCAGAGCCTCCTCGGACCACGGATCCATCGTTTCGACTGTAAATTTAATTCAATTCATTTATTCACCATTAGATACATTAAGTACACTCGGTTTTATTTATTTATTTATTCGAAGTAAGGTACAGCTAACAAACAAAACAATTATTGAAATCATAGACAAATAATCCTGTCGGGTTTGCCAGCCTAAAAAAAATGTACACAATATTGAATAATACAAAAAAAAATGGTAATAATATAAAATAAAAGTTAATACTTAGTAATAAAATATATAAAAAATGCAATTAATTATATTATATTATATATTTTATCAGTTATACATAATATTGTTTACCAATCATGGCAGGATAGCAGAAGAATGCCATTAATAGCAAAGAACAGCCATCGTGATTTAATACTATAAACACTCAATACCTACATAGATGCTATTGTACAAGGGCGTTGTCACATCTAGAAATTAATCTACGATGGGGCCAAGGCCCTTTGTAGGATGACTCGGGGTACCGTGGCTGGCGTAGTATATGAAAAATGGACTGTATATTTGGTTTGATGCGTTTATTCTTGAAGGTGCGTGTAGCCGTGTACGTACAGCGAAAGCCCGACAATGACTCGATGGTACGGTACAAAAAATACACTTATACTTATTTACTTATTTAAGGAAAACTATTGACAATATCCAACAACAAATAGAACTGAACGTTAGCAACAAAGTGTCATTTATAAGTTTTCACATATAGAAATATATTAACAATGTAAAAAAACACAAAAAACAAAAAAGCCTATGCGATGACAAAGATTAAAAAACATTTTTTATTTTATTTATTACATATATACATTATAACATACTGAAACATACAAAGTAACATATAAACAAAACACAACGTACTACTAATGAATACTTGCATCCACAAACAAATACAATTAAACAATAATAAGTAGTTGAGAATTAATCAAAATCATATTCAGTAAAAAAAACGATTGCTTAGCACATGCCTCACCATCTTAACACTTGAAAAGAAAATATCGGTGTCATACTTAATTATAAGCTCATTGAATGTGAATGTGTTGCATGCTCTGATTAGGTATGAATTACGTCTGTATAGGGTACTGGACGCTGGAATACGGAACGTGGGTTTAAACCTAGAGATGCGCGCAGGAACTGCAAGCCAGCCAGTAATTCAGGACAATCAATTTGATTATTAAGTATTTTAAATAGAAAAAGCTTAAAGCTATTAGCCGACCGCGGTCTCTCCGTGGTTAACTGATGTTAGGACATAGCGTCTTAACAATAAATAATATTAGGCACATGTAGTTAAAGTAAATGGGATGAAATGGTGATAAAATTATTGAAAATTAAATTTAGTATTTTATTTAATATAACATGTTATGTAATTTGGGAGGAACACGTCTATAGTCTCGAACGAGTAATTAAAAAAAAATGTAATTGAGAAAAGATCAAATAAATCTCCTATAGTTACCTTTTGTATTATATTCCTTGAGTTACCTAGTTAATTACTATTAAAGCTAGTATATTTAAATATGTTTGTAAGGAACCATAAAAAGTAAATTCGCTCATTAAAACAAATAAATAAGTATACTATACTGTGTTACTGTAAAAGTTAAACTATTGGAAATCCTATAATAGTCTAATATAACCTAAGATTCACATATTCATATATTTTTAAAATTTTGTTCGGTGCGTGGTAGACTGACCTGTATCATTTCTCTTTGGGGCTTTTTACAGTCACGTGAAATAACACCCGCGTTATGCATGGACCGCATGCGGGCCGCCAACACTCTTGCTATATTCGACATGAAAGAAAAAGTATGAAAACCATAGACAAACGTCAAGGAAAAAAGGCGTTAAAAGCGACAAGTCGAACATAGGGTCTATTATTATTAATATTATTAAATTCTTTATTGCACGAAAAAAATGTACAAAGGCGAAGATTAATGCCTACAAGGCATTTTCTAACATCTAACCTTTGGGAGAGTATGAGATGAAGGGTAGTGCTGATATAAAAAAAAAAAAATATTAGGATAACAAACAATATACTACATACTAAGACATACATACACTACATACTAATAAATACATACACTAAATTCTAATAAATACATAGTATAAAAGTATATATTTGCCAAATATTTATTGTGAGCCCGATGCTTGTTTGTCCAAAAATAATGCAGTAACCAAGGTTTTGAATACGTGGACTGACGGTGCGTGTCTAATAGCCAGTGGCAGTTTGTTTCACTGGTGGGCTGCAGACACAGTAAACAAATCTGAATATCTGCTAGTGGAGTGGGATGGGATTTTCAGTTGATTATTATAGGAAGAACGTAATGGAAGGTTGTGTGTATCGCACAGGAACTCAAAACGGGATTTTAGGTATGTAGGTGCACAAGGATTGTTCAGGATACTATACAGAGAAACGAGGAGATGAGCAGATCTGCGAAAGTGGATATTGAGCCATTTTAACTGAACACGAAAATTAGAGATATGATCATACTTACGCAAGCCAAATA
This sequence comes from Tinea semifulvella, assembly GCA_910589645.1. Classification (NCBI taxonomy): domain Eukaryota; kingdom Metazoa; phylum Arthropoda; class Insecta; order Lepidoptera; family Tineidae; genus Tinea; species Tinea semifulvella. The sequence goes on from OU342620.1 coordinate 6,182,824, forward strand.
TATAGCGAATGCATAAGTTGAGCAGACGATCGAGTTTGTTCAGTAGCTCTTTAGTGACGGCGGGATAGCAGATATCTGCATAGTGAATGATGGATCTATCGTCTCATCCTTGCTTTTCCTTTCAATCATTCTACACGCATTCAACTTTCGCAAGCGTGCCATACATCCTCGTGAATGGAAAAAGGCCTCCGGGCACTGATTGCTCTATTAAGGTATACTTAAGTATTATTTCGTTAGACTGTATTCAATTTACTGAGGGATAAACATCAAGTGCATGGACTCCGAACGTCAAATACCTGGGCTGCATTATTAAGAGAATGTTAATACTGCCTGGTTAAAATGACCTGGCCACGCCGTCAATCAGGCGAAGGCTTTCCGAACCATGTCATGAGTTCCAGCTTGCTTTTCAGGTTGAAGGTCAATCTACAACATGTTCATCCGTTCCTGTATACATATGCTGCGCCAGACTAACACCATCTTTTGGCCAAAACCAACAGGGACAAGATCCAAAGTCAAGAACACCGCTCAGAGTGCCGTGGTTTGTGCGTAATTCCGTCATAGCTCGAGATCTGGAGATGCCCAGTTTGAGGAGTTTGTCGTCGGCCTGACTATATGTATTTTCTATTGCATAAAGCATCGCTTCGTCTTGCGCACGGCCCACAAACGGAAGACCACTCCCTGGTAAAGTGCTTCTGGAGGAGAGCTCAAGTCTTCGAATCTAGCCTAACCTGACCTAAACCTGGATTCGAGAGCCACACGGGTGCTGTTATATTAGTAGTAGTAACTGATGATAACGTAACATTTCGGATTTAAACCACCAGCATTTGGTACTTAAATCTTAGGTTAAACTGAAAAAAACTTGGGCTTTATTTTATCTTTATTGTACTATGTACAAAGGCGGACTTAATGCCGCTAGGCATTTTCTGACAGCCAAACCTTTTGGACATTTAGACAGGGTGGTAGGATAAATTAAAAATTAGGTGAAATAGAAATAAAACAGCTATAATATTAATTATATATTAGTTTATTTTGTAGAATAGCTTTAATTTCATAGGTATTTTTAGTTTTAGTTTTCTTTATAATTACTTTTAGTCAATTTTAATTCAAAATTAATATGTTAAATTTAAATTTACCTACAATAATAAATTACTACCTAAAAATATAAAAAAATCAAAAGAATTATAATATAAATAAGTCATACTATATACGAGTATATACTAATATAACATGAATAAAACTACCTAGTTACATGATGAGGAGAAAGAAATTAATATAAGAGAGAATAAAAAAAAGGTTGAAAAGAGATGTTTAGGTTTATTCAATTAGTTAATAAGTGTTTGTTTACCTGCGGGTTGAGGCGGAGCACATTCGTACATTTCACTAGCGTATCGACTAACGTTCAATCGATGACTGCATTCTGCCTAGCTTTTGTCATTTCTGACAGACGTAATCGATCTTAGACGATTCGTTTTCGGACAATTGTGCACTCCGCCTCACCCCGCTGGTTTTTAAATATTGCCCGATTGGGGGCTTCTCTGATATCGAATGGTAAGTCATTCCAAAGATTTGCAGCTACAACAACAAATGAGTTCGAAACGTAAGAAGTGGTGAGAAGGTATATAAATTGTGGAGTTGAAGGAGGAGCGAAGAATTCAATCATGACAAAAACTTAGAAAACTAAAATTATCTTTAAGGTACTTGGACAAATTAGGTTAATTTAGGATTCACCATAGTTTGCGCTTTTACTGTACCATATGCATAGATTATCCTCGACATATGTTTGGATACATCTCATTCTTATGAAAGCCTTTGTCAAAGAAAATTGTTTTAATTTTTGACCGAAAAATTTGGACCGCAATTTATTTGCATAGAATTAAACTCCAATGCTAGTAAAGAAAATGGCTTTTAACGGAACAATTATTATTTCATTAGAACAACTTACTCAATATTTTGAGAATAGTGATGCGAATGAATCGAATACACGATTAATTAATTCTCTAAGTAACCAGGATTTGTTTAATTATTATGAATATTATTTGGAACAACAAAGGGAACAAGTTTTGGTGTTTAAAATATTGGCCTATGCGTTGGGCACGTTGATAGCACTGATGAACTTCATTGTCGTGATATCGAGCGGACTTATTATTAAAAAAGGTAAGTATATAAATGTTTATGACAATGCCTCATTAATTATGATTTTAAGTGTAATATTGTGTTATAAGTACAGACTATTTTTCATTTCATTTCACTAATCAAAATGAAAGAAGAATGTGCAGAAATAGGACTCCGTTTGAAAGAAGAAGGATGACAAACGTGACGATGATAAAACTCTAGAATAAGTAAATGAAATTATATATCTGGGCAGTATTTTCACAGCCCTGCAGCCCTATTCTGTTACTTAAGCGCAAACGTTGCATAATGGAATCCGTTTTAACTATATATCGCTGTTAAAGTTGATATGACAATGTCCGAGCGCTTATAGAGATGAGAATTGAGTAATATTTTGTAATTATGACGCAAGCTCTGACGTAAATAATAAATTTATTCCACTATTAATGTTTTCACTTAAGTAACAGAATACGGCTGCTGGGGTCACTTATCGCCAGTCGAAATGACAGTGACAAAACTTGGCTCGCCATACACGCTCCAAATAGAACAATATTTAAGAAACTGGTCTATGCGCACTATTTAAATTTACCATAAGCTTAATACACTCTCTGCTATATTTATATCTCTCATTATAGTCATCATATAGTAGGTATATTATATTTATGTATATTCATAGAACGTATGTATGTAGTTTTATTTGTATGTATTTGTGTATGTATTAGTATGTAAATAAGTATTTATTCACTAGTATATATTGAAGTCTAATATTTTTCTATTAGTTTTGATAGCACCTGCCTTATCTTGTCGTAACTGCTTTAGTTGTCCCAAAGGTTTGACCAGTATAGAATGTCTAGCGGCATTAGGTCCGCCTTTGTACTTTGTGCAATAAAGTTTATAATAAATAAATAAATAAATGCCAATGCGGATTGCCGATCCTGTCTTCCTATCTGTGTTCTTAAACATTTTAATCTTTGCAGGTCAACAGCCAAAGAGCACCTACTTGCTTTTAGGTAACGTATCGCTGGCTGATACACTGATAGGTTCTTCCATAATATTCGGTAGAGCAATAAACAGACCAAGCAGTTTAAGTCCGCTCTGCGTTTTACAAATGGGTAAGTTTCGATATAATACTGTCCTACGAGTGCAAAGTTAGGTGTCTATTACAAATTTTAAAAGGTATTGGTGACGAATCACAATAACGCCTAACCATCCAAATTTGGTCGAATTACCGCGATCGGCGCGAACAGGTATAAATGTTACCATATTAAATATATATGTTTTTTTTCTGGCTACATTAAAGATTGCTTTCAAGTATTTTATTTATTTTGACAGAATGTAATAAACACGCTCTAGCAATTTTGTCATTCTTAAGTCTGTCTCTGTCATATTATGAAATATACTGGTGATTTTGTATGGTCTTACTCTAGAATAATACGTTATTCTATTGATAGAAACAAACAACTCATCCTAAAAAAACATATGACGAAAGTATTTTTGACCGCCTCCGTGGTCTAGTGGTAACAAACGTTGCCGTGAACTCGTGAGGTCGTGGGTTCGATTCCCACCGGAGGCAAGTTGTACATTGTATAATTTGTCTCGGTCTGGGTGTTTATATGTATAATATGTATATATTTACAAAAAAAAAAAGTATAATTTGTAGTTTATCAACCATCTAGTTTCCGTAACACAAGCCTCGTAGCTTACCACGGAAATTAGATGGCGCTGTGTGACCTGTCTGGAAATATGTAATTTATGTATGTAATGTAATTTATTTTTTACCTCTCCATATAAATTGTCTATTTTTAAATTACCAGATTGTATGGAGAAGCCAATTACTTTCGACATAATGGTTACTTAGAAAAACTTGTTTGTTTCACGCGGTACAATATTATATTTTTGAAATTTATTGACTGATCTGACCTTCGTGGTCCAAGTCTAAGTCCGTGGATTTAGACGAGGAGGGTTCGATTTCTGGTCGGGACACTAATCAATTCATTTTAAAAAATCTTTAACGCATTAAAAAAAATACATTGGCGGGCTTAATGACTATGCTTAGTTGTGATATTTCGATTGGCAAGCTCGTCGATGCCCCTTGTCATGATGGTATGGAAGTAAAGTTGGCTAAATGTGAATCTTCCGCTTCGTTAAAAAAACGTGGTTTCTGACCACCCCGAAAGGTCGTGATGTTCTTTTCTTTACTTTATAATTTTTTTTTTTTTTTAATTATAATTTTTATTCGAAGTAATATACAAACAATATAAAAGAATTACAATATAAATAAACTATATTAAAACAAAATCAAAATTTAACCTTAAAAATAATAATAATAATACATAGAAAATAAAAATACATACTTACAAAAAAAATAGCTCCTCCTAATCGCTGTCTTGTGGCATGGTGCCCAATACACTAGCAGAATTTCCCCTTTGAATTAGGATACTTAATTTTTGGGAGAAAAAACTGCCAGCAGAGACGTCAATAATCCTTGGATCAATTTCTTTATAAACTGAAGATTTTTGATTTCAGGGTTGTTCGTATGTCCGACATTGGTATCGATATTCAGCGTGGCCCTGATAGCAGTTGACCGCTATATCTACATTCTCCATGGATTATATTACCAAAGATGGATCAACACTAGACGGGTTAGGATTGGAATTATCTGCACTTGGCTTATTGGTAAGTTCCTTACATTAGAGCCCCTAGAACACAAAGTCCTAGAGCACCAATGTTGGAAAGAACTTTACAGAAATTTCTGGACAAATGTTAAATCTAAACTCCGCAATTTGGTTCTGATATGGATACATGTGAACATTATTACTGCGAGCTTCTTGTTGCGCTATAAAATAAACATGGAGGCCTGGTTTAAAAAATATATGACCAAAAGTCCGTAAATTTATTTCCTGGAAAGTTGACAGAACAAATGTCACAAATTCCTTCAAGCGAAGTGTGAAAAAGCATCTTGTTAGGCCGGCATAGTGGTAGAGACTGATGTCGGTCGTGGTGACCGGCGTCAGTTGCTCCCATTCTTGGACCTCGCGTACTGCTTACCATCAGGTGGGCGCTATGTCACATGTCGTGTCCAGTATAAAAAATAAAAAAAAATAAAAAAAATGTACGCTCAGATAAAAAAAAATCGGATCGAGGTCATCAAGGGTCATCAAATTCAAATTCAAATTAATTTATTGTCAGAATTGTTTACATGTAAAATTTCAGAAACATTATCTTCATATGATTAAGAAACCACCTCCTAACCTTACCATTGGAATGGTTGTAAAAATAGCAAGCTGTATGCTCAAATTTTTGAGATGAAGTCCAGATCTTAGTTAGTTGTATGTATCTGTTTATATTTTGGTATGACTGCATCTTGTTATGAGCATCTAATAAATAAATAAATAAATAGACATTATTGTTGAAACAATCTGCCCACATTAGGCATACAATATTTAATATTTTTACTAAACAATATTATATTATATTATTATTATTGCTTTTAATACAAATTAGTTTTAAATTTAAAACCTATGTCAAATTAACATATTATTCAAACATTTTATTTTTACCATACCTACTACTTATTTACTAATACTAATAAAAATTGTCAACTACAAGGTGCAAATGTCATAATTAAAACTAAAACAATAACAATCAGCAATACAAATAACAAAAATAGGTACTTAATTTAATTCGCTGTCATTTAGATAGTCCATAATATTATAGTAACCCTTTTGGATCAATAATTTAATTAATATTTTCTTGAATGATTTAATTTCTTGATCTTTAATGCTGCTCGGTAGTTTATTATAAATTTTAGGTGCCATGTGAAATATGCTGCGATGCATTAGTGCAGTGTATGAGTAGGAGTCAGCATACACTCTATCTTTATGTCGCAGGTTTCTACTATTAGATTGGGATCTTGTCAAAAAAAATGTCGGGTGTTTCTTTACGAACATGGCTGTCTCATATATAAAAATTCCTGGGAGTGTAAGAATTTTTAGCGCAGAATAATGAGGTTTACAACTCTCGTGTGGCTTTATGCTGACTATTGCCCTAATGCACCTTTTTTGGGCTTTAAATATGAGATCTTTATTTGTGGAGTTTCCCCAAAATACTACGCCGTAATGTAATATTGATCCAACATATCAACGTACATCAACAGTTCTTCGCGCCATTTTGCACGGACATGTCAAGTCCAAGTTTTTCGTTTTGTAAATTAGTTTACTGTGGATATTGTTAGTCAAAAGTGGTGTTATTTTGTTTAATATTGTGCTACTTTGTGAATAATTATGAAAAACGATAAATTTGACTATATATATTATTGTAATATAAATGGTAAGCGGAATATATTGGCAATTAAGCATAAAAAATTGTGGAATGGGTTAGGAAGGAAAAAGTTATTTTGTTTCATGTTATTATCTCATTTTGTTATTATGTTTTTATTCGAAGGAAATAAGGTACAATGATTTAAAAAAAAGTAAAAACTTACATCTTAAAACATAAATTACTATTAATAAAAATAAACCTAATTAATAAATAAAAATATAACTAAAAACTAAAATGAAGAAAAAACAAAATAAAAATTATTATAAATAAAAAATTTGCTCCAAATCGCTGCCAATGGGCAAAGTGCCAAGGATGCCACGTTGAATGGCAATACTGATTCTTTGGCCCAAATATTGCCCTTTTGTCTCCCGAGGTGTTGACGAGCTGTTTTGACAACGCCTTGAAAATTTCGTGTGCACTTGGTCCCCACGGCTCGAGAGTTTCAACTCCAAACGGCGCAAAAACACATTATTATTTTGTTATTATTATGTTTTACTTTTATATTCTTATTAGTTATTACTTTTATTGACCTGTGGATATCTCTCTTTGTTTTTCTGTCGCAGCAACCTCGGACCCAAAGATACTTTCCACCGATCGTCACTATTACCGGTCTGCTAATGGTCTTGTTTTAATCGTTAGAGTCTTAGGGTCCTGCAAAAAAATATTTTACACCAGAAAATTGTGGAGAAGAAAAGTTATGGGGCCTGAAGTACCGAAAGTAAGGTAAAGAAATAATTTTAAGGGCAACTTTCTATGGGGTTTAAAAAACTAACAGGGTTGGAGTTCTTCTGATTTTTTCAAAACATCCTCAGTCCATTCCCTTTTTTAACGATATGCTAAAAGTGTAATTGTCACTTTTAGTTTTAAAGTTATTAATTAATTCAATTTTTTCAATCTCAATTTCTCAATTCATTTCATTTTATTTTATTTTATTTTATTTTTACTTCACCTAAATAGCGGCGTTCCCATACATTTATTTGTATACCGTGTATTTAAGTGAAGAAATGCTACAATACAAAGGAAGGATTCTCTTACCGACCGGGTTTTAGTTATTCATTATATTTATATACACCAATGTTATTGAGATTTTAATTTGAGATATTAACATAAACCTCATTAATTAAAGGTGTTAATATCTTAAAAATAATTAGCCTATAATAGGCTACGCAGTGGAAGTTAATGCTTGAATAGACAAACACAGTTTAAAAAATTGAATATGTAAGTTCCGCCAAACCGAGGTACGTTCTTATTCTATACTAGCGCCATCTAGTAGTAGCTTGTATCACTATGTTTTTCACCTAACCTTATTATTTTACAGTTCTAAACAAGCTGTTCGTTTTATTCGGGGTTTTAAAACCGGGTCCATTATTACTGTACATTTTGAGTCCTTATTAGTCATAAATATAAAATAAAGGTGTGACAAGGTTGGTCAGTAAGCGAAACTTATATACATTTAGGAGACAAACAACAGTGCCATGCTGATTATGTGAAATGCTAGCCCTGTCAGTGTGTTTCATCATTCCTATAACCTTCCTATAGTCCTTTAAACGAAGTGTAAAATAGAATTTTGTAAAACAAGCATAGTGGTAGGCACTGATGACGGACACCAATGGCTTGTGTTTTTTGTTTACATTCTGTCTCTCTGACTCAAAATAAGTTTAGTAATAAAGGCATGACTAACATACATTATGTATGTTTGCTCAAAAATAACTCCCGAACTAAGCGTCTTAAGCACATTACGTCATCTGCTAACGCATCTATTCTCCCTCTTAATCCTACCTTTCACTTAAACGATGCTCACAGTCTTCTCAGTTCTTCTTCAGTAGGGCACTTTAAGCAAAAATTTCAACTAATGAAAATTAAATGTGTTCGATCGTAAAAGGATGGCAAATGAAACAAAAAATTTAGTAATGACTAATGTCATTAAATTACAAATTTTAATTAACTACTAATTTTACCTGCCAACTGTAGGCCAAACTGGTTTAAATTCTGGAAATTACATTTGTCTTACAAATGTCGAGTCGTGGTGGTAAAAGTGCCCTAGTTGCGGAAATTAATTAATAACTTTAAAACTAAAAGTGATAATTACACTTTTAGCATATCGTTAGAAAGGGCATGGACTGAGGATGTTTTAAAAAAATCAGAAGAACTCCAACCCTGTTAGTTTTTTTTTAAACCCCATAGAAAATTGCCCTTAAAATTATTTCTTTACCTTACTACGGTACTTCAGGCCCCATAACTTTTCTTCTCCACAATGTTCTGGTGTATAATATTTTTTTGCAGGACCCTAAGACTCTAACGATTAAAACAAGACCATTAGCAGACCGGTCCCATGGATAGATTTTGAGCTACAGGTAGTTTTAGTAAAAAATTCACAAAAAAGTCAAATAAAAAATAAAAATAAATTAAAAAAAACCTTGAGGCCAAGGTCAATATATTGGGCGGGGGTAGGTAGCAGACTATCCCTAGTTTCTACCCTAGGCGTATGTACAGCTCCCTTCCAAACACCCTGTATATATGCATTGCATGTTATATATTTTTTTTACTATTAACTTTTATTTTATATTATATTATTACCATTTTTTTGTATTATTCAATGTTGTGTACATTTTTTTTAGGCTGGCAAACCCGACAGGATTTGTTCCGATAATTGTTTTGTTTGTTATTATTATTTGTACCTTACTTCGAATAAATAAATAAATTATTTCCAGGAATATCTCTCGGATTTATGCCTGTAACTGGATGGATTAAAGAAAACCCAGGACCCGTTCAATGCTACTACTTCTCACTCTTCCCTGATGTTTTAGTAATCATTAATTCATTACTAAATTTTATACCAATTATTGTCGTAGCAATTCTTTATTACATCATTTTGAAACGCGCTTTAAGCAATGTCAAATCTTTAAAAGAAAGAGATCAATCAACTAAAAGAAACACGCGTCAAACCGTAGTTAATAATAGTAATTCTGAAATAAGCATTTGGACCGTAACTAGTTTGGATAGCAATTCTAAATCAGAAAGCGATTTAACCTTTAATAAAAACCGGGAATCTTCGAAAAAAATTAAGAAAAATAAAAAACCTAATAAATGGCGGGCAATCACTGTGGTTATATTAACCTCTGGTAGCTTTATTATCACATGGTTGCCTTTGTACACTGCGTTGGTGTCTTATATATTCTGTGAAGACAAAGTCAGAGATAGCAAATGTAGAAACTTACGCACATCACTTCGCGGCCCGTTAGTTTTCCTTGCCTATTCAAATTGTGTGCTTAACCCTCTAATTTACGCGTGGTGGCACAAAGGCTTTAAAAGGTTTATCAAAAACTACTATAAGCATTTTTGTCATGACCTTTTAATCTCAAATAGTTTGTCGGGAGGTGTCGAAAACAATAGACACTTCTAAAAAAAATGTATTCGGGCGCTATACAACTTAAATCAGTTGTATATTTTTTTTTTAAGAAAATAAATATATTAACTATACCAAGCCTGTATATTTACGAAATGTCATTATTTGTACGCAAATACACAAGTCTCTTTAAAACTAATGGCGAAATGGGCTACCGTAGCCAAAGAATCAAGAATAAATTATGCCTACCGTCACAGCGTTTAGAACTACATTCTAAGAACTGTTACTGCATGGCAATACGAATTTATAACCATTTGCCCTACGAATTGATACAGTTAAGAAACAATGAATTCCAAAGAAGGTTATTTAAACTTTTGGTACAAAAAGCATATTATTCAAACAAGGAATTTTTCGATGATAATTTGACATTGTAGACCTAGCAACTATTTATTATTGCTCATTGTTTGTTTAAAATAATTTGACAACAAATTTTATATATATATATATTTTAATAGAACTATAATTATAAGCTACTCATTCTCGTATATTGATGGTTTGAAATGTTCGAGAACATTTTTTCTGAATACATTGTAACGGTCATGAAATATGTCTATATCATTATTGGCACTGCAGAGACTACTATAGGTTGTTGCACATTCGGGATATTGACGAATGTGAACCTACATTAGTTCTTGAGGGAGGACAGCACAGGATCTTGGTTAACATATCGCTCAGGGTGGTAACAGTGGTGGTTTACTGTAATGTATTATTTATTTATTACAGGAAAACTTACAGCTAGATAACAATATAGATGAATAGATATAATACAAAATAAACCAATTAAAACCTTTCGCCTATAGCAACTAAATACAATAATACACTGACAAAAATAACAAAGCCTACAAATATACAGAAGCCGGTGGGTTAAAGAATTGAGAAGAAAGTAGACGCGTTACTGTTGAAGGTTACATGGTTGTGTGGAATTCGCTTTGGGAGGATTTATTTCACTATTTCAATATTTAAGACCTCAAGAACCTTATTATTATTAATAAACCTTTTAATATCCAAAATATTATTTATCGTGCTGAAAGGGATATACAGCACCAAGTTTGAGATGCTACTGATCAGTAGTTCTCGAGATACCAGTTTGCGGACAGAAACTAAAGTCTCACAAGGTTTCTATTATTAGAAATAAATAGGTATATATTTTTAGTCTTGCAAGAGTCTTGCGCACGACCAATACGAAGACGAAGATTAGGAGTGCAAGAAAAAGACCAAGACCAGCTGTTATGATGCAAAACCAATTGTCTTGGCCTTGGTCTTGCTTTGGGCAACACTACTCGCAACGAGGGGTTAAATCAAATCAAATCAAAATCAAAATATCTTTATTTTCCAGAATACTGTACAAAATAATAATGTGGTCTTATGCATAATTTCCGAAGCATTCTACCGCTAGCGGCATGAAAACATTAAACATGTATATTATAAATCTAATATTACATATAATTCTATATATATGCATACATATATATGTATGTGTGTATGTATGTATATACATATACATACACATACATACACATATATTCATTAATAACAACTATATAAAATTACTATTATATTCATATTTAAAAAAATATATATTATTATTATGTCAATATATTAAATTAATTTAAGTCAATAGTAATATTATTTTAATAATTTAAAATTTGTTGTCAAATTATTTTAAACAAACAATTCGCAATAATAAATAGTTGCTAGGTCTACAATGTCAAATTATCATCGAAAAATTCCTTGTTTGAATAATATGCTTTTTGTACCAAAAGTTTAAATAACCTTCTTTGGAATTCATTGTTTCTTAACTGTATCAATTCGTAGGGCAAATGGTTATAAATTCGTATTGCCATGCAGTAACAGTTCTTAGAATGTAGTTCTAAACGCTGTGACGGTAGGCATAATTTATTCTTGATTCTTTGGCTACGGTAGCCCATTTCGCCATTAGTTTTAAAGAGACTTGTGTATTTGCGTACAAACAATGACATTTCGTAAATATACAGGCTTGGTATACTCGTAGTTAATATATTTATTTTCTTAAAAAAAACGGTTTGTAGCATTCATCAACAGGAATAATATACAGAGTCAGCAGAACATATTTATTTATTTATTTACAGAGGGGAAATGTTGCCAGTCTCCTTGGGACTATCTCGGATGGGACGTCTCTAGAGGACATTTTTTATTTATAGTTTAGTTTATATTTAATTTTATTATTTAGGTAGCTTTTAATTTATATTTAATGTACTATAATTAACTTCGAATAAAATTATTTAATGTTTATTATTTATTTATATAGTACACACAGCAGTACATATATTATCACACACATAACATAGTATAATTATAACTTATCTAATATATGTACCAATTAGATGTCACAGCATTCACCAATAAAAAAAGAAGAAGAAATTAGAAACATATTACTGTTAAAACAAAATAATAAATTTAACAAAAACTAACAAATTAACAAAATAAAAATATGACTTCTAATATATATATATATATATATTATTTTCGTTTTTTAAGGTACCAAATTTGTGCAATTTTTATGTTTCCTTATTAGTTCTATTAATATATATATATATATTATTTTCGTTTTTTAAGGTACCAAATTTGTGCAATTTTTATGTTTCCTTATTAGTTCTATTAAAATATATAAGGGTAACTGTCGTGATGATAATTTACTTTTACTTTGAATTATTATTTTTTTAAATAATTTATTCACTTTCCAAACTGTAACCACAGTTTGTTGGCGGAGACAATTACTCTCGAAGCTTAATAATAAATATTTATAGTAGGTACATAAAAAAGATGCGCGGGCGCGAACCACTCTCCCCCCGCGCGCCAACCCCGTCCTTATTAACTTTTATATGTGTTTATTTTGTGGTAAATATTTATCCTGTTATCTCATTATTAAACATAATAAATATTACGACACTTTTAATTTGTTTTACTTTTACCGATAACATTATAAAATTGTTTAAATAAACAATAAATAATGACTTTGTTAAATATAATCAGTGATAAAATCTTTAGGGTGCTTTTCCACTAGATGGTAGTAAAATTAGCGGAATTAACAAAAAAAACATATTATTAAGATTAACATACACTTGATTAAGGTTCCAATAAATTGTGGAATCGTTAAAAATTGTCATTAAAAAATTGGCATCAGATCCTTGCCAATGCTGGCCAGCGTGGCGAGTGTAGACCAAATTCTCTAGAAATTTCTGTAAGGCCCATCTGTGGAGGTCTGGGACTCTGTGTTCTGGGGCTGTAATGATGATAATGATTGTTTCACCATAGGGTTCAATTGTCTTTATTCACATTTCGAGATCAGGCACAAATTGCCGTCATGCTTAGTCAAGCTGCCATAGTGTGTTAGGGACTGATGTCAGTTATGAGTGTATGATTCCGGTTGCTAACATTCACGGATCTTGCGCGCCACTTACCATCAGATGCGTGCAAGGTCACATGTCGAGCGTTTTTTTTTTCGTTTAAATTCTATATTTGTAACGGGACAGATGTAGGCCGAACGGGTGGTAGCCCGTGCCTACCTCGCACGGATATAGAAAAACAAATAGAGAGTTTTTCCCGCCATTTTGCGAGGACATGTCAAGTGCAAGTTTTTCTTTTTTAAATTAGTTTACTGTGGATATTATTGGTCAAAAGTGGTGTTGTTTTGTTTAATAATGTGCTACAATGTGAATAATTATGGAAAACGATAAATTGGACTTTAAATATGGGGCACAAGTTGCATTTTATTTTTTGCTGTTTTCCCGCGCTGTCAACTCCCATATTTTACCCGACGTGTTTGAGCTATGGTGCCGCGAGTGACTCCAGTGACTCCAGAAAAGCATCAAATTCTGCAGCATCTGGAATTTGGATGATGACCTCATTAACTCATAAAAAAGAAAGATATATTACGTCAGACTTGGCTGTAAACCGTTTGCCTTCCCTATCACCTCATTCATCATCCATCGGGAGAAGAGAACGAAAAACAAACAGTTTTAATAGTAGCGAAGTAATATCGGTCGCCGCGTCGCGGTACTACCCAAACATAATTTTCTATAATTTGTATTAAAAGTATTTAAAAGATTACACCTTTTTTCCATATTTTTTTATATATATACTATGTAGTTCTATTCGTTATGTAGTAGGCATTGTTTTAAGTTTATCCATATTATTCAGCAAAATCTATTTTTAATATTTAAGTGGAAACTTTGCTGATTGTATAATTATTAGAATTGTTGTAATTATGTTTTAAGATGCCGTCAATACATTTATGGAACGAGCTTCCAAGACGGCATTAACGGAATCATACAGTATTTGGTTGGGTAGGGAGAGAAGTAGAATGGTGGATGGTGAGCGTATTATCGCGCAATAGAAAAAAAGGAGGCCTCCTTTTCTTAAACCAGCCTATTGTCGGTCGCAAACCCGAGACACCATTCTTCTCATCTCTTACCCACACACGATGGACCCGGCACCCGCACGGTGAATCCATGGAATGCTTAGAAATTTGTCCTCTCTATGTTTCTTAAATAAATATATATAAATAAAATAAAATGTATAAAAAAATATACAAGCCTTTAATGTTATAAAAATAAATTACAGTGTTATTTTACCAATGAATTTCGATACACATGATAAGATTTATAATCTAAGAGATTGTAAAAACGATTAATTTTATTGTACTAATGGACTTAAGTTAAAAGACTAGGTTAACCGAATGCAAATAAAATTTAATAGCATATCATGATTAACTGCCTCCGTGGTCTAGCGGTTAAGTCCGTGGATTTAGACTCGGAGGACTTCGATTCCTGGTCGGGACACAAAAATATTTATTAATGTAAATAAATACATTTAATTTAATTGTGATAATTATCTGCAACAAATAAAGTGTGTTAGATGTGTTTCTTACTTGGTAAAATATAAAAATTGAAGATTAAAAATTTTATTGCCAAATATTTCGCCTCTCTTTGGAGCGGCGTCATCAGTGACAGTGACTGAAGGTCTTTGTCATAAATTTTGAAAAAATAATTTTATTTTTAGCAATGGTAAAATATTTGGCAATAAAATTTTTAAATCTTCAAATTATATATTTATTTGTGATAGATATTTCTCGAGTTTGGTACTCTGGAGACATCGACGAGCTTGCCACTTGTCATGATTGGCCTATAGTAAAGTTGGCCAAATGTGAATCCGCTTATTTATGGTTTCTGACCACCCCGGAAGGGAAATGGTCGTGATGTTACTTTACTTTTAGAGCAAGTGTCTTGCAAGACTCTTGTGCAAGACCAAGATTTAGGAGTGCAAGAACAAGACCAAGAACGAGATTAGCTTGGCCAGACTTGGTCTTAATTTGGGCAACACGTTTCCATAGTATTATGTCTTATGGAATTTTACTGTGGGGAAATGCTACTGACATTGAAACTATCTTTATTTTACAAAAGCGGGCTATTCGATATATTTATAATTTGACCGCTCGCACTTCGCTAAGAGATAAGTTTTAGGGAGTATGATATTCTTACAGTGGCATCTCAGTATATTCAAGAGAATATTATTATGTATGTTCACAAGAATATAAAACAATTTAAAAGGAATTGTGATTTGCATTCTCGCAACACACGCAATAATCACAAATTAGCTTTGCCTCACCTACGCCTCAGTAAAACTAGTAAGTCTTTTTTGGGACTTGGTGTTCGTTTTTATAACACACTCCCAAAGGAACCAACTAGCTTGTGTTTAGATAAACTAAAAATTCATGTCAAACGTCGACTTATAGGCAAGGCCTATAATAAGATAAATGATTTTATTAGTGACAAAAATGCCTGGTAGATGTGCAAATGTATATTATTAATATATTTTGGACACCTTTTACTGTTGGTGTATGTTTATATTTAGGTCAATCCAATTGTATTGTAATAAATTTAATATAATTTATTTAAATAATTATAACAATGTAATGTGACAATACAAAAGAGTCCGAGAAGGCCAAATTGTAATAAATGATTTGACTTTGACTTTGACACGACTATAACGACAATGCATTGTCATACACTAGGGTTTTTTTTGTTTTTTTAAATATTATTTTTTATTATAGTAACAAACAGTCAAAATACAATTTATATAACAAACAATATACATAGAATTAAAACTGTGAAAGAGAACTATACTTATTACATTTTCAAAATACAATTAAACCATAAAAGAAAGTAAAAATCACACTTAAGTCTATTCTATCGAATACTTAACTCTAATTATCTCACGGACTCTGTTCCTATACACTGACTTAGAGCAAGCAAATATTTCCACATTAACCAAGCAATCATTATATAGTTTTACTGCTCGTCTTAAAAATGTGTTTTTTGCATAATTTGTTCTGCTAAAGGAGGAAATGAACAAGTCTTTAGAACGTGAGGTAAGTCGAGGCACTCTAAATGTGACATTGTCTAAAAGAGTAGTCTATGTTTTGATTCTGTCGGGGAGAGCTCTTGCAGGTTCGACACAAGAAAACAACTTTGTATTTTATACAAAAATCTTTATTTTTTCCAATTTTGTTAAACGAGATACGTCGGTCGAGAAATGACAAGAGAGAGAGAGAGACCAGACGAAAAAAGGTGTTGCCAGGTTTTTCTGGATAAAAAATGTTCGTTCCGAACACACTGCCGAGGGCAGATAGATTAAACTGCAAATTATTTGCCTCACTTTCAGTTCAATTATTCAATATTAGACTGAAAGTCATTGCCACAATGGTATCCCGCCCCCCTCAGCCCAAATCCGTATACTTTGTAAAATTTGTTTGCTACATATCGCTTAAAATATACGAATCTAAACTGAAAGGGGCAAGGATTGGAAATAACAAAACTGAAAATGAGGTTTTTACAATGTAATCTATTATGTCATAAGCAATTGTAGTGTAAGATGATTTAATTTTAAATTTAAATCTAAATGAAAGTACACCTAAAACAATCATATATGTATCAACCTAAAACTAATTTACAAAAAATGTGTGCATGCTAGTCTTATAATTTACTTAATTATAAATATACACAAACAGCATGTGTTTCATTTACAAAATTCTTATTATTTGTTAACAAAAGGAATTTGTTAATAGATCATTAAATGTTGACAGGCAACAAAATGAGTTTGTTCACTGCTCGGCGTTTAATACCCGAAGCAGTTTTAACCTCTGCGACCCTCACCCTTTGATCAGCGCCAGGAAGCACCCTCGTGACTCTAGCTAATGGCCATTGCAATGGCGAGCAGTTGAGATCCTTAATAAGTACAAGGTTACCTTCTTCAATATTGGGTGCAGTTTTATTCCATTTAGTTCGCACGGTTAGCTGATTGAGATATTGTTTATGCCAGATGTTCCAGAAGTGTTGTTGTACCTGTGCGCATCGCCGCCAGAAGCGCAGCCTGCTGGTTGGTACCAGCGTAAGATCGTCTTCTGGAACCATGTTCATTGATCGTCCAATCAAAAAATGTGCAGGTGTAAGCACTTCCAAACTTTCAGTATCTTTAACTAACTCAGTAATAGGTCGAGAGTTCAGTATTCCTTCTATTTGGGTTATTATTGTAGTGAATTGTTCATAAGTAAGTGGTACATCGCCAACCACTCTTTTAAAATGATATTTTGTACTCTTGACGGCAGCTTCCCAAAGACCGCCGAATGTTGGTGAGTAGGCCGGTATAAAGTTAAACTCGATTCCCTTTGATGTAGCGTAATTTATTGTTGAGTTTTGATGAGCTTGGGAATTTACTAATTTATATAGCTCGTTAAGTCGATTGTTGGCACCCTTGAATGTTTTTGCGTTGTCACAGTAAATTTTTTGTGGTAAACCACGTCTTGCCACAAATCTATTAAGAGCAGCTAAAAACGTGTTAGTCGTCATATCTGATACGAGTTCCAAGTGTACAGCCTTGACCACGAAGCACACAAATACAACAACATACCCCTTGCTGGTGAAAGAGCGCCGTAATGTGGACTGCTTAATTTGAAATGGTCCACAATAATCTATTCCAACCTTAATAAATGGGTGGGCCTCATTGACTCGATCAAAGGGTAAGGATCCCATGAGTTGTTGTGCTGTAGCAGCTCTAAGGCGATAACATTTTACGCACTTATTTATTACACTTTTAATTTCACGGTTAGCATTAACAATCCAATATTTTTGTGACAGGCTACTATGCGTTAGTTTAAAACCAGAATGCATTAAGGATAAATGTTCATTTGTAATAATTATTTTTGTCAAATGACATTTTGCAGGTAAGATGATTGGGTACTTCTGTGAGTAGGGAATGTTTGCATTTTTTAATCTTCCACTCACTCTCAATAAATTGTTACTATCAATGAATGGATGTAACATTTTAAGATTTGTTTTTATAATTTTATTATTTTTAATACAAGTAATTTCTTCGGAAAAGTAGAACATTTGGACCTTATAAATTATTAGGTGCATAGCTGATTTTAACTCCAACGCAGATAAGCTTTTATTGAGATTTTTATTAGTAATAATTTTCATTTTACAATTATTAATGAAGCGCAAGAGCCATGCCACAACTTTCTGTAATTTTATTAAGCTTGAAAATTTAACAATATAATCTGGCAGCACTGCCTTTGTTGTTAAACAAATATCAATTTGAGCCATGCCACACGAAGTGTGGTTACAATGAAATGACAAGGTGTCATTTTGATTAAAATTAACTGAAGCTAATGTAGGCGGGCCATTCCACCATAAAAGGCTATTTTTGAGTTCTGCGGGTTCACAGCCCCGTGATATTATATCAGCTGGATTCACAGATCCTTCTATATGATGCCATTGACACTCAACAGTCAATAACTTGATTTGATTTGTGCGATTAGATATGTAGGGAGACAATTTATTACTACCATTTTTTATCCAACATAATACTATTTGTGAGTCAGAGTACATATGAATTGACTTAATATTAAATTCAAGTAACACAGACTTGACCCTTGAATATAGCTTAGCCAGCAACAAAGCGCTACTCAATTCCAACTTAGGAATAGTTAATTGGTTTTTAATTGGTGCTACTCTAGACTTAGAACAAAGTAGCGTTGTGGTAATATTATTATTATTATTAATTCTGATGTATATGCAACAGCCATAAGCTATTGCAGATGCATCACAAAAACCAAACATTTGTACATAAGATGAATTTGAAATTTTCATATATCTATCAACACAAATAATAGGCATATTTATTAAACCATTATAAAAGTGTAACCAGCCTTTGAGCAACAATTCCGGTACAGGAGAGTCCCACTGTAATTTAGCCAACCATAATTTTTGCATGAATTCTTTTGCCTTTGTAATCAAGGGGCCTGCCAGACCAAGAGGGTCATAAAATGATCCAATGAAACTTAGAATGTTTCGTTTGTTCCATGTTTTGATGTGCTTTTTAGGACAGCTAATAATAAATTTATCAAATTTAATATTGTATGATAAGCCTAGTGCTTTCATATGTAGTTCATTATCAGACAATTGTTTGTCATCAAAATGTTGTTTATCCAGAGGTATATCAACCAGCAAGGATGGGTGATTCGATGCCCATTTGTGCAAGCTAAAACCTCCCTTATTTAGTAAATTAATGATTTGTTCTCTTACCTCCAGTCCATTTTTAATAGTATCGGTTCCAAATAAGGCATCATCTACATACATGCTGTTCCGGATCACCTTGGCCGCCAGGGGATACTCATCTCCAAATCTGTCAGCAAGTTCCAGCAGGCAGCGCGTTGCGAGGAAACTTGAACTTTTAAGGCCATATGTGACCGTCTGCAGCTGTAAAATTTTAAGATCACCACTGTATATATCTTTCCATAATATATTTTGTAGGAATTTCTGCGAGGAGCTGATGTTTATGCATCTGTACATGTGCTTTATGTCACATAACATGACATACTTGTGACAACGAAACAAGATTAAGATGTCAAACAAGTCCTTCTGAATGTTTGGCCCACATAATAAAACCTCATTGAGACTATTATTATTGCCACAAGCCTTGGTGTTACCATCAAAAACTACTCTAAGCCTAGTTGTCTTTTTATCGTTCCTGATGACAGGATGGTGAGCCAAGAAGTATGGTGTGATGCCTAATGATTTATAATGATTTATTTCAAGAATTTTTGCATGACCCAAATTAATGTAGTCGTTGATGAAGCTATTATACTGTAATTTTAAATTGTTATCTTTCTCAAACCTATTTTGTAGATGCATCAGCCTTCGCAACGAAATGCCAAAGGTGTTGCCCAAATTGATTTCTTCGACAGGAACTGATAAGGGCAGAGAAACCTGGAATTTATTATTTAGCAGTAGCATGGAATTTTTAAAATTTGTTTCACAGATGTCAGAATAATTTTGTGTAACATTTTCAGTAGTGTCGGAGATAAACTCTGTTTCCCAAAATCTCTGTAAAATATTGTCAATATTATTGATTGTATTCACATGCAAGGACACCTGGCTGTTATAACAACCAGCATTGAAAATCATCTCACCGGACACAACATAACCAAACTGAGTATTTAGTAATCTTAATTGACTGCCATCTAATGATATTATATCCGGTAATATAATTTTGAAAACAAAATCAGCTGACAATAGTAATGAAATATTTCCTGGTTTGTTAAAATCTTGGTCAGCTAATTGAACATACCTAGGTATTTTTAAGTTTTGTAAATTAAATCTTTGCTGAGGTAATTGTGTAGTTATTTCGTCAATGACAAAACAAGTTATGCTACAAGTATAATTGTTCAGCAAGGAAGTTAAATTAATATTGACAGCCTTGGATATAGACTTTTGTACATTGCCAAGGGCTGTTACCATTAAATTATGATTAAATGGTTTAAGGTTTAATGTTTGGACAAGCTCGGAGGTAATAAATGAAGTTTGACTTCCGCTGTCTAACAAGCATCTTGCTAGCACATGAGTACTATCTTGTTTTACAATTTTAGCCTTTAATGTTGGTAGCAGCACAGCTGTACTACAAATACTATTATTCTGTAATGTAATTGAATTGTTATTGGCCCTCAAACCTTCATTGTCAGTATGCAAGAGAGTGTTGTGTTCTTTGCTCTTGCAAACTGAACATTTAAAGTGAAATTTGCACTTTTGGCTATGTTTGTTTAAACATATTTTGCAAAGGCTGTTGGCTGTAATAAAATTGATTTTGTCGGCATCCGAACTTGACCCAAACATTGGGCAACTAAACAGTTTGTGTTCTGAATTGTCACAAAATTTGCAAATTGACTGTTTGACTGGATTTATTACATTGACAACTTTACTGTTACTTGGTTTAAAATAATTAGTATTATTAACTTTTAAAAATGATATTTTACCTTCACTTTTGTTGCTCTCTTCGAAGCTGCAGGCCCTCTTTTCTATAAATTTGAAGAAGTCCTCTAGTGTTGGCAGGTTGGTGGTTTCTCTGTCTGTATGGAACGCTCGGCAGCTAAATGTGTCAATTTTTCGAAGCAAAATAGGTAAGATTATCATGTCCCAATGATCTGTTGGTTGCCCCAAATTCTTTAATGCTGCTATTTGTTGTCGGGAATGAGATACCAGACTCCTCAGGCTGGCAGAAGTCCCCTTGGCTGTTGAGGGATAGTCTATTATACTATGCACATGATTAATAACTAATAGGCACCTATTGTCATAACGATTAGTTAGCAGCTCTCTGGCCTGCTTGTAGGAACTATTGCTCAAAGGTAGGCACTCTATTAATGCTAACGCTTCCCCCTTACAATATTTTCTAAGATAAAAGAGTTTTTGTATATCACCAAGTCGCTCATCATTGTGTATGACCGCATTAAACAAGTCAAAGAAGGGCTGGAACTTTGTCATCTCGGCTCCGTCAAACACAGGTATCTCGATGTCCGGTAGCTTGACGTGGCTTTTGCTGGCTTCGACAGGCTTGTTTCTTAACAGCTTCTTGAATCTAGAAATTGTGCTCAAGCACCTATCACTGACGTCATCTTCGTTGAAGTCTGACTCCTCACACTTGTCCTTTGCCAATTGCAATTCTAACTTGCACGTTAAATAAGTATCTAGTACACTTTGCAGTTGTTCAAGTCTGGTGTGTATTGCATCAGTATCCAATAAAGGCTGCGCCTCCTGTTCTCGTAAAAATGTACCCGCTTTTGTTATCGCACTTTTACATTGCGATATTTTCGCAGCAATTTTTCTAGCGTCATCTGCTTTTTCCATATCGAATAGGTTGAATTGAATTGCTCACGGATTCTATTGCACCTTGCCTCCACGTTCCGGCCAGAAGAGTCGTCACGAAGAGTCGCCACGCTGCCGTCGCGCCGCGCCGGCACGTGTTTTTCACAAAAACTTCGCGAATCCGCGAACAATACTGTTTGGGTTTCGGCACCAATTTTCTTGTGTCGGGGAGAGCTCTTGCAGGTTCGACACAAGAAAACAACTTTGTATTTTATACAAAAATCTTTATTTTTTCCAATTTTGTTAAACGAGATACGTCGGTCGAGAAATGACAAGAGAGAGAGAGAGACCAGACGAAAAAAGGTGTTGCCAGGTTTTTCTGGATAAAAAATGTTCGTTCCGAACAGATTCCATGCTATTATGAGGAAGCGCTGTGCCTCAATCCTCGCCCGCGTGAGGGGCAGCCCCAGCAGCATCCTGGCCGTGTGGGCTGATAGGTGGGACTCTCCGTTCTTGGGGCACTGGATACGCCTGCATGTCAGCAGGTGACCTGGGCCCAGAAAAGGAAGAAAAAAAAAATAATTCTTGTATTATAATTTTGTTTTTTTTTTTTTACTAACACTAGATATTATAAGATTTCTTTAAAAATTGTTACTAACACATATGGAATTTATTCTGAAATAAAATTTTATTATTATTATTATTATGTGATTATTCACTATTTTGTAAAGAAACATTAATTAATTAGTGTGGCTTAAATTCTCATATCGTTTGGCTTTTTGCCCCGTCTTGTTATGTATTCAATGATTGCAAGTAAATAAAGATCAAGGATATTACAGATTAATTTAGCGCATTAGCCGTGTTACGGTCCTGTGGTCAAGATGGCCGGTTTGAAATTATTATTTTTACTTGCTTTTATAGTTTTAGCTAAAGCAAAGCATGAGATGTATGAAGGGTAAGTCAGTCTAATAATAATCTAATTGAATAACGTTGTCGGTTTTTTTTATGCCGATAAAATCAGATTTTACCAAAGGACATAAATAGTGCATAATGTATTTCGGAATCGATCGAAATGTAGTGCGTCCTCCCGGTAATGTCGTACGGAGCAGAGACGTGGACACTAACAGTGGGTCTGGTCCATAAATTCAAGGTCGCTCAGCTATGCTTGGTGTATCTCTGATGGATAGAATTCGAAACGTTGATATTCGTCAAAGAACGAAAGTTACTGAAATAGCTTTTAAAATTAGCAAGCTGAAGTGGCAATGGGCCGGACACATCTGCCGCAGAACCGACGATCGATGGGGCAAACGGGTTCTAGAGTGGAGACCACGTACGGGAAGACGCAGAGTGGGACGACCCCCCGCCAGATGGACAGATGAATGACATTTTCATATCCATTAATATGGAACTTTATTAATAGGCCGTGTTAGACTTGAACAAAAAATAATTTAAGTCAATCCAAACAGTGAAGAATGGGGTGTATCAGGCATTGCTTTTTGTAGATGTCGCTAGCGGCAATGGTACCTTATTTTACACCTATATCGCATCATTTTTAAAATGTTTTTGTGGTTGTATATGTTTATAACAGAAAAATGTATTTTAAATTAACGTTACCTACCTTAAAAAACGAATTAAAAAGCTCACACCCCGTCTTTAAAAAGAAAAAAGGTTTTATTAATAGAACGGCAATTTTAAGATCACCATATCTTTGATTTCGATTGGAAATCTCGATTTGTACACTTAAAAGCTGCACACTTCGGCATAATATCCAGAAAATAATAAATTTCGTAAAAAAATATAAGTTTTCTATGGAACTGACAGTTCTATTAGGTACCATCTATCATGCGCCATCTATCGTGATAAAAAGTTTATGATACACACCATTGGGCCTACGCATGACGACAATTGACAAAAAAAATTTTTACCTTAATAATTACATAGTTTTTATCCCGCCAATTTGAAATTCAGTGTTTTATCTATAATAAAGTACCTGATCATAATAAAGAACCTAATCGTATAAATAGTGTTTTGTAACTATTTCATACATAAATCTTAATGAATTGATGAAAGACATTTAAAAAAAAAAAACTATTTAATTAAATAATTATTTAATGCTGGGGAAAAAGAGATGTAATTAAATTAAAAAAAAACACAATGAATTGTTATGATTATTCAATTGTATTTTGTTGAGGCACGCTGCAAAAAAGTTGGGGTCTGATTTTGGGCAATCTTTTTTGTTTTTACAGTCACCAGCTATTCCAAATTCGAGGACCAGCATCTGAGGTGGCAAATTTGGAAGGATATATCGATATATTATCTGCACAACCAGCAGAAAGAACTGACTCACAAGTTCTGGAAGCAATTGTGAGACTTTCTCCGATCGAAAGACGACAATGGCTTCAACATTTTGATGAACAAGGACTCTCTTACTCTAAAATGGCTGATAATCTTGCTGAGTATGACTTAATTAATATACATTAAAAAGCTACCTAAATAATAAAATTTAAAATAAACTTAACTATAAATTAAAAATGTCCTCTAGAGACGTCCCATCCGAGATAGTCCTAAGGAGACTGGGAACATTTGCCCTCTGTATAGCGAGGCTAATATGTTGGCAGAAATAATTGCCAGGCTTTCTGTCTCCAGACTTTCCGTCAGCCACTTTGACAACTCCTTGGCCAGGCACCTTGCTAAAAGTCCCCATGGGCCCATCGTCTCGACCACGACCATATTTGCGCCACTTGAGTTTCTTAGCAGAAGAAGTCGCACTTCCCGCACCTGACGAGGTCGCCTGGATTTGACATGGAATTCACATTCGTCGAATCCCATACCAGAGACCTGCCAAGTTTCCACGGCCCAACAGTCATTCCGTCGGAACTCTTGCCATCGCTCCGCACAATCCCAGAGGGTTCTGAGATTGCCGGTGCACCAGCAGTGACAAGAGCCCTTCGGATGATGTCGTTGAGAGCCGCGTGACGAGGAATGCGGCCAGCAATTCTATAGCACAAGAAGGCCCGTGGTTTCAGAGATGATCGACGAGTTTATATTAATGGAGTTATTATTATTGTTTATTCTATTTATTCGAAGAGAAAGAACAGAGACAGGCAGTATAAGAACAATTAAGAAACGATACAGTAGGAGCCATTAGAATTATACCCGCCACCAAAATATTTCCCACTGTGGACAATAGTGCACCATTTATATCTTTAGATACGTTAGTACTACATATGTATACCTTGGCCAGGTATAATGGATAATACAATTGCAGTGTTCGAATTTATGGAACTATCAATGAACTCCGAAGCAAACCCCACCCAGCGAGCTAAACCGACAACAACAGCTTCTTTATTTTGGCTAATATGCCTATATCAAGCACAGGTGTACAGTTCATAAAATTGACAGCTATCACCATAGTCTATTGCACTAGCCACTTGTCCAGTTTGTTTTTAAAAATGTTTACAGTATGTCTCCTGGTATTTTGTTCCTCATATTTACAACTCTGTTATTCATGAAGTGATATTTCACATTTGTATTTTTGGATTTTCTCATTAATTTCATTCCTTTAAAAGTTATATTACATAACATAATAATAATATATATGTATATGTATAAAAACAAAATAAAATAAAATCAATATGCACCAAATCGCTGCCAATGTGCAAAGTGCCATGGATACTGGCAGCATTGTCTCCCAAGGTGTTAATAAGTTTCAACTCCAAACGGCGCAAAAACACTTATCAATAAGCTGGGTATATTTCCGGCGTTTGAGGTTCTCTGCTTTTAGTTTTTAGTTGTATTTTTAATTATTAGGTAGTTTTTTTTATTATTTGTAATTTTGTTTTAAAAGTTTATTTAATAATTTAGTTTTTTTTAAAATCAATGTACCATAATATTTATTATATCTACAGCATCTTACGTGACAATGAAGAGGAAGTCAAAGCTGCAAGAATGAAAGCCGGTAGAAGTGGACGAAAAATGACATGGGACGCGTACTATCGAGTAGACGAGGTACCTAATCAGTAACATGCACAAACTCCATTATCGAATAAAGAACGATTTTTTTGCCATTATATCTGCCACTTATTAGCCTGCTATACAGAGAGAAAATGTCGCCAGTCTTTTTGGTAGGTCCTGTTGGGTTGACAAGACGCGGTGTTATGTCTTTTAAAAACTTTTTTGCGCATGGACTCCATGGCCCCAGAGTTTTTATAGCAAACGGCACAAATATGTAATCTTTTAATACTTGCGACGCTTGCTGGACTCCGCATTTTCCGCCGCGGCCCCCGCTTTATGCGCTGTCTCCTTGAGATGCGACGCGGCGAGGGTGTCCGTCCCAGAGTACGTCCTCGTTCCCAGGGGACCAACGTACCATCAGGTCTCTTGCCATCATGTCGGATAACTGCAAAAGGCTCTAGAAGAGCTGGAACCTCGATAATGGCTAGAGCGCTTCTAATAGTATCGTTAACGAAGCCGTGGCGGAAAAATCTGCCCGCACTTTTGGAACAGGAGATCCCACGAACTCCAAGAAAGTCGACCTCCTTTAATAATAACTTCTGCAATCGTTAATAATTTTTTATTAAAAATTGACATCAGACCCTCATTCCTTCTATCCACATACTTAAATGCTGTTTATTTGTAAAAAGCCACCCTCCACTTAAAACTCTTGGGGATAATTTTAAAACGCGTTATCCTAGTAGAATAATTATTCCAGCGCATAAAAGTAATACATATAGTCGAAATTGTTATGCAATGACAACAAAGATATTTAATAAACTTCCAGTTACTATAAGGGAGCTGCCACTAAAACTGTTCAAATTAAGAGTCATAAATGTTTTTATTCGACAAAAGAATACCTAGACACTAAGATTGACAAAGTCATGTGACTAAATAAATATTTGTATGTTAAAAATAGCGAAGCATGTGATATAATTAGATATAACAATTTTCATCCCTGTACCTACCATCAAATTTCTGGAAGGCTCATCTCTAACAGTGTAGGTCCAGAGGCGTAATTAGTCGTTATTTAATACGTTAAAATAGCGATTTCTACAATTTCAAAAGTAACCCATGGGGTTGCAACTTCAAATCATTGGGAAAACTTGAATTAAATACTTAACTTGTCCGCCGCGAATTTATATTAAAGTTAACAACATTTATATTAATTAAACTAAGATTATATATTTACATTAAACACACACTCGGTAATAAATAAAAAATATGGCAAATACAAAAAAAAAAGTTTTTTTTTTTAAATGAACGCATCATAACGTTATTTTGCTGTCATCTGTAGTGGAAACCTTTATATGAGATTAGCAAGGAAGTTCTTCGCGCCATTTTGCGTGAACATGTCAAGTGCAAGTTTTTGTTTTGTAAATTAATTTACTGTGGATATTATTGGTCAAAAGTGGTGTTGTTTTGTTTAATAATGTGCTACAATGTGAATAATTATGGAAAACGATAAATTGGACTTTAAATATGGGGCACAAGTTGCAGTTTATTTTTTGCAGTTTTCCCGCGCTGTCAACTCCCATATTTTACCCGACGTGTTTGAGCTATGGTGCCGCGAGTAACTCCAAGAAAAGCATCAAATTCTGCAGCATCTGAAATTTGATGATGACCTCATTAACTCATGAAAAAGAAAGATATATTACGTCAGACTTGGCTGTATGGGCTAGACCCTTTGCCTTCCCTATCACCTCATACATCATCCATCGGGAGAAGAGAACCAAGAAAAAAAAAAAGTGGAAACCTTTATATTATCAATTTTAATAACGTTTTACACTGACAATTCCGTTATTTAAGTGATTCCACTATATAACGTTGGCGCTTAATTAACAGAATAGGGAACAGTAGGGACTATGTTTTCTATATGCTGTCATGATGTTATTTAGTGGTATCTAATCTCCAATCCAATATTTACAGATCAACGACTACATAGACTTTATAGGAGCAGAATATCCCGAACACGTCACTGTTATTAATTCAGGACTTAGTTATGAGGGCCGTCAAGTAAAATCTGTTCGCATATCCACCACCAACTTTGAAGACGAGAGGAAACCAGTCATCGTCATAGATGCCTCAGTCCATGCTAGAGAATGGGTAACTGCGCCTGTCGCTCTTTTCCTGATCCATCAACTAGTAGTACAAGAAGCTGATAGGAGACTTCTGGAAGAAATCGACTGGGTCATCATACCTATGGCTAACCCTGATGGATACGAATATTCTATGAACGAGGTATGTCTAACTAAACATGACTCAGAACATCAGAAATAATATAATAATAAATGCAAATATTTACACAATATATATACTTACTACCGTGGTTTGGAGCTATCTATAAAATGCGAATATACTAGTTTTTTAAAAGACGACCTAGTATTAGCTTGCCTTATGTTAGTCGGGAGATTGTTCGATAGGTTTGTTGCAGCGACTACGAAGGAACTGGAAACAAATCCAGTATGGTGTGAGGGGACAGAAAGAAGCGAGTTGTGAGAGGAGCAAAGAGATTTGTCGTGGAAGGAAGAGAGAGGAGCAGGCTCATTCAGCACAGATAATAGGAGACATAGTTATCCACTAACCCTTCTGTTATTCTAATAGGCATTTTTCAACAGGATCGTATGTGGAGAAAAACTCGTTCTAAATCCCACGAAGGTTCCGACGAATGTCCTGGAGTAGATGGAAACCGTAACTTTGATCACTACTGGGGCACCACAGCCAGTGCTGCCAACCCTTGCGCCATCACCTATGAAGGACCTACACCGTTCTCCGAGCCAGAAATTAGAATTATTCGAGATGTCGTGATGACATACTTGAAGCGTGCAGAACTATATATTTCTTTGCATAGCTTTGGAAACATGTTTCTTTACGCTTGGGGCAATAATGGTTTGTTATTATTAATTATTTTTTACCGACAGGCTTAAGTTAAGTTAAAGTGGCAATGAACTGGACACATCTGTCGCAGAACCAATAAACGATGGAGTAAACGAGAGAGTACGCGAAGACGACGATTGAGACGTATGACCTAACCGAGACTGCATCCTAAATACACTTACGTACATTTGTCATAAATTTTCAACACCACAGTTCACATGCCTCAAAGAGCATATTAAGTCGTTGGTCTCGGTTCCACTAATACCAATTTATAGATCATTAATAAATATTATATATTATCATTTATTCGAAAAAAATAATAACAACATATAAAATAAAATTAATATTAATACTAAGGATAGGGACATAAGTCCCATCCGCGTCGAATGCAATTCCCCGCTGAATTGCAATACTGATTCTCTGGGCGAAGAAAGAGCCAGCCCTCTTGTCACCGGAGGAGACGACAAGACGCAGTGTTATGTCTTTTTTGCGCTTGGACTTCATGGGCCCAGAGTTTTTACAGCAAACGGCACAAATATGTAATCTTTTAATATTCTACATACTTGCTCTTTGCGGACTCCGCATTTTCCGCCGCGGCTCCCGCTTTATGCACTGTCCCCCTGAGATGCGACGCGGCGAGGGTGTCGATGCACGTGGCGTCCCACACCAGAGCACGTCCCCGTTCCCAGGGGACCAACGTCATAACATTACATACTCTTGCCATCATCCCGGATAACTCCAACAGACTCTAGAAGAGCTGGAACCTCGATGGTGGCTAGAGTCTTTTTAATAGTATCGTTAAGGGAGCCGTGGCAGTGAACAGGAGAGCCAATGAACTCCACACAGTCGACAGTCGACCTCCTTAATAAATTGACTCCAGACCCTCGCCAAACCGTCTGGCCAGCGTGGCAAGTGTAAGCCAAATTCCAAAAAAATATTAAAGGCGCATCTCCAACAGTGGAGGTGTAGGGGCTGTGATGTGTGATGTGAAACCTAAATTGAACCTTACAAAAACTCAAAAAATAGCTTTACCAAATCGCTGTCCTGTGGCATGTTGCCCAATAATCTGGTAGCAGTTCCACTCTGAATTAAAATACTCCATTTTTGAGATGAAAAACACTGCCAGTCATTGTCACCAAAGAAGACCGAATGAGGAAATTAATAATAATAGTGCGAAGAAAGAGCCAGCCCTATTGTCACCAGAGGAGACGGCAAGATGCGGTGTTATGTATTATAAAAACTTTTTGGCGCTTGGACTTAATGGGCTCAGAATTTCTACAGCAAACGGCACAAATATGTAATCTTTTAATAAACTTACATACTTCCGCCGCTTGCCAAACTCCGCATTTTCCGCCGCGATCCCGTTTTATGCGCTGTCCCCCTGAGATGCGACACATTTCTATACACACCCACATATTATGTATCCCCATACTGTAGCCATAATACCAAGTGCGATATGTGACACCGCGCCCACTTGGTAAGCGCGTCATCCATTAAGCATAACCAGCAATACACTGCCTAATTATTGTCCCAGCTTTGATATCATGGATACATACTTGCGCCGCTTGTCGGACTCCGCATTTTCCGCCGCTAATAATAATAATAATTTTAATTGCTAACAGTATATGTTTTTAATTACAGCTTCGTTGCCTATGAATGGTCTAAACTTGCATAAGGCTGGAGTGACTATGGCTACAGCTATCGACAGGCTAGCAGTACCAGACACAGCACGTTACATAGTCGGTAATGCAGCTCATGTGTTGTACTTTACGACTGGTACATCTCGAGATTGGACCCGTAGTGTTGGAGTGCCACTAACATATACTATGGAGCTTCCGGGATACACATACCAATTTCTAGTACCACCAACATATCTCCAACAGATTGTGACTGAAACCTGGGCCGGGATTGCAGCTGGAGCGCATTTTGTTATTGATAATTCTTAAACATGGTTTGTTAATATAATTAAAAGCAATTTCTTGTTTTGTTTTATTTTGACTAGTGTTGCCCAAAGGAAGACCAAGACTGGCCAAGTTTTTGTCAAAGCAAGAAAAAATAGTTTTTTTTAGTTTCGGAGACATTTCAACACTAATTGTCACGTCTAACTAACCTCTCATCATCGTGAGACTAAGGGCCATCTGACATTTACATTTTAACAGTTTGATTAACGACCTTCTAACATGAGGTAACCAGAATAAAAACCAGTTTATTTTATTTTTAATGTAAGGGTGTATCCAAAATCTTCTTCTATGTCTATTACGTCTGTGCCGGTAATAATAATAAAAATTATCGGTGTGGGATACCAGTGGAACATCTCGGACATTAAAGGCATTCTTGTGCTAGAAGTGCCGACCGCATTTCTCATCACGCGGCTCTCAACGACATCATTCATAGGGCTCTTGTTACTGCTGGAGTACGCGCTATCCTAGATCCCTCTGGGATTGCGCGAAGCGATCGCAAGAGACCCGATGGCATGACCGTTGGGCCGTGGAAATTGGCAGGTCTCTGTTGTGGGATGCGACATGTGTAGACACATTAGCCCCATCTCACATCGTCCATCGCGTAGAGTGCGGCGGTTTCTGCTGAGAAACTCCAGCTGCGCAAATACGCCAACCTCGGTACACGTTACGGGTTTGCGCCATTTGGGGTCGAGAGTTGTCCAAACGGCTGACGCAGAAATCTGGAGACAGGAAGGCTGGCAATTATCGTCCCAATATCTTGGCCCCACTCGTAACCTGTACTGCGCAGCTTGAGGTTCTCAGCAAAAACTGCAGTACTCCCGCGTTGAACGAGGTTGCCTGGATATGAGATGGGGCTAATGTGTCTACACATGTCGCATCCCACACCAGAGACCTGCCAAGTTTCCATGGCTCAACGGTCATATCGTCGGGTCCCTTGTCATCGCTCCGCGCGATCGCATAGCAGAGGGTTCTAGGATAGCGGGTACTCCAGCAGTGACAAGAGCCCTACGGATGATGTCGTTGAGAGCCGCGTGATGAGAAATGCGGTCGGCACTTCTAGCAGAAGAACATAAAATACATAACATTATTATCAAATTGTCAACAAAGCTTAAAAAAAATAATGAACAATTTATGACGGTTTAATAGATAACGTTTTTTCAAATCCGTTTATCATTATTTTTTTAATTATCAACTTACTGGCACGAACCTAAAGCCAGGGCACATCAAAAACGTTTGTGATTTTATTCACAAGTTCGATTCCCCGCACTTACCATTGCACTACGGTCATTTTAATAGGTCGGATTTGACATATAGAGAACCTTATAAACAATCGTTGTGAATGTACTATAGGAAAAAAAATACAAAATATAAAGTAAAATTAATATTAATACTAAGGATAGGGATATAAGTCCAGTCCGCTTGGAATGGAGGCTAGAACGCTGGCTGCATTTCCCAGCTGAATTGCAATACTGATTTTTTTGGCGAAAATCCATCCCTCTTGTTCCGGAGGAGACGACAAGACGCGGTGTTATGTCTTTCAAAACCTTTATTGTATATAATATATAATATGTAATCTTTTAATATACTTACATACTTCCGCCGCTTGTCGGACTCCGCATTGTCCGCCACGGCCCCCGCTTTATGCGCTGTCCCCACAGATTCTATATCTGTGGCTGTCCCCCTGAGATGCAACACATTTCTTTACACGCCCACATATTATGCACCCCATAATACCAAGTGCTATATGTGACACCGCGCCCACTTTGTAAGCGGGTCATCTATTGACCATAACCAGCAATGCACTGACTAATAATATAGTTAAAACGTAGAATTTAATACAATTTTGCACCTACCTTTCAATATAATGCTCAAGTTGTCCCAATGGTTGGCTAGCATAGAATGTCTAGTGGCATTTGTCTTTGTGAAATAAACATACACATCTTCAGGCCAGATCCCTTACGGGGTAGGCAGAGACAATTGAGCGCCACTTGACACGATCACGACATACCTCTTTCGCTTCGTCGACGTTTATTAACATCTTCATACATGTCCTTTTGTTACGAAGGCTTTTTAATGCACCTTCAGTCAGTGTTTTATTTATTTGATCGTGATATGTGAGTCTCGGTCTGCCAGGGCCTCTTTCACCCACAACTTTCGCATTATATATCTGGTTCGTCAATCTTTCTTGTGCAATAAAGATTTAAATCAAATCAAATCATTTATTCATCCTTAAGTATAGGTACATACATATTACAATTGGTATTCAGTAGGTTGTTCGTTCAGCTATACTTTACCCTAAGGGCATACAGATATATATATTTAAATGCCAAAGTCAAAATTATTGTCATAAATGCATATAAATAAAATAAAAAGTAATTTTGGTATACAAACACAAAAGAAAAATATATAATTAGTGTCCTATTTTAAATATTATAATCTATGTCAAATGTGAGATCATCGTCAGTCAGAAAATCGTCTATTGTATAATAACATTTTTCCAGTAAAGCTTTCTTTAGTTTTGACTTAAATAATGGCAGAGGCAAGTCCTTGAAACCGCCTGGCAGAGTATTGTACAATTTAGGAGCCATACCAAAAATACTTTTACTCAAGAGAGCTGTTTTATGTTTAAAGGAGTATATTTGGTTTCGTGGACGGGGACGAAAAGATTTAATATTTTATTATTATATATATATTATTATTTTATATATATTATATATAAGCTTTGATTCTCATACTGTTTGGCTTCTTGTCCCTTCTTGTTATACCTCGTGATTTTCTATAGTCGTACTCTAGACTTATATGTTATTCTATTGATAGAAACAATCAACTTTTCCCCATACAAATTGGATATTTTAAATTTTCAAGCCAAAATTTAAAATATCCCAGATACTTCCTTAAGAAAAGTTGTTTGTTTCTATCAATAGAATAACATATTAGTCTTGAGTAAAGGCATACAAAGTCACCACGTATGTTAATGTATTTAACTGGAGGATATAGGAATGGGTGTAAACATAGGCCGGGAGAGGATTCCAGATCGTATGGTTTAGGTAATTCCGCACGAGATCACAGGTAATAAATAAACAGTACCTACTTAATTATAGAATCAATACTGATTTATTACTAACGATATAATTAATCTTCAGATAATTAGATAATTTTCTACTATCTGGTTAATTCGTCCATAGATAATTTCGTCGGTCCGAGCGAAAAAAGTCGGATCTACAAAATTACGAGTTTGCTGGGCAGGCAATTTTATTATATTATATTTTCTTAAAGAAGATTATAGGGGGTCTCGATAGTTCTTACTTAAGATTACAAAAATAGATACAACCGACGTACTGAAATATATATATAAATACTGAAATATATATGAAATAAAAAATAATAAAACTTTTGTTTTACTAAATATCTACAATATATTTATAAAAATGGTTAGATCCCTGGCATGTAGCAATGAGAAATACACGTTCCTTAAGTGCATTTGTTATAGATTTACAAGTCCCCGTGTCTCGGAGAGTACGTTAGGCCGTCGCGTCGGTCCCGGTTCCACTAATAACAACTTGTTACAAAAAATTAAATCATACCCTCGCCAACTCGTCTGGCCAGCGTGGCGAGTGTAGGCCAAATTCTCCAGATATATGTTCTGGAAGACCCGGCGCCACTAACTTGTGCAAGGCAGCGCGAAAGAAATAGGAATAGAAAGAAATAATTTATTTGTCAGTAACATGGTAGGAACAGGGATGTTTATTGTAATAATTAATTATATCACATGTTACACTATTTTTAGCATACAAGTATTTATTTAGTCACATGACTTTGTCAAGGTATTCTTTTGTCGATTAAAAAGTGTATTAACCGGCATTTGTTTGACTCTGAATTTAAACAGTTTTAGTGACAGCTCCCTTATAGTAACTGGAAGCTAATTATATATATTTTTACAGGCCTAATTCCACTTTAAATAAAGAAATAAATTGTGGAAGGACTGTCTCCATCGTTGAAAGTAATTTACATAGAAAAGTAATTTGGATTTTTTGTGATGCAAATTCATAAAAATATATTTTAATGCACTGCAAACGCCTACGCAATTATCAGATTCGACTTTTTTCATTTCGACTGTCGAATGTTCTGGTAAAAAGAAGCGAAGCGAAATTTCAGGATCAGTAAGGTTTGTGACTACGTATTGGGTCACATTCCAACATGGCGAAGTTGTTTAAATTTATATTTACCCTGACTTTAGTCACCCTAGTTTATGGCAAACACGAAAAGTATGAAGGGTAAGTTAATTTTTTTAATAAATTTATTCTATAAACGTTTATGTGTTTACATGTTTTAATAATAGAATTAAAAACTAACGGACATTGCAACATTAGGAGAATTAAAAGGCTATATGTCTAATAATGGAGGCTCGGTTGTAAGAACGCGTACCTTAAATCCTACAAAGGTTGGTTCAAACCCACCCGGCATGTACCAATGAGAAATACACTTTTCTTACGTACATTTGTCATAGAGAGCACGTTAAGCCGTCGGTCCCGGTTCCACTAATGCCAACTTGTGGAATCGTTAATAAATTGTCATGAAATATTGACATCATATCCTCGCCAAGCCGTGGCGAGTGTAGGCCAAATTCTCCAGTTCTGGAAGGCCCATCTCCAGCAGCGGAGGTCTAGGACGCTGTGTTCTAGGGGTTGTAATGAAATTTCTAATGTCATGAAACGTCAGCATTGAATTCCATCTAGCAGGCGTTAATGTCAAACAATGCAACCTACCCAAACCTACCAAAACACTCTCTAGCCTTTATGTATTGACCGCCTCCGTGGTCTAGTGGTAATAAACGTTGCCGTGAACTCGGGAGGTCGTGGGTTCGATTCCACCGGGGGCAAGTTGTACATTGTATAATTTGTCTCGGTCTGGGTGTTTATATGTATAATATGTATATATTTACAAAAAAAAAAGTATAATATGTAGTTTATCAACCGTCTAGTTTCCGTAACACAAGCCTTGTAGCTTACCATGGAAACTAGATGGCGCTGTGTGACCTGTCTGGAAATATTTATTATTTATTTATTTATCACGAAGGATATCGCTATTTTCAGACGCAGCCTTATTCACTATGCAGTATTATGATAATGATTTTTGTCTTAAAAAAAAAATACCTTTTTTATATCAAAACGAGATTCTACTAATGACACCTGCAGCCTAAAAAAATATTTGCTGTTTTGACAACGGGTTGTATCAGGCAAAGCTTTTTGTAGATGTCGCTAGCGGCAATGGTACCTTATTTTACACTCATATCGCATAATTTTTCAAATGTTTCCGTAGTTTTATATGTTATTCGTTTATAACAGAAAAATATATTTTAAATTAACGTTATTAAGATAGCGAACACCGTCTTTAAAAAAAAAAAGGTTTTATTAATAGAACGTCAATTTTGAGATCACCGTATCTTTGATTTCGCTTGGAAATCTCGATTGGTACACTTAAAAGCAGCTCACTTCGGCATAATACCCAGAAAATAATTAATTTCGTAATAAAAATACAAGTTTTCTATGCAACTGACAGTTATATTAGGTACCATCTATCATGCGCCATCTATCGTGATAAAAAGTTAGTGATACACCCCATTACACGTGGTATATACCTACTATAAATAAAAATATATCCTTTAGAATCGACTCATCAGGGATAGTCCCAACTATACGCAGTATTTAAAAAAGTAAAAGTATCATCACGATCGTTTCCCTTTCGGGGTGGTCAGAAACCACGCTTATAAATAAGCGGATTCACATTTAGCCAACATTACTATAGGCCAATCATGACAAGTGGCAAGCTCGTCGATGTCTCCAGCCTACCAAACTCGAGAAATATCCCAAATAAATTAAATATTAATTAAATGTATTTATTTACATTCATAAATATATTTTTTTGTGTCTTGACCAGGAATCGAACCCGGTACCTCCTAGTCTAAATCCACGGACTTAACCGCTAGACCACGGAGGCAGTTTATTTGAAAACGTTTTTCTTGAATGTTGTCTAGTGTATAGAAGTCTTTGGACGAAACAATTTTTTATTTTTTTTATTTTAAATTGTTATAGACATCAGCTCTACCGTATTAATGGTCCAGCAGCAGCTGTGGGCAATTTGGAAGGTTATGTGGACCTTCTAGCAGCGCATCCCCCAGAAGAGGGAGGGAATGGAGTTCTGGAAGGAATCGTCCGGCTGTCTCCAGAAGAAAGGACCCAATGGCTCGCACACTTCGACAAGGAAGGCCTAACCTATACTTTAATGGCCGATGATCTTTCTAAGTAAGTAAAAACTGAAAAAAAAAAAAACAATTACGGACATTTTATACATATGCGAGTATTTTTAAACCAGCCTATAGTCGGTCGCAATCTCAAGACAACATTCTTTCCCTCTCTCTTTCCTACACACGATAGACCCGGCAATGAATCTTCTCTCTCTCCATTAAACCGAATTCCGTTTGATTCCTTAGTATGATTCTGCGTTCTGAAAATTCTAACAGATATTTTTTTTAGAATTCTGCGTGAGCACGAGGAAGATGTTAAAAGTGCAAAAATTAAGGCAGGACGTAGTGGACGACGCATGACATGGGAGGCATACTATGACGTCGATGAGGTAATTTTCCACATTTTATTATACTACAATGCTCTCCCAGCCAGTGTGTTTCCCCACTCCTATAACCTGGAGTCCTTCAACCAAAGTGTGAACAAGCATCTTGTTAGGCCGGCATAATGGTAGAGACTGATGCCGGTCGTTAGTGACTGGCGTCAGTTGATCCTATTCTTGGACCTCGCGTACCGCTTACCTTCAGGTAGTCGCGATGTCTTATTTTATTTATTAAGAACAGTTATACAGTATAACATTAAACATAGTAGGTGAACATAAAATGTAACAATATAAGTAACTAGTGACATTGTCCACGTAGAATAATATTAACATTCGGAACGAAGTCCGATACGCGATAATAGTAACCTAAGCACGCTTAAAGGTGTTCCGAGACGCGCTTAAACTGTTTTGCCAAGCTGTATGACGTCACAAATGACATCATTTCTCGCGCTTAGACTGCTCACAATATCGAGGTAGATCGCTCTGAGCGCTGTCAGTTTTTTGTCATTATGTCGCGCGCCATTTTCAAGTTTATTAAAATTAAGTTTTCCTTTAAATTATTTAATATTGTAATTCGTTTATACTGTTTGTATATTACTTCTAAAACAAATCTATAATTAATATTTAAGTAGGAAGTGAAAAAAAAAATTGTCTGTAACACGGCAAGTTATTTTAAAAGACCAAAATAAGTTAATAATATTAAACTTTACACATATAAAGATGAATAAACCGAGAGATGTATATTTGTTAGTATTCATACTCAAAGATGTGGCATCCGCAAATTTATCTTCCATAATACATTTAAAAAAAAACTATTTTTTTTTTTTGTTTTTGGTTCCCTTCTCCCGATGGATAATGAATGAGGTGATAGGGAAGGCAAAGGGTCTAGCCCATACAGCCAAGTCTGACGTAATATATCTTTCTTTTTCATGAGTTAATGAGGTCATCATCAAATTCCAGATGCTGCAGAATTTGATGCTTTTCTTGGAGTCACTCGCGGAACCATCCACTGCTCAAACACGTCGGGTAAAATATGGAAGTTGACAGCGCGGGAAAACCGCAAAAAATAAACTGCAACTTGTGCCCCATATTTAAAGTCCAATTCATCGTTTTCCATAATTATTCACATTGTAGCACATTATTAAACAAAACAACACCACTTTTGACCAATAATATCCACAGTAAATTAATTTCCATAACAAAAACTTGCACTTGACATGTCCACGCAAAATGGCGCGAAGAACTCTAAAAAAAAAAACTAACATAAATGAAAATGTGATTTAGACCGTTCCGAATTGATATCACGCTCTGAGCATCTAAATCGCGATATTTGATTCGGAACGACGGTCAGTGTCATATTCGTTCTAAGCGCTCTGAGCGCGATTAGGAATGATGGGTAAGAGTATACCCCGTTCGTTAGTAAAAGCAATAAAGTTTAGATAAGCAAATAGAGCCAAAAATTTGATTAGTTTTAATAACTACAATCAAAATTTCTACTATTCTAATTTCAGACCACCAACGGTATCAAGTGCATTTGATTTAAATAAACCTGCTGATGATGCTGAAATGTCGTGTTCATATATAATAATAAAATGAAAAATTAACGACTTTTTACCGATCGAGTGTACGAATGCAATTCACTACACAATCGTGAGATTAGAGTGGGCCGTGATCGAACAGTTTTTATAATTTTAACGGGTCTTTACGCGATTTACCTTAGATACATATTTCTTTGAGACAAGTTGCATTGGCCGTGGTCACGGGCACAGAGTATAAGTAACTTTCATTCTAGCTTCTATATAGGAATAGTATTATAGCTAAAATTTAATTTTTGAGACCGCAACTAATTAACTGCGCCGCAAATTTAAAAATTGGGTATTTTGTTTACCGAGCCATGTACGTCCTATTATCAATTTCAGCTTGCCGCTCAGGTCTACAAGATTCTTTTCCGTCTCACCTATTCTGCGCCAGCCTAGCACCAACTTCTGGCCATGACCAATAAGGACAAGATTTAAAGTCAGCGAAACATATTGCTCAGAGTGGTCTCTCAAGCGCCATGATTCGCGCGTGATTCCGTCATAGATCTGGAGATGCCTACTATTGAGGAGTTTGTCGTCGGCCTGACAGACGTATCTTCTATCGGGTCGACAACGGACACTTCAAGTATCTCTAGAATGTCGCTCCGTCTCGCGCTCGGAGGAGAGCTAAACTAAACGAACCTGCTTATTTAACGTTCGTCTCCTCAATTATTCTTCATTTTTTAGATCAATGCATACATCGATTCCGTCGGAGCAGAATTCCCTCAATACCTCACGGTTGTCAACGCTGGCTTAAGTTACGAAGATCGCCAAATCAAAATGGCCCGCATTTCCACGACAAACTTTGAGAATCATCAAAAACCATTGGTTATAATCGATGCTACAGTCCATGCTAGGGAGTGGGTGACTGCACCTGTGGCGCTGTACATTATACACAAACTGGTAGTAGAGCAGGCTGACAGAAGACTCCTAGAAGAGATTGACTGGATTATCATCCCTATGGCAAATCCTGATGGTTACCAATACTCTATAGATGAGGTAAGAACTATAATTTAAAACATAGTAAATAATTAAGTAGAGAATCGACAATTGGTTGTAACTATTGGTTGTAGTTATGGGTCCTTTAATAGAAGCACTACCGTAATACCTATTGCTAGGTTAACTCGCAATGGAGTCAAGCGAGCTGTGAGGCCGTGGTTGGTGAGGATGACGTACAAGGCAAGCTAATTTCTTCTTACTAATCAATATACGCCACAGTAGTTATTAATTTATATTAACATACGGAGTCCAGCAAGCGGCGCAAATATGTAAGTATATTAAAAGATTACATATTTATGCCGTTTGCTGTAGAAACTCTGGGCCCATGGAGTCCAAGTGCAAAAAAGTTTTTAAAAGAAAACACCGCGTCTTGTCGTCTCCTCCGGTGACAAGAGGGCTGGCTCTTTCTTCGCCCAAAGAATCAGTATTGCAATTCAGCGGGGAAATGCAGCCAGCGTTCTTGCCACCATTCCACGCGGAGGGGACTTATATCCCTATCCTTAGTATTAATATTAATTTTATATTTTGTAAATATTCTTTTCGAAAAATATAATAAACATTTTATATTTTTTAATATACTAATTAGACCACATTATTTATTTATTTTATTCTATATAGGTACCTATAGGTATTATTTCTTATTATTTATTGATATATATATATATATATTATAGTCGACCCCAATTAAGAGCCAGCTACAACGCCACAACCCGGCCTCCGTGACACTGGCTCGCCTACAGCGGAGGTCGGGACGTCACCGTCTACAGTCTCATCATCATTTTTAAATAACACATTGTATAATGTGAAATTGTCAACCTCGGCTGCTTGTATAAACATAAAACAATGGGGGTATATTTTCTTGATACCCACAAATTCATAAAAGAGCTGGGTAAACGAATTTTCCAAGAGTGTGGCGATCCCAAATGCCATAACTCCGCCTCCGTGGTCTAGTGGTAACAAAAGTTGCCGTGAACTCGGGAGGTCGTGGGTTCGATTCCCACCGGGGGCAAGTTGTACATTGTATAATTTGTCTCGGTCTGGGTGTTTATATGTATAATATGTATATATTTACAAAAAAAAAAAAAGTATAATATGTAGTTTATCAACCATCTAGTTTCCGTAACACAAGCCTAGTAGCTTACCACTGAAACTAGATGGCGCTGTGTGAGCTGTCTGGAAATATTTATTCATTAGTTATTCATATTATTCATAACTACCTAAAACAGAATATGTCCATAATAATTCAACGAGGAAATGCGGCAAGCGTTTTAGGTACCCTCCCTGGTGGTAAGCCCTTAGTTTATTTTGTAGAATAGCTTTAATTTCATAGGTATTTTTAGTTTTAGTTTTATTTATAATTAGTTTTTTAATCAATTTTATTTTAATATTTTTGTATCCTAATACCTACTTCGAATAAATATTTTATATTGGCTAAAAAAAATAAACATAAATACATATTATTTAATATTTTTTTTCAACTGCTAACTTCTCGGGTGCAACTACTGAACTCCGCATTCGGTGCAAGTATGAATTTTACGTACCTACGGCTGTATGTAGTTTACAGATTTATACATTAATTTTATAGAAAATGGTAGCATATATAGTATTTTATATTTATTTAAAAAAATAATTACACTATGTACTTAATGCTAAGCATTCTTTAAGAGCCAAACGTCCATATTCACTGTTCGTGCCGATTAACCCTGTAGAGTGTAGCCACACGTTTCGGGATCAGGCTCGAATTGCCGTCACACCCAGTCAAGCCGACATAGTGTTAGAGACTGATGTCAGTCACGAGTGTCTGATTCCAGTTCCTAACATTCATAGACCTCGCGCCACTTACCATCAAGTGTACTTACGTTATTATTACCACACAAAAATAATAATAAAAATGTTTTATAATAGTATAATTTTGCTCCTGCCTCTCATTCATTCATTTTGTCTTAGGTAAATAATCATTAACCTATTGGTTTTCACTTATTTATTATTATTATTATTATTCTTTTACTTTTGCTCGTCACAGTTCAATTGCACTATTA
Organism: Tinea semifulvella; assembly: GCA_910589645.1. Lineage (NCBI taxonomy): Eukaryota > Metazoa > Arthropoda > Insecta > Lepidoptera > Tineidae > Tinea > Tinea semifulvella. Next base: position 6,224,905 of record OU342620.1, read on the forward strand.
ATTTATTTCTGTTTTAATTGTTTTGTCTAAATAATATAAAATCTCTTTGGCTTGTGTTCCACTATTGCTACTTTGTTTATATGTTTAATATAATAAGCTGTGAGTTAAAAAATATATATATATGCCTCATTAGCATCTGTATTCATATTTTGGACTCTAGCATCACCCTAAACCTAGGTTAAGTTTCCGAGATACATCCGTAATTAAAATTGAAAAACACATTTGTTTCAAGGATCGCATGTGGAGAAAAACCCGTTCTCGGTCACATCCAGGTTCCGAAGAATGTCCTGGAGTAGATGGAAACCGTAACTTCGATCACTACTGGGGCACCACAGCCAGTGCTGCCAACCCTTGCGCCATCACCTATGAAGGACCTACACCGTTCTCCGAGCCAGAAATTAAGATCATCCGTGACGTTTGTCTGAACAATCTTGATCGCGCACAACTGTATCTCTCTCTACACAGCTTTGGAAATCTCTTCCTTTATGCTTGGGGCAATAATGGTTAGTGTTTCATTTTATGTTATCACAGTCTGAAAAGAGCCCTCGACAACATCATGACCAGCATCACAGCCCCTAGAACACAGAGTCCTAGACCTCCACTTCGCACTGCTGTGTCTTGCCGCGCTGCAGCCGTTTTTTCCAATACTTAAGCGCAAATGTTAGATTGTCAAAATAGTGGTTGTTGTTGTTGTTTGTTCTCTTCTCCCGATGGATGATGAATGAGGTGATAGGGAAGGCAAAGGGTCTAGCCCATACAGCCAAGTCTGACGTAATATATCTTTCTTGTCTACGAGTTAATGAGGTCATCATCAAATTCCAGATGCAGAAGAATTTCATGCTTTTCTTGGAGTCACTCGCGGCACCATAGCTCAAACACGTCGGGTAAAATATGGGAGTTGAAAGCGCGGGAAAACCGCAAAAAATAAACTGCAACTTGTGCCCCATATTTAAAGTTTAATTTATCGTTTTCCATAACTATTTACACTGTAGAACATTATTAAACAAAACAACACCACTTTTGACCAACAATATTCACAGTTAATTAATTTACAAAACAAAAACTTGCAAATTGTAATAAATGATTTGACTTTGACTTCATCATGTTGCTATACGACTAACATTTAAATCATTTCTGTTTGCAGCTACATTACCTGCAAACGGATTGATGTTGCACTCGGCTGGTGTGTCCATGATTCAAGCTATCGACGAGCTATCTTTACCTGCAGCACGTCGTTACCGCGTCGGCAACGGAGCCCAACTGATGTACTTCACCACTGGCACATCCCGCGACTGGACCCGCGCTGTGGGGATTCCCCTCACGTACGTGGTGGAACTACCCGGCTACGATTATGGGTTCCTGGTACCGCCAACCTATATTAATCAGATAGTAACAGAGACCTGGGCCGGTATTGCTGCAGGAGGACATTTCTTAATTAATAATTATGTTATGTAAATAAATTATAATTGATTAAGCGTTTGTTTTATTTTAAACTAAGATTTTGTAATAGGACGCGCGCTCCTCTACTAGTAGTGGTAATAGTAACTAATGGGGTGTATCACTAACTTTTTATCACGATAGATGGCGCATGATAGACGGTACCTAATATAACTGTCAGTTGCATATAAATCTTGTATTTTTATTACGAAATTTATTATTTTCTGGAATTGTGCCGAAGTGAGCAGCTTTTAAGTGTAAAAATCGAGATTTCTAAGCGAAATCAAAGATATTTATTTAAAACTTTATTGCACTATGTACAAGGGGCGGGCTTAATGCTGCTGGACATTCTCTGACAGCCAACCTTTGGGACAATAATAAGTATAACTTAGATCGAGGAGTAGGTGCGAAGACGTATTTAAGACTGATCATTATTAAATAATAACTATATTTATTAATAATATATATACTACATACTAATAGTACTTACATACATACATATATACATAACTATACTATATACAATATCTACTTATACACGCTGTAGGGAGCTGTTTAAGTAATGTGAGTATCCCAATCTTTTGAATATTATTCTGTTGATGCTTGCCGAATATTGACCGGCAGTGTTCCAAAGATTTACTGCAACAACTGCGAAAGAGTCAGACATGAAACCAGAATGATGTGAAGGAATGGAGAGGACAGAGTTGTGTGACGAACGAAGAGACCGACCATGAAGAGAAGAGAGGTAGGTAAATTTGTCCTTGAGGTAATTCGGAGTCGCAGGCTCATTTAAAATTGAGTAGAGTAAACAAACGATTCTGAGATTTCTGCGACAACGAATTGGTAGCCACTTTAACCTAGACGGTACTCGGAGATGTGATCATATTTGCGAAGGCAAAAGATGAACCGGATACATGCGTTAAGTAACCGGTCCATCTTGTTGAGCAACACCTCCGAGAGATCAACACTACACACCTCTCTATAATCGAGGAGGGGAAGGAGAAGGCTTTGAGCAAGGGTTATTTTAGCTTTAAACGACAAAAAGTTTTTAAGTTTATTGAGAGAGTGCAAATATTTTACGACTTGTGTTAGTGACCTGGGTAGTCCAGTTCAGAGAAGAATCTAGGTGTACACCCCGATTCTTCACTTCAGTACTAAACGCAATCGTGACATTGTCAAAACAAACAGGGTCGATGTTGTTTAGGTCTACTTTACCCAACAGTCTTGAACTTCCTATTATAATCGATTGACACTTGTTCAGATTGACAACAACCTCGAAGCGTGCTGACCATGAGTTTATATTGTTATATATTTTTTTAAAGATAAAAGTCATTATCTGAAAATCAAAACACTACTTTATGGCGAATAAGGCCGCGTCTGAAAATCACTATATGCATAGTCATAAATATTTATTTTTGTTTTTTGTTAAATTGTATTTCTGTATCTTTTGGTTGTATTTCGTCTGTTTTTTCTACTTTTATTTGACATCTAAGTATCAGTAATAAAGTATGTTTTCTAATTTGGCCAATGTATAAACTCAATTATATACTTACCTTTATGTTCTGTAATGTGCTGTGGAAATGAATTAATAAATAAAAAATACGTGTGGCACTCGGGGATTGCCGCGGCAAAGCTATTGCATAGCATTTTTTATCGACTTATGCAATTATATTAATTTATTTATTTTATTTATGCAGTATTTTTTTTTCTTTGATATTAATTCAAGTTTTTTATATTACTCGTGGACGCGGCCAAAAGGCACGCTGTCATGAGCAGTTAGCAGCTAGTCTAGTCGCACGTACATAAACACCGTGCCGAAGTCTGCCGAACTGAAATGACGACGTTAGACGATGCTTTCAACGCCGCACCGCTGTGCCGTTCGGAGTGGGGGGTGTTAGGTTTATTTTCGTTACGGAATTTCTTGATTCAGTCGCCGCGCTCAAAGCCCGCGATGAAATCTATGCAATAGCCTAATAAATAAATAAATTACATACAGTATAGGAATAGTATTATATTCGAAATTCGATGTTTAAACCTGCAACCAATGCTACGCAAGGAAATTTAAAATTTAAGTATTTTCTTACTCTTATACCAAACGATACTGGCGAGTACTAAGAACTTACTCATTTTTTTTATTTTTTTTATTACAGTTGTATATATGATGCACTGTGCAGATGACGTACTCATTTGAGGAGTCGATAAAATTAATAGGAATTAATTTATCAGATCTGTAACATCGAATCTTAATAAATTAATCTTAATGAATTACCTATATCTATGGCATCATGATTATCAATTAGATACTTATTATCTGGCGCGCTATTAAAAATGCAGTAAGTTCTATTTTTTTTCAAAAAAAAATTAATCAATGTTCTTCAAAGTTATTAATTTTCTTTAGAAAGAAAATAAATTTGCGTCGTATAAACGTGTTGGAAGAAGTTTTCAAAATGCTGGACTGGAGAAACTGCAGCATAAATGTAGCATACCTACATCTCACATCTTCAGTTCGCGGATGACATAGTCATAATGGGCTTGCTGGAGGATCTTAGCGGAAGGAATGAAAGATAAAAGTCATGTTTATCAATCATGTCATAACGAGACCAATCTGCGTGGGCCACGTCTACCTTGAACAGTCTATACAATTAGGCGTAGCCAACTTCAGGACAGAAGTACGGGCAGTTGCGCCACAACTTCTTTTCGGACATCCAGTTTAAAGACGAAAGTTGTCAACCAATGCGTTCTTCCAGTATTGTCGTACGGAGCAGTACAACATGGATAAAGTCCGAAACGTGGACATCCGTCAGAGACCAAAGTTTCCGACATAGCCTTTAAAATTAGTAAGCTGAAGTGGCTATGAGCAGGACACGTCTACCGCAGAACCGATGTTCTTTGGAGTAGCCGGGTTCTGGAGTGGAGACCACACATGGGAAGACGCAGAGTGAGACGACCTGCCGCCAGATGGACGGATGACCTGAAAAAGGACGCTGGTGGCTGAATGAGGTTGGCGGAAGATCTTACTTACTGCATTTTTTAATAGAGCGGCAGTTATGCTGTATATCAACTGAACAATGGTACATTCAGGCATCAATTTTCACTTAAGGGGACCACCTAATGTAATATTATGTTGATTTTCATTTTAGATAATTATATATTTAGGACATTTATGACGACATTAAAGACCGCCATTAGTCTCTACCTCTATGCCGGCCTAAATATTTGTGCCGACACTAAAGACCGACATTAGTGTCTACCTCTATGCCGGCCTAAATATTTATGACGACACTAAAGACCGACATTAGTGTCTACCCGTATGCCGGCCTAAATATTTGTGCCGACACTAAAGACCGACATTAGTCTCTACCTCTATGTCAGCCAAAATATTTATGACGACACTAAAGACCGACATTAGTCTCTACCTCTATGCCGGCCTAAATATTCATGACAACACTAAAGACCGACATTAGTCTCTACCTTTATGCCGGGCTAAATATTTATGACGACACTAAAGACCGACATTAGTCTCTACCTCTATGCCGGCCTAAATATTTGTGCCGACACTAAAGACCGACTTTAGTGTCTACCTCTATGCCGGCCTAAATATTTATGACGACACTAAAGACCGACATTAGTGTCTACCCGTATGCCGGCCTAAATATTTGTGCCGACACTAAAGACCGACATTAGTCTCTACCTCTATGCCAGCCAAAATATTTATGACGACACTTAAGACCGACATTAGTCTCTACCTCTATGCCGGCCTAAATATTCATGACAACACTAAATACCGACATTAGTCTCTACCTTTATGCCGGCCTAAATATTTGTGCCGACACTAAAGACCGACATTAGTCTCTACCTCTATGCCAGCCAAAATATTTATGACGACACTTAAGACCGACATTAGTCTCTACCTCTATGCCGGCCTAAATATTCATGACAACACTAAAGACCGACATTAGTCTCTACCTTTATGCCGGCCTAAATATTTGTGCCGACACTAAAGACCGACATTAGTCTCTACCTCTATGCCGGATTAACAAGATGCTTTTTCACACTTCGCTTAAACGACTCCAGGATATAGAAGTCGGTAAACACACTTGGCTGGGAAAGCATTCCACAACATTAACGTGCGACAGATGTAAGTCTCCAAATTTATATGCATGGGTAGGAATAGTGGCTATATTACGTGGACGCTTATTTTGGCCTGTGTATACCGTGGTATAGCTTGTAGAACACTTGGGAAGAACGGAGGCCTTAACAACCGTTTACTAAAAAAACATCTAGGTACTTCATTTCATAGTTTTAGTCTAACAACTAACTCCAAAGGTTCGCTATTACAAAATGCTTAGTGCAGTAAAGAATTTATAAATACATAAAGAAAATAAACCGTTGTGATACCTACTAGAATAATGTTAATAATTTACCTAACTTTAGTATTTTTTTTAATTTTATATACTCAAGCGTATTATAAATTCAATAGATCCATATTGGCTTATGATAATACGTATTATAAGATTTTATTTCTCTTAGGTAACTGCAGTGGTAAGTTTTAATAATTCTTAATAGACGGTAAATGAGATTATCATCACAGTCCATAGAAACTGGGTTAAAGACCTGCTGCGTGATCCACTGCTGGATATGGGCCTTCCAGTATTTTAGCCTCCTCTGCTCCACACGGATAGTGGACGACAACTCTCGAATCACTAAAAGCTAAAAGCTTCTCTACATGTGTTCTACAATTTATACTACGTTGAGTGTTCTGTAAAGATAGAATTCACGCAGTAACTTAACCTAACTTAACTTAAATCCCGGATTATATAAGTACTTATTTGTATTCGTTAAATAATATTTACAAAATATAAAATTACAAACTATTAAAAATAAATTAAATAACTAAAAACTAAACCTAAAAATGTCTTCTCATCAGAGATATTCTCAAGAAGACTGGCAACATTTCAACAACGACCTGAGCATTGATGTTGATATGTTTAATGACAGTACCATATCTATTAGACGCGCAATAACAAATGAGCACTTCAGGTAGGGAAGACGTGTGTTCAGCTTATCCGTATAGCGTAATATTGGTTTATTTAGCATTGTAAGTTTGATTTTTTGTTGTCTACATTTTTCAATTTCTTTTAGTTTTTATTTTTATGTAATTGTGTCTACCTATATGTGAAAACTTGTTATTAGCTTAATTGTGTTTAATCTTTAATTTTATATATGTATAGTAGCTGTAAGTTTTCCTAACATAAATAAATAAATAAATTTCCCCCCCAATATCTCGCTAATACATATTTAATAGTTTACATATTTGATAGTTTATAGTAGAAATAATTGCCAGCCTTCCTATCTCCAGATTTATATTAATAAAACTACTACTTAACTTAAATTTTACAACAGACAAATGTGGATGATTATCGCAATATTGTGTTGTCATTAGGCGCACGCTTGGAGGAGTGCAAAATAGATCTAATTCTTGTTTGGAGCAAGATATGAGCTCGTTTAGTCCGTTGCATGGTCTGCTAATATACGTCTTATGTCTGTAGTTTGAAGTGAAAAAGCATCTTGTTAGGCCAAAGACTTCTATGTACTACGTACTGTTAGGCCGACAGTTGATTATTAGGCCGGCATACCTAGTGGTAGATGTCGGTCGTTAGTGGCTATCGTCAGGTGATCCATATTACTCGTATATATAGATAGCTAATAGCTATAAGCTCTTAAAATATATAGGTAGTATAGTAATATATCTATACATAACACGTCGTATCGTCTCCTCTGGTGATAAGAGGGCTGGCTTTATTTCGCCCAAAGAATTTGGAAGAATTTGACTTCTAAATATTTCTCGAATTATTGATATATACCGCGTGTTTGACTTGTCGCTTGAAGCGCTTTGAAATTCGTTTGACTTGGTGTTGCTTTATGGTATTCATACACATAGCTGGGCATTAACTCGTTAATCCGTTAATCGTTAATTAACGAAGTTAACATTTTGATTAACGGGTTAACTTTTTAAAATGTTAACGGACACGTTAACTTCTGTTAATATGCAGAAGTTCGTTAATCGTTAATCCAATGCCACTATTTACGGCACGGCACCGCGGTATGGCGCGAAAAACAGGTTCAGACAAGTATGAAACGACAAGTGCCGGGCGCGGCGGCGCGTGAGACAAAAACAAAACAATATATATTTTGCCGGCGCGTGCGAGTAAGAAAACTGCGAAGTACTAGCGCCAGTGCTTAGAGTGACGAGTGTTGTGTTTGTTGTTATTTTAAATTACTGTCAGTGATAATTTGCGTGTTAATAAAGAAGAGTGCAGTGTAATTAGTTAGATAGAAAAGTGTACTGTGCAGTGTAGTAATTAAAACTATATAATGGAAGACATGGAATCGGATTTCAGCGGTCCTGATGAGAATCCTTGGCCACATTTGACTGAGTATGTGGAATTTGTATCCAGATCGGGCCAGCAAATACTTTTTGCTTGTAAGCGTTGCTTGCCGAAAGCCACCAAAATAAAAGTTCATGTATCAAGCCTGAATAATTTGAAACAACATGTAAGAAGGGCACATGAGTCACAATACGTACAGTTTGAAGAGATTGTTAAGGCGGGCTCTAACCGAGGCAAGACAAAAAAGAGAACTCATTCTGACAATATTATATATTAACCTGTTAATTTCCAGACCCTAAACCAACAGGTTTTATAAGTTCATTAACGCAACGATATAAAAATGCAATTTTACACAAATTAACTGATTAACGATTAACATTAACTTCCGTTAATTCTTGCGAAATGTAACGCTTTAACGTTTAACGAAGCTAACTTTTTTTGTAGCGGATTAACGATTAACGAAGTTAACTATTTGATTAACGGTGCCCAGCTATGTTCATACACTTTAAAAGCGAGCTTACCTATACTGGGAGTATTGAGACGCTTTCAGAATAACATTAAAACTGTAAATAGTTTAAAATACATTTTCTTCTTCTTTATTTCTTAATTAGATAACTAACTAATTCCTGTTACTACTAGCTGATTATTCTGTTACTTAGTCGCAAACATTATATAATGAAATCGGTTAACTATATATTGAACGGTCGCTGTCAAGGTCGAGCTGAGAATTGAATTTGCTTATAGAGTTGAGAATTGAGGTCTTTCGCGCCATTTTGCGCGGAGATGTCAAGTGCAAGTTATTGTTTTGAAAATTAATTTACTGTAGATATTATTGGTCATAAGTGGTGTTGTTTTGTTTAATAATGTGCTACAATGTGAATAATTATGGAAAACGATAAATTGGACTTTAAATATGGGGCAAAAGTTGCAGTTTATTTTTTGCGGTTTTCCCGCGCTGTCAACTCCCATATTTTACCCGACGTGTTTGGGGCTATAATGCCGCGAGTGACTCCAAAAAAGCATCAAATTCTGCAGCATCTAGAATTTGATGATCCCCAACTCGGTTATGAACATATATTATGCAAATAAATTACGTGTTTAGGACTGATGTATTCTGTACAATGTCCTTTAAAGACAATTAAAAAAAAAAAAAGTTGAGAATTGAATAATATATTTTTATTATGACGCAATATCGGACGTAAATAACGAAATCTGTGCCGGATCGCGAGGTAGAGTAGTGGACTGTATATTGGCTTCCCTCGATGTTAGTAGGTGACGTATCCTCACGACCGGTGTAACGACATCATGCGGGGTAGACAGGGGGGTTCGTTGTTAAGATCCCGGACGGCTTCAGGCGGAATAAAACTCCATGCTTCAGGAAGGTCTTCTCAGGTGTCCTCGGGCTTGCAGTTCTTCTTGTTGGCTCGGCGAAATCGGAATGTCGGAACCGCAAGCCCGTCTGTCTTTTATAATACTCACTTGACCTCGATTTTGAGCTTACACGTGTTTGTCGGCTTCCTTTGCCAACACGGTAAGCCCCGCCCCCTATTGGAATAGTCCTATTAGAATGTTTACATTATAACCAATAGGGGACAGAATGCCCGCTCCGACCGAGATGTAAAGTCGATGGAGCGAGCACCAAAATTTCCCGCTGAGATCAAGTGAGCAATAAGACAACCCTCGAAATACTTTATTTAACATAAAAGTCCCTAACACAATGTCTGCATCTGAGCAGGGGGACTTACACAATCATTTTAAGCTGGGCTGACCTGGAATACGTCCTAGACCCTCTCCAGATCAGCCCAGGTACACACTGAGGCACCTGGACGGCTTCCAGGCTACCTAGGTCCTCACTAGGATACCTAGGCAGCAGCCGCGATCGACTTTCCTAGACTGGCCACAACAAGTCCGAGATCCTCTCGGGACCAGTCCAGGTTCCATCCAGGATACCAATACCCATTCTAGGCAGCCTAGGTACTCGCAGAGCTACCTAGCGACCTGAATTTACAATATTCCAGGCTGGCCAAGAATACACTCGAGACTCTCTCGTGGCCAACCTGGATACCCTACAATAAAACATCTCGTTTTATTATCACAAATAAGATTAATATTGTTATCGCGAACAAAGCGTACCTTCCAGGTACGGCGACATAGACCAAACGTTATCGCGAACAAAACGCATCCCTTGGGTGCGGCGGTAAAGACCAAACATATTACCGCGAACAAAGCGCTTCCCTTGGGTACGGCGATAAGGACTACAACACATTGTCGCAAACATAGCGCACCCTTTAGGTACGGCGATAATAAGCTAGGCTTGACCGAGATGACGTCATCACACCGTCTCTCGGCCAGGCTAGGGTCAAAAGGTTATTCTTTATTATCACACACAAATAAAAAACACACAGTAGTCATCAAATAAACACAAGTAAAAATACACAGTAATCGTCAAATAAACACACGTAAAAATACACTAGGAAAATACACGATTAATACACAATTATTATTATTTCCTGGTTACGACCAACGCAAATTCCTAAGCTATCACATAGCTATGTCCGGGCTACGACCACCTCTTTTGTTATTGTCTTATCTTTATCACTAGTAACTTTTATCACTAATTGTTCGTGATTGATAGGCGGCCGTCCCGTACATCCTCCCGCCGCACATCGCCGTCCGTCCTGGAGGGCCGATGTGTTAACTGCTGGAAGGGTCGGCCGGCTCCGCGCTTGCAATGATGACGAGTTTCTTCGTCGGTCGCCGCAGGAGTCCTCCCGCCGTCTTCACGTCGACGGCTCGCACGATGCCGTCAGCTCCCGGGAAACACCTCTCCACGATCCCACGTGGCCACGAGTTGCGGGGAAGGTTGCCGTCCGCTATCAGGACGACGTCTCGCAGCTGGATTGGAACCCCTTTTCCGTGGGGCTCCCGCCGGTGTTGCAGCTCGGGCAGGTACTCCCGGACCCATCTCTTCCAGAAGTGGTCGGCAAGTCGCTGGGCGGTGCGCCAGCTGGCACGGCCGATGATCTCGCCGTCGTCAAACCTCCCTGGCAGAGGTACGCGGGCCGGTCCACTCAGTAGGAAGTGGTTCGGAGTCAGCGACTCCTCGTCTTCTGAGTTCACAGATACGTGCGTGAGGGGGCGGCTGTTAACGGTGTACTCCGCCTCGGCCAGCAGAGTAGTCAGCACCTCCTCCGATGGATGCCGCTCGTGTAGTGTAGTGGCAAGGGCCGTCTTCACCGACCTCACCAAACGTTCCCAGGCGCCGCCCATGAATGGGGCACCTGGGGGGATGAAGCGCCATCTTATGGCGCGGAAACTCGCCTCTCGCTGTGTGGCCTTCTCCGCAGCGTCCCTCAGCTCCTTCTCGGCGCCCCGGAGATTTGTCCCGTTGTCCGACCACATCTCGGTCGGGCAGCCTCGGCGCGCAACCATGCGCCGCAAGGCCATCACGGCGGAGTCCGTGCTCAGCGAACCCGCGAGCTCCAGATGGACCGCCCTAGTGGTAAGGCAGGTAAAGAGGGCGACGTACTTCTTCTGGGTCCCTCTCCCAAAAGTCACGCTGATTGGACCAAAGTAGTCCACTCCGCAGAAGGTGAAGGGTCGACGGTGGTGGCCCAGGCGACATTCGGGATGATCTCCCGTGGGCGGCGTCGGCGGCTTCGTCCTCCTGATCCTGCAGAGTAGACACCTGCTAATGATAGACCGAGCAGTCGGCCGGAGATGCAGAATCCAGTAGCGTTGTCTGCACTCATTGATGACCGCTTCGGTGCTGGCGTGGTGTAGATCCCGATGGACGCGCTCGATGATGAGACGAGCGACGTGATCCCGACCGTCGAGAACTGGTGGACTCTTCATTTCGGGGGGCACCTCGGTTACAGCCCCTATCCTCGGCCGAAGTCTGATGAGCCCGTCGACGATCACCACCGCCAGTGGATGCAGCCTGCTGGTCTTCATAATGTCCCGTCCTGCTGCCAAGTCCTTCAGCTCCATGGTGAAGGTCTTCTCCTGGCTATCCCTCAGCAGCAGGAACTCAGCTCTCTCTAAGTATTCAACGTCAATTAATTTATACTTATCTTGCGGAGTTTCTTTTTTCACTATACGCGCAGAGTTATTCGTTTTAGACGGCCAATTTTTATCCGTATCATTACGGCGGTTTCGCTTATAGTGTGTTATCACTTTTTGGCGTCTACACAGTCCGACGAATTGTAACACTCTCGCGGTGGCTCGGAGAAGTCGCAACCAACTGGAAAATCGCGCACTATCCGGTAGGCATGTCGACGTTTCTTTTTTCGATACGGTGTTCACTCTTTCCTCACCGGTGTCAACGATTTCCATTATGTTCTCCGAAGGCCACGTCGATCTCTCTTGTTTGAGAAACTCCGGTCCATGACTCAGTCTGTGGTGTCCGTCTTCTCTGCGGATGGCACCTTCCTCAAGGGTCTTCATGGCCCTCTCTTCGTGCATCTCACCATCAGCTCTCGCGTGGTGGTTATAGTGGACCCTTTGTCCCAGAGTGCGCGTGTGGGCGCCGTGCAGCACCCAACCCAACTCGGTGAGAGAAGCGACCGGTTGGGAACGCTTCCCACGACGTACCTGTGACGCTAGGAGAAGTTGCCAATTATCTTGGCCGATCAGCAGTCTCGGCTTGGTCTTCTCGTACACTAGTTGATCCCTGATGTCACTAAGGTGTCCGCACTCTTCGATGTCCCTGCCCGCTACCACCTGCGGGGACAGGTCCAGGTTGCTCATTGTCCTCGCTGTAGCCGTGGTCGACCCCGTCCTTCCATCGAGTCGCACTCTAACTCGCCGGGATGTACTGGATAGCCTGTTCCGCGTGGCTATGCCCTCAATGGCTAGGGGCTCCTCGGGCCCACTAGCTCCAATCTCCCGGGCGAGCTCTTCATCGATGAGTGTCACAGTAGAGCCATCGTCCAACAATGCTGCAGTCCGCACCTCTCCCGCCGGTCCCGAGACAGTGAGTGGCACTATCTTCAAAAATACCTGGGATCGGCATAGGCTCCAGACTGAGGCCACCGTGTCTGTTCTCGGGGCGGCCTCTTCTCGGTGTAGCAGCTTATGATGACTCTCGCGGCAGTCGTTGATTCCGCACGACTGCCGTTCACATCGATGGTATCGATGGTAGGGGTTGAGGCAGCGAAAACATACCCGTTTCGCTGTTGCCGTAGCCCACCGCTCCTCAGTCCCCATTTTCCTGAACTGTTGGCACGACGCCAGCTCGTGCCTCTGTCTGCACAGGCAGCAGTTCCTCTTCTTTGGGGGCGGTGTAGCATCCTGCGGCTCCTCCACTATCGCGACCGCGGTGTTCGCTCTTTGAGCCCTCTTGAGCGAAGGTTTCTGAAATCTCTTCTCTTCGTGTCTTGCATCGACTCTTCTATTGTTGGGCCAGCCAATATTCTTACCTCCCATTTGTAGACCTACGAGCGCCTCATCGATGGGCATCGTCTCGGCGTATACTGCGGCTTCTCGCTTCATAAATGCTGCAACCAGGCTCACATTCTCGGGAGCTCTGGAGATCAGGTAGAACTGTGTCCATCGGTGAAACTGCGTTGTGGATAGTTTCGAAAGTACCTGATCTGTCAGCCTCGGGTGGTGTAGGTACCTTAAGCATTTGAGCGCCGTCGCCGCCGCGATGATGTTGTTGAGGCGGCTTGAAAACTGGACGATGTCCCGCGGTTTGTCAGAGATGTTCGGGAGGTCGAGTAGCTTCATCTCGTACACACGGCCGACTAACTTCGGTCGGGCAAAGCTGGTCTCGAGTCCCTCGATGATCTTGTCCGCTGAGCAGTTGGAGTACAGGAGCGCTTCTGAGTCTTCCCGTGCTCGTCCTGTGAGGCTGCTTCTAAGCCGTGACACGTTCTCCATGTTCGAGAAGTATGGTGCGGTGTCCCGGTATGATGTCACGAACACCATCCATTCCAGAGGGTTGCCGCTGAACTGCGGGAGTTCTGGAATCCTGGAGAACGGCATCTGGTGCCATGGCCGCTGCCTACCTTGCTCAAATTGCCCCTTCCGCTCCGGCTGGTTGTCTTCTGGGAGCCATTGGATGGCCTGGGAACCCTGCTGTCCGAAGGAGACCCTTCCCTGGGGAGGGGCCGTCGGCAGAGTTCGGTTGCATTGCTCACCTGGGAATGCGCTGGAATACCTCTCCAGATGAGGGCCCCTCTCCAGGGACGTGGAAGCTTCTCCTGGCTGAGAAGCGATGCGGTGCTCCCTGGGCGCCGCGCTGGAAAACCTCTCCAGATGAGGGTCCCTCTCCAGGGACGTGGAAGCTTCTCCTGGCTGAGAAGCGATGCGATGCTCCCTGGGCATCGCGCTGGAAAACCTCTCCAGATGAGGGTCCCTCTCCAAGGACGTGGAGGCTTCTCCTGGCTGAGAAGCGATGCGGTGCTCCCTGGGCACCGCGCTGGAAAACCTCTCCAGATGAGGGCCCCTCTCCAGGGGCGTGGAGGCTTCTCCTGGCTGAGAAGCGATGCGATGCTCCCTGGGCATCGCGCTGGAAAACCTCTCCAGATGAGGGCCCCTCTCCAGGGACGTGGCGGCTCTCGGTCCAGGAGCAGGGCCCGCTTCGGCGTTCCGCGCGGAGCGGGCAGGACAGAGACCGACGGACTCGTGGATCGGCAGTGGCTCCTCGGGATGTGGCTGCGTGGTCCTCGCTGAATGCTGTAGACTCCGGTCTACCCATTCTTCCACGTTCACAGATGTCTCGTCGCTGGAGCTTCCGCTGTCGATCCTCCTACGTTGTTTGCTTAAGAAATCTTCGAGTTCCGCTTCTTTCTTCATTATCTGAAGTTCTCTTCTTAATTTGGCTTCCCGGTCTTGGGCGCGCGTAGTCTTCACAGACACGACGGAGGCGCGCGAAGACGCGCGGGAAGCTCGCTTTGAAGGGACCCCCACGATGGTCCCCATGGTCGACGTCCTCAGCGTACCCGATATAGACGCCTCGGTCGACTCATGGGACCAGGCGGGGTCCGTCACTCGGGATTCACCCGATGTCGATGGCGTTGATTCCGATGTCCGGGGCCCGGATCCGAAGGCAGCCTCCGCAGTTGACTGGGCGGAGGGTTCTTCGGCCGGCACTGTCTTCCCCGTGAGCGACCGCGTAACTGGCATCCTCTTCCTGGTCTTCTATCTTCCTTCCTGAAGATGGAGTGTTCCGACGATTCCCCTGAAGCCGTCCTCTAGTCTTGATCCGGTTCCGAAGGTCCAAACGATGTACCGGATCCGGCTCCGAAGGACCAAACGATGTGCCGGATCGCGAGGTAGAGTAGTGGACTGTATATTGGCTTCCCTCGATGTTAGTAGGTGACGTATCCTCACGACCGGTGTAACGACATCATGCGGGGTAGACAGGGGGGTTCGTTGTTAAGATCCCGGACGGCTTCAGGCGGAATAAAACTCCATGCTTCAGGAAGGTCTTCTCAGGTGTCCTCGGGCTTGCAGTTCTTCTTGTTGGCTCGGCGAAATCGGAATGTCGGAACCGCAAGCCCGTCTGTCTTTTATAATACTCACTTGACCTCGATTTTGAGCTTACACGTGTTTGTCGGCTTCCTTTGCCAACACGGTAAGCCCCGCCCCCTATTGGAATAGTCCTATTAGAATGTTTACATTATAACCAATAGGGGACAGAATGCCCGCTCCGACCGAGATGTAAAGTCGATGGAGCGAGCACCAAAATTTCCCGCTGAGATCAAGTGAGCAATAAGACAACCCTCGAAATACTTTATTTAACATAAAAGTCCCTAACACAATGTCTGCATCTGAGCAGGGGGACTTACACAATCATTTTAAGCTGGGCTGACCTGGAATACGTCCTAGACCCTCTCCAGATCAGCCCAGGTACACACTGAGGCACCTGGACGGCTTCCAGGCTACCTAGGTCCTCACTAGGATACCTAGGCAGCAGCCGCGATCGACTTTCCTAGACTGGCCACAACAAGTCCGAGATCCTCTCGGGACCAGTCCAGGTTCCATCCAGGATACCAATACCCATTCTAGGCAGCCTAGGTACTCGCAGAGCTACCTAGCGACCTGAATTTACAATATTCCAGGCTGGCCAAGAATACACTCGAGACTCTCTCGTGGCCAACCTGGATACCCTACAATAAAACATCTCGTTTTATTATCACAAATAAGATTAATATTGTTATCGCGAACAAAGCGTACCTTCCAGGTACGGCGACATAGACCAAACGTTATCGCGAACAAAACGCATCCCTTGGGTGCGGCGGTAAAGACCAAACATATTACCGCGAACAAAGCGCTTCCCTTGGGTACGGCGATAAGGACTACAACACATTGTCGCAAACATAGCGCACCCTTTAGGTACGGCGATAATAAGCTAGGCTTGACCGAGATGACGTCATCACACCGTCTCTCGGCCAGGCTAGGGTCAAAAGGTTATTCTTTATTATCACACACAAATAAAAAACACACAGTAGTCATCAAATAAACACAAGTAAAAATACACAGTAATCGTCAAATAAACACACGTAAAAATACACTAGGAAAATACACGATTAATACACAATTATTATTATTTCCTGGTTACGACCAACGCAAATTCCTAAGCTATCACATAGCTATGTCCGGGCTACGACCACCTCTTTTGTTATTGTCTTATCTTTATCACTAGTAACTTTTATCACTAATTGTTCGTGATTGATAGGCGGCCGTCCCGTACAAAATCTACTAATAACGATTGCGACTAAGTAACAGAATATTATTATGACCCCTATATTGTTGTCACTTTTAATAAGCACTAGCTATTTGACCCGACATTGCCCGTGTAATTTGGCGATAATCTTTAAAGTGCAATCTCTTTTCAGAATCATTAATTTATAATGAACAAAAGATATGGAACGATCAATTCTATGCCAGAGTCATGGATGTGCATTATAATAGCTCAGAATATGGTAGGTTTAATACCAGTTTAGTTTTTATTATTTGTGTTTATACTACAATAAGGCAATGGTGCGTAATTTCAGTCCGGAAAAAAGCCACCGGATGTCATTTTTTTTTTTTTTTTCCAGACAAGTCACACAGCGCCATCTAATTTCCGAGGTAAGCTACGAGGCTTGTGTTACGGAAACTAGATGGTTGATAAACTACATATTATACTTTTTTTTCTAAATATATACATATTATACATATAAACACCCGGTGGGAATCGAGCCCACGACCTCCCGAGTTCACGGCAACGTTTGTTACCACGGAGGCGGTCGATTTATTTATCTAGAACTAGCTGTTTTAACCATCAAGGCTTGTTTTAAGCAGTGTTATTTTTATATAAATATCACCATGGCAATACAATATTAATTCTCCTTAAAAGTAAAAATTGGCATTTGACATCATTGCAAATGGCATATACTTTCAACGAGAACAACAAATAGGTGGTAGGCGGACTGATGGTGGTAATTTTCCCAGTTTACCGGGGCGGGGAAGAATCCGCCGTTTGTGCCAAACAACACAGTAAAGTATATCCACATGTTTCGGAATCAGTGTGCTTAGTGTAAAATGCAAGTTTCGGAAAACGTAACTGCTGTAGTTACGTTTTTTTATTTCACATTGCGTGTTATTGCAAGTTTGGCTATAATAACAGGCAATGAACATCGAAAATTCAGTAAAAAAAACTCTACTACTATAGTTGCGTTTACGAAACTTCACTGTCACACTAGGCATACAGGCTCGAATTACCGTCATGCATGGTGTTAGGGACTGATGTCAGTCGTGATTGTCTGATTCCAGTTGCTAACACTAATGGACCTCGCGCGACACTCACCATCAGGTGGGCGCAAGGTTACATGTCGTGATAGTATAATAAATAAAAAAACTGGGCTTTGCAATTACGGCTTTATAATTATTGTCAATTTATTGAAGTATTAAAATGGATATAGTATGTTATCCTTAAGAGATAGACATATGCCATCGGGGTCTTTTCTGTAGACCTATATAAGATACACAATTCTACCATACATTATTTTGTTATATATAAGGGTTTAGGCCGCTTTTCGATAAAACCTCCCTGACGGACGGCTTTTTTTTTCCGACTCCTTTTTTTTTTTTTTTTTTTTTTTTTAATACGGTGCTGACATGTGACACCGCGCCCACCTGATGGTAAGCGGTACGCGAGGTCCAAGAATGGGAGCAACTGACGCCAGCCTCAGACGACCGACATCAGTCCCTACCACTATGCCGGCCTATAAAGATGCTTTTTCACACTTCGTTTGAAGGACTCCAGGTTATAGGAGTGCATTCCACATCTTCAGCGTGCGACAGATGTAAGAGTCTCCAAATTTATATGTACGCGTAGGGATAGTGGCTACGGTATGTGGATGCATATTTTGGCCTGTGCGAGTGGTTCGGTTGCGGGATAGAGAAGAAGGGATAAGGTTGTGGAGCTCTTCAGAACATTCACCGTAGTATAGCTTGTAGAACACGCTCAGGGAGGCCACATCTCGGCGAAGCTGCAGCGATTCGAGAGTTTTAGACACGGTAGTATCGTCCACTATTCGAATAGCCCGCCTCTGTAGGACATTGAGAGCATCTGTAAGGTACTTAGCGGAACCATCCCAGAGGTGAGAACAGTATTCCACGCATGACCTTATTTGCGCTTTATAAAGCATAAACCGGATTGAGGGCGCTCGAACAAACTTCGTTAATGTATACAAAAAAATATCAAATTATATACTAAAACATTCATGATAGATCTCTTCGTTCGTCACACAATTCTGTTCTATCTATCCCTTCTCATCACTCTAGCTTTCAGTCTAACTCATTCGCAGTAGTGGCCGCAAATCTCTGGAACAGTTTACCTGTTGAAATTCGCCAAGCACCCAGCAAACCGCTGTTTAAAAAGCTGGCTTACTTTCATTACCTAAAGAGCTCCTCACAACGTATATAAGTATGTATTGTATGTAGTATATAGTAGCCAATATAGTGTGTAGTATATGTATTATTGTGTATATATTTGTATGTATGTGTATTTATTTTAATATCTAGTGTATGTAAGATTAAATGAATTTATTTGGCAACGTTTCTTACAATCGTTTGCACCTAGCCTCATGACTGTAATGTTCTGTATTGTCCCAAAGGTTGGCTGCTAGAGAATGCCTAGCGGCATTAAGCCCGCCCTTTGTACATAGTGCAATAAAGTTTTTAATAAATAAATAAAATCCGTGAAGTAGTTTTTGAGTTTATCGCGAACAGACAGACAGACATGGCGGAGGAACTTGTTTTATAATATGTAGAGATGAAAAAAAATGTTTTTTTTTTTTTTTTAAATGTAAGTAGATTTATAATAACAATGTTTTATTTTTAGATTTAACAGTTTCGTCAGTGAAGATAATTTTGGTGATCAACGACACCAACTGCTGGGTGCGGTCTATCAACGGAGTCGGAAACAGCGATTTCAACGCCACAATATTTCTTCCAAGTAGAACTGGAAAAATATATTATTCCCTTGAAGTCTACACATGCGACGAAGAAAAGGACGATTTTGACAAAGATCCTAGTTATATACCTTTTATAAAAACTTAAATATAAATATATATCGAAGAAAGTAAGGTACAATGATTAAAAAAAAACTAACATTTTAAAACATAAATTACCATTAATAAAAATAAACATTTTAAAAACTAAAATAAAGAAAAAACAAAATAAAATTATTATAAATAAAAAATATGCTCCAAATCACTGCCAATGGGCAAAGTACCATAGATACTGGCAGCATTGCCACGTTGAATGGCAATGCTGATCCTTTTTTTTTTTTAAATAATAATTAAATATTTCCAGACAGGTCACACAGCGCCATCTAATTTCCGTGGTAAGCTACGAGGCTTGTGTTACGGAGACTAGATGGTTGATAAACTACATAGTATACTTTTTTTGTAAATATATACATATTATACATATAAACACCCGTATTATATATAAAAACACCCAGACCGAGACAAATTATACAATGTACAACTTGCCCCCGGTGGGAATCGAACCCACGACCTCCCGAGTTCACGGCAACGTTTGTTACCACTAGACCACGGAGGCGGTTAATATAACTTAATATAAATACAACTTAATTATCTCAGTATCCAAATTCAGATTATTTAAAAATATTAAAAAAAAGTTTAAATTTAAAATATTTTATTAGATGGCATACAAAACGAGGCCGTGCACTGGTTTGGGATGCCACATGTGTTGACACACTTTGTCCGTCACATGTGACATCCAGCCATAAGAAACCCGGTGCCGCTGCAGAGTCAGCCAGCGCCCTAAACGCAACAAATACGCGGAGATCATCATTAATCACTACTACATCCCACTCGCAGTCGAAGGAGTATGGTTCGAAGAGGCTCTGGCGTTCTCTTGTGAGCTTGGGGAAAAACTCCGCTTGGCGTCGGGTGACCCTTTAAGTAGAGAATATTTTGCTCAAAGGGTCAGCGTCGCCGTTCAACGGCTTCTGTTCCTTGGCACATTACGCTCAAGGTTATAATTTTAGTTTTATTTGTAGTGTATATTTTTTTTTTGTTTATTTAATGTTGGGTTTTTAGTTAATATTGTAATTACTTTATACTGTTCGTACTAATATTACTTTGAATAAATATAAATGTACCCTATGTATTTTATTTCAGACATGTAAATGTAATTATTATTTTTGAACGCAAGTTACTGTTGGGATCTAGGACGTGGTCCTAGCTTGTGATGATCATTTTGGCTACCAAATTGAATTATCTGTAAATATAACGACAGTTAAAAATGACGTCTAATGCATGAAAATTCAATCGAATCCATTGTTAACTTTATTTGT
The DNA here is from genome assembly GCA_910589645.1 of Tinea semifulvella. Lineage (NCBI taxonomy): Eukaryota > Metazoa > Arthropoda > Insecta > Lepidoptera > Tineidae > Tinea > Tinea semifulvella. The sequence continues at coordinate 6,245,554 of OU342620.1, forward strand.
AAAGTGTTTTTTTTTTTCAAAATATTTGTATATTATGGTATAGTATTATCACGACCGTTTCCCTTCCGGGGTGGTCAGAAACCACGCTTATGAATAAGCGGATTCACATTTAGCCAACTTTACTGCCGGCCAATCATGATAAGTGGCAAGCTCGTCGATGTCTCCGGCGTACCAAACTCGAGAAATGTCACAAATAAATTTATTTATTTAAATTAATAAATATTTTTGTGTCCCGACCACGAATCGAACCCGGTACCTCCGAGTCTAAATGCACGGACTTAACCGCTAGACCACGGAGACAGTTAAGCAAGCTTTGCTTTATTTACCGAATTTTGCTTAAATTGTATGAAAACCATAGAGCAACGGCGACTTTCAAAGCGAAAAAAAGCGCTTAAAGCAACAAGTCAAACACAAGGTTAATTGAAACAAAATTAATTATATATATTTTTTATTTTTTTTATTGTCTTTAAAGGACATTGTACAGAATACATCAGTCCTAAACACGTAATTTATTTGCATAATATATGTTTATAACAAAGTTCATAACCGAGTTGGGGATCATCAAATTCCAGATGCTGCAGAATTTGATGCTTTACTTGGAGTCACTCGCGGCATTATAGCCCAAACACGTTGTGTAAAATATGAGAGTTGACAGTGCGGGAAAACCGCAAAAAATAAACTGCAACTTATGCCCCATATTTGAAGTCCAATTTATCGTTTTCCACAATTATTCACATTGCAGCACATTATTAAACAAAACAACACCAGTTTTGACCAATAATATCCACAGCAAATTAATTTTACAAAACAAAAACTTGCACTTGACATGTCCACGCAAAATGGCGCGAAAAAACTGAATTAATTATAAACTGAACCTTAAATAGTTAAACAACCTAAAAATAAAATATGCCCTCTAGAGACGTCCCTTCAGAAATAGTCCCAAGAAAGTATAAAACGACATCGGTTTTGTAAAAGTGCCAAGTGCGTTGATCCCAAAGAAAAGAAAGTACACATATGTACATACATTGAGCGTAAATGTTAGATTGTGTAAAGTATATTAATAAAATGGAAAACTTATGTGCCTACAACAATTTTCCGGTATAACATATCTATATTTAAGCTCTATATCGACTAAGTATAGCCTGCACTCGATTCAAGACTATCATTTTCGTATGTGGAACAAAACAGATTTGTAACACCGGGTTCTTGTTTAGCGTCTTATTTTCTACTTTAATAATTTGGTTATTTGCAAAGAACAGAAAATAAATAGATGAGAAAATTGGTAAAAGGTATTCTTAAAACTAATAAAAAGGTAAATGCATAAACGCCTGAACAATTCGTTGCTGGTTATAGTAATTCATATTATGCACGATGTTACAACTTGAATGGTAATATCATAATGTCTCCACATATTCATATTATGACTATATACCTATTATTATTTTTTAATTTAATTTATAAATTTTTATTAGCTTTTTTCTTTTATTCTTAAAAAAAGTTGATATTATGACTTGGTCCTAGGATAAATATAGGCTGGCTATCCATCAAAGGGGGTAACATTTATCTTCAATGCAAAGAAAAACGTTTTGTTATTGCAAAATGTAGCAGAATTTAATTAAAATAATTCAAACAATTCCCTATTAATATTTTTATTATTATTATTTAATCGAATTTATTTTTATACTTTTATAATATTTGATAAAACTAAAAAAAAATGGGTAAAGAAAGCTTATAATAAACCAAAACTGTGCCAATATAATTTCGGAACGTGCGATGTTTATTTACGTTCACAGACCAAAGCAAAAGTCATCAACGCAAATCATTCCACAATAATATTCAATCGCGGAGTTAAATTTTTAGTTGCAGGCGTAAAAATAGACATTTATAATAATATTAATGAGCGTTAAACCCTTACAATGTGGCTGCCGTGGTCCGAGAATATAAAGAAAAGGGCATGTAGATATTTACTCCAGCGTTATCTTGGGACATATTTGTTGGAAAAACTTACTTTGGATCAGCTGAGTGTTGATTTATACAATGGAACTGGGACCGTTTCTAATGTTAGCCTTGACTGCGAGGTAAGTTCCTGTTTATTATTTTCATATTAAACTATAATAGACGATTTGTTAAGTAAATTCTCGTATGGCCTAAATATTCGCAAGATTAAATGTCAATATTTACTACGCATAAAAAAATCACACGTGCAAACTCTGAGCAAGTAAACAAAGGAACATGACTTCTGACTTTATTAGCTATGCGTCTGAATATTTTATAATACATTAATCGATTTTATTTAAAGCGTTTCCTTTGTCTCCAAATTTTGCACAATTGCCCAGTCTGCTATAACCTGGGAGATATCCAATCATTGATACCAATATTATAAATATGAATGAAGCTTTGTCTGTTTGTCTTCGCCTATATCTCTGAACTCATTTTGATGAAATTTCATAATATTAAAAATATTTTATTTTATTAATATTGATTAATAGGCAAGCACTGATGAAGTAGTGATTTAAGGCTGACTCTGCAATGGCCCCGGGTTTCTTATGGCTGGATGTCACAATTACCGGCCTTTCTTTCTTCAGACTTTTCTTAGGCCAGAAGCGTGGCTGAGGGTACTCATGGGCTCATTGTCTCAACCCCGAATGGCACAAATTATTTTTAATTTATATTATTTGTGCAGCTTGAGTTTCTTCGCAAAAACCACTGCACTTCTATGCATGCTTGACGAGGTCGCCTGAATGTGAGATGGGGCTAATATGTCTACAGATATAGCATCCCACACCAGTGACCTGCCAAGTTTCCACAACCTAACAGTCATGCAGTCGGGTCCCTTGCCATCACTCCTTGCAATCTCAGAGGGTTCTAGAATAGCGGATACTCCAACAGTGACAAAATCCCTTCGCATGATGTTGTTAAGAGCCGCAGGACATGAAATGCAGCTGGCACATGGTGTCCAAGACGTTATTTACGCAAAACTAAAAAAAAATATATATTGTTCTCATGTAAAATAAGTGAACTTGTGTGTTATTTGCTAAGCAACAATAATAAATTATTTTTACAGGCACTCAATGAACTTGGTGATTCACAAAGCTGGCCACTAGAGATAGTGGATGGGTATATGAGCCGAATTACTGTGACTATACCTTGGTCCACACTTTTCAAAGATGACTCCATCGTTGAAGTGCACGGCCTGTCCATTACCGTTCAGCCAAAAGTCAGGACTGAACAAGGTGAATATTACTCTAGAGTATATCCGATACCCACAAAGTTCTGATGTCAACTCTTATTATTATTGATTAATAGGCAAGCAGCGCATTGCTGATATGCCCGTGTCAAGCACTAGGGTAGAGTTCATTAAATTGACAGTTATCACTATAGCCTATGTCTATTGTCACTAGCCACTACAGTACAGTTTGTTTTTAAAAGTTTTTATATAACCGCATATTTACAACTCTGTTATTCAAAAAGTGATGTTTCACATTTGTATTGCTAGATTTTCTCATCAATTTCATTCCATGATCACGATGGGGAAACATCATTGTGTCAAACTTAAACATTTGGTATAGGTGAGGGCAGTAATACCTGCCTGTTATAATTTTAAATGTCTCAATTATATCTCCCCTCATTCTGCGATCTCTGAGACTCAGCTTTAGATATCTAAGTCTCTGGTCTTACTTAATAAAAACTAAATTGTATATAAAAATATTAGTTGTTTGGTTTACTTATGTTAATTATAAATTTGTAACTTAATTAATTGACCTATTTAGGTCCTTATCTTAAAGTCACAAGCACATTTCGGTTTTTTAATTATAAACGACCTTGAATTATACTGGTACAATAATTTGGGACAGTTGTTTATTTGGTCTATGTTTGTTTTACTAGTTCTATTACTTTTAAGCAAGACTAATTTTAGCAAAAGCTTACCACTAACAAAAAGAATTGGGCATAAGCAGGTCTGCCCATTTATGGAACTAGCTTCCAAGACGGCATTAACAGAATCATACACAGTATTTGGTTGGGTAGGGAGAGAAGTAGAATGGTGGATGGTGAGCATATTATCGCGCAATATAATAAAAAGGAGGCCTCCTTTTCTTAAACCAGCCTATTGTCGGTCGCAAGCCCGAGACACCATTCTTCTCATCTCTTACCCACACACAATGGACCCGGCACCCGCACGGTGAATCCATGGAATGCTTAGCAATTTGTCTTCACGGCATTAGCATTTGGTTGGATAGGGAGAGGAGGAAAGTTGTGGATGGTGAGTGTCTTATTGTGCAAGCGAACACATCAATCTGAGGTAAATCATGAGAAAACGTCCAGATCTCTGTTATGTTAGTTCAAATGGCGAATATGTGAATGAGTCAATACATTATGCATATAGGATCAGAATAGTGGATGGTGAAAATTTGCAATAAAAAGAGGTGCTGATTTTGTTTCATTCGAT